>JANHMN010000008.1:45703076-45743992 GCA_030674055.1 Rhabdomys pumilio
TGTGTGTGTGTGTGTGTGTGTGTGTGTGTGTGTGTGTGTGTGTGTGTATCTATCTATGAGGCTACATGTATGTATCTATGGATGTGTATGTTTATATCTCTGTGGGGGTGGATGTTTTGTGTACATATGCAAAGCCATTTATGTATATACTTATGAAAGCCAGAGTAAATCTTGAATGTCTAGCTTAGTGGCTGTTTTTTACTTACTTACTTATTGATTGATTAATTGATTGATTGTGACAGGATCTTTCATTGGCCTGGAATTTTCTAATTCTCATAATGTCCCAGGTTTCCCAGTATCTCTCCTATCCAAGTGCTGGAATTGTAATTATGCATCATCATACCATGTTTTCTTACATGGGTTCTGAGGAACAAACTCAGGTCCTACTGCTTGTCTGGCTATCATTTTTTTTTTGCAACTATACCCTCTTCTAAACCCCCATTTTCTTTATTTTAACTTACTTTTCTGTCCATCTACAGTCCTTTCTTCTTTTCTGGCCTTTTCCTTCCCCCAAGAAAGCAAGGATATTTTTCTATACTTAAGATATTGAAATGGGCTATTATCTATCTGATGAAAGGAGAAAAGAATTGTCATTCAGACTCTTCTGAATGAAAGGAGGGAGGAGGTAATCAACTGGTGAAATAAGTACCTATAAGTTGAACTTAAATAAATCTTGGAATGTTCTGTTCAAAGAAGAAGAGTATATACCAGAAATGAGCATCAAATTCCAAAAGACACAAGATGCAATACTTCAAGGGTTTTAAATTTTTACTTGCATTTATTTATCTGCGTCTAGGAGAAAGGCATGTGACTAGACAAATATATAAAAGTGAGAAGATGACTTTTAGTAACAAGTTGTTTCCAGCTCCTGAGTGAGTCTGAAGTGCTAAGTTTGTTCAGATCATAGTGCTTTGTGGCAAACACCTACACCCACTGTGCCCTCTTTCAAGTCCATGCTGCAAGACATTGAGTAAATATAGACAGATATTAGTAATGAGTAAAATTAAAAATTGACCTTCCATGAGATAACATAATGGAGAGAAATATCACAATTGATATAAAACTTGGTAAAACAAAACAAAAAAATAAATCTAGCTGCCATTTAGAAGATAACAAGGGAGGGATGAAAACTCTAAACATCATCACTGTGTACAAGGAATTAAACCATGAAATTCAAACCACTTGGAAAATGGTGGACACATAGAGAGTTTATGCAAATGGAAGTCTTCAGCAATAACCATGTAATGTACTCCTGGAGATGTATGCTAATATATGTCTTTTATCTGTTTTTAACTACAGTGGGGGTTCATGGGGATATTGCAGGTTATACCAGTATCACATGAGCTTTCTCTGTTCCTGTGATCCAAGGCCAGCTAGAGCAAAAATAAATAATGTATCCCATGATAAAGATGAGGACTTTCTAGCTATATCATCACATGTAGTGGTGCTAGAATCATAGGGTTTTTTGAAGGGTAATAGAAGACAAGAAAAGTTCAGTGAACAGAAACTTTGGGAGTTGATTTTCTGTGCTTAGATTAAGGATTTTCAGCTGATTACTACAAATAGAGGTGTTTTAATTGTCCCAACTTGAGAAAAAATAGGATGCTTGTTCGTTTGTTTGTTTTGTTGTTGTTTGTTTCTTTGTTTTTGTTTTTAGCACATACTATACAAAAGCCAGGGAAGCTGTAAAAATGTCAGTGCACAAAACATCTTGACAACACAGAGTGGGATTTCATAAAATATTAATGGTATTTAAAATTTAAAGGTAAAATTCACAAATGAGAGAACACATTTGACATTTGTCTTATACCTCACCACTCCTCCCAAGGCTCAGGGACCATCGTGGAAAAGAACATAGTTAGAGATGTTGAGTGACTACAAGAAAATTTTCTCCAGATATAGCAGGGTAGTCACACATATGAATTCACAGAGGTTTTGTCAGCAAAAATAAACCCTGAACAAGTTTCCAAGACAAAATCCTTTCATGAAGAGGACTGGTAGGCACAATGTCCCATCCATAACAAAGGAGATTTTGGTAATTATGGCATCTGAGAGAGGAGTAGCCAGTTTTCTTTAAGGATGTAGTCCCTGACAAGTTGACTCTACTTCAGTGGAAAGACACACAGTGAATATACAGGAAATACAAACTAGACTTAATAGATTTGAGGATAAAAAGGAGGAAGAGGAGGAGGAGGAGGAAGAGGAGGAGGAGGAGGAGGAGGAGGAGGAGATGACAAAATTGAGTAAAACCATAGTGCTATAGAAGAAGTTGATGAATAAGGTAAATATGGTAAAAATGCAATGAATAAAATTATCAAGAACTAATTAAATAGTCATTAAAGCAGTGATGCAAACAATTACTCATTTGTCTGAGTCCCCTTTCCCCTTGTTCTTGTAAGAATAATGTGGGAATGAAATGAATGATGTTGATCAAGGGTACTCAAACTTGAGATGTTTAATAGCCTTGTCATCTGTTGGTGCTTACATTCAGACATATGATGGGATACAAGGTTGTGCATGGTTAATAATTCTAAGAGAGCTATTCACTGAAGATCATTGAAAAAGATCTTCATCTCAAAGAGTTACAACTCTAAGGTCCTGAAAGAAGCCTATTCCCACACTCCCCAGACAAACTAGACCAGGATCCTGCAGATCCCACTCTTTCTGAACTTGTCTTTATCCTTCCAGTCTCATGTACAGTAGAACTGGACACTCTGGGGAAGAAAATAGAGGACACAGAACCGCAGCTGGCACCGTGTACCACACAGTATGATTCATAACTGTAGCAAGATTACAGTTTAAATTAGTAATAAAGTAACTCAATGATTAGGGATCACAACAACATGAGGAACTATATAAAAAGGTCACAACATTTGAAGGTGGAGAACCACTAACATAAAAGTTTTGTTGTTTATTTTCTATGTGTGACAAAGTCTTACTATGTAGCACTGGATGCCCTCCATCTCTGTAAGATGAGCTGTCCTGTAACTTATAAAGATTTGCCTGCCTCTGCCTCCCTAGTCCTTGGATAAGGATGTGAAATACTTCATATGCTCAAGTAGGATTTTAACATGATATATTTAAAAGTATTTTGTAAAATAACTATATAATTTCCAGAAAACAGATGGTATGGATACCTTTATTTGAGGGTGGAAAAGAGTTATACACAAACTTTCGAGATTGGGGAGAAATTTACAAGGTGATCATTGGCTGGAGTTTAAAGTACTGTGCATGCCTCAATTGTGTGGAGAGTCATGCCAGGAATTCCAGGAACTTGCTTGTCAGGTCTTATCTGGAAAGAAGAAGTTGAACTTACAGGTTTGCCAAGGGTTATGTGACCTTCTTCATGTAGAGACTGTGGAGGGTAGGACTCACTAGATAAAGTCAGAGAAAAGAAAGCCCTGTTGGAAAAAAAAAAAGTCCTTTATTTTGTGCTCAGCTCAGAGGAGCTATCTCAACATGGTAGACTGTGACTTTAATTAGCAGGGTATCCCCACAATAAAGTAAATATCTGTGTTTTCCAACACAGATAAGTGGTCTTAGACCACTTCTGTGAAAGGATTGTTCAACCCCCAACAGGGACACAACTCACAGGTTGAGAAAAGCTGCTTTACATGAAGATGATGAAGGGATAGAAGGAAAATACATTTAAAAATGTTTCTCCCTCTTACCCACCATGGCTAAAATAGCCAGAAGCAAATGTAATTATGTAACAGTAATTATTGAGTCATAAACATATACCAATAGGAACAGGGGCAGCCACCATCTGGAGTAGGAATAGTTGACAAGGAAGAAAGTCAGACATTTGATCTTGGGGCAGTGAGGGAGGGAGTCACATAAAGTTGCCCTCACCTTGACTGTGCAGAGTTAATCAAGTGAAACAGTGTGGAGAATTAGGTTTGGAAATGCCCAGAAAATTACTCATCACAGCTGCAATATCATTGGTGACTCATGCAAACATTAAACCAAGCCATTCTCTCTAGTCATAATTCCAGAGTCTTCCTGAAACTCCTGAGTCAGAGAAATCTGGGGGAGTGTAGGGTAGAGAACTTTGGGTTGTCTGATTAGTGATTCTCAAATTTGATTGCTTGTCTTTTGTGAGCTGGATGGTTGGGTTGTTTTAAGATGCATCTGTTGAAAAACAGCCTCCAGTGTGACAACTCTTAGGGATTAGTACCCCCATTAAAAAGTATGATTTCTTCCTTTGTCTATCCCTCTCCTTCTCTGTTCCCCTCTGTTTGTATCTCTCTGTCCCTGTCTATATATCTGTTTGTTGCCTATCTGTCTGTCTCATATACATATATACATCATATACATATACATATACATATACATATACATATACATATACATATACATATACATATACATATACATATACATATACATATACATATACATATACATATACATATACATATACATCATATACATATACATCATATACATATACATCATATACATATACATATACATATACATATACATATACATATACATATACATATACATATACATATACATCATATACCTATACCTATACCTATATCTATACCTATACCTATACCTATACCTATACCTATACCTATACATATACATATACATATACATGTGTGTGTATGTGTGTGTGTGAGTGTAGAATAGAATGAGAAGATGCTCCAAATAGACTCCAGAGTGCTGAACCCAGAATCTTTGATGCACCACTGCCCCGAACAGAAAGACTTTCATTACTTAAACCTCAATCTCTGATGCATTTGGTAGAGCAGCATGAATCAGCTGTGACAAGGTAGAAATTTCTTTACATGGGGTGGCAAGAAGGGTAGATAGATTTAATACACTAGTCAAGCTATTTCCTCTGTCCTACAATCACCATTATTTCATGGTTCTCAGTGCTGACAACAGTGTAACTGTTATGTAGCCCAAATGGTTCTGTTGGGTAGCAACCTAGTTCATGCCAACCTAGGAATCATAAAAGTTACAAAGCAGAACAAAGAGGTGGCTTGCTTACTTTCTCTCTTCTTGTTCTTTGTCTAATTTCTTCCTATTTTTCTCTCTCCTGATTTTTGTGAGTCTTGTTAACAGTGGATATCAAATTGTAGAATGAATAACTACCTATTCATTCCGAGTGTTACAAGTCCTCACATCTGGGTCCAGTGTTCCCAGGTTCTTGGTCTGTTGTTCAAGAAATTGAAGTAAAGTCTCAGTCTGATTACAAGTTAGCAAGAAAGTTTTCTTAAGATTTATTTGTTCTGATTTTTTTACATGTTTGAGTGTTTTGCTGGCAAGATGTGTTGAAATAGAACATAAATTGCCTGTAACTGCAACCAGGGCTCTTAACCTCTGAGACATCTCCAGCCCCTTAATTTAAGTATTATTTAAAGAAAAACAATATAAAAGTTCAGAATATACATAAAGAAGACAGTGGCCACAAAGTAAAGATAGTCTAGGGCCATGATTATTGTCTGGGGCTTCTTGGTGGAGTTCAAGAGGCAGAGATTTGACTTTGGATTGTTTAGAAATACAGTTGCAGTGATCCTTTGTTCTGTTAGGATGATTCCTTGCTTTGCAATTGGATTAGATAAGTCTTTTTCTCACTATATGGGTTCCTTCCCATAATGCATCTGGCTTTAATTATGTGCACATCCTATTATGCACAGGCATAAGGGAATTCACCTTAAACATTCACTCGAGGGCTTAGTTTTGCCTTATTTAGCATGCTCTCCAAACCAGTTTAAACTGGATAAGCCCTACTATACTTGGACCAGGATGCATTTAGAATATGTTTTACTAAGTCTGACAGTCATGAAAGAGATGATAAATTGAATACAAATTAAGCCCAATGGAGCGTGGCATCTGAGGTAGATAAAGGCATTGTTTATAGAATGGTGTGTTGTATACTCTGTGCCACTAAAGGAGCTAGACTTCTAAGTACATTATTAGAAAAAGGCATGAATAACCCAAACCAAGCAGAGTCTTAGCTTACTAAACTGTTTTCTGTGTTCACCTGCCTCACAATATCTTAATTATCTTTATCTTTGTTAACCCACTTAATTCATAGAATATTGCTGGAGAAGATATTATGTTGTCTGGGAAGCCATCTAGCCAAATGAGGAGTCTATAGAAACCAGCCTTTGTGTGAAAGTTGACATATAGCATGGCATACTAGAATGTAAAAAAAATAAGAAAAGTACTAAACAAAAATCTGAATTAAAAATTTACATAATGTTCTATTTTAATCCCCAGTTATAATAAATTATAAATTGCTAATGACAGGCAATAATAGGATGAAGGTGTCCATATATTGAAAATATATGCATAAACGGGTACAGAAAAAAAAACCTGATCTTAGGAATACATCTAGAACTGAGATTTAAATTCAGGTTAGACAGCATGTTTTAGAACAGATTTAGCTAACTCTCAGAAATATCTAACATGAATCTTAGTGGACAAAACCATTTTGTTTCAAGGCTCAACTTTTACAAAGAATCTCAAAATTTTCCTTTTCCAGAAAGATTGTTATTTCTACCTGTAGATATTTATTACAACTGGTCAACAAAGACATTGCCATTTATACTAAAAACCTCAGAGAATTGTGAGCCTGAATGCGAAAGAACAACAAAAACAAAAACAAAGCAAAATGAACAAAGAAACAAACAAAAAAACCTGCTCTGAAGCAGCCTATGACACATGCAAACAACTTGACAGAATGGAGTTTCACTCTGGAGAAAAGTTAAATATCCCAAATCATGATGTTCCAAAGTGGGAATTGAAACAAAACCAGCAACCTGCTTTCTTATCAAAGTTATTTGTAGTAAATTTTGTTTCTTTATGTGTAGTAAAATTTGTTCTTATTCTGTAGCTGATCCACACGATAAGCAATAAGCAGCTTTTACAGGAACAGTCATTAACCTTTGTGATTATGCTGTCTGATGGTTCTCATGCTCCCTTGGTTATCAGGGGTAAAGTAGAGAAGAATAAATTTTCCCAGTTTTCTCTGCTACTAACAGAGCTGTCCCAAGTTATCCAGTTTTGTGTTTGTATATGTGAATATGTATATATGGGATTTTAATGCTAAGAATGCGTCTATGCCATTGAACTAGCTTGGCTTCCTCATAGTAGTCTAAGTATCTGAGGCTCCTCCATAATCAAAATATTCTATTCTGATTCCCAGATCTACATTCTATATTTCTGTGCTTAAATATCTTCTTGATTCATTTCCATATGGCATAAAAATAAATCTTGTGCCTTGTCTGTCTGATTTCGGATGGTTCAAGGAGAAAAATCTGCTATGTATTTTCCAAGTCTTGCTTATGGATTGGTATGTTTGCCTATGTATGGTTGCAATGGTGACAATGGGTTTAGAATAATTTAGGTGATTCACTTTTGGTCAAGTCTGTGAGGACATTTCCAAAAACATATGGGATGATCTGTCCCCAGTGTGGAGAGCACATTCCAACCTGAAAGCCAGGTAATAGAGTTCCCTTACAAGGGAACTTCAAGACTTCAGCTTCCCAGCCTTCTACTGTAGACTCAACACAATGATCCAGCAGATTTTTAGGCTTTCAGTATCAGATAAGAACTGTCCTGATGTCCAGCTAAAGGATTATTCCCATCATGCATGCAACCAGTGTTGAACAATCCATCCTCTTACTGTGAAAGCCTGTTGAATAAATCCCCATATACATTTTATTTTAATAGCAGTCCTAAAGGAGAGAAATACATTTTTCTCTTCAAGGCAAAATATATATTTTGATTATTTTACAGTTGTCTGCACGTATGTATAAGTGCAGCAAGTGCCTACAAATGCTTCTGGAGTCCACATGATGGTGATGAGCTACATGTGAGTAATGGAAACCAAACCCAGGTCCTCTGGAAGAGCAGTAAGTGCTTTTACCCACTGAAGCTTCTTCCTAGCACTATAAGAAAGTCCGTTTCAATTTAAAAAATATTCAGGAAAGAATTAAACAAAATATTTTTCTTATTTTGTTTAACAAAAAAAGTCACACTATTGCTAAAATCTCTGTTGCAAACAGCATATAAGAAAGATTATCTCTTCAGCACTATGAAGGATGAATGAAGCCAACTCATAGTTGTGCCATGTATTTTTAAAACTAAATTTTTACTTTCCATCCCAGTAATCCCCCTTGTGTGTGCCTCCTTCCCTGTTCCTCATCAGACCTGTGCTTTGCCCCTCTCAGTTCCCCATTTTTTCGTAGTCCCTGTATGCTTGACACTGGGACAAGGGACTGAGATGCATATTTTACACATCATATAAGCATACCTGGCTTCCAGGTTGTTCTAGCATCCTTCAGTCTCTACCTGGCATACCCTTCCCCAACCCTGAACTTTCTAGCCCAGATTCTGGGCTGCCTTTCTTCCAGACTAAATTTAACATCTACTGTACCTCCTTTTCTCTCTCTCCCTTGAGTATGCATGCTCTTTCTTTCTCTCTCTTCTTCCTCTCCTCTCTCCCAGTTTCCATGGCTACTTCCCTGGCCTCCTTCCTTGGGACATGTAATCTGGCCCATGCAAGAGTAGCTTCCCAATGGAAGTACATTTAAAATAATCTAATCTGGTTTAAATGGCTCCTTTTACAGGCAGAGAAATAACTTATCAGCCCCTTACCTTACTATCCTTATCCTTCACCTCTGGAAAGGGTGAGGTTCCCTCCTGGTACCCACCTTGACACTTCAAGTCACTGCAGGACTAGGTATATCCTCTCTCACTGAGGCAAGACAAGAAAACACACAGGGAAATAGGATCCAGAGTCAGAGTCAGGCAACAGAGTAAGGGTAAGTCCCTGCTCTAGTTTATTGAGAGGTGGCTAGGCCAAGCTCTTGTATGCTCTTTGTTAAGTGGTTCAGTTTCTAAGTCCCCCAAGAGTCCAGATTAACTGACTCCATTGGTCTACTTGTGGATTCCCAATCCCCTCCGGATTCCTCAATTCTTCCTTCAACTCTTCTACAAGACTCCACAATCTTTGTCTAAAGTGACTGTGGTTCTCTGTGTCTGCTTCAGTCAACTGCTGGGTGTGTCATGTTTTTAAACTCAAGTATCTCTATGGAAGTCACTGAAATCAAATATATCAATATACAAGTTTTAAGACCAGTTAAGTGAGGCTTCCTCCTGAAAGATTTAGTGCTAGAAAAAAATGGATAAACATAGCCCTGCTTGAATACAACCAGTCCCTGAGTATAGTAGAGGAGAAAAATAAATGTGCTATATTTTCATCTAAATGCCTGCAGTAAGGTGGAGGCACCATATCTGATATCGCCCTGACATGACTTAGCCATAAAGTTTCTTCAAAACTTCCCAAGTGTCAATTCCCTCAGTCATTGACTCAGCACTTTACAGCCTAATTCAAGAGCATCTATTCAGAATTTATTAAAAACCAAGAAAGAGCTGTAATCATTTCCCTGAGGAATAAATTTTAAAAATATTTTTAACTCCTAACAGGGAAATAAAAATTAAACTCTCGGTACTATAAGGACATTTTGTTGAGAAAATTAACTAAATGCTAATCACCAAAAGTAAAGTTTTAACTAAGAAGTAGAAACCTGGACATAATTACAGAGCGAAAGCTTTATTTCACTGATTAGGAAATCAGTACACACTTGCATGCACATACTGGCTTTCTGAATAACAGAATCTTGTAATTTTATGGATGACATTTTGTTTTTTTCTTTTCTTATTCATTTAATTTTGTGTATGTGTATTTTGCATGATTATATGTATGTTAACCACACACATGCAGTGTTTGTGAAATCTGGAAGAGGTCTTCAGAGTCTGCAGATGCTGGAGACATAAGTGGTTAAAAACTGTCCAACGTGTGTTCTGGAAACTGTACCTAGGCTCTCTGAAGAGTGATATGTTCCCTTGCTGCTGATCGTCATCTCTATGGCTTTGGACTACTGCTACTTTTTAATACAAATAACTATGTAAAGATGTGTGCTGGCTTCCTTGAACAGAAAACTGTAATTGTGATTGTATCATTAGTGCAAAAACAATTGATATGTTAGTAAAATCCTTCCTTACTCAAGTTTTGGTGTTACTAGTTTACCTTTGTAGGTTAAAAAGTCTGTAATATCTGGCAATGTATTTCATATTTCTGAGACTTGAAGTTCTCACTTAGTAATGGGAAATATTTATATATTGTATACATATTATTATGTACAAGCAATATATATATATATATATATATATATATATATATATATATATCACAAATTTATTAAGAAAATGAGAGTAAAAGTAATCCATGCAAATCAGTTAGCTATTGACATCCAGTGTAAAATAAGATCTATAAATATCAGGAATTATTGTTGTTGATGTGTGAGGATAGTGAATTAGCACACAGTGTAGTCATGGCCATAGCTATGTGTCACTACCTGAAATTAAATTACATAGCTTGCATTTTCCACCATTCCTCATTTCATGTCAATGCTTTACATTCTACTTCTAATCTAGTATGTCCTAGAAAGCTAGAGAAGACAATTTATACAGTGCAAGAGCTAATAGATACGCAAGAAATGTTAGTAAGCCTTAACCTTTACTATAGGGTTCTGAGGGAAGGAAGTCTTTTGGCTCAAGACCAGTGTTTACTACTGAGCTGTGAAATTGCTAGAAAGTTCACTGTTAAGTGACAAGTTATTATATGTGCATGTGCATTGCATAAGCCTATATGTTTCCCTATTACACACAAATAAAAATTATTTTTTTGAAATATAAAACCAAGTTTCTCATGTCTTTTGACTATATGATTATTTTAAGAACACACTGATCTAAAGAATTATTTTGATGTGTTCGGTCATATTATAGTTTATTTTTCTTGTCAAATTAATTCAAAACTTTTAGACAGAATAAAAACTTCATACTAATTTAATCTTTTTAAAGTCCATTTATTTCTGTTGTGTACATATAGGGATAGTATCTCATTCAACAGCCTAGCCTTACCTTGAACTCGCTGTGATTCTCCTGCCTCAACCTTTGGGGTGCTGCATGATTCTAGTTTTGTGCATCATCTTTTAATTCATAGAAATGAGGATACAATTGTATCATCTTGATCAAAGAACTCCCAAGTCAAAGGGCAGAGAACATAGAGCTTTCTCACCAGGAGTCTGAAAATCTTTAGCTACTGCTTATAAATCTGAAAATAACAGGTTCCTCTCAAACACAGCCTCAATACTTAGTCAATAAGAAAACAAAACAAAGGGTGTTCTTTTATATTAGGTTTTATTAGTCAGTTTCATACAAAGGAAAAGATGAATGTGTCTCAATTTACAGATGGTGATGGTAAATATTTTAAATCGAAGCCTGTTCAGAATTATTCCTTGCAGACATTTTCTCCCTCCTTATACATATTTTAGTCAGATGCTGACACCTGTTATTTGATAAAAGGCCAGAAAATCATTTTATTTTAAAGTTATTAGCATCATGCATTGCTTAAGCAAATATGATGATTCTGAAAGGTGATTATCATAATCTGATAATACAAATTTAAATTATGTCAAGAGCATATATATGATATATATATATATATATATATATATATATATATATATATATATCATATTTCTGTGGTCTCCTGTGGAGTTTGTCCTTGGTTTCAAGAGTATTATTTTATTTATGTCTTGTTTGTTTATGCTAATATTTGTCTTTACTGAATTGAGAAATAGGTTAGGTTTGAGTTATTGTGTTTTGTATTTTTGTTTTTGAAATGTTAGGTGTTTTAAGCTAATAAAATCTGAGCTGACAATTGTAAGGAATGTATAAAATAGGAACAGAATGTCTGTACTACTGTACCAGAGTTGGGTAAATAATCTTGTTGAGAGTTAGGAACTAAGGTATTAAATGGAATTATTTGAAAAATCTATTTATTATTTAGAAGAAGCTAACAAAAGAACATATCATATGCTTCAAAGTGTACAAAAACTTCAGATATTTATACAAGTACTATCTATTGTCTATTGAAGAAATTCAATTTGATATTTATTTGATTATATTATCCTAACTTTAATAAACAGTATTATTTGAGTGGATTATATAAATCATTAATATGATCTTTAATCTGAAAAAACTGTAAATGTCTTCATCATTAAAGAGTTCAGGTAGACAAGATGTTTGACATAATCCTGTGATGCTTTGGAACCTTTATAATAGTCTTTTTTGTTTCTTTCTTTGTTTGTTTTTATCTCCCTCTTTTCTTTCTTGACTACAATCTATTTGACTCCAGCAGCACTATGTCGTCCTAACCATCCTGGTTCCTGACTACACCTCTCCATTACAGTTTCACTGTTCAGATATTGGCACCAAGTACTCCAGTCATCACTGTTCAGAAAAATACCAAAATCTTCCTGTGGTGGCTATTCCTGGTTATCAAGTTGACTATACCTGGAACAAACTACAGTCCAGAACTGGAAGGCTTACCTGTGACCCTAATCTTGAGGCTTGGAGATACAAATTTCTGACCTGGATCACACCATGGAGATCTTGAGGCACAGTGACTATGAAAAGCTTAGACCCAGGCCAAGTAGTACACTGCTTTAATCCAGATCCAGGCAAGTTGATACGTTTAATCTGGGTCACACCTTCTGCTGGAAACCTACATAAGGACATTGGAAAAAGGAAGACTTGTTCTTCGCCTGCTTGCCTTGTGGGAGTGAGAACCTGCTAGATCCTTGAACTTTCATTCACAACTGTTGCTAACCATTGTTGGGATTCAGACTGCAGATTGTAAGTCATCAACAAATTCCCTTACTATATAGAGACTACCCATAAATTCTGTGACTCTAGAGAACCCTGACTAATATACTTCCCCTGTAGAAAAACCTCTTTTCTAAATTGGTTATAACTTGTAATCATAAAAAAATAATGTCTTAAGATTTATCTGTATTCCTAAAATTTACATCTTTAGTTCTTTGTTCCATCAGAAAATGACTTTTTAGGTTCACCACAATAAATTCATTAAGCAGGCATATTCCAGGGCACACATTTCTCATGAAGTGAGACCATGATGAAAATATAATTAGGCTTGAATTGTTCAGAATCCCAAATCATCCATAAATATAGAAAAGCTTCTTCTTACAGCTCCCTGTCCTCTACCTTTCTGTATCAGAATTGACAGCTCCTGTATAATATGCATGTGTAATCCTCAGTATCTGATAACTTTTGTTCTTTGGGGCTTGAACAAAATAAAGTAGATTCTATTAAACTTTATCCTTGCTTGTCACTCACAAAGACTGATTTGACTATTTTTTCCAAGTGACTATGCATCATTTATTCATCTTACCCTTGGTTAGAGAGTTACTAATGAACTCAAAGTAAACACCTTCATCATCTCATTGTATTTCCTGTAGTAATTGTGGTTGTCAGTGACACCAACCCACAGACACACACACACACACAAACACACACACACACACACACACACACACAAATGAATGCATGGATCCATTGATATGAGGCATCTAAAATAGAACTCACAGAAATAAATGGTAGAATGCTATGTTGCCAGGCCCTAGAGGCAGATGAAAAGTGTTACTTCAGTCTATATGAAGTTTGTGGAACATACACAAGCTTTAAAGATCTGCCATAGGACATTTTCCTCATGCTTCTATGTGCACTTAAATATTCATATGGAGGAAAAGATTGCACGTTAGAGTGTTTGACCACATAAAGAACATATAAAACCTGATACATATAAACTCGTAGCTTTCAATATTTTCCCATAAGTTGATATAGATATTTGTTGTAAAACAGTTGGATATACTTAAATATAAAAATCCAGAAAAAGAGTCACAAAGATGATATATCTCATGTCTGTCACTTTGTAAATGTGAGAATTCTAGTTAGATACTGTTGAAAGGAAATGTAGATCTTGCTATAATATGCATGACTTCTCCTTGTCAGCTGCTTTACCTGTGTAATCTAATGAGTTTCTTCTAAAGTTAAGGTAGTCGAGAATATTTATCTCCAGGCAAAATTTATATGGGTTTAATTTTACAAAAATTATGTACCAGAAAATCTTTCTCATGCTTCCTCTGGCACTTTTATTATTGCTATTCAGATAGCATATTCCATTGCTCAGAGAATACCCTTAGAATAGTGTCCTGTGCTTCTGAGCCTATTTCCTACTGATTGGTAATAAGGCCAATTTAAGCTAGTTAAGAAAGCACACACACACACACACACACACACACACACACACACACTTTTACATTTTTATTTTAATTTAAAAAGATCAATTATTAATTGGTGAAATATCTGTGTGGTGTCCTTTAGTTAGGTAAAAGTAGCACTCTAGCATCAGAACCTGTTTGCAAATTTTCAGTGTTCAGAGGTATTGTCTTAGGTACCCAAAGGATAGAAAGTTATAAGATTGACTTCATGAATTCTCATAACTCTTTCTTCAGTTATTTAGATAATAAAGAAGTAAACATGGAGACATCAGGAGGACGAAGAGGTTTAGCTATGTAAAGTACAAAATTATTTATGTAAGAATAGAGCAGTCATTCATTATATATATGATTGTCAAAACCATGAATCAATGAATCTATGCATTTGGGGTTTTTTTGTGTAAAATCTTATAAGAAATAGTAGTAGAGTTTGAGCTAAAAGAATGACAAGGAATTGTAGTGTTAGAAGCCAAATCTTTTCCAAGAAGAAAAGAAAAGTGGATACAAAAAATTGTGGCCAATTATTGCTGTGTATTTGTGAGACAGGAAAGAGATACGGTTGATTTTAACAGTGTATTAGACTAAAATTATAATTTCACTGGTGAATAAGTATATGGGTCAATGGCATGCTCAAAAATATCAGAACATTATCTCCAGGACAAACATTATATCAACAATTAAACTTTGTAAGCTAAACACAGTCATTGCAGATGAGCAATGTGATGTTGTCTGTGACATACTTCACATTATTGGTCTTTCAGCCTTGAGCAATGACAGGCAGTGATAATTATTTCTACTACCATAGCTAAGCCTTATGGGTCTTTGTACAATCCTATATCTGGGTCTTTATCCAGGGTGACATTCTTGGAGAGAAGTATATCATAAGAGCATACTCTATTGTCAAGTTTTTAAGGGTCATTGGGGCACATTGGCTTGTCTTTCCATTGTCATATGCTGCTTGCTATAGTGTGATGCCTCAGGATAAACTCAAAGAAACAAGGACAAATGACAGGGACTGAATGTCAATAAGGTGAAATCCTTTTCATTTTATAAGTTGACTATGTTGGGTATTTTATAATAATGGAGAAACGCTGACTAACCCATATTTTAATTTATTGGGTGAATAGTTATTCCAAGAATAACAGGAATAGAGTATCTTTACTGTAATCAAAATATCTTCCATGGTGGACCAAAATGCTTTCATGAAAGATAGAAATGTCTTATTTTTAAAAAGATAGCTACTGGCTCAGCCACTCAGATAGATGATTCTAGAGAAACACAAACCTAACCCCTAATTAAAGAAGCCTTTTTACCCCCCAGCAAACAACAAATGAAAGTTACCATGGAAATTCCCAAACTATAGAAGTAACCATACTCAGCTTCTACATTTACAATATAATCCAAATAATTATAGCTCAAGCAATATAGTAAAGAGGGTATAGAAGCATCAAAGTGCCACAGGTACAAGATATCAGATGCTAAATGGTACTATACCCCAGAAACTGCAATAATATAGTTACTTAAACAAGACCTGAATTATGACATTACCAGTCAATATGACAATATAGATTAGGGAAATTTCACAAGGCCCACCACAAGCCAAAATCCTATAGGCAAACAATCACTGAGAGAAAGAGAGTTTGTTTCTTCCAGAATCAAAAGCCTATAAAAGTTAACTGATCCCAAGTGTTTAATCCCAAGCATATATACATGTAATCAACACTACATCCACTCATTAGATCATTTGTGTATCCACATGTATACATATATATAACATTTATACACTCACATAAAATATATATCTACATATGCTCCTATAATTATTGTTGTCATTTTGTGCCTAAGTATTATATTTAAATTATTTCCTTTCTCCCTTCCTCCTCCAAGTCTTTCCACCCTCCACTATAACGTCCTCTCAAATTTATGACCTCTGCTTCTATATGTATTATTAGTATATAATTGTCATATATAAAATTCTCCAAATAAAAAATTCTTTAATTTCTTAAATAGTGAATTAAAGTGTCTCTATTAAATTTCTCTGAATATGTGTATATTCTTGTTTTCCTAGAAAAGCAGAAATTCTATTATAGACCTCTAATCTCTGATTAATCTGTCACTTTTTTTCCTTCTAAGGATCAGTATCTAGCATTAAATGTATTCTTGTGTAGAGCACTAATTAGATGTTCAGGGGATGATAATACCATATGTGTCGATCTGAGTGTTGACAGTTGGTTGTATGTGGTCATTTTGGTCCAGGTTTGGCCTTGATCAATATTTTCTTCAAAGCCCTAAATAGACTTTTGAATAGATAGTTGACATTTATCTGATACTTGTCTGATAGAATGTGTTCATTAACTCTGGAATGTTAAAATGAAAGTGAAAAATGCCAACCTTCTGCTTAATAGTCTGTAAACACAGTATTACACATAGGCCCATCATTATCTACTTATGTGGGTAAATTCTTTTCATGTTCTCACTACTGAACAATTATTTGTTTTAGCGCACTTATGATCTTAGAATTTTTCAGAAAATATTGATCTTAACTCTTGGGCAATCTATGCATTAATTTATAAAACCATATACATGACTTACTGGGATATGTAGTATAGTGTGGTAAAGCTGAAAAGGCTTTCTTGGTTTTCTTTGGTTTTGTGCCTGTCCCTGACAGTGCCTTTCCTCTGTGTTCCCTGTTCCTTATTGCAGTCTACAGATTTAGGTTTTAAATGCTCTATGATGAATTAAGGTCTCTAATGACTCTTGGTTTAGGTTTTATAGGTGATGATAAGAAATATCGTCAATTCCTGTCTTAACAGTATGTTCCAGAAACAACAAGCTATAGGCTTCTAGCAAGGACACAAGTGGATTTGCTGTGCACTTGACTGTGAACATTGATTTCTGATCTAAGAAGAGTGTTTCAGTGGCAAGAAGCCTTTCTTCAAAGCCTTAGATGGCTGCTGTTCAGATATTCTTAGACTATCAGACATTTTTTCCTTCCTTCCTTCCTTCCTTCCTTCCTTCCTTCCTTCCTTCCTTCCTTCCTTCCTCTCTTCCTTCCTTCCTTCCTTCTCTCATTCTTTAATTCATTATTCATATCTTTTAATTCTTTCTTTTTTTCTTTCGTTCTTTCTTTCTTCTTTCCCTCTCTCTCTTTCTTTTTTCTTTCATTGTTGTTGTTGAAATTAGATTTTTCTCTCACATAATACTTCCTGACCACAATTTTCCTATCTACACTTTTCTGAACTCCTCACTACCCTCTCAAATCTACTTCCAGTCTGTTTTCCTTCAGAAAAGAGCAGGCTTTCAACAGAAAACTACTAAACATGACAAATACAATAAGACAAGTACAATAAGACAAAGCAAAAGCCCCTAGACCAAGGTTGAACAAGCAGGGATCATAGAGGGTCAAAGGGACAGAAGTAACAGGCACTGGGTCTGTAAGAGTCTGTACCACGTTCTCTATGTATATGTTATGACTCTTCTCTTAGCTCAGTAATTTTGTGGGACTCCTAACAGTGGGAATAGCTGTCTCAGACTCTTTGGCCCGATTTTATGACAGTTTTTCTCCTTTCATATTTTCCTCAGGCATTTGAAAGACAAACTTACAACTACAACCTTTCTGTGCCTATTGGGAATTGCTTCAAAGATGCACTACAGATGCCAAATCCCGCACATATATAATATTTGTATATACTCTGCACATGTTTTTTTTTTGTACACTTAGCAAAAATGTAATTTTCTCATATTTATTTTTCATGTGTACTTGATAAAACGATCCACAACTGTGGAAGGCTGCCTTGAATTATAGTAGTCGCATACAATCATTAAAACAACAGCTCGATAGTTAACCTTCACACAATGCAGTACTTTTAAAATATTTAATTATTAGAACTGTCAGTTGCTTCATCTGTCCAGTTGGCACAAATGTAATACAAATGCATAAAGTTATTGCAAAGACAAATTAAAGAGTTAGTTGTGTTTTTGGAACTAAATAAAGGTCTTTCAGTTTGCTTTTACAATTGAGTTTAACTTTAATTCAAGCCAATGAGTTTGAAACTTCAAAAAACGCTTCTTTTGAAGTTTATAACCGGTATTTTTTGTACTAATGAACAAAGACAAAAGTGTGAGTTGATTGGCACAATGGTATCAGCTCTGAATACTACAGGTGAATGTATTCCAAGGTGCTGACAGAGAAATATTTCAGAGAGCTCCTGGTTATGCAAATAGTGAATTTGTATCTAGGGAGCAGGATTACCACCAAAGAGTCTTCATTGGGTTCATTTACTCCTCCAAGTAAAGACTTACAATGCATAAAATATTTCAGACACAATAAACAGAAACAAGTAACAATCTTTATTAAACAAGAAGACACACACACACACACACACACACACACACACAGAAACACACAGAAACACACACACATAAACACACACACACACACAAACACACACACACACACACGCACGCACACACACGCAAGCACACACACTGTAAACAATGTTCCTCAAAGGATGTGAGGAAATCAAAATCTGTTTTGCTCCTAGAGGGCTGACAGCTTTAACTGTTTTTGGATATCTGGGATGAGTGCCCTTCCCCTAATTTTGGATTGTTCAGCTTACATAAAAAAGGGAAATGGATAGGCCCCAAAATTAACTTGACCATGATCAGGACTGGCTGTGAACACAACTGACAAGTCTGGAGTGACCAAAAGTGATGCTCTGCTGATGGAAAAAGAATATAACTGACCAGGCCATTGTCTTACATTAAGAGGAGGGGAAGAAAGCCAGAAGTTTTCCATCTTTCTACTTGTCTGTGTCCTCTGTCCATATCTGCTCCCTGTAAGACAGCTATCTGGGCCCATAATCCCTCACATACTTGCTCCATATCTATGTATCTGTCTGCCTGCCTTCCTTCCTTCCTTTCTTCCTTCCCTTCTTCCTTCCTTCCATCCTTCCTTCCTTCCTTCCTTCCTTCCTTCCTTCCTTCCTTCCTTCCTTCCTCTCTCCCTCCCTTCCTATCTCCTTTCTTCCTTTTTTCTTGCTTCCCTCCTTCCCTCCTTCCTTCCTCCCTTGCTTCCCCTTTTCCTTCCTTCCTGCCTGCCTTTCTTCCTTCTTTCCATAATTTCTTCCTTTCATTTTGCCTGTTTAAATGAGGATTATTTTAACTTTCTTTCTGATCTGTCTTATTATTAATTTTTCTGAATTTCCTGTATTTTTTCAACTTTTTGAGTGCTGATCAGATCAGCTAATCTCCTATCTCTCTCTTTTTCTCCATTTCTGTCTCTGTCTCTCTGTCTTTCTATCTTTCTGTGTCTCTGTGTCTCTCTGTCTGTGTCTCTCTCTCTCTCTCTCTCTCTCTCTCTCTCTCTCTCTCTGTCTGTCACCTTTTGGTTTCTTTTTATGTGAATATCTTTATTGAATATTTTATTTACATTTCAGATGCCATCCCCTTTCTCCATTTCCCCTCCCTAGAAAACCTCTATCCCATCCCCACTTCTACTTTTTGCTTTTATACTATTTTTTTTAATGTTAATTAAAGGCTTTATAAGTTTGGTAATGCTCAATATTAATCAGAAATATAACCCAATACCCAACCTAGATATATCAACTATCTTTGACTGGTGGGGACACACAAACATCCACCTCAGTGTCCCCCCCCCTTGTCACCTTGCTCCTCCTCTCCTTACTCCTTATCTTCTTCTCCTTACTCCTCCCACCTTATCACCATTCCTCTTAAAATAAAACTTTTCTCTTAGAATGCAATTAGAGCATAACTATATCAACTTGTATCAGTAAGATACAAAATAGACCTAATATCCAGTCCATCATTTTGTTGAATAACCAGAACCTCTGTCTTCCCTCCTAACTAAATGACTTAGTTGTGAACCTGGCTTTTTTCTTGGTTTTAGAATGAATGTCAGCTGAAAACCATCCTCTCAAACCTTTTCTCTCAAAGAAAAGATTTGGCTATGAGACTATAAGTCTTCAAACCTGTCAGAAATTTAGAATGACTGAGTTAACTGAAATTATGGGAAGCACCAAGCATAACTTCTAAAACTTAGCCAAATTATAGAGACCACTGAGCACCTGGACAGTCCCTATACTACAAAACGTTGGAGCATTAAATCATTAGCCTTCTGGCCCAGGATCATCTGACAGATCAAGTGATGCAGAGTTATTAAGGGCTGGTTACTCTGTCTAGGCAGATATAATCAGTCAACTATTCTGCAAGTGTGTCCTTTTCTGGACAGTGATTTGTCTGTTGATGAAAAGAGGCAATTCTTGCCTAGTGTCTGTCTCACCACAACTGGAGTAACTCCAAAGATGCCCAATTTCTTCTTAGAATCCAAGACAGGAAGCTGTCAGGAGCAGACAGGTCTCTAATCAAAATGGACATTAATACAGAAATGTTTATAACGTCAATTCTGTGGACCTCTGATGTTTTGAAAACCAACTATCCATGTAAGGCAATCTGGACTGTTCTCTGTTAACTCCTCTCAGCTATTTCTAAATAAAATATAGAAAATACCCTAACAATAAACTCAGAGCTGTAAATTTGCTACAGGCCCTTAACTCACAGGCTAACCATCTCAAATCACTTTAAAAACTTAAAGAAGGACTGGATCTAAGTCTTGTATTCCTAAATGTGTTATATAGGCATAATGCCTATGAGAGTAACAATATTAATCTCACTTTATATCAATAAGAAGCTCGTACCAATGAAAACCTTAAATTAGAAATCAAAGTAAATTTTGTACCATTTAAGAAATTATAATTTCATCTTAATAACAATTATACATATTTCTATGAATAGGTTATGGCTATACAATAAATCCTAGCTAATCCTCCCTGTTCCAACAAAACCTTTCTGTAGAAAGACAGCCCAATCTTAACCACCTCAGTCCCCAAGCCCAGGGAATAGGGGTGCCGACTCTTCATTAACTTCTTCAAGCTGATTATGGGTGTTGAAATATTAGAAGACGGGCAGGGGGAAGAGTAAATTGATAAGGCTCATCTGTGTCTTCACTGCAACCAGCTGGAATTCCAGGACATCAGAGGTTAAAGCAGGTCTTCTCAGCTCACTTGATGAGTATATATATCGAGGCTATGTATTCTGCAATATACAATTCTCAAAACAAATTTTAGTATCAAGTTAATTTTTTGTTTGAATCCTGGAATCTAGTCTTCTGGTGGCCTGCCTCTGTCATGTCTAATCCATATAATTCTGGGAGTTTCTATGAGGGTGTACTCCCACCATCCTCCCATTTTCACCTCCCTGTTCTCAAATTCCCCAACATTAGGGAATCCAAACTTTCAGGCACCAAGGCCCTTTACTTCCACTGATGCCTAACCCCTTACCCCATCCACCTCCCTCCAATTACTATGAGGGTGTGTTCCCACCATCCTCTCATTCCCACCTCCCTGCTCTTGAAATTCCCCAACACTAGGGAATTTGAACTTTCAGGTATCAAGGCTGTCCACTTCCACTGATGCCTGGCAAGGCCACCCTCAACTACCTATACAGGTGGAGCCATGATTCCCTCCCTTTGTGTTCTAGGGCTAGAGATTTTAGAATGGCTACTCCAGCTTGTTTCTTAAGGCCATTTGACTGAAAAAATGTTTTCCAGCCTTCCACTCTAAGGTAGAGTCTGTCTTTGTCACTGAGGCAGGTTTCCTGTATGCAGCAAAATGCTGGGCCTTGTTTATGTATCCAGTCCATTAGCCTATGTCTTTTAATTGGGGAATTGAGTCCATTGATGTTAAGAGATGTTAAGGAACAGTGATTGTTGCTTCTTGTTATTTTTGTTATTAGAGGTGAAATTTTCTTTGTGTGGCTATCTTCTTTTGGATTTGTTGGAAGAGGATTACTTTTTTGCTCTTTCTAGGGTATAATTTCCCTCTTTGTATTGAAGCTTTCCTGCTATTATCCTTTGTAATGCTGGGTTTGTGGAAAGATATGGTTTTGTCATGGAATATCTTGGTTTCTCCGTCTATGGTAATAGAGAGTTTTACTGGGTATAGTAGCCTGGGCTGGCATTTGTGTTCTCTTAGGGTCTGTATGACATCTGTCCAGTATCTTCTAGCTTTTATAGTATCTGGTGAGAAGTCTGGTGTAATTCTCATAGGTCTGCCTTTATATGTTACTTGGCCTTTTTCTCTTACTGCATTTAATATTCTTTCTTTGTTTTGTTCACTTGGTGTTTTGATTATTATGTGATGGGAGGTATTTCTTTTCTGGTCTAGTCTATTTGGTGTTCTATAGGCTTCTTGTATGTTTATGGGCATCTTGTTCTTTAGATTAGGGAAGTTTTCTTCTATAATTTTGTTGAAGATATTTATTGGCCCTTTAAGTTGGGAATCTTCACTCTCATCTATACCTATTATCCTTAGGTTTGGTCTCCTCAATGTGTCCTGGATTTCCTGGATATTTTGTGTTAAGAACTTTTTGTATTTTGAGTTTTCTTTGACAGTTGTTCAATATTTTCTATGGTATCTTCTGCACCCAAGATTCTCTCTTCTATCTTTTGTATTCTGTTGGTGATGCTTGTGTCTATGACTCCTGATTTCTTTCCTAGGTTTTCTATCAGCATGGTAGTCTCCCTTTGTGATTTCTAGATTGTTTCTACTTCCATTTTTATGTCCTGAATGGCTTTGTTCAATTCCTTGACCTGTTTGGTTGTGTTCTCTTATAATTCCTTAAGGAATTCTTGTGTTTCCACCTTAAGGGCTTCTACCTGTCTACCTGTGTTCTCCTCAAATTCTTTCAGAGTGTTATTTATGTCCTTCTTAAAGTCCTCTATCATCATCATTAGAAGTGATTTTAAATCTGAATCTTGCTTTCCTAGTACTATGAGGAATTCAGGACTTTCTTGTGTAGGAGAACTAGGTTCTAATGATGCCAAGTACCCTGGGTTGCTGATGCTTATGCCTTTTGCCATCTGGATCTCCTTAGTGCTACCTGCCCTGTATCTGACTGGAGCCTGTCTTTCCTATTATCTTGGTTTTATCAAAACTGTGTGGGGGTGGGCATTGCTACTGGGGTAATAGTTGAGGCCCAAAATCTGCTCTGGCCAGGAGTGACTTCCTGGGTCCTTGTGGGTCCCAGTTACTCCCTGTTTGGGGCAGGCATTGCTATCTGCTTACCTAAGATAATGCCAGGGTTAGAGCACCTGGGAGCCCTGAATCCTCTGGATTCCTAGAGATTGGGGGCAGGGCTGCCACCTGGGATCTGCTCAGTGCTCAGGCCCAGACCAGAAGCATCTTTTGGTTTCTAAAGAGTTAATTTGTTAACTGTTCACTGCAATTGTATAGTTGATATAAAGAATACAATTGAGATACAAAATGACCCCATCTGTTGGGCCCTGGATGAGTTAACTTCATCTAACCTGCACCCTTTGGTCATGTAGCACACAGGGAGAGGGCGTGATTAGCAGGTCTCCACCACCAGAAATTAAAATATTAATGAGTTACCTAAAGGCCAGGGGACATAGCTAATTAAGCTATCCCCTCCCCTTTTCCCCCTCCCTATAAAAAGTCAGGGGAGCCTGGCTTTTGCAGGGAAAGCGCATACCATCTACACCTGTTCACCACACCATGAACAATAAAAGCTTTGGAATACTCCACGTGTTGCCTGGGCCTTCCTGCGCCTGCCACCAGACTGCCAGCTTTTGGAACTTTGGAACCCTGGACTCTTCTCGGAGCAGCTGGCTGCGTACAAGTGGGACCTTCTGCAGGGAGGTGTGTGGGAAGAACAGCAGGATACCGCCGCTTCATGGGGCCTCGAGCCCGCCGGATTCCCCCCCCCACCCCCGAGTTTCTTTCCCCACACCCATCTCTCAGCAGTGAGTTTTGGAAGCAGAATATTTGAGGCCACAGCAAGAATAATGTATCCATGGATGCAATGGCTCTCTTTTTTTGGTGTTCCAATTGTTTTTACTTAGTGAATCAGTTCCATGAAGAGAATAATTGCTAGTTATTGCCTTGTTCTAAATATTAGAACATAGAAATGAATTAAACTGATTAATGTATAAATGATACAGTCAAAAGAAGCATACATTTTAGTTAGTTAATTTAAAGTCTCTGTATTAAAAGTAAACCTTGATCTAAGAGTGCACTTTTATGTCACAGCGCATATAATATGTCCATGGAGTGTTCAATGAAATAAATTGACTAAATGCAAGAAGATACATTTGCCACCACAACCTAACGATATAAGTTTTACTCCTTGTGTGTATTTCCTGATAATTAAGAGAACCCACAAATGTCCAAATTTATTTCTCTGAAGTTCTAAACTATATCCAGAAGAGAATTATTCTTTCACTAAAAAGTGTAGCAGTGTGCAGTGCATCATAACAGAGGCTAGGAAAAGAAATATTTCAACCACGGAACGGTTGAAAATTAATTATTCCATTCTGGTGTCACTCCAAGGGCAAAGTTTACTAATTTGTCTCGTAATTCAGTTCTTGCTCTTTCTTAGCCTTAAATAAATTCTGATCATCAAAAGTAAAATGACTGGGAGTCACAAAATTACTAGATGCCCCTGGTTTACTCTAAACCATTCATCACTTCCCCAAGATAGCTTCATGCTGTGAAGTTAATAAGCAAGTGCCTTGATTTTTTTCAAATCCATAAAATTATCAACATTTTCATTTCTTATGTCTAAAGAATTGCAACCAAAGCTTTGTTCTCCTGAACAAGTGGCAAATAACTGAGGACATAACTCATGTATATCCAGTGGGTGGTCCTGTGGGCTGTATGAGTCCCAGAGTAACTATGAGACCAACAACCAAACATCTGTACATGATAACTAGCAAGGAGGTATTTATATTAACTATTATATTATAACTAGCAAGCAGGTATAATAAACTCTGTATTATTAAGATCAAAATCTAGTGTCCCAGATAAGTGTTTGGCACATGAATGATCAATCTACTTTCCTGAAATGGCAAAGGTCTTATAGTATTTTAAACTCACAAATGTTTAAGCAATAAGAGAGTGAGTATGCTTGACTAACATGTGTTAAGTTACTTGCACAGGTGACATCAGCATCTCATTGATCACTCTGAGATTAGATATACAAATTAGAAATTCAGTGTCCAAGACTCTACTCGCTGATGTATTACTTGGTTGGTATTCTATTGTTTCCAGAAGAGACAGAAAGGACTCTGGTGTATTTTGCCTGTTATTTACAATGAAGTATAACTCCTGTGAAGTGGAAAGAAAAAACTCAAGAGCTTTTGTTCATCTCAATGCTAACTCTTCCCATGCCTTACTTCCTGTTTTATTGATATACTCAGTTTGCTTCAATGTCTGATAAAAACTACATGTAACCTGTATCATAGTAGTACAATTTCTTATTAATGATGTTAGAATCTAGGCATGTATTAAAATAATTTAGACTTTAACTGGGGTTCTATCTGTGAAGTATATAAGTTATTTTTAAACAAGCAAACCAACAAAAAATGTTTTAGTCTCTGTACTGAGTCTCCCAGAATATAGCAATGATTGAAAAAGCAATTCATCTTGAAGAAAAACAGAAAGAGGTTCTGAATCACTCCTATGATCTTACCAATGACAAAGCCTATAAAATATTAAGAACTTTCAACTTTGGTCTAACTCTGTTTTGAAGCTGTTTGGCGCCTATGGCTTTCTTGAGATTCTTAGAATCTTTTGTATGCTTGAATTGCTGCTTCTGTAGCTTCATTTATATATAATTTTTGAAACATTTCTACTCTTATGACTCAGCAAGAAATGGTTATTTGTACAACTCAATATTAGAACAAATGAAGTTTGTAAATCATGGCAAATCAAATACAGCTTGGAGTGAATGCTGTCTGTAGCTTGCATTGATCTCTCCACACCTTTTGTTCCTGGATAATTCCTTCCTTTTTCTGATATTGTCTGTGGCTGCAGATTGCTCAGGTACTTGTTTCTCTGTGGAAGAGGGCTTTTGCCTAGGCATCTGAAGTCCCTTTATTCCCATAACATCAGAATTTAGGAATGTTTACTCCCTAAGATGCTCAGACCCTTCTTCTAGCAAATGCTCAGTGAGTGAATTAAAAAGCCCAAGTTCTTTGACTGGAGTTGGAGAACCCTGAATTTGCCTTATGCTACCAACATTCCTGCAGGTATAGAGAAGGTAAACTTTGAAGACGATGTCCTGAAATCCATCCTTCTTAGCTCCTCTCACCCACATTTCCTGACTATAGATTACCTATCTGCCTGAATGATTTCTTGTATCTTACATTCCCCAATGGAAGCATGCCTCTTGATAGGTAACTCTGGCATCCTCACTCCTGGACTTTTAGAACATACAGATAGCATCCTCCTTCCTGCTCATTAAACACAACCTGGCTACTACTTCATAATTGCCAAAGAACAGGTGCAAAGGTCTTCACAAATGCCTAGCTGTCTCATATCTTTGTCTTCTAAATGACATTTTTCTGTGTAACAAATGTTGAACCCAGTGACTCCTGGGTTTAATGAATGCACACATGAAATACATTTTCTGTGGCTGCTTTGTAAATCTTTTCTCAAAGCACACCCATCCCTACTGAAGATTAAATCTTTAGCATAGACACAACTTTTTCCTAATAGGTTCTAATCTACAAACAGATCTGTTTGCTTTGTCTTACAAGCGTGGTTTCTTTTGGTAGTGTCTTTTACAAATAATGAAATTACTTTCTAGAAAGAAAGAGCACAGTATGAGGCATGAGCTAGTTACCACGAAAGTACAATTTTCCTGATTCCACTTTCATTCTCCCAGTATAACCACCAACAAAACTTGGCAAAGATCATTGTGGTTTGTATATGCATGCATATACCAACATGCATAAATAAATACATATCTTTATATGCTCGTCTTCATGAAATCTGTTTATATTATGCATACCTTTCTGCAGCTACTTTCCTTTAACTTGCTGCTTCTGAACTCTCTCATATTGTGCCCAAGGAAATCTACCTCCATTTTATCAGTAAGAGGTCAGTATTTTTCCTCATGATCAGTCAATACTTTTTGTCATGACTGTGTAGAAGATGTGGCTAGAAATATTTATCATAAAGTTTTGGAAATGATTATTGGCTAAAGTTTGGATCTAAACATAACCTGGCATATTTAAAAATTTCATGGTCTTCTTCAAATGTGAATCCCCAGGTTCTTATGAATAAACTTCGCCCATATCTCTACTGTAATCTCAAAATAGTGTTCGTACAAATAGTTACAGATTATCTTCAGCAACCTCGATTGCTGTGGTTAGTTACTACTGAAGAATTCAGTGTAAATATAAATTAAACTTGCAATCTAATTAAAGTTTACATCATTGGATATACATAGTTTTTATTTATGAGAAATTCCCTACTCTGAATTTACATTGATTATTTTTATAAATAACACATTTTATTTTTTTTATTAAATCAATGGTTTTCTTGAAAAAGTTAAAATAATATTAATTTTATTCATCTATTGGAAGACAGGGACAGTCCTTGCTGAGATATATAACTGGAAGTCAAATGATAAGGCACACAATTGGAAATAAGAGGAAAACTTGCTGGGGTCAGTTTTCTTCTTCCACCATGTGGATCCCAGGGATTCAACTCAGGATGTCAGGCTAAGCAACCAGTACTTTTGTGCATTAACCATCTCCCTGGTTTGTATTGCCTCTACTACTTCTGAATATTCCCTCAAATCCTAAAGAAGCACACATTCCCCAAATAACATTATTTTCATGTAATATTTTTAAATTGTATCTCCTGTCTCCTTATCATATTGTTCATGTTGAATAAATAAGTGGTAGGTAAATGTATATGTGTTAAAGGAGAGAGTGCATGCCAATGATTTAGCTCATTTTACCCTAGAGATGCACACCATTCTGATGTATTTGCTCACTCATCTCATTTTGAACTATATTTTTCACATAAGAAATTGAGGGGAAGATATAATTACTATAGACGACATATCTGTATGCTTGACTGTTTCTTTCCATTTTGAGGCTGTCCTTTTTCTTTTTGATCTGTTGTCTTCACTTCAGTACAATGCTCATAAAATTTATGTAATATTGGGGTGAGTTAGCATGTGGAGGAAGACTCAGTCATTTTACCATTTCAAGTTTGTTAAAAATAACATTGTTCATTTCTTTCATTTTTGCATTTTTTGCTACATGAAGTCCTAGACTTTTTGGCAAAATATACATATTTTGTCAATATATATAAAACCAAATTGTATTGTGTGCTGGTTTGTTTCCCATGGCAATCAGACAGCAAACTATGGAGTATCTCAGAATTCTCAATCATCTTAAAAGTAAATAAAAATAAATTTTATGTATTATCTGTATCTATGTATATTCAGCAAACCCATCTGACTTATAATAATAAGGGGAAATAGGGAAAGAGGTTGGCATCTGAAATGTAAATAAAATATTCAATAAAAAAATCAACCCCTAAAGCACAAACTAATATCTGATACAGGACTTAGTCAAAATCTTTACATTATTCAAATTTAATTCTCAACTATGTGACAAAGGCAATTTTGTCATCCTTACTCAACTATAGATGCTATTTGGGAAGAAGAGTTCAGAAAGCTTGCCCTTCCTTCTGTAGTTTCTCTGTCAGTGTAGCCTCCAGAATCATGCTTATGCATATATTCCATCCTGGGCTTACTAGCTCTGCTGGCATTCAGGGATTTCAGTAGCATCTTTATCTGAGTGGAATCAGAGCCAGAGATTACACTCTGACTTTCTCAGCATTGCTCTGGCTCTTACTGATGTCATCCAACCTGGATAGGTCTAATTATGCTCCCCATTTAGCCTGTGCCCCTTGGAACTGAACACCAAAGCTAGGCTCTTCTGACCAATGTCTTTGCCAAACAAGGAGTTGCTCTGGGTACACCTGGTTTCCCCAAACCTGGTGTCAAACCAAGAAAAGCAACCTCTGACTGACATCTACTCTCATACCCACTTTTGGCATGGGTGGGAAGCAGCCTTTATGGCATATTCTTGCTAGTTTACTCATTGTGTGTCCAGGCCAGAATCTCTTTCTTCCAGGACTTTCTAAACTATGAATATGCTTCCCTAGTTGAGACACTTAAATATCCTTTGAAGTGCTCAGCTCTTCTGGCTTTTTTTTCTTTTTCCTTATACACTGTTAGTGGATAACTGTAGCTACTTGATTTTATATCCCTTCCACAGTACCTACCTCTGCTTGATTCCAGCCACTTTTAATGTGAGACAGAAACATCTCTGCACATTGTGCTGACTCTGTTCTTTGTGAACGGAGTCTCTGGAGAAAACCATGGATTATGTTGTCAGTATTAGTGCCCCCTAAAGTTATGAAACTAGGAGGGTTTTGATCTGCTGTATACAGTAGAGCCATTTCACAAAGAGTATGAGTAGATAAGAGATGCAAAGGAAGGGACAATTCAGGATACCTCCTATAAGGATAATATTCTGCTATTCAAGGCCTTTGTCCTCGTGAATATTCTGTTTGTGAGTCTTCTTTTTCCATTTTCTTTAGTAAATAACCTTAGGCAACCAAATATCTAACAGAAAAGAGGAGTCAGAAAAAAGCAGGCATAATAAAACACTTAAGAAAAAAAACCATTATCTCCATGATTTGTCTTCTTGTTTCAAGTCTTCTCCTTAGCTTATACTGGCAGATTTTTTTACTTCAGATAAACATGGGAGATTTCCAGTTAATACCAATTCATATTTCTAGCACTAGATGTTAAAGCAGTGACAGGAAAATTGTGATGTGATTTGTTTCCAACTTCCCTTATTTTAACTTGGCTAACATTCATAACAGGACTCATCTGAATTTCATTTGAAAAGATAGGGAGTCTGTGGCACAGGAGTATCTGGAAATTTTCCCAGGTTATGAATTAACAATCATCAAGTTAGGGTTGAAACCTCACTACGAGGAGAAGTAACATAATTCAGCTGTCTTTAGATTTTTATTGTATTAATTTGTTACGTTTTGCTTGCTATGTGCTTTAAAAGAGGATTTGTAGTAGCCTAGACTGGCTTTGAATTCACTACGTATCCTTCTATAGCCTTAACCTCATGATCTCCTTGCCTCCTCCATAATTATCTGTTGTTCTTCCTTCTTCCATCTACTAAATATTGTGCTAGCTAAAAGGAAAAAAGTATTTCAAGGCATTTTGAAGGGTTTCTCTTTGCTCGTTAAGTAGTGAGGTATGGAATAAATATTACACTGCCCTGTGCCTCAGCTTCAGCAGACTTTTAGTAAATGTCTTTCCCATGCTGGAGTAAAGTGAAGATTTAATATGAGAAAGTCACACTGTGTTTTACAAGGATGACTTTCTTGGTTTTTAGGGGGAGTATACTTATTGCACATTACCTATTTGCACACACACATGTACACACACTCACACACACACACAAGTGTCTTTGTGGAGGTCAGAAAATAACTCGTGGAAGTCATTTCTTTCCTTCCACTTGTGAGTCACGGGCATCGAACTCAGACTGTCAGCCTTAGCGGCAAACCACTTTCCCCCTAAGTAATCTTACTACTAAACACCATCTTTTTCATCCTCCCATCACAAACTGTAGGTAAAACTTCACATTGATCATGTTGTTGATATTTCATTACATTTTAAATTTAGTCAATATCTGAGGCTTTTCTACCAAATTTAAAAAAATGAGATGCTTTTTAGCAATAACTAGATAGAATTTAGGGATGCTATTGTACATGAGAAACTTCATTAAATATTCCGTTTTCCTGGAGGTTTCATTCTCTTGTCAGTAGCCCACACTTCAGGTGACCACCTGACCTCATGCTTCATGACTCATGTTTTATTACATTTTATCAATGTCAATCTTATCAGAGAGTGCTTCATTTTCTCCTATAAATGTGATTTACTGTGTCCAACAGCTCTCAAATTTTAGGGCTTACTTCATTTTAATTTTGTGCCACTTTTTTTTTTTCCTGAAATGAGCTCCATAATGTATTTGTAGCCTCTACTTGGCTCAATTGGAGATTTGTCATTAATTTCCGTTCGGTACTGGATGTGGCTTATCTAGCACCAGGTGAGTGGTCGCTTGAAGAGTTAGTGAGAATACCACAGAATGTTCTAAAAGCATAACTGTGCTCAAGCATAAAGATCAGTTGCAGATATCATGGAAATAGTGTTCGGATGGCATGTGGGGACCACTTTTTTTCAGATGTGATAATACTAGATTTTTATTTGAATTAATTCTTACCAGCCTTTTAAAGGTCAAGCTTTTCCCCAGCCTCTGAAATGCTAAGTCAGAGCTCTGGCTTCTCTAATGCCCAGGAGCTGCTGAAGTGTGCTATCTATAGGTGTGATGGTTGTAATTATAGATATATTTGTAAAAATCCTGTTGGAATAATTTTCAGTGAAGGTACTTATTTAAGCCAGCACAGGGACTTGCAAGAACTCCCTGCAATGAAAACAGTCATGATAATTAAAAATAGATAAACCCAAAGAGGAGTCATGTGCATGACAGTCCTTTTTCTCCATGACCTCAAAGACCCATTTCTAGGAATTGAATCAAAGAAATAATCATGAATATGCTCACAGATATATTAAGCAATATATTTAATATGCTTTTATTAACATACAAGCACAAATATAATAAGTAGAATATATAAAAACTGTGCAAATTAAGCACTAAATCCCTTAAATATTTGGAGCTTGAGGACAGAAAATAGTGAGGAAAAGTTAAGCAGAAGTCAAGAATAAATGTTCAACATAATTATATACAAAGTATAAAAAATGCAACTATATGATAACTTTATTTAACATAAGCAGGGTTGTAGAGGTGGCTTATCAGTTAGGAATTTATATTGTGTTTGCAAACAACAGGAGTTTCTTTGCATCTAAGTTGCCTAGCACCTAAGGTGGGCAATTTACAACTTCCTGTAACTCCAGCTTTATGGCCTCTGGCACCTTCTTTTGACCTTCATGGGCAGGCCAGTCATATACACATAACTTCATACACACACTTACACACACACACTTACACACACACACACACACACACACGTGCATGCGCGTGAGCTTACCCACATAGACATAATTGAACATAAAAATCTTCAAAAAATAAAAAATTAAACATCTGTTTCAAATGACGAAAAAAATCAAAATTATACCCCCAAATAAAATGTTATTTACTGGGAATAAGATTTTGTAACAAAGTATTTTTTCCTATTCATAAGAAATGCACTAGCCACTTATTAAAAGGCAGAGTGATACCTTAAAGAATATGTACTCGATTCTTGTTTAATTGCAGCAAAGATGGCAGAAAACACAAACACTGTTGAGCATTGAAGAGCCTCTCGGTTCACCTTTGTTTCCCCGTCAGAATGATGCATGTTTGACCCCCTTTGTGTTTTCGGGTCTTCTCTCATCTTTAATTACATGGCGATATCTGTTCCAAAGACAAGTCATGTATCAACCATTTACTTCTGATGGAGGCAGGAAAAACTGACAGTTTTATGTTATGTTTATATGAGGATGTCTAAGGTTAAATATACAGACACCTGAGGTGGTCAGTGGTCAAAAGAGAGGATAAGATCTAAGGCTCCAGTTACAGGTCAGTGTGAGATGTGATGTGGTTTCTGGCACTGCAACCAATGTCTTCTGAAAGAGCAGTTATCACTCTTAATTACTGAGTCATCTCTCCAGCCACTGAACTAGAAACTTACAAATGATGGTTCTGGAGACTAGTGGATGGATGGATGGATCCGTTGTGAAGATGTGTAGTCACTAGCTAATTCAAAGGATGCCTTTTTCTGAGCTTTAGCAGCAGTTGCTAAGCTGGAAATTCCCTCAATTAAGAACTTAGCACATTGTGTGTGTGTGTGTGTGTGTGTGTGTGTGTGTGTGTGTGTGTGTGTCTGTGTGTGTCTGTGTGTGTATCTGTGTGTGTGTTTGTCTGTCTGTCTGTGTGTGTGTCTGTGTGTGTGTGTCTCTGTGTGTGTATATCTGTCTGTCTGTCTGTCTGTCTGTCTGTCTGTCTGTCTATGTGTACCATCCTCATGTGTATGTGGCAGAGTGAGCATATACAGGTTGGAAGACAACCTTGGATATCTGTCCACGTCTTCTACCTCATTTGCCATAAGATTGAGCTGATGCAGATGTCAGGCACTTGTCCTAAGATCTTCTAAGAATTCTCTATTATCTGCTGTCTCTATATCATTAATGGAATGATGGAATTAAAGATACATGTCACCACTTATGCATTTATGTAGGTTCTGTCAAAAAGCTCTGCATGTGCTGTCAGAATGTTTATGCTCTTTGTACTAACGCCAGTGTGGCAAGTGCTTTGCCTGCTGAGATATCTGTCCAGCTCCAAATTTACCCTTTAAAAATAATAATACAATATGCTACTATAATTGTTGAATAAAACAAATTTGAGTGTTTATTTGAAATGTTATTATATTATATATTTACATGTATGCAATGACATGTTTTGACTCATGTATGTATCAGGTTAGAGTTCAAGTAGGATACAAGTGCATTAGTGGTTTTTATTTTTTTTATTATTTTAAGCTATATACTATCTTACTCTTAATATTGTTTTCTCAGATATACTATAAAACACTAGAAATTAATTTTTTTCTGTTCAACTTGATGCAAGTCCTATCAGAAAGTTTATACTGTAACTTGTTAATTGTTTTTTTTTTTCAGACCCACTCACTCACAACTCTTGGGCTCTTATTATCCTCTTTAAAGCCCAGTCTAGGATTCATGGGTCTAACCATAGCTAACTTGCTTGTTACCATCTTGTAAGACCAGAAAGTTACCCCTATCCTCCTCTGCCTCTGCTGCTTTCTAGTATCAAAATAATACTCAGGAGCCATTGCACACTTTGTGACAAAAATCTACTTTCTGTAGTTTTTCACACAGGGTTTCCACAGTTAGTCTTATTTTTCATTATAGGTTGTACTACTATGTATTCTGACCACTCTCCAGTCATTTAATTGACACTTAGATGATCACCCTTATGGTCTGGCTACAGCTATAATTATGATCAGGTGACTCTTAGGCACCTGCCTACCACTGTATCCCAGTGTCTTTGTGACTTCATTTCTTGTTAATATTTTGACCCTTTCCATTCTCACAGGACTGATGAGCACAGCAGAGAAATAGATGTGTTGAAGGGAGGGATGGGGTATAGATAACTTATATTTCAACAGATCGTTGTAATTGTACCACTTTGTTATTGATTTTAGTTTTAGTCCTGCTTAATGAATTAATTATATTGTGTATAGGAAGAGATGTCTTACAAAGTAATCAATGTAGTGGCATCGGACAACCACTGGGGACTGTGGAATGTATTTTCAAAAACGTAAAAGAACTATTGTAATTTTTAGACTCCAGAGGATTTAGCTGTCCTGTAGTAGAAACCTGAGTGTATGTGTGTGCTTATAAAGAAAGCATGCTTCTTGGCTTATTCTGGAATTTTTATTGTCTTCACTTTTCACCTTAATAGTTATCGATCAGTTTTAGTTTTAAGATTCTTCATTTATGAATATATAATTAATATAAAAATTTCCATAAGCTATCCAAGGTTATAATAGTTCAATAACACTATTACCATGTCATTTAATAGCAATATTTTGTGCCCATGATTGTCAAACTTAATTTTCTTCAAAACTTCAGCTGTAGAACTCATAAGTTTGGTTGTTGTATGTGTAATAGTATTAGAAATCCTTGGGTGATTTTCCACTATAACTACTTTCTCTTTTCCTGTATTGTCTTTAAAAACTTGTTACAATTGTGCTTTAAAACAGTTGATTGCAATTATTATTTACTTTTAAGAGATGGTGGTGAGAAAAAGTCTCATTTGTAGACAAGGTTAGCCTAGAAATTGTTTTTAAGCTCAGGCTGGTTACAAACTTACAATCATCCTCCTGCCTCTTGTTCTTGAGTACTTGTATGTCAGATGTGAGATATGATGCCTGACTTATTTATTTGTGTTTTGGCTTGCTCACATTTAGACAGTGAGAGTCTCTGAGCCTTTTTCCTGATGTTTTAGTTCGCTTTGATTTGGTGAAAAGTAATTTGACTACGAATTTTGAGGATGACCTTAGAATTTTTCAGTTCTGCTTAACTTATTGATTATTTATATGATGCTTTTGATCTAAGTACTCAGTATATTCAATATGTTGTTCCTCAGAAACATTGAAGAAAATCTAGGCAAAAGAGATTAAACACATTTTATGAGAGAATAAAAATGCATGTTATTTTCTTAGTTTTTAAGTTTTACATTATCTTTTGTGAATTTCATAATATAAAGGTTTGATCATATTAATTCTGCTTGCCTATCTTCTACAAGATCCCTAACCTCCAATTCATACTGTTCTTCATTGTATTTGAAATTTACTTAGTCCGTTTTTTCTTTTTACTTTCTGTTTCTGACTGTAAGATTCTTCCTTTTCTCATTTATACTGTATATTTTTCCCACTGATTATACCATATAAAGTAATGCTGCACCCAAAGTATAAGTATTACCATATCATTTGTCATTTTGGAGGAATAATTATATATAGTATATTAAGTATTATTTATGCTTGGCAAAATAATGCCACTAAAAATAACAACCATAGTTGTAACAAACAGCTTGTACACACTCCACAAGTTTATGTACACGTGAGATACAAATGGGATCTGCCTGATTAAGAAAGCAGAATTTGTTCTTGAAGGAGCTGTCTGAGAGATCATCATGAGTTTTGTTCATGGGAAGGGGAAGACCAGTCCCATACTGTAGTACAGATGACTGTCTAGTTTTTCTAGGTTTGAGAAAAAATTGAGATGTAAATGTGAAGACACCAAAAAAAGTTTTCAGTGCTTGTTTCTACAAGCCAGTGGTCCTGTTGACACAAGACCACCTCCATTTCCCCAATAACACTATTCAGAATCTTTCAGAGAACATGCATGAGAATGCTCTAATAATATGGAAAATAAGTAGACTTTTAAAGATTTGATTTTTCTAATTAACACAAGTTATCTTTAAAAGGTATGTGCAAGTATATGTTTATGTGTGTGGATATGTGTTATGATGTCACTTAAAAGAATTCTGTGATGGCAAATTTTGAGTAGGAGGGACCTTCACTCACTCAGCATTCATAGTGGTATTCATTTGGTTAAAAATATTGTTCATAAAATGTTAGTAAATATACAACAGATACTTAAAACTAATAAACTAATTGGTTTAGCAATTTAACTTCTAGATGAACATATACATTGCATTTTATTTTTATGAGAAAATAAAATTAAGCAAAGACTTTACATCTTATTATTTGGAGGGTGCTGCAAATTATAAGGGCTATCTCCTGGCCTCATGTATAAGTTATGTCTACTATAAACCTTGTTCCTGGCTGTGCAGGTTAGTTTGGGAGAGACAGAAACAATAGTTCTTGGCAATTGCACATCAAAACATCTATGTGATTCCACCTTATACCCATCAGAATGGCTGAGATTAAAAAAAAAAAAAAAACTCAAGGAACAGAACATGCTGACAAGAGAAACACTCCTCTATTTCTGGTGAGAGTGCAAACTTGTACAACCACTCTGGAAATCAATTTGACAGTTTCTGAGAAAACTGGGAGTAGTTCTACCTCAGGACCAAGCTATAACCCTCCTGGATATATTCCCAAAAGATGTTCCACCATCCCTCAAAGACAGTTCTTCAACTATGTTCATAGCAGCGTTATTTGTAATAGCCAGGAACTGGAAGCAACTTAGATATCCCTCAACAGAGGAATGGAAAGAAAATGTGATCCATTTTTATAAGGGAATAGTACTCAGCGATTAAAAACAAATGCATGAATTACCCAGGCATATGGATGGAACTGGGAAATATCATCCTGTGTGAGGAAACAGAACCAAAAACATATGCATGGTATGTACTCAGTGATAAGTGGATATTAGCCAAAACGTTCAAAATATCCATGACACACCCCACAGACCCAAAGAAGTTAAACAAGAAGGAAGGCTCTAGTGAGGATGCTTGAACCTTTCTGAGAAGGGGAAATGAAATAGACATCTGAGGTAGAAGAAGGGAGGGAACTTGGTGGGAGAGGGGAGAGGGAAGGGAACAGGTCACCTGGATCAGGTGTAGGGAAAGAACATGAGAAAGAATAGAAATCAGGGGAGGTCATTTTGGTCAGCCTAATAAGCCCTTGAAAATAGTGATCTGAGGAGTGATCATAGGGCTCTGTTTACTGTCGTTCGTGTTCTTTGACTATCTGGGTTTATTGTGTTGCTTGTTCCTTGACTATTTGCGTCTATTATATTGCTAGTTCCTCAACATATAACTGACCTTAATACTCGCATGTAATTTAAACAGTATAAAAGCAAAATAGTAGGAGGAGGGATGGGATAGGAGATGAATGGGGATATGGGGAAAGGGAATAACATCTGAAATGTAAATAAATAAAATATTGAATTAAAATAAAAAAAAGAAAGAAATCAGAGACGGGTATTTCTAGGATGTATCAGAGACCTGGGAAAGGGGGAAACCCCAGAGAGGTTATGTGTGTGTCTCATGATAGACTCCTAGCTGGAATGGTATGGAGCCTGACATGGCCACCTGATATAGCCAGGTAGAGAAATAAGGGAACAAAACTACCCACAAAACCTTTGACAGCAAATTTGTCCTGCTCACAAGATGTGCAGGGACAAAGATGGAGCAGAGACAGAGAGAATAGTCAGGCAATGACTAACCCAACTTTAGACCCATCCTGTGGGCAAAACTCAATTCCTGATACTAATAATGATGCTCCATTATGCTTGCAGACATGAGCCTAGCATAACTGTCCTCTGAGAACTATGCTCAGCAGTCGATGAAAATAGATTCAGAGACCTACAACCAAACCATAGATGGAGCTTACAGAGTCTTGTAGAAGAGCTGGGGAAGAACTGAGGCACCTGGAGGGTATAAGGATACCAGAAACTGAACCACCAATGAAAGAACAATCATGGGGTAGACCTAGGGTCCCCATGCATATGTGGCAGATGTGCCGCTTGGTCTTCATGTGGATTCCCCAACAACTGGAGCAAGGGACATCCCTGAATCTCTTGCTTGCCTGTGAATCCCTTTTGTCTGGTCTGGCCTCAGTCTGGGAGGAAGCACCTAGTCCTGCAATGCAGGGTGGAGTGATATGGAGGTGGAGGGGGAGGGTTTTTTGTTTTCAGAGGAGAAGGAGAATGGGAGGGTTTTGTGAAGGAGGGCAGAGGGAGGGGTTGAGAATATGATGTAAATTGAATAAATATATAAATTAGTGAAAAAATGTCAACTTGCTCTTTCTCTAATGTATTACTCAGCAAAGCCTTTGTTTTGTAAAAGCACTTAGAGCTGGCACATTAGTTAGTTATACACTAACTAATGCAACTGCTACAGGCCACAGTGTGACGACATTAAAAATACAGTGGGAGACTCAACAAAAACATGATACACTATTTTATATATTATTTAAAAGTTACTCATGTAACAAAAGTGCATTTAAAAAGAAAGAGAAAACACACTGGGAATGAAAAACATGTATATTAGTCTGATGAAAGCAAAGTGAATTATTATCATAAATATTTCTTATTTTCTCTCTTGTTACATAAAGAATATTTGAAGCTTACTTCAGAAGATGATCAGTGGGAACAAAGGAAAACATTTTGCCAGGTGTGGTAATGCATGTTTTCGGTCTACACATTTTAGGTGAAGGCAGAAAGAGGAGTAATTCAAAATTAGCTTGGGCTCAGGCCAAGACTCTGTCTAAAAAAAAATTAAATTCATATTATAATTTTAGATAGATATTTTCTAAAGCTATGTTTCTGAAGCATAGTACAGAAAAGCACCCACAAAATAGATCTGATTATTTAACCAGTTGAAACCAATGAAAAAAGCCTCAAGGTAATATCACATGTCCAGACATCATACAAGTACTCAAAGATAATATATTACTTAAGGTTAAATGCAACATTAATAGGTAATAAAAATAAGGAATGTCATCAGTGCTCCAGGTGTTGATAAACAATGCAAAGAAGAGAATGTTTCAGATGCTATTTGGTATTATTCTTAGTTTTGGGGTTTATGATGTTAGTATTAATTGTAAACTTTACAGAATCTAGAATCATCTGAGAGACAGGTTTCTTGGAATGCGTATGAGGATTATCTTGATTATGTTAGCTGAGGGAGGAAGACTTGACTACTATGGGTAATATCATTAATGAGGCAGGAGATTCAGAACAGTGTAAGAGTGGAGGAAGTGAGTTGAGAATTAGCAGGTATGCAATCAATGCTCTCCTCTTCTGACTGTACTTAAACTAACCTGCAACCTCTTACTCCAAACACTGGGACTTCCCCAGTATAATGAGTGTGAGCTAGAACCATAAGCCAAAAGAAACTCTGTTCACCCAGTTGCATTTGTCAAGATATTTTGTTATATCACCAGGAAAATAAGTTAAAACAAGGTTGCTGCAGCTTAGGTCTGTGAAATTAATACATTCTAAAAGCCTTACTTGATAGTCAAAATGATGTGAGGTCAGACACAGTAATGGGTGATAAATTCTATACATGATACTTGGAGATTAATTTGGCTATTGTTCTACAACATTCCAAATCTTCAGTAGAAAAGATGTATCAGACAGTATGCAGAATATTGAAAATACCTGTGGAATACTTAGGGAAATCAGTTCATTCACATTTTACAGGTGATAAGTGGAGAGAAAATGCATGCACAATTTTCAGGTCTCTGCCACTCAGTAATGGGCTATGAATTCTCTATTGCTTTATATCTTCTAGAGTATTCTTCAAATTGCAATATATTCTGTTAGCAGCCATTCTATTTTTAAAAAGTCAGTTGCAAAGGGATAAATTTTAATTAAGTTCAGAACTGTACTGATGGATTTAATGACAAAACCAAAGAAATAAATAGAAATTCACATATTTCTGAAAGGAAAGAGAAAAAAAGAGAATCATTAGGAATGAGATTGTAAGGGATACCACAAACTTAGTCACATATAGAGAATAAAAATACATTACTCACAGTCTTGGAACCTGGGAAGTTCATTATCAAGGAGCTGAGATATCATATATCTCTATGCGTACTGTTATAGTAGGGGGTCTCACATGACAATAGAGCAAATAGTGTGAATGCTCTAGACTCTGCCACACATGGGATGTCACATGGGACTCTACCTTCTTCACAGCATATAATTCTAGTGACATCTCCCAGGGCTCAGCTCCAAATGTGACTACTTAGGAATTCGAGAATTACATTTCTCACACAAACTTTTAGGGAAACATGATTGAATTACAGCAGACCAATATATATATATATATATATATATATATATATATATATATATATTATCATATACATAGAAAACTACAGAATTTGAGAGTTGGTACCATAGAACTATACTAAGAAGAGAATAAAGCAACTTGGATTGGGTAAAATAAATCTTCACCCAACGTGATCTGTCTTTGGAAATATCTTAGAAAACTCAGAATTATTGGTCCATTTACAACTGTAGATTTCTGAAAATTAAGAATAAATACTTTCTCTCTTATACACACATACTTTCAGTGTATATGAATGCATCCATCTTTTCATTTCCCCTTCCTAATTTGAAAAATATTTGAAAGGGAACCATGTAATATGTATAAGAAGATTAAAAGTAAGAAGATGGAAACTGGGAGCCATAGCAGAAACTGAGGAGATATATATATATATATATATATATATATATATATATATATATATA
>JANHMN010000008.1:45744002-45755874 GCA_030674055.1 Rhabdomys pumilio
ATATATATATATATATATATATATATATATATATATATATATATAAAACACATCAGGTCTTACTACTAAAGCCTATACTTGCCAAAACTGTAAAAGTCAAGTGGAATGGATAATTTCTAAACAGACACTATATACAAAACTTAAACTAAGATTATGATTATATAAACTACCTAAACATTTTTATAAACTCCAAGGAAATAGAAGCAGTCATTAAAAACTTCCCAACCCCCAAAAAGGCCAGGGCCATATAGTTATAGTGCACAATTCTAACAGATCTTCAAAGAGGAGCTAACACCAATACTCCTCAAACTATTCCCCAAAATAGAAACAGAAGGATTAATATTTAATTCATTCTATGAAGCCATAGTTACTCTGATACCTAAACCACACAAAAATGCATCAATGAACAAGAACTTCAGACCAATTTTGCTTATGAACATCTATGCAAAATTTGTCAATAAAATTCTCACAAACTGAGTCCAAAAACACATAAAAAATATCATACAACACAATGAAGTAAGCTTCAATAGAAGGCTGCAGGGATGGTTAAATACATGAACATACACCAATGCAATCCACTATATAAACAAACTCAAAGAAAAAAATCACGTGATTCTCTCATTAGATGACAAAAAAAAAAAAGCTGTTGAAAAAAATACCTTTTAGTGCCAAACATCTTGGAGAGATCAGGAACTAAAGGCATATATATAAACATAATAAAACCAATATATATAAAATCAATAGCCAACATCAAATTAAATGGAAACTTGAAGCAATCCCACTAAAATCAGAGATAAGAAAAAGCTGCCCAGTCTTTCCTTATATCTTCAATATAGTAGTTGAAGTTTTAACTTGAGCAATACAAAACCAAAAGGAGATTATGGGGATATGAATTGGAAAGGAAGAAGTGAAGATACCACTATTTATGGATGATATAATAATATATATAAGCAATCCCAAAAATTTTACCAGAGAATTAGTATGGCTGATAAACAGCTTCAGCAAGTAGCTGGACATATAATTAACTAAAACAAATCAGTAACCTACTTTCATACAAATGATAAATGAATTGACAGAGAAATTAGGAAACATCCTTTACAATACCCACAAAAAATATAAAATATCTTGGTGTAGCTCTAACTAAATAAGTGAAAGATAATGTATGACAAGAACTTCAAGTCCATGAATAAAAAAACTGAAGATCTCAGAAGATGGAAAGATCACCCATGCTCATGGGTCTGTAGGATTAACATAGTGAAAATGGCCATTTTATTAAAAGCAACCTTCAGGTTCAATGCAATCTCCATCAAAATTCTAACACAAATTGTCACAGAAATGGCAAGAAGTCTCAAGTTCATATGGAAAAACAAAAATTCCAGGATAGCAAAAATAATTCTCAACAATAACAGATCTTCTGGAGGAATCACTATTCCTGACCTCAAGCTGCACTACAAAACAATAGTGGTAAAGACCTCATGGTATTGGCATAAAGACAAACAGGTCGAGCAGTGGAATAAAATTAAAGACCCAGAAATAAACCTACACACCTACGGACATGAAGCCAAAATCATACAGTGAAAATAAAGAAAGCAGCTTCAACAAATGTTATTAGTCTAACAAGCAGTCTGCTCATAGAAGGATGCAAGTTGATCTATATTTATCACCATGAACAATGCTCAAGTCCAAATGTATCAAGGACCTTCACATAAAACCATATACACTGACTCTAAGAGACGAGAAAGTAAGAAATAGGATCGAATTGGCACAGGGTAGAATTGGCACTGAGAAGAACAACAATGGTTCAGGCTCAAAGTTCAACAGTTGTAAGTGGAGCCTCTTGAAACTGAAAAGCTTCTTTAAGGCAAAAGAGACTAATAGGACAAAATGGTAACCTACATTTATTAACCATTTTTCCTAACCCTACATCCCATAGATGCCTAATATCCAAAATATATTAAGAAATCGATAACCCAATTAAAAAATACACCAATTAATAATTCAATTAAAAAATGAGGTACAATGCTAAACAGAAACTTCTCAACAGAGGAATTTCAAATGGTCAAGATGCATTTAAAGAAATTTTCACCATCTGTAGTCATTAGAGAAATACGAATCAAAAAGACTCGGATATTCTTTCTTCACCAATAAGAATGACTAAGATAAAAACTTCAAGTGACAGTGCATGCTGACAAGGATGTTGAAAAAGAACACTATTAAATAACTAGTGGAATTGCAAACTGGTACAACTACTCTGGAAACAAATATGGCAGTTCTTCAAAAAATTGGAAATAGTTCTACCTGAAGATCCAGCCTTACCACTCGTGGGCCTATACCCAAAACATGACCCACAATAAAGGACATATGCTTGACTATGTTTATAAGAGCCTTATTCAGAATTACCAAAAACTGGAAGCAACCCAGATGTCCTTCAACTGAGGAATGGATACAGTAAATGTGGTACATCTAGACAATGAAATTCTATTAATATATTAAAAATAAGAATATCATAAGGGTGTTAGAAAATATTATCTTGGGTGAAGTAACCCAGAGCACCCAAAACATGCATGGTATGTACTCACTGATAAGTGAATATTAGGTAAAAGTACAGAATAACCATGAGATACCCCACATACCCTAAGAAGTTAAATAAAAAGTAAGTACTAAGTGAGGATGCTTCAATCCCACTTAGAAGGGGAAAAATTAATCAAGAAAGATAGAGGGAGACAGCGATCTGGGTGGGAGAGGGAAGGGGAAAGGGCAAAGGGGGGCAGGTTCAGATGTGGGCATAGACAGGAATGAAGCCCAGAAGGCCAGGAGAAAGAATGAAAATATTCACAGGCTGGAGGTGGGAGTGGGGAAAAAAACCTTTAGAAAATTCTAGAGACATGACATGGGGCAGGGTCCCAAGACTCTTTGAGGGTAACCTTAGCTGAAAGGCCCAAGTTGGGATATGGAACCTGAAGAGACTATCTCTTATAGTTACACAGGACCCCCAATGGAGGGATGAGGGCACCAACTCACCTTCAAAATTTGTCAACCCCAATTTTTTCCTTTCTAAAAGAAATGCTAGTACAAAAATGGAGCAGAGATGGAAGGAATGCCTAACCAGTGACTGGTCCAACTTGGGATCTATACCATGGATGGGCATTATATCATGACACTCTTACTAATGCTATGTTATACTTGCAGACAGAAGCCTAGAATGGCTCTGAGAGGCTCTAACAGCAACGAACTGAGACAGATGCAGATACTCATAGCTAAGCACTGGATTGAGGTCTGGGACCCTTATAGAAAAGTTAGGGAAAGGACTGAAGGAGCTGAAGGGAATTCAAATCCCGTAGAAAGAAAAAGAGTGTCATGTAACCTGGATCCTTGAACAGAACCAGAGACTAAGCCAATAACCAAAGAGCATACATGGGCTAATCAGAGGGCCTGGTACTTATGTAGTTAATAAAATAATTAAATGATAATAATAATAATAATAATAATAGAAAATTGAGAAAAAACTGATAGGCAAACAGAGATCACACACAATAAAATGGTTGCCAGGCATAGAATATTGTTACAAAGAGCATTGCCACCAATTCAAATAATTTGAAAAAAAAGTCTATAATTAAAAAAAAATTGTGAAAATAAATTTAGCTAATAAAAGACGATACATTAACAGAGAGGTTGAAAAATGAGTTGTCTGAGTCAAGAAAATAAGTTGAAAGAAAAATGATATAACAGAGACAAAAGGTTTAATAGAGTACTGCAACAAGAACAAAGACAGGGGAAGGAAAAGTGAAATATCTCAGCAGGTAAAGGTGGCTGCCAGCAAGCCTGACCATCTAAGTTTTATTCCCACTTTGAAGGAGAGAGAACAGACTCCAGCAAATTGTCCTCTGATATTCACTTTCATGTGGTGACATAGATCTACCTACTTACTCAATATACACACATAATAATTTTTAAATATAATGAAAAATTTAAGTAAAACCAACCAACTAAATGAAAATAAACAGAAATAAAATCTTCATGTAGTCTTTCAAACACAGTAAAAAAATGGAGTTTCAGACAGATTAGCAAAAATATAGAATTAAAGGTAAGTGACCATGTATGTTACAGAGCAGGTAGTTAAGTAGGATTATAGAAGAATGGGTAGGTTCTGAATAATGAGATATGTCACTATGTTTTCAGCAACCCTGAGTGAGAAAATAGAAATTGAAAGATATTAAAAAGTATTATTCATGAGTACATCTTAGAAGTAGGAAATAAAATGTTCAAATCACATCATGCCTCAAGGAAAATAAAGTAAGTATGCTTAAAACTGAAACACTTCCCTGTAAATTTGTAAATTTTAAAGATAAAAATATAATTGTTTGAATATGAGCAATGATATCAAATAAAATGTAAGAGCAAAGCATCAGGCTGGCATTAGAGCTCTCAGTAATATACATCATTGAAAAACAAGTATGGTCCAAATGCCCAATCCTCCAGAAAATAGAATGAGCAAAACTTTTACCTAAATGGATTATTTAAACCCAGAGACACCAGCAGGCATCTTTGATTACTTAAGTGCTATTAGAATACATTTTTTTCAAAACAACTATAACAAAAATATTAAATGATAACCCTCACTTGAATGCTGGTAATGGAGATAAGTTATCAAATAATATTTGACCTCAAATTGTATTTAATATTAGTTTTCTGAGTGTTTGGTAAACATATCTTGGTCATTTCACCTCTTTCTCTCAACGCACCTTCATGTCACCCATCCTTCCTAACCACCCAACTTTGTGTCCTATTTTTAACTTTTAAAGAAAAATTTGTGCTCTCCAAATGCTCTTAGATGTGTGCTCTTCCATTTACCAGTGATTGACTTTACAGGTGTTACACTTTCAGTGAATACTGTCTCTCCCCATCCAGAAGCTAACAGTTGTCAATAGCTGTATGGCTAGGGGTTAGTTTATATATCCAGCTTCTCTTCCCATGCTGGGATTTGGTCTGACTTAGGGTCCCGAAGGTTTTATACATGCTACCACAACAGCTATAAGTTAATTTTTGAAGCTGCCCTGTAATATCCAAAACAGTGTTTTTTCTATAGTCATCTGTAATGTGGGCCACTCTTTCCTCTTCCACAATGATCCCTGTGCCTTGAGGTGGGGTGTAGCACATATATTCCCCTCATGGCTCTTGCCACTATTGTGCCAGTGGGCATGTTTTTCCAAGCCCACTTGAAAAATGTAGCTTGTGGAGTTGATACCAGAGTATTGACAGCTGATGATTATTCTTCTTGGTTAGCTCACATAGCAATATTCATCTAAGAATGCTAGCCAGTAGAGTTGAAGCATTGAGGTGAGTACCAGATAGATATTTCCAAATCACCTCCCAAGAATACAATATATTTAGCAATGAGGTCTTAATAGAAAGTTCTGGAGAGTAAGGAAGATAAATGTCAATATCTGTAATGTATGAGGGATCTGTGAAAACATACTAACCAACAACTCAAAATGAAAGAACTCATACCTGGCATGGAACTTTCAAATTATTAGCTTCTGCTCTCTTGTAGGAATATTGTCGCCCTATTAAAAGTACTTCTGTTAGTTATTAAATTAACAGGTTGGCAAGCCAAGGAAGGGTAAGATGCTGCACAGAGCCTTACCAACCTAAGACAGAAGTGTATTGCCTTTAATAATGCATATTCCATGATGGGTAAGGAAGGTATTCTTGTCAGAATGACCTAAGACAAACTCAGTCTTGTTAACAAAATAAAAAAAGGGGGAATACGTTGAGAGCCTTTGGGGCAGCTTGGCAATAAACTGACATGGGCCAAGGACAAGGAAGTAGTTTTCAAACAGGAATCTGACATTAGACTAGAACCAAGAAGTAATTTTAAGTGGGAATCTAAATGGTAGGCTACAACAAAGAAGTAATCTCAGGCAGGAATCTAAATATTAGGCCAGAACAAGAAAGTAGGATTCAGACATGAAAATGACCTTGGGATAGGATAGGAAAGTAGGCTTGTATACTTTGGTTATTCTGATAAACCTTTAGAAAAAGTGATCATAGGAGTGTTCACATAATTGGGTTTAATGCCTTGCTTTTTCTTTGACTATTTGTGTTTGTTGCATTGCTTGTTCCTCGACTATTTGCATCTATTGTATTGCTAGAGCCTCAACCTAGAACTGACCTTAATACATGCATGTAATCAAAATGGTATAAAAGCATAAAGGAAGAGGGAGTATAGGATAGAGGATTCTAGGGAGGGGAAAGGGGGAAAGGGGGAAAGGGGATGATATCTGTAATGTAAATAATAAACTACCCAACTAAAACAACGAAAAAAAAAGTACTTCTGTTTTAATCTTGGTGTTGTACATTTTAAAAACCAAAAAAAGATATTTTTATATTTCATCATGTAGTATGATTGTTATGGCAATGAGAAAACAATATAATTTGTAAGAAATTGAAATAATCATATTTGTCTTAGAATATTATTTTATCTTTAGTAATCTTCTCTAGAACTCTGACTAGTATTTGGTACTTCATAGAGTTAAATTCAGATATACTTAAGATGCTGAAATTATAGAAAAATAATTACAACAAATTCTATTAAACCATGTTAGAAACAAGAAATCTAAGACATATTAATTTGTTATTGAATAGTGTCTTCCAAATGAGACATTGCATATTTTAAATCAATCCACATGTATACACTTTAATAATACAAACAACAAAATACTTTCAAGAGAGAGTAAGGTAACTAACTCTTAGGCAACCAAAAAAAGAAATGCAGAGTAAACAGAAAAATAAAGCAAAAACAGTGAATAGAGAAGAAAATATTAGCCCAATAGAATGTAAATCCTATATAATTTAAATAAGGTAGTTGCTGCTTGTTAGTACACACACATACACATCAGAAACTGAGTAGACACCTGAAGCCACAGATAGTGCTTAGCCATGAGTATATTTTTATGCATGCATACACATGAAAAAATTTTAATTCATGAATTAACCTCAAGATAACAGTGACTAAATTAAAAAAAAAAAACTATAATGATATACCATAATAAAACTATGTGAAAATGGTCTTTCTCAAAATATTATACATATTATTCTGTCAGTGGCATATACACTGAGAGTACACCAAGAAAAGGAAGAGATGGTATATGTGCATATGTGGGCATGCAGAGGACAATGTGAAATTTTACCAGGATACTCAGTGCAATATGAAATTTAAACTTTGGGAATTGTTCACTTCTAATATTTCTCATTTAGTATTTTCAGACTAAGGTCATTGGCAGGTAACAGGAACCATGAAATGTGAAACTGCTGTGATCTGAGACTCTTGTACTTTTCAGAAATAAAAATATTACAGATCACATTACAAATTAAAAGCTAAGTATTGCTGCATTTATATGATAAACCTAAAAAAAAAAAGTGATTCAAAACTGAAAGGATTATGACAGCTGCCTGAGTTTGCACACAAAATCACAGTTTACTCTTTCAGTATAAATGAAGAAATAGGGGAAGAAAGCATTAAATGTGGTAAATGTGGGTTAGGTTTTGCGTTTTATGAACTCTCTTAATCCCAATCCTCCATACTTTTTAAGGTCAGCTCATTTGCAAGTAAATTTGAGCAGCCATCATTTTAAATCATGTTTAAATGAGTCAATACTAGACTATAGAGGACACAAATCTAAAGCCTACAATTATCATACGAAGGAATTTAGGAAAGCCTCTGATATACCAGGAAAACACACTTGTGAGGAAATTAGGAACTTCTGTGGGCCATAGACAACAAAGAGTTATTGGACATGTAACATAGGAGAGACAGGGAGAAATTTGCTCCAATTTCAGAGAGAAATGTCTGCTCACAGTTCCTGTTCTAAGCTTCAGAACTGAAAGGCTGTACATTTGCTTTGTGTTTTATAAATAGTCAAACTTTTAATGTTTCACTACCATTCCAGGAAGAGACTAATACAGAAAGAAAATGAAAGTCCAATTAATATTTAACTTAATGCTCATATTAAATTAAAAATGAATGCAATTAGATGTTTTAAAAGCAATTTTTGGTTTCTATCAATTCATGTTCATTATATATTCAATTATTTATATTCATTAGACGAATTAGTGTTGATTCATAAACAAAAAGTACATTCAATCAGTATTAATTTGAACAAAAGACATTGGCCCTGGATGGTACTCACTTATCTATCTGTGTATGTGAATGCAAAATACATAGAAGATTAAATGTCAAAGAAGTGAAATGGTTTCGAGGGATAAAGATGAATGTGTACTTGAAAAGGAAACATACATAACTTTCCACTGCTAATGTAGTGTATTTTTCACAGTAGCATATACAAAACTTTATGCATGAAAATATACTGAAGCACTTTAGATGTTCTATAATAGGAAACAATTGAATATTGTGATATATATTGAGGATATTACCATTTGCATGCTTGCATAGATTCATGCAATAGCTGACAGAATGCAGGGAAATGGGATAACAGGCCTCACTTAGAGGAGAAAGAATGGGAAGCAAATACAGGGAACAGGTCTTACTTTCTTTCTGCATGTGCTCTAGTCTTCATGTGTTAGATCCTATGGACAGGCTGTCAGTTATAGATTAATTAAATGACATATAAAGGGGAGGACTTTTTCATGTGGCTTAAATATTATATGTAGGTCAAGGGTTACAAACATAGCTCAGTGGTTAAGTGAATTGTACTGCTCTCTCAGTGTGTCAAAATTTGACTCCTAGAATCTATGTTGAATAGCTCAAAACTATAACTCTAGCTTTTGGGAATCCAGTGTTATCTCTGACCTCCATGGGCAGCTGCACTGACAAGCACACATACTTACAAATAGATACAAATGCATAAATAAAAAATAAATCTTAAAATAATCAGATCTGAAAAATAATTTTCACTGTTTCATAGAGAATTTTTACTTAATTACTGAGTGCCTAATATGTCTCTTGAATTGTTTCATGAGCTTAAAACTTAAAATAAATATATTAACTCAGTAGATGATCAATTATTTTACCATTTGCTTTATGACCTGTTGATGCTTTGAAGGACAATAGGCCATGATGAATTTTCTTTAATCTCAGTTATTCACAGCACCACTGGTTTCTTATTTATCTTTGACACAGAACTTGTGAACTATGTCCATATGCATAGACAAATTACGAAGTCATCCAAATATTTCACTTTTAACCATAAGACATCTAGGCCCAAAGGTCTCATCTATTTTCATGTAACTTCATACTCTATTTTTTTTTTAATTTAGAAAAGTCTGAATAAATTTAGTGGCCCTTAAATTTTTATCAGGGACTTTTTCTTGTTTATTCAACAATATTTACTGAAACCCCAATGCATACGATACATAGGAGCTGATATACTTAAACAGAAGATAGTAAAACTGAGACTTTCTTCAAAATGTCCTGTTCAGTATTGCCTTGTGAGATTTATATTTTGATACAATTCTAAATACTTATATATATTCAAGTTCAACTTTGATTTGTTGATAGATAGGTTTTAGCATATAAATATAAGTACATCATGATACTTACATGACCTTGGTTACCCAGGTCAACATCAGTAGATAAAATGGGACAGGACATTAAGAGAATCAACTACTAATGGCAACTTATCCTTGTAATCTCACATGAGAGGCTAAGTCAGAAGGATTTCCATGAGGATGAAATCATCTTAGACTAGACAGTGAGTTATACAGCCATCTTGGGCTTCAGTTCGTGAATTGATATCGAAAATCTGAAAACAAGAAGAGTGCCAACAAACAACGGAGGCCTGAATTAGATATTCAATAGAATGAACATCCCAAAGTCAAATTAGGTATCTAACTGTTACCTATGTAACGAGGTAACCATGTAATTGTACACACGGGTTGTTGCATAACATGGAATTTTGGTGGTTTTAAATGAAAGAGAAACATGCTTAATAGCATTGTTCATGACCTTCTTCCAAGGTTCTGTGATGCAGACTCTTTCCCTAAATGACTAAGCCTTTTAATTTGCAAAGACTGAATATTGTGGAACCTTATGAGTCTCCTAAAAATTGTAGTTTGACTCTCTCCATTATCCCCAAGAATCTTGCTTGGTGCTGATGCTGTGACAATTTACTATGTATATACATTTGTAAAATAGAAGCAAAAGAACCAAGCTTAAGTCCAAGCCAATTCTGAATGTTCATAGCTCACTTCTGGGGGCCTTTATCTGTCAAAAGAACACAAAATTCTTCAAAATCAGGCCACTTTCTTCTTATTGCATTGTATAATACAGTCTGCAGAGAATTGGGATGTTTCCCATTTTGTTCCTTCACATTTGCATTCCACAGAGATGCTCCTGTATGTTAGTTGCTGAATCCACATTGTTGAAATGAAATCATGAGCCTTTGATTTAATGTATGAGTTGCATTATTCTCAGCTGTGTCGTTTGGTGCCTGTATCTTCTCCGCCTGGAAAATGCCATCAGGATTCATCACAATAAACAAAACTCTCTTAAAATTTACTCGCTGTCTGAAAACAGTAAGAAAAGTTGCCAGAAGGGCACAAAGGAACCTAAGAAGGTATGCAATATAAGTGAGAGAAATAAAATCAGAGTAAGTGTCTCCAATTGTTTTGAAAACTTCAAATCTCTTATAAAAATTTCTAATAAGGTCAGAGAATAGGCGACACTATTCTTCACATAGAATTCCCAAGAGCTCAGAGCAGACAGCAATGTCTTCTGTCTTTTGGTTTGTTTACTTAATACTCCCCAAATGTACTTACTCTTAGACCTCTGTCTGCCAAATTTACAACCCTAGAGATTGATTAAATGGAGTATATCAGAAGAGAGGGCAAGCCTTGCCTACAACAAGACCTGTAGAATAATGTTTCTAACTGTATCAGCTACCTTAATATCACCATGATAACCTACAACAAGATACAGTTACAAGAATAAGGCTTGCAGCTGTATTATTCAACTTTCTATCACCATGATAAAATAGGGTGACCAAAAGCAACTTAAAGAAGGAAGAGTTTGTTTTTTGTCTGTTTGTTTGTTTGTTTGTTTGTTTTGCCTAAGTATTCCAGAGGCACTGCTCATAATGGCAAAGGTGGCAGGAAACTGAGAGATCACATTTCAACCACACATCGGAACCAGGAAACAAGCTTGAAGTATGATAAGTATAAAGCTTTAAAGCCCAGTGATAGACTTCATCCAGCAAAGCTCCACCTCCTACAAGTTGCACAATCTGCCCAAACAGCTCCACTAACTGGAGAACTGGAGAACAAGACTTCAATGAGCCTGTAGGGAACATTTCTCACTCAAAGCACCACAACGAGTTTTTTTTCTCTGAGCTCCAACATTAGAGGGAGAAATTCATGATGTAGCTTACTGGTACATTATTATTTTAGCACGTTTGAAACCCTAGATTTTTATCATACCATAAAATACTAAAACATAAACAAATGTCAGAAAGAGAAAGGAATTTGTATCCTCTATCATTCTGCTTTTTTGTTACTACCACAAAAATACCACAGGGTGGGTACTTTATAAGGATAGTTTGTAATCTCATAGTTTGAGACGATTTTATGTGTAACGTAGACACAGCCACTATGGGGTTAAATGAAAACTCATGGTGAACATCATCTCAAAGGAGTAGTGTTGCAAGAATCACATGCCAAGTTGGAGGAAGATTTTGTGGATTTGTTATATTTAAAGAAAGAGAATTAACTCAGGTTTCAGATTTCCATGAATCTTAACATCAGAAGGCATGTTTCCAATAGCCTAATCACCTCCCACTATGATACACCATCTCTGTCTGACTGGCCTCTCTCTCTCTCTCTCTCTCTCTCTCTCTCTCTCTCTCTCTCTCTCTCTCTC
>JANHMN010000008.1:45755884-45772371 GCA_030674055.1 Rhabdomys pumilio
CTCTCTCTCTCTCTCTCTCTCTCTCTCTCTCTCTCTCTCTCTCTCTCCTCTTCTCTTCTCTTCTCTTCTCTTTATGTGTGTATGTGGTGTGTGTGTGTGTGTGTGTGTGTGTGTGTGTAGAGGTAGCATAGGTTTATCATGAGTACCATCCTTGAACACTCTTGATTTTTGAGATGGGACCTCTTGGTGACCTTGCAGTTCACTGATTCTCAGCTAAAATGGCTAGCCAGTAAGTTCAGGAATTTCTGTGGATCCTCGCCTTGGGATTGTGAATACTAACTACTGTACATGTTAGCTTTTTCATAAGGGTTCTGGGGAAGTGAGCTCAGGTCTAAGCTTAGGTTCTCCTGTTTGGACATGAAGTATCTTTCCAACTCAGGTATCTTGGAGTCCCAGGGCTCATGTCTTAAGGCTTCTCTCTCCATTTCCATGACAAAATTGGGGACCATGCTATGACACAAGGCTTTGGTACAAACAATCAGAAAATTGTATGAAAGATGTACATCACTTGTGATAAAACAGTGTTTTTGAGTCTAATACTAAAATAAAAATAAATTATGGAGAAGTGGGCCATAATGGAGTGGCCCTAGTTGATTTCCTTTCACTCATTCTCATTGCTCAAAGACAGTGGTGTTTGGGGTGGTCCCTCAGATTCTCACAAACTTAAGTGTTTGTCCCTTTACATATTCTTTCAGAGGCCACAGACCAGTGAGTTATCTCAGCCCTTGATGGCACTTGTTGAAAAAACCTGACAAATGAATTTGACCTTTAGAATCCACATGGTGAAAGCAAAAAACTCATTTTTCGAGCTGTTCTCTAACCTTAATATACATACAATGGCATATGTGTGGACACAAACATACAATGACATAAATAAATAAAATTTAGGTTTTAGGTTTTTTTTTTTTTTTTTTTTTTGGTCGGTTGGTTGGTTGGTTGGTTGGTTTGTTATCTTTACACTGAAATCACTCAGTCACTTTATTTTAGTTGCTTTTCAAATTACGCATGGTGGGATCATAAGAAATTAGACAGAGAAATTAAATTAAAGTACAAATTTTGTTCTCCATGCCATTTTCTGAACACTCACTTCGTATCACTACTTAAATGGGACCTCTTAGTGTTCTCTTCCTCTATGGGTATTCAGTGTTTTACATTTCCACAGCAATCTCTTTTTCTCTTTGGTTTTATTTGGTCTCCTGATATAGCCCATCCTTGCTTGATTCTCAGTATGCAACCCAGATTTGTCTCTAACTCATGGTGATCCTCCATTATCAGGCTCTAAAGCACCAAGATTATAAGAATGGAAGACCATTCTGTTCCTGACTTTTCCTTTAGCTACTACGCTTGAATCCCAGATCTTCTTGTGTACAGAGCCCCCAGGACTTATTTTCTTCACTTTTTTCATTGTTTTTATATCACATCACTGCTCCTTCTTTGACAAGTGATGTTGTTCCTGTACCATTTTTAAAATTATCATTAAAATCAACCCAATAAAAAGGATTAGTTTATTAAAAACTAGTCAGCCCGAATCAAGAAGTTTGTTCTGACATCTCTAAGGTTTGTCCATACCCTTCTTGGTAGTTTTCTAGCACTTGCTTTTTACTTTAAGGCTCACTTAACTCCTAGCTATAATTTCTGCATTTGCAAAATTACCTGAGGAGTAAGGCAGCATTTCAAAGACGTGGACTTGCATCTTCTCTTGCTGTCATTCATTCTCTCCTTTGTTCAGCTACATTTAACTTCCTATAAACACTGAATCAAGGATTTCTCATTTTGCTGAGATAGTCTTATCATAAAAGGCTATTTCAAAATATGGGGTGATTTCATAATTTTCTATCTGAAATATAGAACACCCCTGATTCCTTTGCTAGGTCACCAGATACTCCCAAAGAATCTTGTTATGAGAGTCTGAAAGGATGAGCTTTTGGAGGTTGAGTTGTGGTAAAGTGAAACTTTACGGCTGCCATCTGAGACTCATTTTCCAAGGTAGATTTACACTGCCCAGAACTTCACTATACTACCTGCCTTCCTTTGACCACTTTATTGATATTGAAGCTGTACGAACAAGAGCATAGCTCAACCAACAACTGATGTGTATTATGCTATATACTTTGGAAGAAATGTGTGGAAAATTTACTTGTAACACTCTTCAGAGATATTTCTGCCACTATTTAAAGGTAAAGAGGATACTGGGTTAGTCTTAAGGTTTATCAATCATTAAATATATCAATATTTAAATGATAGTAATCGGTTATTCCTGAAGACTATCTTTACATCTTGTTCAGCCTTCTGGACAAGCCAAGAAGGGAGATATCAAATAATTTCAGAACCTTTAAAATTGTGGATATAATTAAACTATCAATAGGATGACTTTTAAAATGCAAGTTTGATTCAGCGTTTTGTCTTGATTTCCATTTGTTATTTACAGAAAGTAAATGTAGATTGACATCAGATTCTCCACTCAGTCATCTAATGTAGGACTGGCTTTAAAACACAGTCACAATTATCCATGTGAAAAATGCATGTTTCCTTTGGAATCTGTTTTCCAACTAACTGCAGTGTGTGATGGAATGACTATTATGTGTGCCTGTGTGTATGCACCTCAGTAATATAATATCAATTTGCCTTCCTATTATCTTATCTCCTACAAGGAAACCCTATGTTTCAAAAGAAGCACTTTCACATTAAAATCTCATAGAAACATGAGTACAGAAAAAGACCCAGTAGTCTTCATTATCAAAATCTTAACATTTTTCTTAAAGTTTTATAAATAATCATGATTGGAAGATTTTATTTAGCAAAGGCAAAATCAGGAGAAAGATGTGAGAAAAAGAGATCTCATTTTATGTTTATGGAACAATTAACTGTAATATCCAATTTCATACTTGTTGGAGCATAATAATATATTGCTGAAAAAATAGTAAGCACTTATTTATTCCTCATATTAGAAATGAGACCCAGGGATGCCCAAGAGGAAGAAGTTAACTCATATTCACTCACTGCTTTGTATATATTAAACTAAGTTAAACCTGTTTCCCCATATTCTTATGTGGGAATTTTGCTATTTTATATGTATAAGGAAAAAAATCTAATTTGCCTATAATAGTTTTTATGTCCGTTATACTATCTCATCATTGGAAACATATTACCTGTGGATATTTTTTTACTAGGGTAGATATTTATAAAAACCTTTTTTATGTATAATACATATTCAGAACCTATATTAAAAGATACTCATATAGACTAATCACAGGATAAATTTATTAATTATTTTTGTCCTTAATGCAAACAAATACTTAAATTATTGATTATTAATTTATGTAGGAGTTTTCAGTCCATTGTGGGTAGCACTATTCCCTAGGCAGAAAATCCTGAACTGTATAGCAAAGCTAGACAAGCATGAATCTGTGAATGAGCCAGTAGCATCCTTCTTGATTTCTTCCACAAATATTTGACAATAAGTTCCTTAATACATCGTAATGCTGTACGGTGTAGACAACAGGTCTACCTTCAAGTCCCTGACTTGATCTGCCTTATTCTTCTTTGAAGCTATAACCTGTGAATTATGAGCCAAATAAACCTGATCTCTCCTAAGTTGCTTATTGTGTAGGTGGTTCATCACAGGATCAGTATGAAACTAGAAAAAGTAATGATGTTTCCATTCTGTGGATCACAATCAAACTTTATTGTCAATGTGTCATTCTGCTGTTTTTCCCTGATTCTGCTGGTTGGATACCTGTAAGTCAGAGCCTCATTTTAGTGATCCTCCCTTATTTTTGTGTTTTCACAGGGTGTGTGCCCTCACTGAAGCAGACAAATAAATAAGAGAATCTACAAGTATTACTCAAAGGTTAAGAGATTTACAGATGGAAATACCATGAAAAATGTAATGGGGTTTTGCAAGATTGGGAGAGAGAGAGTTGTGTTTTCAGAGGCATTTGACAAGAACACTAAATAAAAAGCCTGCAGTGCACCTGAGTTCATTGTGATTCAGAGACTTTCTGTAAATTATCCCCAATTGTCATAGCTTATCAAAGAATCTGGTGTATAAAGGGACATACTAATAAGAATCTTAGTGACAATGTGAAATGAAATCAGTGGTCTCTGAGTGACTTCTCTTATACAAGGCTGAGGAGACATTTATTCTCATCATTGGTGTTCATCAATATCGCTAAGCTTTGTAGAGGATGAGTCATTTTTTCAAGCCCTGCTCTCTTAGACCTTATTCTCTATGTTACTGGAATGGAAAGTAGTGAGAGACAATTTGGATAGGAAAGAGAGAAATTATTATTCATTACAAGTTTTATCACTGTACATTGTGAAATGTTTTTTTCTTACAGTTATTTTATACACATATATGTTGAGCTGAGGCTCATAACATGACACCTGTATAGAGTAGAGAGGACAACTTTTAGGAGTTGGTTCTTTCTTTTTACCATGTGGGACCTGAGGCTTGAGTTGAAGTTGACCAGCTTAACAGAAACTATCTTTACACACTGAGCCATCTTGACAGCCTGGTAAAAGTAAACCATAAACGTTAAAAATAACTAATTTCATTCTTTAAAAATGCCATGCAATGTATTTGGATCATATCTAGGACCTCTACCCAAATCCTCTATGATTCACCACATCTCCTTTCCTACCTAGTTTCACATGTTTTTTGGTTTTTTTTTTTTTTTGGTTTTTTCGTTTTGTTTTTGTTTTTGTTTTGTTTTGTTTTTTGTTTTTCTGGTTTTTTTGTTTTTTGTTTTTTGTTTTTTGTTTTTTGTTTTTTGTTTTTGTTTTTCTTTTTGTTTTGTCTTTCCTTTTTTGTAACACATGGAGCCCATTTTGTGTTCTTCATATACTTTTAGCTGTAGGGTCCTCTTTTGGATAATGGCTGCATTAGCAGAAGCTATGCCCTTAAACAAAATTGACTCTCCATTCTAGCAGCTATTACTCATTAATAGCTATTCACTTAGCAATGGGCTTTCATGTATACCACCCCATTTTGTCTTAACTGAGCTTTGGGGACACTACATATACTTTTCACAACAACTGAGAGTTCACATGTGCAACTGCCATGTTGTGTCAAGAAAACATAGTTTCGCCATAGTCAGCCACCACCTCGACTCTTTCAATCTTTCAGATTCCTCTTTAATGATGGTTCCTTGGGAAGGAGGACAACATACAGCTAGGTCAAGACAGCCACTAAAACAAACCTCTGTTACAACAGAGACTTTATATATTTGAGTAAATTTTTGTATAGGTAAGATAGTATTTCTAAAGCCAAGGAGCTTTCCTATGCTTTAACTATTAATTTCATTCTTATGCAGTTAACCAGCAGCAAATAAAGAAAATATGAGTTAAAACTAGAAAAGCTTTTTGGCTTTTTACCCTCTTTTGGGACTCATGTGTCCTTTACCTGCCTTCTATCCTTTCTGTAGACGCTTTAGAACAGTTCTAAGATGACTAGAGAAGGCTCTTGGGCTTTTTGTTCACTCCCAAAAGGACATGGAATTATGAGTGCATCTTTGTGGCTACTTTAAATCATCTATCTATACATTCTCATGTTCATTCTTCCACAGATTTCCTTTGTTAAAGGCCTCTTCTCTTTCAGTATCTACTTGATTTAGCTTCACAGTGTTGTTCAAGTGTCCTCACCTACTAAAGGGCATTTCATTTATCACACAGCTTATTTTCTGCATAGAGATAAACAAAAATTGATATTTACATGTGTGTGTGTGTGTGTGTGTGTGTGTGTGTGTGTGTGTGTTTTAAATTTTTTCTCCTATTGGATATGTCTCATTGGAAGATTGTCGATTCAAGGATAAGACCATGATTTGGCTTATCAGCCCTATGTTGAAACTTTTTCTCATAGCACTATGAGAACCTTTGTTGAATAAATGCATCAACCTTCTTTAATTGAGATTTTACCAGAGAAGAGGAATCAGTAAGAATATTTAAACGAAGTATTACTTCAAAGAAACTAGTCTTTGAACCTTAGGCAAAATGGACATATTTTCTTTTGGCTGTGCACTAGTTTATTTTAGGTCCTACATAAATCATTGTGCATCAGCTGTAAAGATTTTAATAATCAATACGGGCAGTACATTTAACAAGCCTGTAGCACAGTGATTAACAGTGCAGGTGGAATTGGAGTTTTCTTCATTTCTGGGTAGGTATTTACTGCCTGTGTGTTTACAATATGTCACTTAACTTCCCTGAGCGTTGGTTTCCTAAATTTAAAATGGAGTTAATATTTATCTATATTTAAAATTCTTAATTTGTTTGAATATTTTAAGTAGATTTTTTATCTATATTAGACACGGAATAAATATAGGGGATAATGAATACATACAGCAACAGAGTCATGTTTAAAAAATCAGATTCCATTCAGATCAGGTTGTTGAATTTCAGGAAAAAAGACACAAAAAAGCAATGATCTTTGTTGAGATATATTAGAGGGAAAATGAGAATAGCTTAGATACTGGAACGTTAATCAATATATCACCCTTATCCTCGAATTTGCAGATAGAACATTAAGAAAATATTTTAATTTCAAGATGAACACATTACCTTTAAGGATATGATTAATTCTTTCTGTGTGTATATGTATTATACGCATATATATCTGGTACGTGTTTAGTTTTCGAAGGTCAGCATAGGATGCTGAATATTCTACAGTATCTCACTCTACCTTTGACAAAGGATCTTTTACTGGAGATAGGTTGGTAACTAGCAGCCCCAATATACTCTGCCTCCACCGATCTCCATCCCTGTGTTGCAGTTACAGTTTATTTCAGAAACTCTCAGCTTTTTATGTGGGTACTGGAATCTACATAATGGATTCCATACTGGAATCTACATAACAGAATGTCTTCTGTTCATCTCTTCAAAATGATCTTGGGATGTTTCTGCGCAGCTCAAACGAACGTGATTGATAAATGCATAAAGAGAAGAAGACACATCCAAAATAAGAGTAGGTGGCTATTATCTATGATACTCATAGCAGAAGGCATTTGGATCAAAGTAGCATAGTAGGACCATTCAGCATCAGAAGTAGGCAGAGATAAAACATAAGAACTTAAAGCAATGACACAATGTAAAAACATGAACATTATGCACATTTATATATACTAACCCTAAGAACAACAAGCGAGAATTCTTTCTCAACACTTCTGTATGAAAAACCTTTTTAAGCAAAAAATCTTTGTATATGTTACATGATGTTTTAATAAATCAGTCCTGTCATAGGCAAATGTCTGGATCTCTAAAATGTATGCATGCTATAAGAGATATGATACTAGTAATAGTAACAGGATTCTAGCTCATTTAAGAGAAGTCTCCTCCATGGATTCTGGTTCTCTTTTACCTTACTCTCTGTCCCCCACCCAACCAACTTGGGCCCTCCTTGCTACTTAACTCTGTATACCTAGTCAGGCAGTGCAGTGGGGGGGGAAAGATGGAACAGAAAATGTAGGGATGACTAAAGAATGACCAGCCCAACTTATTCCATGCCATGAAAGATAGCCCATCCTTGACAATATTAATGGTATTTTGCTATACTTCCAGAAAGACACTCATCTGAGAGACTTCACCCAGAAACTGATGGAAATAGACTCATAGCATCAGAATCAACCATTAGGCAGAGCTTAGGAAATCCTGTGGAAGACAGAGATGAAGCATTGAAAGAGTCTGAGAGGTCAAAGGCAACACAAGGAAACACACAAAATCAACTCATGTGGGATATAGGGGCTGACAAACATTGAACCACCAAACAGACAGCATGCATGTGACAGATCTAGGCCCTTTGCTCATATGTAGCAGTTCAGTCTTTCTGTGAGATTCTTAATAGGAAGAGCAGGAACTGTATCTGTATCTAAGTTTGTTGCCCATCTTTGAATCTCTTTCTGCTTACTGGGCTGCCTTGCCTAGTCATAATAAAAGAAGATGAGCTTAGTTATACTGCTATTTGATATGCCAAGGAAGGCTGATAGCTCTTTTTCTGAGAAGAAAAGGAGGACAGAGGAAGGGTAGATGGCAGGGAGGGAAGGGGAAAAGGGGACCTGGGAGTAGAGGAAGGAAAAGAATCTAAACACATTACTTAATTTAAAAAATAAAATAAATAAATAATTATAACTTAGATCATGTACTTGTTAGTCTTTATCAACGTCACATAAGCTAAAGTCACCTGGGAAAAAGGGAATCCCTCTTGAGGAATTGCTTGCAACAGATTTATATGTGGGGCATTTGCTTTATTGAGGATAGATGTAGCAAAATAGTAGGAGACCACTGTGTCTGGTACATAAGTAGGTGGGCCTGAACTGTATAAGAATGTTAACTGAATCTGAACCTGGAAGCAAGCCAGTAAGCAGCATTTCTTTATAGTATCTGCCTCAGTTCCTGCTTCTAAGTTTCTCCATTGACATCCTGCCCTGCCTTCCCTTGATTATGAACCATAACCTGTAAACTAAAATGAACTTTTTCCTCTCCAAGTTGGTTTAATTCAGTGTTTTATCATTTCAACAAAAAGCCCCACTAAAGCAAATTATTTAATACAGTAACACTGCACTTGAAATGTGAACCTTCCTATTAACCAGAAAATAAGTTTTCCAGCCTTAATTTTGTTCATAGTATATCTGGCTTTGTTTAAGTGTTCCTCAACCCTTTTACAGATTGCGATAGAAGTCATCATGCCATAACTTGCGCTATTTAATCTCGCGTATTTTCCCTTTATTTGGCAGCTTCTCTTTCTGCCTTTCTTTTTCATTACCAGCCCTTTCACAGTTATTGCCAAAAAGCACATCCATTTGACTGCTCCATTGTAATTTTGTTCCCTCTGTCTTTATTACAGTTTGATCGCATTCTTACTCCTGTGGATACTGCAATGTTAATCTCTATCTTTTCAGTGGTCTATTAACCTACAGATGACATTTTTCTCTCAACACCATCTAGAATTCACCATTTACTCATTTGAGCTCTCAAATGTCATCTTCTTTTGCTCATTAAAAATCCCATACTCTCCAATGATTTACTCTGAAAGTGTTAATTAGAAGACATTTCTATTATTGACTCTCACATTTTTCAAAAGCAAAATCTCAAATCAGAAATTCTTCACATAAACAGACACCATAGATCTAGTGTTAACTAGAAAAGGGGCATCAAGCATAAATACATCATGGAGAATATTTTCTCATTTTTATTGCAGTAAAATTGTAGAATATGTGGCCTATATAAAAAGAAATTAGCAGACTCACTCATCTCAATCATTGGTTATCTTTTAAGCTTTAGAATTAAAGGAAACCAGGTTTTGTACATTTTTGCTGGTGTGCAATTATTTTTTTTTTATCAAATGAAAACAACTGGGAGTTAATTTTTTATTGACTTAAACAAAAATATGTTTTCTTTAAAGAAAAATCCTTGAGATATATTGGTATAACGGTTACAGAGATTTAGAAGAATAGGTGGTGAGGGGGATAATTGGCTTTGGGATACAATTTAATGAACAAATAACACAATTTAATGATGTATCAGATGTAGTGTGTATAAAAGAAGAGCATCAAATATGACTTTAGAGGTTCTAGTCTGAACCAGCGGGTATATGGCAGTGCCATTCACTAAATTTGTAGTGACTAATAAGGTGTTGGGACAGGGTGTATGAATCAGCAAGTGTATTTCTTGAATATGTCCTTTTGATTATTCTTAGCACATGTCAAAATAGCCATCTCTGATGATTATCAAGAAGGTGATGCCAGAAATGTATAGAGTGGATTTTGGAAGAGGGCTTGGTAGTAGGGACTTCTGCTTCATACACTTTGCCTGTGATTTATATTAGCAGCGTGTAGATGGTAGCCCAAGTAATTAACATCAGTAATAGCTCCAGTATTTTACACACTATGCAAAATACTTCTCCACCATGAGTTTGCATCTGGCCAAATTCCACCATAGAAACACGATAAAGAACCCATGACACTGTTCTCTAATCTATTGCCCAGGGTGTGCCAAGGCCACATCTCCATCTTATATTCCACAGAAGACAAGAACACCACAGGATTCCCAAAGCAGTTGGGACATATTTGACTGAGTGCCAGGACTTCCCACAGCTTCTCTGAGACATCTTCACATCACGCAGCAGCACTTCTAAGCACTTTCTACTCCATAAAAGAAACACCATCTTCATATTTGCACACTACTTGGCTTTCTTGGGTCCCTTCCTATTATCTCTCACTAGGGCATTTACTAGAATTTAATTCTTGAATATCTAATTCTATCTTCATGTCTGCTTCAGGCATCCAAACTAAACATAACAGAAGTGCATAATCAGATGTAATCCCGTTGAAGGCAATTAAAATATCTCTCTGTACTAGATTGCTTATTGCTTTTGTATTACAGGATTTGAAGAGATTAAATGATTCTTGTCATCCTCAGCTTTTACTTAACAAGCTTTTATCCTGTGCCTGATGTTTTGAGAAACAAATGTTAGGACCAAGTCCAGAGTTAATGTACGTGTGTATGATGTGTGTATGTATATTCACTCTCCATATTTGAGTCAGGAAATAGCCAAATCATTTAAATGAATGTTTATAAAAAGTCCTGCATGTGACAAACTTCAAAATCTGTAAAGTCAAAGCTATTAAGAATGAGTAATTTTAAACTAATTGTTCTGTGATGAGGTTTTAGGAAATTCTGTGCATTTACATATATTCATAAAGACACACATTATACATACATATCTAAATATGAATATGTGTGTATGAATATATGTTTCTGTGTGATTAAGTATATGTGCACATGTGTATATGTATATATGTGTGTAAATACATAGGTATATCCCAAGAATTCATGTTAAGTATTGTTTAATGATCTCTCTCTCTCTCTCTCTCTCTCTCTCTCTCTATCTCTCTCTCTCTCTGTGTGTGTGTGTGTGTGTGTGTGTGTGTGTGTGTGTGTGTGTGTGTATGTCTGTTCACAGAGGACAGAGGTCTAAGGCTTCAGTCTCCTGAAACTGGAGTTCTAGGCAACTTTATGCCACCTGGCATCATGTGTGCTGTGAACTAAAGCATGTCCTCTGCAAGAATAACAAGTGGTCTTAGCCACTGAACCATCTCTTCAGCTCCCAGCATTTTTACTTTTGAAATCACTTCAGGTTGAGAAAATTAAGGCTTCAATCAAGAAGATAGTTAATGAAGGTGGAATCTAGGACCTCAACCTAGAATAGTGCTGTGTTAAGTAATTCTACACTAGATAGAAAATGTATGCATAAAGGAAATAAGTGAATTGATTTCTTTAAGACAGAATATACACATACAAACATAAGAATATACACTGTTTGACTACTTTTTATTCAATAATAAAGTGGTATTTCTTTATATCACAATTTAATTTTCTTCATATGACACACAGTTATAGGCAGCTTTGGAATATAACCTATGGTGTCATTAAAAGAAGCAAATCCAAGTATCTGTCCTTGTTTTCAAGAAGGTATGTGTTGTCTGTCTTTTTTTTTTTCTGTTGCATCTGAATATGAAATTCTCAAAGTGCAGGGAAAATAATCACATACACCAATTAAATATATTTTGTTGTTTCATGAAAATCTATCCACGCCACAGGTAAACACAAATTGACATTTTTTTTTCTCACTTCCCTTTGCAGATAACTATCATTGGTTAAAATGACTGTGTATCTAATCTGTATTTTATAGGCATAAATATTGTATTGTATTGATTCCATGTATATTTTAGAGTTTTGTGCAAACAGCATTTTTGGCTGAAAATAGTCTCCATTGTTGGTTCCATGAGTATTCTTCTGAAAACAGAAAACAATGTCTTTACACTTCTTGTTGCAGTGTTGGTATACCCTTTCCAAAGTAGAATGTTCTTTATAGTCATTGTCACAGAAATTTGACTGATCTTCATAGACACTCTTGAGCCATTCAGTAATGATGAGTAGATCTTGTTCATTCCTTTATAGGTGTATTTTTTTATTACTCAGACACTCAATTTTTTTCTCATGGATTTTACTAGATGTTATACAATCAAAACCCTAAGCACGGTCCTTGGAAAAATACATAACTTAGATCTATGAAATTTAGGTGTATGTAACAACATCTTTTAGATTTTTTTTCATTTTGGAGAAGAAAAAAACACAATAGAGTTCAGTAGGCTTCCTGAAGGACTAAAAATATTACAAAGGAAGCTCCACTGTAGGCCATATATTTATGAATATAGTGTCTGTAGTTACAAGAATAAGTTAATGATGATGGCTGTGATTTCTAGAACCTTCCATGTCTTATATCTCATCTGTACTAAGAGGGTGACAGTACATTTCACATTGTCCAGATCAGAAAATACATACACAATGACATTATGTGACTAGCTTAGCCAATAATTGGAGTAACTAGGTCTTATCCCAGATGGTTCTGCCCCAAAGCTGATAGTCATACAACAGATAAGCAAATGAATCTTACCTGTGCTTTATGCATCTCTATTTGAGCCACACACAGATTCAAATAACTAAATTTATAAGACCTGGTAAGAATTATGTATACTACGCTAATAATGTAGATTTAAAGATCAAACTATTAGTCTATTCAATATAATTCCAAATTTAGAGGCACAATTAAATCAGGCCCTTTGGCCCAAATATCTTCAGTCATAAATGTGAACAGATTATATAACCTCTAAAATTTTTTCTTCACTACACAGATTATATAGCCTCTAAAATTTTTTCTTCACTACACAGAAAAAGACATCAAATAAAAACACATCCATTATCAACCCTGTTTAAGATTCAGTACTGGGTATATTCTTTATATGGTTTATTTTGCTTATTTTTAACAAGGTCTTCATGTGGGGGTTTGTGCACATGAATGAAGGTTACCACAGAGACCAGAGAGTTGAGGGTTCCTTGGAACTGGAGTTATGTTGTCAGATATTCAACATAGGTGCTAGAAAATGAACTCAAATATCTGGAAGAATGAATGGTATGTGCTCTTAGCCACTGAGTCTTCTCTTCTGGCCCTATGAACCCCTTCACACCTGTCTTAGGCACATTCTGAGTGTATAGTGTTAGTCGTTTTCTGGTACAACTGCACATAGTTGATACACTTGGTATCAAAAGTTGGTCTTATACATAGGGCCTGTTCTGTGACATCTGCTAAAATCTATAAAAAACAAATCAAAATATATACTATGTTCTGGGTCTCACATGGTTTGTCTTATTACATAGTGGGACAATTCAATATGATTTCGTACACATACACTTAATCAATAGAGCTGGTTCTATTAAGAACTATTTCTAGTCTCTGTAAACTATACAATAAGCGTGGTGTCACGGAACATGAATGAGGACAGCGATAACAAAAAACTAGATTCTTCATGTGAGAGAAAATCCCCATATGTATGCTGGGCACCTCAACCTGAATCAGAATACAGCTATATTTTTATGAACTGAACCAGACAAATTTAAAATAAAATATTTAAATAGTTCAAAATACATTGAGCATATTAATATGACATTTGAAACAGTAAAAAAATCTTTGAAATGAAAACTATGAACTGAGTATAGTGGTAAACCTCTGTAATTTCACCACTCAGGAAGGGAAGGCTGGAAGACCATGGCTTCTAGCTTTAGCCTGGGCTATGTAAAGAATTCAAAGTTAACCTGCCCTTTAAAATCTAGGAACCGATTTTCCCTTTAACCAGAAGAGAAACTTTAATTGGCAAAATAAAATATCACATGCTATTGAGGAAGTAAAACAGTCATTGGCTGATAAGGCTTTGGAGGAACCAAGGGATGAATAAATGAAACACAAAATTTTTAAGACTATAAAAACATTCTGGAGGTACTATAAAACACACACACACACACACACACACACACACACACACACACACACCACTATTTGTCCAAATGTAATTTGCTCACATGAAATTTTTCAAAAACAGTTTTTTTAAGACATTCAACTTTCTTGCGTATGATTTGTCTAGGTTTACTTACTCTCAATCTGGCTATATCTGTTTCCCATGACAGGGCAGTCCAGTGCATCATTCAATTATGACATGAGCCCATGTCTCTGTATAGATATTCGGTTTGAATAGCACATGCCATCATGTTCACCTAGTGAGAACGATATCAGTATCTGTCTTTAAAAGGAGAAAAAATGACTGTGAATGCACACACATGAACAGAGTCCTGTATCGGTAATTATGAATAGAAGTTGCTTTTTCCAGGTACTTCACAGAACTCTATAAAACCTTATTAACTTGCAAATGATGATGTAAAAAGCCAAGGTAGTGCTGAAAACTTAACAGTAATGGGCAATGTTTGTTAGGCATATGGTAAACAAGCATGCTTAAAACCATACAAAGATGTTCATTGAGTAACAGATAATGCTAGAAGCTTTCAACCAATTCTGCCTACCAAAAGCTATGCTCTGAAGGATATGTACTTTCCAAACTACTTCAATCCTTAAATATAACTAATTAAAAAGCAAGTAAAGCTTTAACTGGCTTTATTTAGCTTTATCTTCAATGCTGTTGACATAAAAAATTTCAATATGCTCATATAAATCACATTTCATGTTTCTTATTACTGCAAACACCTCTTCAGAAATTGGATTAATCATCTTTCCTTGACACATTTGCCAGAACTCTGAAATGGAAGGGAAGACATGCCTGAAGAAACAGCATAGGCAAGATCTTTATCCAAGAGTGTTCATTTCTGTTTCAAATCTTTCTGGAAACCTTTCCCATGGTTTCTGTGTGCAAGAAATAGCTGGGAAATTTTTATCTCCACCCCCTCAAATAACACAGTTCATCTGCTTCCCTTTTTTATACAAATAGGAGAGAGGGAAGCTGTCCGTGATGATCTGTAGAGAGTAGGTGTGTGAGAGCTGCTATTTGAACGGTGGTGTAGAGGCTGATGTCACGATGGCTTCCCACACAACAATATGGGAATCCACATTAGCAGCAGGAATCCCAGTTGGCAGAGTTGCCCATGTACCTGCTAAAAAGACAGTTATTTGAGTCAGACATCCTTAGGTCACCTTTGAGAAGTCAGTCAGATTATTTATTTATTTATTTATTTATTTATTTATATTTTAAATCTTAAGTGATGCATAGTTCCTAAAATTGGCTTACAATATCCCCAAAATCTTAAGAAGTACAGTGTGCTGAGCATAGGGTTCCCAATGGGGTCCTCAATGTAGGAGTTAGAGAAAGGATTAATGGAGCTGAGGGGTTTGCAGCCCCATAAGAAGAACAATAATATCAACCAACCAGATCCCCACTCCCACCCCAGAGCTCCCAGGGACTAAACCACTAAGCAAGGAGTAAACATGGAGGGACCCATGGCTCCAGCAGCATATGCAGCAGAGGATGGCCTTGTCTGGCATCAATGGAAGGAGAGACCTTCAGTCCTGTGAAGGCTTGATGCCCCAGTGTAAGGGAATTTGCAGGCGGGGAAGTGGTAGTGGGTGGGTGGTTAGGGGAACACCCTCATAGAAGCAGAGGAGGGGGGATGGGATAGGGAGTTTGGGGGGGCAGGAAAAGGGGATAACATTTGAAATGTAAATAAAGAAAATATCCAATAAAATAAAAAATGAAGTACAGTGTGATAGAACAATTAAAAAAAAAAACAACTATTGTATGTGTCATCACCATGGCTACGTTATCAGAGATGTATGTCAGTCTTCCAGCAGAAATGGAAAATGTCAGAAAGTCAGAGTTCTATTGGGCAGGAAGGAATCCATAAAACAAGTAAACATAAATTAAATTACCAGAAATGTTAGAAAAAAATGCTTGGCATGAAATGGTGACTTCAAGAAAGCTTATAAGTCATTGCTGGAAGGGCTGTGCTGTCATCACAGTCTCTCCTAAGATTACAAAAGGGGGGATCACAAATTTGATGCCAGGTTGAGGCAATTTCTGAGACCCTTTCTCAAAAAAAAAATGAAAAATAAGTAAAATAAAGAGGCCTGTGAATGTAGCTCTATGGTAAAATACTTACATAACATGTATGAGAGTCTAAATTCAATCCTCAGTACCATAGCGATGCATGCACATGCTGTATACATGGGGTATGTATGTCCACATACCCATACTCATAGGAACTGCTACCTTGGATTCTGATTGGACCAAGATGACCTTGGTTTTTTTTCAAGAGGAATGTTTGTGATTAAAGTATTAAAATGAAAGTATGTATCTATAATAACTGATGACCTGTTCTCAGAAGTGGTAAGAAATTCGTGAGATCCTTCAATGACTTCCAGGGATATCACTCACCTATATGCTTATTCCATAATGCAAAAGACTATAAAAAAAAACAACAACACAGGTGATTTGAAAAAAGGTGTCCTGTAATATTCTTCATAAGACCATAATTCTGCTGCAAGGGAGAATTACTAAGAAAAGTGTGGCTTGATCTTTGCTATCATGTACACTTACTTCTACATATGTATATGTGTATGTGTATGTGTATGTGTATGTGTATGTGTATGTGTATGT
>JANHMN010000008.1:45772381-45798488 GCA_030674055.1 Rhabdomys pumilio
TATGTGTATGTGTATGTGTATGTGTATGTGTATGTGTATGTGTATGTGTATGTGTATGTGTATGTGTATGTGTATGTGTATGTGTATGTGTATGTGTATGTGTATGTGTATGTGTATGTGTATGTGTATATATAGACCTACTACCATTACACTGTACAGATATGCTATCTGCCATTGTCTACTATATTACAACATAAAAATTAATCTGTTAGATTTCAGGCTGCTTCCTACTTCAGCATATGCTGAGTATTATTTTGGGAAAAGTTGGCAGGTCATTCTCACCCAATAATTTTATCTGTTATAAACAGATAAAATTGGGACTAATAACTTTATTAGTCCCAATACATCCCATGTCTATATTATTATTTTCATTTGCCTAAATTTTGCTTAGCAGTCATTCTTTTGGAAGATTTTAATGAAGTTGAACAGACTCATTCCTACCCTAGGACCTATCTAGGTTTTAAAGATAATGGTGTCCAAGCTTTGTCTTCATCAAACATCTGAGTTTATATAAAAAAGACAAACAAACAAACACTTTCTCCACTTCAAAAGATGCTCAGTAAATACAGAAGTTTCCCTTAAAGTGTGGGAGACTTCCTGTTCATTTATATGAAAGTAGTTGTCTAAATCCATTCAGAAGTTGCTGCTGAGGGAGTTGTGTTGATATCCTGGACCTCTGTTACCCAGAGTTATAATCATTGTTCAGCTAAGACTGTGTTTCATTATCTTTAACTGAATTTTTGAAAGTTCTGTTATTGGTGTTGTTTGAAAATCATTCTCTTCCTCACTTGAAAAATAGAGTATGATTTTTTTTTACCATTTCCTATAAATAGAATCATATTATCAGTCTCTGTAGATCCATCAAGTAGCAGAAAGCCAGCTCAGCCTAAGTCACAGGTGTTGCACTGGCCTATAATTGAAAAGTTTTGGATAGTCCTGAGTCCAAGCTAAGCTGATCTCCAGAAGCCAGAAAAGGTGTGAGATTCTACTTCTTTCTCTCTCTTCCTGTCATCCATCTTAGTTTACACTGCATTATCCTTTATATAGACAGGTCTTTCCCATACGGCACCTCCAAAGTCGTCTTTAATATGACTTTAAACCCTAAACAACACAAAAATTATAATTAATTTTATTGTTTTGTAAATTAATAGAAATTATATTTAGTGAACATTTTATTTAAGATAAGAAACTGAACAGAAAATAGAAAGTCACCACCATTACCCCTGTAGTTATTCCTACTGAATGTGTTACATTTCTAATATGGATAAATAATAACTGATGTTTATTTTTTAAATAGGTACCACCCTTTTTCGTTGTAGTCCATAGGTTTTGAGAAATACATGGTGCCATGTACCTATAATTTTAGTGATTGGTTTGACCACCCAAAAAATTCTATACTCTATGGAATCATCCTTTCCCTTTTTACATTGAATTATTTTTGCAGCTAGAGACATTTTTGTGGATGTAGTTATAGACACTCTAAAGAGATTTTATCTTTCCAAAATTTTCCCATTCAAAATCAAGCTGTATGTAACATTTTCAGACTTCCTTCTTTAATTAGGAGTAAGTACTCATTTGTCCTATCCATGTCCTATAGCTCATCTCTTTTGATGAAATATGCTCTGGTGCTGAAGGACTAGTTTGGCTTTCTATTCACTTGCTGACAATGAGTTTGGCTCCTATAGTTTTCTATGTTGTAGCACTTGGTCCAGCATTGGTAGTATATTTTGTTAGGATAACTGTGTTACTAATGGTTGAGGTTTGAGGTTGAAAAGTCTCCCACCATCTCCAATGCACCCTTTGCCCTTTTTATTGTTAGAGATGTCTATATGTCCCAAATAAATGCTTTTATATGTTGTCTTGGTCATAATGTTTTATTAAAGCAGTAGAAAATTTACAGACAAAAGATATCTTGAATACTTCCAAGTTTGATTAATTATAAATAAAATAATTATGACATTGTCGGTAAACAAGAGGGATCTTTTTCCCATGTGTCTGTGAACTCTGTGAGGGTCATCAAGACTACCTTGAAAAGTGCCAGTCCTCTTTTCATTCCCAACCAAGTGAATGAAATCCTCTTGCTCTGTATGTGTAGTCCATTTGTCACTATTTTTATAATATTGACTGTCTCAAAGATGGCTAATGGCACTGTAGTATTTGCATATTGCTTAAATTCACAATGTGTTAATGAGATAAAGCAAGTTTTAACAGTGGCTCATCTTTGAACAGACAATGAAGTTAAAGGAGAACCATTCGTTAGATTTGCATCCCATGTTCTTCTCTCAAGTGGTGCCAACAAATATAGCTAGTCATTTGCAGATACCAAACTCACCAGATAAAAATTACATACAGCTGGGCAGTGGTGGTGCACACCTTTAATCCCAGTGCTTGGGAGGCAGAGGAAGGCAGATTTCTGAGTTTAGGCAACCTGGTCTACAGAGTGAGTTCCAGGACAGCCAGAGCTACACAGAGAAACCAGGTCTCGGAAAAAAAAAGTTACATACAATTCAATAAGAAAGAATATCAAATGCCATTGTGATAAACATACCAGAAACCTACAAAAATGGAAACAACCCTCTAATCAAATATAATTTTATTAGAGGATACATTCTTATTAAAATCGTTCTAAGGTAAATACAAATTTTCTGTTACAAGAGCCATGGAAAGAGGTTTAGTGCATATGGAGTCGCGGCTGGAATAAATGGGAATATCATGTTCACTTTAAGTGTTTTGAAGAAATGTAGGGTAAAATAGATTTATTTTCAATATTAATTCTGTATTGTCCACATTGATTCATGAGTATATTTAGCCTCTTTCTGTGTGAAAGTTATCACACAGTGGAAATGAAATAAATAACACCCTAGAGGTCTTTTACAATTTAAATTAAGCTATTATTCAATGTAATTACTAGACTGAATGTTTTAAAGTTTCTCTAAATAAGAGCTATGGAGATTGTTTATTCTACAAGATGGTTCATTGCACAATTATGAATAGTCAGCGATGATCATAGTGTATGTTTTACTTGAGAATATGGTTTTGGCAATGAATATACAATGCCCATTAATTTAATCAAAGGCTTTTTGCATGTGTTGATTCAATAAATGTTCTTTGAAATTTAACACATTGGCCAAATAATAGGCTGCCAACTTAAAATGCAAATGATGGACCCAGATTTTGTACTAGAAAAGACTAAAGAGCACCTATGTCAAATGGCTACAGTTGCTATCAGGAGTTATTGATGTGACCTGGATAGTAAAATTCAGAGTCAATGAAAATATTTCAGTTTTAAGATGATATATGTCCAGTGATTGATTTAATCTGTTGTTGATCATTAGCAAATCTTAATCCATGTGGCATCTGACATTTTTAAATGTGGCATTTACAGTCAGTTTTATCCACTGAGAACAGTTCAAAGGAAGCAGTTTATAATTCTAAAATGTTCCAAAGACTTAATTTAGTAATAAATACAGGCTGAACTAACTTCTACATTGGCTCTGTAAAATTATAGAATTATATTGAAAAGAAATCAAGTGGATGGTAGACTATAGTTATTACATTGAAAGACTTGTGCTTCTTTTATCCAAAGCTTTTGTAACTTCAGTGGTTGGTAATTTTTTAAAAAAAACTACACTAGGAAAATAAGAAAAGAAGAGTTGTTTATGTAAAGGACATTGATTTTTCCATATAATGTGAAAATCTAAATATAGAAATTTTATTTATATGTTTTTAAAAATATTTACTGTGATAACATGATAGGACTAGGAGAAAAATCCAACTGATCAACCAGTCCCTGGACAGCTATCCCACACACAAGCCTAATCTGCTCCCTTTGCATTTGAATGGAGACAAACTAGTTTTGTATGTGCTTTTGTGACAGCAAACACAATACAAAGAGCCATCCAACAAGACTGAAGTTAGTTAGGTTTGCTCACATTTTTTTTAGATATCCTTACACTATGGTGTAAGCTGTCATCTAACCATCAACTTCTAATGATGCTATGAAATAAACTCACTATTTTTTCATTTCATTGGAAGTTGCTGTTGTCATTTTTATTATTCTATCACCATTATTTCATTTCCATGCAACTTTGAGACAGTTGGTTGGTACATGGCCAAGAGAATCAAATCCAACATGGTTCTGTATTTTGGTTCCAAGTTGATTTTTCTTCTAAATGTACAAGGGACCACATGTAGACTCTGGATTGGAGTAGATGTTTTTAAAGACAGAATTTATCAGGTGTTGATTAAACTACCAGAATTGCTTATTTGGATCAGGGAGTTTTACTACAGATAGAAAAATTTGCATAAGGATAAGCAATAAATAGCCTTAAACCTATTTAATCACTCTGACCTTTATTTCATCATCTACAAGACTGAAAAAGCAAAGCAAAGACTTAGCTCAGACAGCCACTGTTTTTCAAAACATAACTGAACCATCGTTGTGAACTGCTATTTTACATTTCTTTAAATTCTTCTTTACCGCCTAAAATGGTTGCCAATTGTCCTCAAGACTCTCTCCACCCTTTCTTGACATAGCTCCTGGTCTTTGATTCTTTGTCAAAAATGAGATCTTACTGTCTTTTGGAATGCTGGATTTCAGAAGTTTTCAGTGGTGAATACCACATACCAGCCCCCTCTCTCATGATCAGTTATAATGTTTCCCAAAAGAGTCACTCACAACTGATATTTGCCAAAATTTATTTATTCAGTTTGATCCCAAAAGGAAAAATATTATTATTTGAAGTACAAATACAGGTCTCAATATTTCATTTATTCAGAAGGGGGCACACTTGTCCTTTTAATAGTCGATGTATTCAGACCTGCCAGTGTATGAAATGTATGGAGATGGTAACAGACGACAGAACGCCACTCTGTTATCATGGTTCCTTAAAACATGTATGCATGCCAATGTTATACATTCTGTAAGGAAAGATGCAAAATTGATTTTTTCTCCATTTACCTCAATGTCCAGAATTTTGTTAAGTTGAAAACGTTGCAGCTTACTCTGACAATTATTAGAGCAATTAACTTTGCTCTTCATGAGGATATCAGTGGTCACGGACCTAGAGTCTTTTGGTGAATTTAATCTCTGAGTTCATCACCCTGACATCCTTCAAAGCACTTTTCCCATTGGTGTTCATTAAAAACACATAATCATCCAAATGCCAGGATAATGCTGACTCATTTGGAGGAAAAAGATGTTATTTGAGTTTCTCTCAGCCCTTCTTTCATTGGGATATTCAGTCCTGAGTCATGGCCTTCTTTGCATGATATTAGCTGAAAGAAGAATCATGCCCATCTTGGAATGATTTTAGCTGAGGAAATCATTTACTCGGAAAGTTTAAGAAGCACAGCAACATTGGCCATAGTGCTAGCATACCAAACATAATTAAAATATTTAATCAATAATAATAGAGTCCAGTCAGGTAGTGGTAGCCCATGCCTTTAATCCCAGGAGGTAGAAGCAGGCAGATCTCCAAGTTCAAGTCCAGCCTGGTCTACAGAGCGACTTCTAGAGAGCAGAGAAACCCAGTCTCAAAAATTTAAAAAAAAAAAAAAAAGGAGAGTAATGAAATCTAAGCAGTTTAAACCATATTTAAGTACAGAGAAAATTTGGAATGACTTTAGTTAAAAAACATCCATTTGTAATATATATAAAATACATTTTTATATTTTAATACATCAAATGCTTTTATAAATAACATCTAGAGCTGGGCTGTGGTGGCACACGCCTTTAATCCCAGCACTTGGGAGGCAGAGGCAGGCAGATTTCTGAGTTCGAGGCCAGCCTGGTCTACAGAGTGAGTTCCAACACAACCTGACCTATACAGAGAAACCCTGTCTAAAAAAACCAAAATAAATAAATAAATAAATAATAACATCTAAAATATTCCCATGGGAATATACAAATCAACATGGTCATTAGGCATTTCACAATAAGACACATAATTCTCATTTAATTCTCCGTGCTTGTAGAAAATCTAATTAGTATTTTCTATAATCTGTCAAAGTCTATGCTAAATGAAATGGGATTTTATAACTACCTGAAGAACTGGAATTAGTTTAAGCTATACCAAAACCTCCCTGCTCACTATCATCTCAGAGAGTTGCGATAGCACAACATTTCTTCAACAAATTCTAATTCTTTCGCCCTTCAAGCTGTGCTACTTAGAGCAGATGATGTTGATAGAGATGTAAATTAATATTACAATTGTTTATTTTAGCCTGGCATTGTACAAACTTTGACTAGGTATTTAAGGTCTTTCTTGAAGACATAATCAAATGAAAAGGTAACTACAATAACCTACTGATTGCTACGATGCTTAAGTAGCAAGGAGATCGTCACCATGTGAGTGCTAGTCAAGGAAAACTAATTAAGTAAATCCTGGTAAAGTCCTTCAAGTGAATGGCTCATAACTTTAAATGCCATAAAATTATGAACATTCCTTTTTATAAAGAGTCAAAATACTTAGTAAATTGGAGAAAAGAGTATATGTATGTGTGTTGTGGAATAGCTAATTATATGAGTGAGAAATAGGTAATTATATGGTAACCAAATGAATGTCTGAATTATACCCTTCAGAAGGTTGTATTACATCTTGGTTTGTGTATCTTCTTTATAACCTATTAGGTGATGTCCACTGTTTTACAATAGAAATTCTTACTATGTATTTTGTAGAATGTACTATTCTTAAAGTACATTTGGGAAATATAACAGAAGTGACTTCAGTACCCATTTACCCTTGAAATCAGATTACTTGACTTTTCACAGGGGATAAGAGCAAATGCAGATTTTGAGCATATAGTAGTAAAAGAGTTACGAAATTTGCAGTGAGGGAGAGTGGGAGAGTCAACAAGTATGAATTTAAAAGCAGTAGCTACAGACATTTTCTCCACCACCATGTAGAACTTGGCTTTTTTTATAAGTCAGACCACATGATTAGCAGGATCGTCTCACTTTCTGATCTGGGATAATTCCATGCATAAAATGTAGTTTGGCCTTCACATTTTTATTAGATGTGTTGTGGTACTTAAACTGCATGATAAATCACTCTCTCATGATTCTTAGGAGTCAATCATCAGTATCACAGAGCCCAAAAAAAACAGGTATGCATATCAGCCTTAATTGTTTCTTTATTAAACCATGATAGAGTTCATTACTTGTCAATTTCTATGAGAAGGGACTGGGCAGACCTTCAGCTTAGATTAAGAAGAATTAAAACAAATTGTTCGCAGGAAGCATAATAGATAGAAGTTTCCGAGGGGTTTTGGAGGACTTTGTTCATTACCTAGCTCATAATTAAAAGTCTCAGGATCAATGCAATGGTTTAATTCATGATGATCACCAATATTTTGGCCAGCTTCATGCATCTTCTGTTCTTTCATGATGACAGTCTCCTGAGAAAGCTTCCCTGATATCCACCATTATATTTCTTACCATTGGCCTCTAATTCTTAGTACCAAGTTGATAAAGTTTGTGAATATTCCTTGAGGGACAATTGTACTATTGACCCAAAAACTGAGTGCTTCTCTGTTTGAAGGAACAGATGGCTACATTCATTGCATGTTAAAAAGTATTTAGTCATCCGGTATGTAGGGTGTTCAGTAATTTGTGTGAGACAGAGTAAGTTACTCTCTGCTTCTGTCTGTGAACGTTTTCACCTACTGTATGGAAAGAATAGAGTTCACAATCGCATGTACTAACTTCTCTTCCAGTGCAAATATGGGAGCATCTTGTATCTCTATCTTTGGTACGTTTTCATTTTTAGAAATTCAATTTTGTTTTTGTTATGTGTATGTCATAAATTTAATGACACTATTATCACTAATTTAATTAATAACTTAATTAACAAAATTATCCATATATGTGATATGTTAAGAGATTTGGGGGAGGGATGCACAGGAGTAAAATGTCTATAGATGCCAGAGGTGGGCTCAAGATCCCCTGGAGCTGGAGTTATAGGCGGCTGTGAGCCACTACATGTGGGTGCTGGGAACCAAACCCATAAACCACCATCAACCAGCTCCTGAGACATGTTTTCTTATGTCCCTGTCTTTTTCTCATCTGCATATTTAATCTTAATATTTTCTCCCACTCTGCCCATCCAAGTTTAGAAACCCATCAACTTTTACTTAACCTTAACATTTTGCTTAGCTGCCTTTTTCCCCATTCTGTTCCTTTCTTATCATGTAAAACTCATTGTGTGGAAAACATCAAAAACTGCTTAGGTCATGCCACTCTCATAAATAAATCTTCACTGTCCACAGTAGTTTGAATAAATTCAGTTTTCTTAGTGTGACTGGTAGGGTTCTTCCTGTCTGGTTTGAGTCTACCTATGTTATTTGGAAATTTTCTTCCTGTAGTTGGCCAAAATTGTTTCTGACCTCAGGACACAGCGTGATAACTTCCACATCAGAATTTTGTAGTTGTTATTTCTTTAATGGGAATATAATTTAAAAACCTTACACTTTTGGTGGCAATTACAGTTGGCACTTATACCTTCTGATCATGCTAGCTATAGCATGCTATAGCATCTCTAAGATCACCAATTCCCAAAATAGATCACTGCCTTTTTTTTTTATTTTTCATCACAACATTCTCCTCTCCTAGATATATTATTATTAATTATTTATTATTATTATTATTATTATTATTATTATTATTGGATATTATGAATTATTTTTAGTTAATAGTCATTCTCTATTTCCAATCATATATAATCTTTCTAAGGACAGGAATATAGTCTCAGTTGATTGCTATTTTGTTCTTATTTCAGACAACAGTGGTAGGCACAGCTACCAGATGATAGACACATTCTAGTTGCTCCAGAATGATGGCTACTGATTTCAAAATGACTTTTCCTTCCAGGTTTAACCAGCTATCCTGAGACTCATGGCCTAGTCATACTCATCTCCACAAAAAGTGTGTGAGGCTATAATGAAATTCTACCAAGTGTGAAACTATAAGCCTCCCAGGGATATTAAGAATAAAATGAGTTTGTAAATATTAAAGACAATTTCTCATGTAAAATAAAAGAGAACAGTATGAATGGTGATACAAATTCTAAAGATGAGAAACCACACAGTGTCATCCCTCAGCACCTTGAGAATAGAGGGATGGGCTCTTGGAGTTCCCTCAGAGCATCATGAAAATGCTTTTACATAGGCTCTTTCACTTTAAAAGGGTACACCTTACACAAGAAATACAAGCGTGCCTCTTGATGTTCCCCTGAGCAATGCCTACTCTAACGCAGCTTCTCCTAGAGCTAGCTAAGGCCAACAATGGGCTTACTTCCCTTGCTTTAACTTCATCCTCCAGAGTGACTGGGATCATGCTACTGTCATGTATGCATTCACCATCTCATTTTACAGTGCTAGGGATCAAACCATAACTTCTAGTATGTTAGGCTGGCTTTCTACCCACTGGGCTACATCAAAAGAACCAATGATATCTCTTGAAAGTAAACAACCGAGACCTCTCATCTTTGATAAGAAAAGTCCTGGGGATCAGTAAAAAAATAGCCTATCAAAATTGAAGCTTATAAGATTGAAAATTTCAAAGATGAATCTAGCCTGTGGCTCAAATGGTAAGGAAATAAACTACTTATGAGGTTTAATGAGAAGCTATAGAAAAGTTAATAGTTTATGAATAAATGTCTCAAACTCTCAGCTCAGGATCTGATTTTCCATTCACAAAACTTTTTAAACCTGAGGGTAGCAATGTTTACTTTACTTTAATATAAAAAAAAAAACCTACCAGTGATTCATATTTTTTCTTTCATTCCTGTTTTTTAATAAAAGTATGTAGTATGATTCATGTGAATTCTATCATCAATAGATATAATGTGTTGATGTTATATTTTCTTACCATTTCAAGACATTGGATTTTGTTAGAGCAGAAATGAATACTGACTGCTACATTAGTCTATTGAGTTAGGCCATGTATTTGTATATAATCCACATGTCCAGCTCCCTAGAGTCCAGTATCTCTGTAATGTGCTTTCATTAAAATTACACTTAAGTAGTATATAATAGTATATTTTCTCATTTAAACATACAGACATTCACACGCACAGAGAGAGACAGACACACATACACAAACATGCATACACACACACACGAGAGAGAGAGAGAGAGAGAGAGAGAGAGAGAGAGAATACACTTCGTTGCTACGGCAGGAAATAGTAGGTCTTATGAAATAATTTTCTATCATACTGAGTGACCAGAGATGCTGAGTGACTTTTTGAGATACTCATAGTTTTGCACAGTAATGATAGGTTTCTTTATGTTGGCCCACCAAATCTTGGACTCATAGTGTTTGTCAACTGCCTTTATTTGCACCAAAGTAATGGCGGGTATACAAGACTATTTTTCAATAGTTTTAGTTTTCCTAATATATTATTAATCTTCTACAATTTCATAAAATGATGCTGTACATGCTCACTGACCTTTCTCAAATCTTCCCATGCTTTCCACCCTCCTATCCCTTCCCACTCTACTTTGATATTTTTTGATTATTTGATAATTTTAATTTCTTTTTTTCCCCAGGAAGTCTAGTTTGTATTTCCCAGCAGTCTTAGAAATGCTATTTCTTCTAGTGTATGGTCAACCTATGGAGAGGTCACATAATTAAAGGAAACTTATCCTCTCCCAGAAGCTATCAAATGCCAATAGATCCTTAGCTAGTGCTGTGGTGGGATTCCTTTTGTGTGTCTCCTCTTTCCTGAATTTTTGTCTAGTGTCAACTTGAATAAGTCTTGTGCATGATGTCACAATCACTACAAGTCCATATGTGTGTCTTTCATGTTGTATCTGTAAAACACTGTTTCTGAGACTTTTTTATCACCTCTGATTCCTGTACATTGATGCATGCAAGAGTGTAATATCATCCCATATTCTTTCTGCCTCATCTTCTGTGAAAAGCATTGAGCATTACAGTGAGATGTGTGGTATGAATGACTCATTTATTGCTACATGCTCCATAGTCATTTTTACTCTGTGTGTTAAGCAGTTGGGAAAACTCATGTGAGTTGACATTTACTGTGAAGATCAGCTTCTCTGATGGCGAATGGGAGATCCCCTGAGCCTTTGTCAGGGGATCTCCCATTGAAGAATAATATTTCAAGAATAATAAATTCTTGAAAATCAAAAAAATACTTTCAAAGTAAGATTTGAATTATAAGTATGTATTTGAAATATAAGTAAGATTTTAAATATAATAGTAAAGGGTTCTAGTTTCCTTTGAAACAGCATCATAGCTAGTACAAGGTAAAAAGATGTGGAATAGTCTTGTGCCCTAATCTTTAATGTTATAGCTATTCTACTGAATTGTTTCATTTCTTGCTTCCTGTTTTGATTCAATATGATCCATCCTGTTTTGGTCCAAAGTGGTACATTGATGTCTGCACTAATTTAGTCCTAATAATTATCGAGGTGTGTTCTTGGTGTTCATGAAGTACCTGCAGGGTGGAGCCTGTGTATAGAACTCCAAACTGAACATCCTGTAGCCTCACAACCAGAACAAAGAGGGTAATCATAGGTATTATTTACATTGAAATCATGATGACATCTCTATTCATAGAGCTGTAATACACAAGTTTCGATATCCAGGGAGTGAGAGCAAGAATGAGGATCTAATTCAATGCTTCAAGAACTTGAAAATTCCGAGTTTTTTCTTCATACCGATGCCAGATATAATAAATAAATTCTTCATTGTGTAATCACAATTTCAATCTATATTATGTGCTTTTAATAAAATTTAACATTGTATAAAATTAGTAGATTAAAAATATGTCCGCCATCCCACACCACTACAATACAATATAAGAGTGTCTCTTCCAACATATCATTGGGAATTCTTTTTCTGACCATTATATTTGGAGTAGGTTTGTGACTTGATTGAGGTATAAAAGGTAACAAATGCAAGGCTATAGAGCTAGTGTCTATATCAAAGAACCATTTAAAGATGTTAAAATAGCTACCATAAGATAAGAGCAAATGTGGGCTACAGTCATGCCCCAGTTGACAATATTCCCGAGAAGTAGATCTAGCCACGCTAGCATGTGACTAAATGTGTTCATCCAGGTGAGCTGAGAATAAATTATTGGTTTGAGAATCACAGAGTAAATAATTAGATTTGTGTTATAACATTTTCTTTTTATTTTAAGAAGAGAGGAAGAGAGAATTGGGCTCAGAGATGCTCTTACTGGCTTTCAGAACTAGAAAATGGAGTAACTTCCTTTATTTTGGAGGTGTATTATTAATGTGTAGGCTCAAGTGCATATACAAATGTATTCTGAAGTTGTATATCTCTCGTCTCCCACTTTATTGCATGCAGGATCATCTTCATGTTCATACTCTGCAGCTTGCATTGCATCCCATGTTGGTCAGCTTCTGAGGGAACTGTCTAGAGCTGAATTTGACACCAGAATATGCTGTGAAGTGGAAGGGCTGGGCAAAAGTAATGGATGCTGTGTGCTTTATTTTTATTTTTCTGATTAAAATATAATTGGCTTTGTTTCTCCTTTCTCTTTCCTTCATTCAAACCTACACATATAATTCTTATTGGTCTCTTGAAAATTTATGTCCTCTATTTTCATTAATTGTTGTTATGTGTATGTGTGCACGCACATGCTCATGTGCATGCTCGCATACACATGTGTATTCATGAGAGAGAGAGAGAGATTCACATCCAAACCAAGCACTTAGTTTTAAAGCTATTGCATAGAATTTGCTTTCTGTCATCGAAATATAAAGGTTAAAAAGGGTCTATCTCCTTTTTAAAACCTCACATGCAAAATTATGAAGTACCTTGAAATCTTAAGTAAGTCAGCCATTCCTTCCACAAAGTCAACCTACAAATGAAAAAGTACAGGCTTTAGAAGAAGCAAATGTATTTTCAGAAAAGGAAATCTTCATTATGGCATCTTAAATGCCATTCATTCAGGGAATGTGAATCAACAGCAATAAAAGACCTTGAACAAGGCTCTTTTCCATGTCTATTTAAATAAAAATGTTATTCAGTTTGTGCTACTGTTAAAACGGCTTAAAATTTATACACCATTTCCTGTATCTAAAAACGAGGAAATAAATTTTTATACAATTCATTATAGTTTATACTGATGTAACATTTGGAAATGTAATACTTTCTAATATTTTTATTAAAATATTCTTGTATTTCCATTTTATCAATTAAAATTAAATATTATACAAATATACACATTTTCATCCAAAATTAAGTACATACTTTTTTCAGTTTTGACTATAATTTTACAGGAAATTTAAAACACAGAATTTTAGCAGGCACTTAATTTTCAGATTCCACATTACACACAAAAAAATTCCCTGTTAAATAATTCAGGTAGTTTATATTGGTGCAGTCCAAATGGATGTGCCTTAGTTCCAGCCTTCATTAAGACTTTAAGTAAAGGTAAGAAAGCTCATACTCATAATGTAGTTTAATCACCCTGTGGGTGCATCAAAAAAGTATATAGCAGTTGCATATTAGAAGATCTTTGGTTTAAACTTGGTGGGATAGAGAGTCTCCAGACAATGTGATAAACAGAGGAATACCTGTTTCATTAGTAGAAGTCAAACAAACAAAGAGAAGGGGATATACATTTCCATTAGAGTGAGCTTTGTACAGAAAAGTTCATGTGGTTACTGCATCCCTTAGCACGTGAGAGAAGTACCATACACAAGAAATTGCATTTTTGAAAGGGTAAAACATAGATTGTGAACAGTAAGCATGATAGGTTGGAAACTATTACTGCATCATTAAAGTCCCTTGTCGTTAGATTTAGGATATAGTTTTAGGATAACAGGATTGGGATTGTAGAAGAAGATTTTTAGGAAAGCAGCTGGGTAAGGTTTGCATCTTTGAAAAAATTCACACCAGTTGGAAGATATTATCATGGGCAGATCAAGAAATCATCAGAAGCTGCTTTTATGGTTGTAGTTAAGAGATGCTGTTGGCTTCCAGAAGAATCGCTCATAGTGGTAGTGGAGAGAAGTGCCTGGAATCACCAGACTTTTGGATTACCTTGAGTCAGGGTATTAATTACTTCTTATACTGCTGTGACCAAATCCATGACAAAAGCAACTTAACAAATGAAGACTTTTCTTGGTTTTATTGTTTAAAAAATACAGTTAATAATGGAGGGAGCATGAGACAGTTAACAACAGGTCATCTGCAGCAAGGAAGCAAAGAATGAAGAGCCTGATAACAAAGTCTTAAGCCCGTCCTACAGTGACCCACTTCATCCAGTGAGGCTCTACCTCATAAAGGATGTACATCCTTCCAAGCAATACCAAAAGCTGGGGGCTAAATGTTCAAAGTCAGGATATTATGGGAAACATTTCTCATTTGAACCACAACTATCAACTTTAGAGTTGTTTGGATGTTGAAGACTAGCAAAGATGGGATGAAGGATGAGGAAACACTCCAGACTGCTAAAACAAAAACAATGTTGAAGACTTCCCTTATAAAATAAAAGTTCCATTGTGTAACGGGACTTTTGTATGTGAATTGAGTCAAATGCAGGGAAAATGGTAGGTAGTTTCTGTAGACATTGAGAGTTAGGAAAAAGATCTGAGCTGAACATAAGTCTTGGAATTCTCAATAGATGAGTCATAATTGACCCTATTGAGTATGTGATATTACCAAGGCATGGCATAGAAGAGAACAATTAGAAAACTCTAGGGTCAGAAGAATTAAGAAGCAACTCAGTAAGATTCATGATAATGAGTACCAACTCCAGAACATCTCAAAATGTATTTCAGGTCTGCATCTTTAAGAGGCAGATGCTCCCTCTTGTGATTTTGATGGAGATAATCCTCTCATCCCATTCTGAAGTAACAAGAGAAAAAGATCTCACACAGTAATGTAACAAGTACCAAAACGTAAGAAATATACCATAGGTCCTGTATTATAGCGCAAAGGCTATGAGCACTTTGTCACTCTTACAGAGACCAAACAGCATCCACATAGTAGTCCACAATGCTCCATATCTACAATTTCAGAGAGCTCAGCACCCTCTCTGACCTATGGAGGCACCATATAAGCACACGGTGTATATAAATCCATACAACTAAAACACTCATACATGTAAAAGGAAAGCAAATAAATCTTTAAGGGAAATATGAAAGAAATGAACAGAAGAGGGGATCAGAAAGAAAATAAAGAGAATCAATAATAGATACTGAAAGAGAATTAAAAGAGTGCAATGCGATAGACTTTCTTCTTACAGAAGAAAGAAGATACAAGAGAGGGATGGTTCAGCATAGGGCAAGTGTTAGAAAGAAAGTTGAGGGCTGAAATACACCCACTCTATGTTACAAAAGGGGGTCATAGCAATGTTAGCAAAAGAATGTTGTGGGCTGAAGCCAGATTGCAGTGGGTTGAGGGTTGAATATGTGATGAGGATGAAGACATCAGAAGCAGACTCACAATCTTTTAAAAGAAGGGAGAGCTTGAGAAAAGAATGCTGTTGGGGCAAAATGTGGAATGGAAGGTTTTGAGGCAGGAAATGACCTGAATGAACATTCTGTTTCACACCCAACGTGGGCTATGCCAAATTTAATTACTAAAATATAAGAAGAGATTCATATAAAATATACAGGGATTCATTTGAATATAACTTACATATCATGTGACAATTTAGTATAAATACCCAATTTAATAGATTTTCAAAAATCATGTTGTACAAATATCACCAAAATGCATACTAAAAAATCTTCCTGTCCTCAAACACATTCTTTAATCCAACATACAACTAATTAATTTCTAGTTCTATAATTAGCTATATATAAACATAAATGCATTTTCTGTCTCTATGAACTTTGCTTTTCTACACATGTTGCATAAATCATACATTATGTACACTTTTGAATCTTCTTTATTCCTTGATATGACCTATAAGGTCCTTACTTCTAGCAAGCACCAGCTGGCCCTACTCCATTTTTTATTGGTGAATTATGTTTCATCACATTTCCATACTAACTTTGGTATGTTTATCAACTCATGAGTGTGTGGGTTACCATAAATTTGTCTATTATTTATAAGGGATGCCATAATGAAGAAGTGACAAGATAATAAATAATAGATAAATAAGTAAATAAATAAATGGAAATACAAATGAGAAAGAAAAAAGTCAGTCTTTTCCCAAGCTGCAGGGAAAAGAGCCTCTAACAAGAAACCTTTAAAACTGATGAACACTTTCAGCAAAGAAGCTCTATATATGAAGTTAGCATCTCTCTTTCTTTTTAACATTTCCTTTTTTTTCTGAGTCTTAACAATAGGTGGATGTTGTATTTGTGCTCAAAGTTGAAAGGTACATTAGAAAGGAGCAATGAGACAAGTTCATTAGAGATATGGGCACCTACCATCCTGTGCTGAAGCATTACCAACTGGGAGACTTAGGGAAGATTAAATTTCCAACCTGTGTTTTAAAGCTCTATATTCTGCCCTTTAAAATAAGAGGTGAGAAAATATCAATCATTGAGATAGTGCAACCATTAAAGGAGATATTATTTGACTTAAATAAAATCCAGGAAAGAGTATACATTCATATTTTGTAATGTAAAATACAGTGAGAAGTGATATCCAATACAACATGGTGTTTTAACTTTAAAAAATATTTTTCATTTTTATTATAAATAGACTTCTCTATAAATATAAAATTATTATTTTTTATATACTGATAAAATTTACAGCTTACAACTGTTGATAACTCCAGTTCCAGGGATTCAGTTGCACACATGTGGGACATACACTCAGGTAAACTCATAAATTGTATACAGCTTTCCTCCATTTTTAATTATAGCAGAATATCAGGAAATTTGCTAAACTGATCTGCAAGTAAACCTGAATGTTAAGAATGACCTCTTTTTGAGTAGATGAAGGGTTTGGGGGGGCTGAAGAGATAGCTTGATGGTAACACCTGTTGTTCTTTTAGGAGACCTTGCTTCAGTTCTTAGAACCCACATGCAGCTTACAACTGTTAATAACTCCAGTTCCAGGGATTCAGTTGCACACATGTGGGACATACACTCAGGTAAACTCATGTATATATATATATATATATATATATATATATATATATATATATATATATATATTTCCTCCATGAAACAACCAAGACTCATTTAAAATTTCAGTCATGTGAAGGAAGTGTGTGTGAGTATGCTTGTGTGTGTGTGTGTGTGTGTGTGTGTGTGTGTGTGTGTGTGTGTGTATTGGTGGCTCTTTCTCCATCTCCTACAATGATGCTCCCAAAATTTTTGAGATATAACCTTTAATGACATTCATCAAGTTATAGCTTTTAATGGTGATGCTTTTATAATTTTAAAAGAATAATAGAATGCACCTAAAATGGAGGCAAGGTTTTAAGAAAGATGACCTGCCTAATATATTTTGGATAGCTTGGCCCAGTGGTCAGATACAGGATTCTTATGGGGAAATTAGGAATCTTATTTTGACCAATTATAATCTATCTTGGTTTCCATTTTACCTTCTACAGGAGACATGTATTCTCTTAAGCTTCCAATCATTTTACCTCTGTGTGTGCAAATGAAAGTAACAGCAACTGAGATGCTATGTGAGTTAAGCAACACATGAGTTTATATTGATGCAAAATGTGCTACAAATTGTTTTTTCAACATTCATTTACATTTGAAAAATATTTCTATTTCTTCTTTTAATGTTGTCTTTTCTAATATCTCTTGGCCTATTGAAACTTTCAGCTGAGTATATGAGTATATTTTAGTGTCTGGAAAAAAACAATCTGAGTGGACATACACTACTTTGGAATGCCAGCAAAGCCAATCTTCAATCTACAGTTATCTAAATATTTAGTTACAAATTGACAAATGCACTCAGAATTTGACCTATGTTTTCTTAATTGGAATTGCCCTATAATTCCTTAAAAGGATTCAAAGTACAAAGGAGTATATTTGCCCTTTGTATCTAAGACAAAAATCCATGCGTAAACATTTAGGTGTTAAGATATTCCACACAAAGCATGAGCTGCCCTAAGTAGACATGGATATCCCATGCCCTCACATAGAGGTAACACATGTGAGGTGAGAGGAAAGAGTGTAAGAGCCAGAGCTGAAGGAAGATTGATGGGAAACAGTGTCTTCTGGGTAAGACAGAATCATTGTCCTCAGAAGCTCACAGCAGCTGAGGCTGCCAGAATAAGACCTGCACAAGGCCGAAACATTCAAAGACCCAGCACAGATTGGGGATCTCTCAGCTCTAGCTGAGGAGCTACTGGAAGTTGATTGCTGCTAAACAACGAGAAGGTGAGATTTGATCATGACTGTGGCTCTCACTGGTGGCCCATGTTCTAGTGGATACATCCCCTCACTTGAAATCCATGCACAAACAGGAAGCTCTAATTGGACTCAGTGTGTTACAAAAACAAGTAATGAAAGTGGATAAAGAGAAAGTGGTATGGAGAAAGGAAGAAGGGAAGGGACGAAAGAAAGGAATTTGGGAGGATAGACAGTAGAGGAGATCCAGAAAGAGTTGCATGAGAAATAAATGTATATATTTCTATGTTTATATATATATATATATATATATATATATATATATATATATATGGACAATATTATCAAAGAATAGATGAAAGATATTAAGCATAAAAATGGACTTCATATAGACACTGTGTTGCTGGTATATAAGTTGGATGTGATTAATACATTCAGAATCCTGCATTTAGTCACTCCATTGCAACACAAACACATTTGTCAACCTCCATCTTATTTCTCATGAGATGAAATCTGGAGACTGAACAGTCTTGTTGGCCCTAAGCAGTGTGTAGAAAAACAAAGTAACACACACAATCACACACTCTACTCCCTGGCCAATACCCCTGGGGAGAGGAGTGTTTTTTGTTTAACATCACTGGATATTTAATGTACTGAAATATTTTAACTGAGTTTTTTTGAACTGTAGAAAATTGAAACTAAATTTATAAGAGATTTTCTCATGCAATCTAAGCCCAAAGGTATGATTCACTTTCAAAGTCATTTTTGAGGGAAACTTGAAAGTGTACAGGCAGTGTGGCAAATATTTATTTAATTTACTCTACCAAAGAGATGACTGTAGCTAAGGAATATTAAATTCCATTCGTCAAATACTGTGGTAGTGTAGCATCACACTAGGAAGTATGTGTTATCTATTTTCACTTTACTGATAACAACAAATGATGAAACTGCAGACATCAGCAAGGTTGTGCTTATTATACCCACAGCCTCCATAACAGTAAGCAGCAGACTTGGGAATCATTTCTCTAAGATAATTTTCATCATTTGTTATTTCATTCTGTCCCAGACATCAAATCGTGAACTATTTTCAAGTATTTTTAAATGTTTAAATATAGATACATGGAAGCATAAAGTTAATCAAAGCTACATCTTCTCATGGCTATTTGTACTTAAGCATATGAGTTCCACGTATCTGCTCCCATCCTGCCTATAAAGTGAGAAGCCTTTATTTTTGTGAATGGCCTGTCCAAGGGGTCAAGGCTGGCTTGGTTGTACTCTCCTCTAGTTTGATCTTCTGTATCTTACTTTTCTTCCCTCCAACCCCCGCTTGCTATTGTAAATGAATTATGTATGTGCCCTGAAGTAATTAGCAAAGATGTTGTTGTTCAGCTGAATTTTAAACTAATTAATCTGACCTAATTCCTGTCAAAAATAATTAGGATAAAATATGTCCTCCCTAAGTAACTATTTCAAGTCAAGAAGCTGATGCCCTGGCTCTCCTGTGTAAGCACTATTTAAAATTGAGGGAATCATTTATTTAATAGTTTTAGAGAAGATGCTAAAACACAAACTCATAAATTGTCACCTGAACATTATCACCAGCATAGATACCCAAGAAGCTGAACTAAGGAGGGGGCTCAAATGGGAGAGATAAGACAGGGTCTTCACCCCATTTAGTATCGTTTGTAATAAAACATAAGAGAGTCTCTGCTTTGAAAAAAAAAGCTTGTTTTTTGATAAAGACACATGCCCTGTTTCTCAACTTTGTGTATTATAAAATCAACTAAATGTCAGAAACCTATCTTGCATCTGCCTGAAGGAAAAGCAGCTGAAAGGACAGAGATCAGGATGGGAATGGGGCAGTTGGTGATGGATATAGTCAAGATACCTTGTGCAAGTATGTAAATTTCCAAGGTGATATTTCTGAAAACATCCCCCAAACAAGAAGGAATAGAAGAAATGCCTCATGTAACAGTCAAGTCCTAAAATATGTGTTTTAACAAGAATAAATTAAGGAAAAAGCAAATCCAAAGGCTCAGTTTGTCAACACACAGAGCTAATGTAGAATTGCAATGACTTAGAGGTTTGTAGAGGCTGCTGTCAGCTCCTAGTGACTGCCTGGAGCCTTAACCACTGCCTCCTCATTCTACAGCAGCCTGCTCCATACGCCCTCTGACCTTACTCTCTGTTATATTAGGAGACTCTTGGGAGAAGAGAGATCTGTGGAGTATATATACCACATCCCTGAGCAGTTCAGAGTTAATAATTTCCTTATTAAACCTATGAACCCTTCATGTTTTTGAATTCTGCTTCCCCCACCCCTTTCCAAGTTAGTTTCTAGGCAACCGATAAGCACTGAATTACATTTAAGCTCTTTATTTCAAGGCTGTGGTTCAGGATTTTGCTTTATACTTTGCTGGTTCATTTATAGAGACTGCGGCACAAAATTCATAATTCTGTTTAATCTTCAGTTGTGAAGTGATTCAGTTGTGTAGCACATTACCTGTATCTGTGCTTCGTGTTTAAATCTCCTCAATGCTGTGACACTGTTTTATATGTAGATGATGCCAAAGGGCTGTTAACTCTAATCTAGAAACACAGCAGCAGAATTTTGATGGTTTCCACTTTTTGATGATCACTAAATAATTTGGGGTTAGTCTATCAGGAAATTAAAATTACCAGAACCTCCTTTGTTGGGTAAGTGCTATGTCCACACCTGATTCTTAATAAAAAGACTGAAGAGCCTACCAGTTTGGGAATAGTCTAAAATGTGATAAGCCTGCTTTTGTTTGCTTTAACAAATTAAGATTTTGAGTTGAAAGAGAGAGTCCTGAAAATATTTTTGTTGTATTTCAACATTAAGAAATCAGGAACCAAGTACAGGAAGGATAAGGTCTAATGGCCAAGAAGCACTTCAAGAAATGTTCCAAGTCCTTAGTCATCAGAGAATTGCAAATAAAAATGACCCTGAGATTTTATCTCACACCAATCAAAATGTCTATGATAAAAAAAAAAAACCCTCCACATACTGGAGAAGATGTAGAGAAAGAAAAGTACTCCCCCATTGCTGGTGGGATTGCAAGTTGGTATAACCACTCTAGAAAACAATTTGGCAGTTTCTTAGAAAACTGGAGACTGAAGACTCAGCTATACCACTCTTGGGAATATACCCAAATGCTGCCCCATCATACCACAAGGACACATGCTCTACCATGTCCATAGCAACCTTACTTATAATGGCCAGAAACTAGAAATAGCCCAGATGTCCCTCAATGGAAAAATAAATACAGAAAATGTGGATCATTCACAAAACAATGAACTATCATTCAGCTATTAAAAATGAGGACATAATGAAGCTTGCAGGCAAATGGATGGAATTAGGAAATATCCTGAATGAGGTTACTCAGACCCAAAAGGGCATGCATGGCATACACTCACTGATTAGTAGATATTAACCTAAAGTACAGAATACCTATGATACAACCCACAGACCTTAAGAAGTGTAGCAAGTATAAAGGCCCAAGTGAGGATGTTTCAATTGCACTGAGAAAGGAGAAGGAAATAATCAGGGAAGGCAGAGGGAGGGAGAGACTTGAGAGGAAGAAGACAGGGAGGTGAAAAGGTGAACAAGATCAGGTATGGGGGTTCAGGACAGGAGATAAGTCCAGAGGGCCAAGAGAATGAATGGAGATAAACAGCATCAGAGGTTTGGAGGCAAGGTCCATCTAGAAAGTACCATAGATCTGGAAGGTCAGAGACTGTAAGGACTCAATGGCCAAAACGCTCAACTTCAAGAGAAGGAGCTCAAGAGTCCACCTCCAGTTGAAAGACAGGACCTTAAATGGAGGGACAGGGTTACTAACACACAGTCAACATTCCTGAACCATATCTATTTCTGCCTAAAAGAAATGCATAGACAAAATTGGAGAAGAGTTTGAAGAAAAGGCAGTCTAATGACCAGCTGAACTGGGGATCCATCTCAGGGGAGAGCACCAAGGCCTGACACTATTACTGATACTAAGATGTGCTGACAGATAGGAGTCTAGCATGGTTGTCCCCTGAGAGGCCCTACAAGCAGCTGACTGAGACAGAAACAGATACTTACACCCAACCATTGACCTGAAGTCTAGGACCCTTATGGTTGAATTAGGAGAAGGACAGAAGAAGATGAAGGGGAAACAGACCCCATAGAAGGACCAGCAGGCTCAACTTATCCTGACCCAAGAGGGCTCCCAGAGACTGAGCTACCCTCCAGGAGCTTTCACTGCCCAGCCCAAGGTCCTGGCACAAATATAGCAGAGGTCCACCTAATCAGGCCTTAGTGGGAGAAGATGTGCTTAATCCTCAAGATTCTTAAGGGAGATTCCTAGTGAGGGGAGCACCCTCTTGGAGGCAGTGGGGAGAAAAAAATGAGATGAGGAACTGTGGGAGTGGGACTGAGAGGAGAGGCAATGTCAAAATGTAAATAAATAAAATAATAACAATTGAAATAAAACTTATACAATCAGCAGAGGTCTTCTTCATTGATAGTTGACTGTTGAATATTTCAAAACATTGTTTCATAACTCTTGATTATCTCTCCCTCTTTCCTCTCCCTCCTTTCTCTCTCTCTCCTCTTTCTGTTTCTATCTCTCTCTGTGAATGAGTGTGTGTGTGTGTGTGTGTGTGTGTGTGTGTGTGTGTGTGTGTGATTTATGTGAGGAATTCAGCTATATAGACAGAAAGAAAGAGAATTAGAGAGAGATGACTGAAAGACAGAGAGACAGAGGTGGGAATGTGAGGAACTGTGTTATATCCGAGTGCATCGTCCATTCACTTTCTTATTCCTGAGAAAAAGCACAAGAAACTAAGTGTACATCTCCTGTCCAGTTATTCAAAACATGAAGAATGAATAATAAAAGAACCAAATAAAATCTGGTCAAAATTACAACCTGGTATAACCTGTTTCCTTTATCTGCTTAGTTCTGTGTAAGGAGCCAGCATTATGGTTGTATGTTGAAGCCCATTAATGACATAGGTATCTAGCAGGGAGCGCCAGTATCCACCATGTCATAGAGAACAAGCTCTCACTGGGTCCAATTGCTTATAAAGTGCTTTTTGTATCAGACAATTACTTCATCACCAGTTTTGTTGCTACTTATGATGATCGTCACTGGATTTGCTTCAGTAGAATATGGGCAGCAGAATGAAGCCTGCCATTCCTCGGTCTGTTCCTAGTGTGCTCCACATACTTAACCTATATGCTCTCACATCTCTCTCATCCAACTCTCTGACAATGGAATGTCAGGGGCTACTTCATCACCATGGGTAGTCAGGTGTCTTGGCAGAATTAGGTATCACTGACTACACATTTTGCCAACCTCTGTGAATGTGGCCATATTGGCCCCAGAAGCTACCATCACCATAACTCATGAACCTGTCATGCATAAACCATTAGCATAGACTGACATCATTCTGTAGAACTACATCACCCTTGACTGACCATTTTGTGCTACACCTTGTATATCTCAAAGATTCAAGAGTAGACAAAATATGAATAGACTATTTTAGACTCAGGGGAAAGGGAGATCAAACACAAATTATTGTAATCTACTAACTATATAATAAATGTCAAAAAGAAATTCAGTTCTTGTGGAATACTCACTATCATAAGTTCTAAATTATACTGGGATAAAAAAAAAGTGAATGTATATGTTGTTTCCAAATGTTATTATAGACTAATATGAATCTTGATGTCATAGTCACACACAGGGAACTGAGAATAGAGCAGGAAAGCTGACTTTGTGCTTAAATATTTTTTTAAAAGCAGCAGCATTTTTCTTCCTTCCTTCCTTTCTTTCTTTTTCTTTTTTTCTTCATACTATAATGACACTTGGAAACATTTCATTCAACCTTCCCTTTTATAGATGAGAAAAAAAAAGATTTTTCCCAAACTTCTAGTACATTTTTTGAAATAGAAAAACATATTTAGTTGTGAGCCAACAACTGTACTAACACATATTTTGACAACTATTAATTGTGAAATCCAAGATTCAACAAGTCCACCACAGCTTTTTTACTGAATCCACCATAGCCACAAAGAATATTTAGGTTAATTTTCTATTTCAGAGCGGCAGGAGTGTGCCTACAATGATCCATCCCCACATCCTGTATACCTTCTGAGGGTTATACATACATCCATTTTCCTTAAAGTTTAAGACATTAGCCTACCTCCAAAACTACTGAACTTTGGTGGGGGGGGGCTAGAGATATGGCTTATTTGTGCTGTGGTAGAAAACCTGAGTTTGAATTGTAGTAAATAACAAACAGCTCAAAATTACCTACAATTGCATATCCATCAAACAAATAATTTAAAAATTACAGTTCAGTCTCTTTTTTCTATGTTCAAATACATTGATTAATAATGAAATATAATTTCTACATATTTTATAGACTGTACATCTATAGTGTTTGCTTGTTTCCTTCTTTGTAAGATGACTTGGGTCCTTCTAATCTACTGTATAAATATAACAAAACTTAATTCACTGATTACAATTCAATTTATCCATCTCACTATAACTGCCATTTGGTCAGACTGCTGTCAAAATCTCAGTTCTCAAAAGTCTTATATCTATTTCTTGTCCCACATGTGTGAAGATCTCCATATTTCCGTTTATGCATCTTAACATTGGGATGTATCAGGAAACTACACATACATCTGATAACTTTAGGAGGGTGGACAGACAGACTGCAGCTGACCCACATAAATAGCTTGAATTGTCTGATTACATTTTCACTGATTTTTATTTTATATTCAGTGGTCTAAGCTAATGCTAAACAGAAACAGTGAACAGGGAGAATAGAAGTTTGGCATCTTCCCTGGATCATGAGTACTCTCTTCCACTTGTTTAGCTGTTAGTAATATGAGTGAGATGGTGGATTGATTTTTTTGCATTGATTTTATTGTTTCTATTGAATTACAACTGGCTTTGTAACCTGAAACATTCTTATTTTAAGCACTAAGTAGTTGGCTATCGTTTTATTATAGACTCAATTTGGAATCCTCTATTGACCATTCTGAATAATATTTTTATTTCCCTTTATCTATTTTCCATGAGAAAATTTTGTTCCTATTGGTACTTATCTTTGTATTTTACCTTATCTTTTTCTTTACATCATTTCTTCCTTGCTCTCCTGAAATATATGCAAGCAGACATGGTATCTCTTCTCTTCTCCAAGTTGAGTTCAGTGCTTTCAACAATTACTGTCCCTAACAGGGGTGCAATAATACATTAGGAATGTAAAAGGAAGGAAGAAGAAAGAAACTGGGTTTCAGGGGTGGAAGAAAGAAGGAGAAGTATTTGCCTGAACTAAAGTGTAAAAAAAGCATCTATATGATACGAAACGTTGGTAATTTTGTACAGCAGGTATAAATGTGAGAATGTACATGTGCCTGGATATTATAAAAAGTCTGCAAGCAATCCAAAATATAGCCGATCTATAAAGGTTAGTAACAAACAATCCTTGCATACAGTGATACATACTGAAAGCAACCAGGGAAACCAAAGAGCCAAGGGAGTGTGTGACTGTTATTTTAGTTTTCTGTACCTCTATGTCAAGCTTTATGTTCATGCATTCCTCCAACTGTCTGACTCGTGCATCTCACAGAAAGACTCTGAGGAAAAAGTGACCCTGGGAGTTGATAGGCATGGGATCAAGAATGAGCCTGTGTTCATTAGCTCATGTTGTCAAAGAACAAAGAGAAGACCATAAAAAAGGAAGAGGGAGGGAGGGAGGGAGGGAGAGAGAGAGAGAGAGAGAGAGAGAGAGAGAGAGAGAGAGAGAGAGAGAGAGA
>JANHMN010000008.1:45798498-45815634 GCA_030674055.1 Rhabdomys pumilio
AGAGAGAGAGAGAGAGAGAGAGAGAGAGAGAGAGAGAGAGAGAGAGAATTCACTATTCAATACTCTCACATAGCACTTGGAGTAACCATGAGAGAATGCTCAATCTTAGCATGTTCCTCAAAGTTACATGTGTCTGTCAATACTGAATAACAGGTACAAAATATCCATACTGTCAAGGATCCAAGGATCCATAAGAATGTGTAGTGAGACAAGATTAAAACTGCTCTCTAAGAAATAGGGATAAATTAGAGCATACAGCTAACCCCAGGCTTAGGGACATAGGTGAATTGCAAGAAATGATCTGTGTGTTATCAGTAAAATTCATGTGTGCTTAAATAGCAGCATGAGTAGCAAGATTCAATAGAAATGCCATGTGATACTTTGGGGTTAGAAACAAGGAAAATTTTAAACATTTGAAATGTCAAAGCTATATATTATTCTTTCAGGTGGTAACAGTTTCTAATCATGATGATTAAGGGCAGACCCTTTTCCTCAAAAAAGGTGACATTGGTTTTACCATGTTAGCTGATATGGGAAATTACTTCTCTTACAGACACACTAGTAAGAATATAAAGTGAGAACAGGAGGGCAGTTTCTGTGTCCTATCAATTCCAAACTCCTTTTCTAAAGTCATTGCAAGGGAAATAGTGAAATAGAGCAACCCAGGAAGTCTAGGAAAATTATACAGGACAGTAGCCAGTAGATTGCAAAAAGAGAAAATATGAGCATATCTGAGAAAACACACAAAAATGACTTTGATGTGATGACGATGACACCTAAATGGAGCAGAGAAAGTGGGGCAGAGAGCTGCCTCTCATCTCTGAGAGCAAATAGAAGGGAGAGCTCCACAGGGTAATTTTGCTTGGCAATGACCTTAATAACTCCCTCCCCTTTCTTCCATTTAAAAAAAATTGCAAAATTACCTTTCATAGAAGAGCTATATCCTCTTCCTCCTCTTAACTGAGTCAGCACTCTTCAGCATTTATGGATCAAATTCCACGGACTACAGTATCACAGGCACATTCACTGTGTTACCTTAGAAAATGCACTGAGCTTCCTATTTCTCCTGCCTTATCATCATCATGATGCAGAGGTCATGGTTAGGTTATGTCTGAGCACCAAATAGACTTAAAAGCCCAATGGCATCAAAAGGCTGATCTATGACTGGGCCTTGCTCTTTGACCTTTAGTACATTCAACTGGTATAAGGAGGAAAACTATCCTGACCCAACTGGAGTCTTCCTAAAGATTTAGAGCAATGAGTTAATTAACTATAGTCATCTAGGGTTGGGAGACACTCTAAGAAAGGGAAAGCCAGTTTAGAAAAAGCCCAATAAAATTCGTGTTATTTGCTAGGCTAAGAATGTGGCAATCCTGAGGTAAATAGTTCAAGCAAAGATTTTCAGAACTAACAGAGAAATCCTTGTCATCATTTTGCAGTGGTCATAAGGTGAGGCTGTGGCTTTAGCCCATCAGAGTTCCAACACAGTATGTCTAATTACATGTTCTATGGCTTTAGGGAATGAGATCAGTCGTATTTTGATTTTGATTTTTTACATTAGCTTTATCTTATAGAATCTTTTAATAGTCTTTTTAGATTAGATTTAAATATTTTACTTTGAATTTATGTTCATATGAGGGCAGAGTATATACAGGTGTCCATAAGACATTAGATCCAAAAGTGCTGGAGTTATCAGTAATTGTGAGCTGTTCAACATGACTACAGAGAAACATACTGAGGTCCTATGTAAGAGAACATTGTACTTAGTCAATGACCCATCTCTTCAACCACTATATGTATATGTGTGTGTGTGTGTGTGTGCGTGTGTTTCTCCATGTCTCTATCACTTGTGTAGGAGGCCTGCAGAGGTTAAAAGATGGACTCAGAACCTGTGGAGCTGTAATTATAGCAGGTTTTAAACTGTTCCAAGTGAACACTGGTAATACTTGAACTCAGATACTCTGAAAGTACAGCAAGTGCTTTATACTACCGAGACATCTTTCAAGTCTGTGGTGTATTATCAAATAAAAAACCATACAAGAGCTTTTTAATGTGTTTAGGCATTAGTAACCCATCAACTGATATACTGTTTCGGTATCATTATTATTATCTTTGTCATTATTATTTTCATTGAAACCTATATAAGGAGATTGAAAAGAAAACTTCCCAACACTATAATAAATATTAAAATTCAAAGATATGTCTACAATAAATTATAAAGTTCTAGTATTTTCTTCCTAGTGTGAGCTTACCATATTTTGTGTTTTTTTCCATATCCCGAATATTCCAAGGTTTATATCTCTTGTGTTCCCAGGAGGTGGCAGTGAAGTTTTGGGGAGAGACTTTCTTCATTATTTATATAAAGGTCTCATAACGGGGTTTCTGAGGATTTTCCCACTTTTCTACTAACCAAAACAGAGTAAACTATATGAAAACATTGTATGCACTGCAATATGTAATTTAAGCATCAATCCTTCATGTGATTGTATCTTTACCTATAGACTGTAAGTGATGTGAGTCACGGGCTACATCAGTTACATAAATTACTTTTTACTAAGTACAAAACTCTAAAGGTTGAAGATATGGCTCAGCCATTAAGAACACCCTCCCCTTTTTCGCTCAGACCCCAGTTCTGTCCCTAATACCCACACATTGACTCATGCCATCTGTAACTCCAGTTCTCAGAATACAGTGCCCACTGCCCTCTTTGGGATTTCACAGCCACAATGAACATGGCCTATGATACAAATTCATATATCCAGACAAAACATAGATGTAAAAAAAAAATATAAAAATTTTGAGAGAAAGAAAGAGAGAAAGGAGAGAGCAGAGAGTGAGAGAGAAAGAAGCTCTTCCTAAATTTAACTGGATGGGCTTGTGTCTACACCATACAACAACCCAAGTCGGAGCTGCTGTGCCTCTTTTGAGATAGTGCACTGACTAGATGTCAGGTCTGTGGGCTATTGGTAAAAAACTCAGTCAAAATAGGGACGCAAATTTTTTTCAGCTGATTATTTAAACTTCCTTGCATGGTGGTGACCTTGTAGAAATATGAATTCTTTTTTAGGCTCCTCAGAGAGACCTGAAATAACCAGGCAGAAACTGTGGACTGAGCTACCTATTGTAACTCTTCAAGAGACACAGAGCATCAGCTCTATCACGGTCTCAAGCCAGAATCAGGAAGAACAGAAAAGGCCATCTGTCACTAGAGCATTAATGTGGCTCTCATATTAAAAGTATAGCATGTGATGTGAGTCGCTTTTAAACAGGTGTTCTCATAAAAATGTCATCCTTACATTGTCTGCTATAATATCCCTACTACGTAAATACTTGTCCATTGAGTGAGTCATTCAATGCATGAAAACAAATGAGTAAATCAATATCATTATCCTAATTTCTGCCTTTTCTAACATTGATTTGTGGTATCCAGATCGGCTCCTAGCTTGATTGTTTTTCTTTTACTTTTTAATCCGGGCATTTACTTTTGTGTGCTTACAGTGAATATCAGCTTTAAACTCCTCTGGGGACTGAGGAAATGATTACAAAGGAAGATTTGCCATGCTTTTGAGAGTAGTAATTTAAATAAATGAGGTAGAATTTGATTGTAGAGACTTATCAAGTCATCAAAGAATATTATAAGAGAGGAAAATAGTTCTAAAAGAAGGAAATAATTGAAGATGAACCAGTGTAGCTGGGATAAAGGATGAGATAGAATGACAAGTGATCATGAAGCTTCTAGGGGAACAGCAGCCAAAAGGAACATCGGCAGAAGGATGTTTAATTAATGAATACTAGCCGAAGAGGGTGCTCTGAAAAGATTAGAGATAGCAATTGAGGCTGTGCCTCCTGGGAGATACTGGATGACTGAAGTGCTTCTGTGTGAGATGTGATTAAAATAATCAGCAAGAATGTTGAACATCAAGTCATGAATTTAAAAGATTCAATGTCCTCATGTAATGCTGTAGAGAACATCCAACTATCACTTCTGATTTATCTCAGAGTGGTCAGGGGAGAGACCCCAGGAGAATGGCTCTTTTCATCAGTTATTCATTGCAATGTAGATATCCATGCCCAATTGTGGCTTTAGCAGTATCTTTATTACTATGAAATGTATCAGAAACACAATTAGAGCTTGAACAATTATGGTAGGTCACAGGTTATATTGTACTTCTTTAAATATGTTTTAAATATGTTTATTATATTTATTGATTGGGGATGTATGACGATCAGAGGACAGTTTGCTACAATCTCTTCTCTCCTTCTGCCACCTGCATCCCACACATAGATCTCAGGTCATAAGGCTTGAGAGGAAGTAAACTAAATTCACCTGTTAAACCATCTTCCTGGCAAGTTTATTTATTTATCTATTTATTTATGTCATTAATTGCTTGTTGACCTTTGAGACAGGCATACACTATATAGCTGTGGGTAGGCTAGAACTCACTATGTACAGCAGGACTGTCTATAACTAACAGAGAACTACTTACCTTTTCTTCCCCAGTACTGGGCTAGAAGACATCTGCCAGCCCAATCAGCTCCCTAGGTTTTTAAATTTAAGAAACAAATAAAATATTTTTTTTCAAACTTAGTAAGTGGAAGCATGCCCATGAAACTCCACAAAAGGAAAGAGGCAACTAAATCTGATCATATTATTCTTGGTTATTGTACCTAGGGCAAGTATTTCTTAGAATCCTCTGGAATTATTCATATTTATCAGACTAAAAATTAAAAGTTAAGATTTTGCTTTTATTTTTCTCTAATCATTCAATTTTTTAACTTTTTTTTGAAGAGTCACATGTGCAAGATTTAGCTGTCAGTTCTGAGTTCCACAGTGAACTCCAGAATAGTTAGTCGTCTGTACCATTTGACTGATCCCTTCTGCAGCTGTCACTAGGAATGACCAATAACTGCATCTTGGTCTTTCTCTTAGTTCACTGGTCCACAATAAACTAATGATATAGACGGCTGGATATGAGGAAAATTTTGCTTACTGACTTGGAATTATCTTCCTTTGTACATTGTAGTATGGAATTTGGGACATTGTAATATTATTGCTGCCTGTAAGAAAATACTTACAACAGTCATGCTGTAGATTCAGAATTTTCTATAATGAATTTAAATAAAGTATGCCCCATATACAAAGCCTCAGTAGTCAATCATCTTGTGTCTTCTAAATCATGTTTGAATTAATGTAACCTGCTTAGGCAAAAACTGGCTTAGACTCTAGTAAACATGTTAATTGTGAAGGACATATGTGAATTTTTTTGTGTGCTTTTGATTTTCAGACTGAAACATCTAAAGCCAGATGAGTATGGCTTGGATAGGTGATAATATTTAGGGGGTGGGTGGTGATTTCTAATAAAGCCTATGCTTGCTGCAGATGAAATGGTGCAGAGCAATACTCTAGTCAGCTCTACAAAGTGACTCATATGTAATCTAAAATGTCACAGGAATATGTGCTACAACATTCTTACAACATGTTAACTCCCTAGTAGTATATACTCCTATCATATCTCAAACCAAAACAGAAATGAACAAGAATGAAATGAAGGAATGAATGAAGAATGGAAGGAAGGAAAGGAAAAAAAGAAAGGAGAAGGAAAATAAAAGTAAATAAATAAAAACAGAAAAGATTTCTTTCAAAGTGATAGCTACTAGTACTTGTATTGATGGACTGTAAAGATAACCACATACAAGGGCATGTTCTTGGCATATCCAGTGGCTACAAGTGCAACACTGAATCCAGGAGTCTAAATTAATTTTTATTTGCTGTCTGGATTGTCTGCTACATCTTCTCCATAGGCCTATCCCTTGCATATAATTTATTTTCTATTTTACATCAATATACTATAATAGGAACTCTTTAAAAATTCATAGTTTCTTTCTTTCTCTTTCTTTCTTTCTTTTTTTCTTTCTTTCCTACTGGTTCTTTTATTTATTTACATTTCAAATGTTATCCTCCTTCCTGGTTTCCAATCAGGAAACCCCTTATCCCATCTCTCCTACCTACTAATTATATGAAGGTGTTCCCCCACCCACATACTCACTCCTGCCTCACAGCCCTAGCATTCCCCTACACTGGGGCATCAAGCCTTCACATGACCAAGGGCCTCCCCTTCCATTGATGACAAAGCTTCTCAGGAGACATTCTTATCAGGCTCCAGTCAGCAAGCACTTCTTGGCATCATCAATAGTGTCTGTGTTTGGTGACTGTATATGGGACGGATCCCCAGGTAAGACAGTCTCTGGATAGCCTTTCCTTGAGTCTTTTGTCCCTGTATATTCATCAGACAGGAGTATTTATAAGATAAAATTTTTGAGATGGGTGGGTGGCCCCATCCCTCAATTGGGGACATACCTAACCTTTGGATATATTCTCTACAGGTTCTATCTCCCCTTTGTTGGGTATTTCAGCTACTGTCATTCCCCACTGGGTTCTGGGAGCCTCTGGCTTTCCTGACATTTGGGACTTGCTGGTGACTACCCTCCGTTCCCCATCCCCCATTGCTATATACCTCTGTTCAATTTCTTCACCCTCTGTACATCTATTTTGTCTCATAACCACACATAATCCTGCCTCCCACTTGTATCCTCTCCTCTTTCTCTCTTGCTCCCAAATCTCTCCCACCCTCTAACTCACATTATTTTGCTCCCATTTTTAAGGAGGACTGAAGCATCCACACTTTGTTCTTCCTTCTTCTTGAGCTTCATGTGGTCTGTCAATTGTATCATGGGTATTTCGAGCTTTTTTTCTTATTATCCACTTATCAGTGAGTACATATCATGTGTATTGTTTTGTGACTGGGTTACCTCACTCAGGATGATATTTTCTAGTTTCATCCATTTGCCTGCAAATTTCATGAAGTCATTGTTTTTGATAGCTGAGTAGTACTGCATTCTGTAAATGTACCACATTTTCTGTATCCATTCCTCTATTGAGGGACATCTGGGTTGTTTCCACATTCTAGCTATTATAAATAAAGCTGCTATGAATGTAGTGGAGTTTGTGTCCTTATTATATGTTGGAGTATCTTTTGGGTATATGCCCAGGAGTAGTATAGCTGGGTCCTCAGGTAGTACTATGTCCAATTTTCTGAGGAACCACTAGACTGGTTTCCAGAGTGGTTTTATGAGCTTGCAATCCCACCAACAACAGAGACTGTTGCTCTTTGTCTATATCCTTGACAGCCTCTGCTGTCACCTGAGTTTTTGATCTTAGCTATTCTGAGTGGTATGGGGTAGACTCTCAGGGTCATTTTGATTTGCATTTTCCTGATGACTTGGTCCAGAGACAAACAGGTAGATCAATGGAGTAGAAGTGCAGACCCAGAATGAACCCATACACCTGTGATCACTTGATCTTTGACATAGAAGCTAAAACTATCCAGTGGAAAAAAGACAGTACATTCAACAAAAAAACAAAACTCTCAGTTGTCATACCTTAGAATCTTCCTTGAATATTTTGATATAGGATTTATCCTCTGCCCAATCTTTCATAGACTATGCTAGAGTAGTCTGCCAGTGAAGTCCAGGGATCTTCTGGTCTCCATATTTCCCTCTCTGAAAATATAACTTATATCTTGCAATTTTAATTTGGTCCCTGGAAACAAATTCATGTCCTCATGCTTGTGCAGCAAGATTTTTATCCAGCTCATCATCTCAGTATCTTGAGGATTCTGAACTCTTTGAAATATCTTATATGCTGTAACACATTCCAGAGAGTTCTATGGTACAAAGGCATTCCTATAGAATATATCAAAAATGATGAATTAATCTATCAAACCCTTATATCTTTCAGTATGTAGCTTAAATACTCCGAATATGGAAGAAAATGTTAGAACAATTCAGGTTGCCAGTAAAACAGAAGAAAAAAGTTCATACGTTGATGGTTTTCTTCTCACCCTTTAAGGCATTGCCTACAATACCTGTTATAGCACTTTATCCAGGGAAGGTCATCAAGAATGAAGAACAACAAAAGATATTTTGCACTCTATTATATTTGATGTTTAGAGGCACAGGATGGGTCATATGGGAAGTGATGGGTATAGAACTGTCTATCATTTTGAATTTGGTGTCATCCTTGCAATAGTATTTCTAGTTTGACTATTCCTTTTATTGTTATCTTAGATTCTACCCGTACAAATATTGTTATTATATTTGTTAAAATAATGATATCCTTGTAGTATGTGAACATATATTTAGAGCTTCCTGCAAGGAAAATATTTAAAAACAGAGATAAAATTAAATTTAATCTTCCCAAATAAGTGCATACCACCCCAGAACTCCCTAAACATGAGTGTTGTATTCCAATTCTTTAAATACCTCTATGGCTGTAAAAAAAAAAAAAAAAATCTCAATGAGACCTAGCTTTAATAAAAGCTCAACAATAGCATCCAAATCACAGGCTCATGTTTCCAATAATGTGATCATACTTGTTCTAAGCAGCATTTTATAGAAATGTACCAACGTATTTGCTATTTCTCCGGACTTCCTAAAAGAGCACTTTAAAAATATCTTTTTTTCTCAATCTCCATAACACCAGAAAAGGTGAGATGCTCACAAGCTTAACAGGAGAAATAGATCAGAAGCTGTTTTTTTTTTTTCTTTTTGGTCTAAATAAAGAACTTATTTTCATGGTGCCTGGTCTGTCTGACCTAAATTGCAGTAATTCAGTATGTGTGAAATTACCTTTTCTAGGACAAGAAGATCATAGAAAAAAGAGAGAGAAAATGGCAAGAGGAAAAAGAAAAGAATACACAATGTAGGCAAGGGTTCAGACAGCCAGAAAAATAGCTTGAGACTAACAAGACACTAACTAGTTATGACAGAGCAAAGCTAGGAATGGAAACTAATAGGAAGAACTAACAATTATCTCCAGTATGCTTTCACGTTGAAGGGGGTCAGAAGGTCTTTTGAGAGCTAAGATAAAATGATGTAAAGAACGAATAATGGGAATTAATTGAGTTCTCTATTTCTGGGACTTTATTAAACTTTATTTTTTTTATCACATTCCCGCTTATGATGCTGGTCTAGCAGATTTATTTTTGTAATTAAATGGACTGTTATTTACTAGCACACATAAAGGTAGCATGAAAAGATACACAATCAGTAATGTAGCTTAGACCTTATGAATTATTAGTAAGAACTGATGAATGGGATCATGACTTCTTTTTCTATAGGTTTACATCTCTTGTTTCTAAATACAAACATCAGATAGGAAAAGCCAGTTATAAACAATTCATGACCATCCATCCTTTCTGCTGCTTCTGCATTTGTTTCTGCTTCTGCTCTGCTTCTCTTACTCCACCTTGTCTTCTCTCTTCTATACATCTTCTATTTTCTTCTCTCTTTCCCCCTTTTCTTCCTCTGCCTGCTTTTAGCCCCCTCATTCCTCCTCCTCTTCCTTCTCTTTCTTTTTCCTTTTTTCTCTTTCTTATTATTCTTTTTTAAATCAGACATTTAAAAAAATGACCAGTCACATAGCTCAACAGACAAAGGCACTTGATGCTAACCTGAGTTCAATCACCAGGACTGATATGGTAGAGGGAGAGAATTTACCCCTTTAAGCTTCCCTTTAACATTTACAAGTGTGATTTGGTATGTGTGACACACACACACACACACACACACACACACACACATACACTCACTCACATACTCACAGAGTCACCCACTCACACACACTAAAAAATAATATATTGAAAGTTTGAAAGTTTCTATCATTACAGATACTGTTTTCATAGTGATGTGGTCTGGATTTGAACAATGTGAGTTATAGTCATAATATTATCACTCTTCAGTATTACACTGTGGGTTGGATTTGTACACTGGAGTTTTCTGTGTGGAATAAGACAGTGGGTTATCAGAGTGCCGCATGTAAGAGGTGGGTGGTGTTTGCACAATCAGGTTCTATATGAGTAAGCTTGATACAGAGTTCACGATTTTTGCACAGTGAGGCAAGTTTCAGATGATAATAATGATGACTCTGTACAAAGCATCCAGAATGATCTCTACATAGTATGAAGATACCTCTAATGAGGCATAGAAGATCAAATCAGATATGTTGGCTTCCGTATCCACACTACGTCTCTATCCTCTATCACCTTGTTGTATAACATACATTTTTGGTTAATTTGTTCAAATAACCCAACTCATTAAATCTACTGCTGTTGACCAAATTTATAATGTTAAAAAATAAAGAACATATAATTTTCAGTTTGAGGCTTTTTATATTATCAAATCATAATTTTTACTTTTTAACACAAAGGTTATAAGCACAAAAATGCACGATGTGGGGAAGGGGATGACACAGAAGCATAGGTGTTCAGGGGGAGTACAGATATCTTCCAAAACAGTGTGTCAGCTGGGTGAAGGTTCAGGGGACAGGTCACTATGACTCCACCTATGATTCACTTGTCCTTATCTAAGGTGGTACTATCCGCAAAGGCTGCCTATTTACAAGGTCTATGACTACTCAGCTTTTGTTAAACATCTCACAGACTATATCCATTTGATCTCATAGATTAGGATATTTTAATTATTCTATTATTTTTGATAGCTGTAAAATAGTTAAAGTTAACAGTTTAAGCTTTATATAGAAATAAATGCAAAAAATGTAATAAAAAAAACTATGTAATCAATTTGTTAATGTGCTCTCTGTAACAGTCAGAATAAGATGATTCAGAGGTTCTAACAAACATCCCCAAGTATCAGTAGCTCACAGCGTTGACACCTTTCCCTTACCATGTGTCTGGCTTCTGTCAACCATAATTTCTCATTTCTTTTTTCTTTAATGGCATAAATTATTAGTTCCATATTCTTTGGAATATCACTAGCACCTTGGAAGATGTAAAAAAGCTAAAGATCTGTGCTTTAGCCACTCACTAGGATTCTATATTGTCTATCACAGCAGTGGTGGCATGCACCTTGAATCCTAGCATTTGTAAGGCAGAGGCAAGTTCTCTGAGTTTGAGGCCAGCCTGGAATATGGTATAAGTCCCGGGAAGTTAGGGCTAAATAGAGAAACCCTCTCTCCAAAAACCAAACCAAACCAAAAATAAAATAAAATAAAATGAAATAAAACAAGGATTTTGTATTACATCTTATGTGTCTGAGCAAGTCATTTGGGATCCCAGGATGTAGTCTAGTCACAAAGTATCACAGGTACAAATCTAATCCACATACAGAATAAACAGGGCTAGGACCGAGAAGGTTGTGAGTAGTCACAATAGCTACTTCAGCCACAACCTATCTTTTCTGAGTTAACCATGTTACACAAAAATATGCCTGGCACTGAACTTTTAAAATGCTCCACTATTTTTTTTTAAATAACAAACACTACAGAATCACAAGGAGTAGTTTCAAAAACTAACACCATTGCATGAAAAATTTAGAGAATCATTTACCCATCCTTTCATTTGATAGCATAGAGGATGAAAATGTGACCTAGTTATATACAGCTGTTTTACTGCATAAATGGAGTTAATATTCAAGGTGATTCTCAGTCAGCATCTTTTTGGTTATAATCACATGGTGTGCATGAGTTTCCTTTAGCAAAGACTGTACTTCTGTGAGGACTTCTAGAGGAATTTACATCATTTCTACATTAACAAAACAAAATTTTGATCATTAATTTTCAATAATGTACTGTGTTCATATTCAATACAAACTTTATAATAAAAGTAAATGGAAGAGATATGTTCCACTATTATTCATGCTGCCAGCAACATGAATAACATCTTTCATATGGAAGGTATCACAATAGTAATTGCGCGTTAGAAAGATTAGATAGTAATAGTTCAGAATGATTGCTATTCTTGCAGAAAACATGGGGCTGGTCCCAAGTAACCACACTGATGGCACCCGAATGCTTGAATTGGCAACTCTTGTAGGATCTGGCACTTTCTTCAGTCCTCCATGAGCACCTGAATACGTGTGTGAACACTCACACACAAATATACTTACATAAAAGTAAATTGAATCTTCTAACATTTGTTAGGTTTCTTCCTTTCTCTGTTTGGCGTTTACCTGCCTATTCATTTATCTTGCTGTGTAATGAGCTCAAGAAAGTTCTGTGTGATTCATTCATGTAGACTGGTGATCCCTAATAAAAGGCCAGGGAAGTGGCATATACTTAAATTTTGTGATGAATGAAAAAATTAAAAGAATCATAAGACATGATTAATTTGTGCTAAATGTGACCACAAGGGAAATCGAAGTTCTATGGAAGTCTAACTTATAATAGGCTTTTTAAGTGAATCTGAAGTTATTTTAGTTCCTATAAATTATAACAAAGCTAAGTATGCCACACACACATGCAAAAATCATTTTCCTGCATTAGATAGATAGGTTATGTGTAGAAACTTACCAGCTCATTTTAAAATGGGGTGAAGTACTCAATGATTATGTAATATATCTGCTCATCAAGTTCTGGCAGACCTGTTATACGTACTATTTTATATGCATGTAAACCATTTAGAGGACTTAACAAGTTTATGTGTGCAGGTGGACCTGATTTTAATTTATTGAAATCATCTTATTAACATTTACCTTTGATGAGTTTCACTCATGCTTAAGTTTGGAATTCTTCAGCATGGAGTGCAATTACCTTTACAATGTAAGTCTTAGCTTTAAAGTACTTAAACTGCCCATTGAATTTTTCAGAAATAAACATTCAGAATCTAAGCGTAAAGATTCAGGAGTTGAGTTGACTGAAGCATAAAAGATTTTAAGAGAAGTGAATGTCTAATGTAAACAAACCATTGATGATGCCTCTTCTCCTAGTTAATTTTTTCATCATTTCTTTGACATTCAGCAAACTTGATTTGAACCTTTTGCTTTTCTTGATTATCATCATCCTCTCTGGAGATGTGTTGGCTTAGTGTAATAGAGTACTAAGATTTATGTATTCAAAGGCTCAAGAGTGGAAGGTTATTTAATACTTTTATTTCCCAGTTGAAGATTGTTAAATGTGCCTGGAGAGATGTCTCAGTAGATAAGAGGGGTTGCTGATCTTCTAGACAGCCTAGTTTAGTTCTCAGAATCCACATCAGGCTGCTCAAAAACTCTTGTAACTCTGGTGCCAAGGAATCGGATGCTCTCTCTGGACCTGACCACAAGTGTGCAAACTGATACATACGTGCACACATACATATGATTGATGTTTGAAAAAAAATTCAAAGATCCCAACAAAGAACTGGTGACAAATATGTGTCTAATGTGAGGGAAGTCCTAGGATTTCAATAGTCGATGATGATGAAGAAGAAGAAGAAGAAGGAGGAGGAGGAGGAAGAGGAGGAGGAGGAGGAGGAGGAGGAGGAGGAGGAGGAGAGGAAGAAGAAGAAGAAGAAGAAGAAGAAGAAGAAGAAGAAGAAGAAGAAGAAGAAGAAGAAGAAGAAGAAGAAGAAGAAGAAGAAGTAGAAGAAGAAGAAGAAGAAGAAGAAGATGGCGGTGGTGGTAATGATGATAATCAGTAATAAGTCGTAGTAATAAATAATTGATGAAGTCTCAGAAGATGGCTCAGCAGTTAACAGCACTTTCTGCCTTTGCAGAAGACGGCGTTCAGTTTGCAACACTCACTCCAGAAGGCTCCCCACTCCTTGTTACTCCAGCTCCAAGGAATCTTATGTCCTTTTCTGGCTTACAGGGTCACTTAAACTTATTCACATGCACATACTAACAGACAAAGACATGTTTATACATATAATTTAAAAATTAGAAAGATAAATCTTATAAAAAATAATTATGATGTTAGCGTCTGTGGGATTGTAACAAAGTCCTTGTTAGCATACATAAGCAAAATATGGCAAACACCTCTTTTTCCACTTACTAAGAACAACGCCCTAATGTTATGACATCCCAGATAATCAAACTCTAGATTCTAGTAATGAGCAGTGGGAATTATCCTGCCTTGTCCCGAAGTCTTCTAATGGCAGTCTAAGACAATGTAGGAGTGAGCATTGTAAAAGCATTTATAGTTTCATTTAGCTTCCTTTTTTATGTTACCTCTACACAATCCTCTTCTCTGTCATCTTTGTAATCAGTTACACCAATTTTAGTTTTCTTTGCACTTGGGACTCCCTGCTACTTTCTCCAAAGATGCAACAACCACATACCCCCAAACACAAACACATGCACGTGCACACACATGTACTATCGGTATTATCATTTACAATGCATTTTGTCCTTTACTACAATAAGGATTCTCACCTTGAGTACATTAGGTAACATAACAGACATCGCATTTAATAAAGAAAGAGAAGCTGCTTCTCACAAGTAATTATTTTCCATTCTAACTTATTTAGAAATCCAAACTCTGATCCATCTCAAAATTTGTCGCACATTTGAATTAATTCATTCAGTCCACAGAAACTTAATGAGTGACAAAATATGTCAGATATTTTCCAAGAGATTAACTTTAAATTCAATAATGACTTTCAAATTTATTGGGTTTTTTTTTTTTTTTTGATTTTACTAAAAAAAAAAAAAAAAAAGAAAGAAAATTTAAAAAATTAAAAAGCTGTTCTCAATCAGCATTTACTCTGCTTACTGCCTGGTGTGGGAGTGATAATGTATGCTAATGGTGCTAAGAAAAGACAGACAGTTCTCTTGAACCTATGTAGACAAACATTAGAAAAATAAAACTATGCTCACCTTGACATGGTGAACTATAGTCATAATCATTACCTTAGAAGTAGTGGCCAGAAAGTGGTATTTTCCTTTATAATAAAACCAGATGATGAGCTAAATATTGTCCGAGTGTGCCCTTCAGACAATTTACTTCTATCGTGACTTGTGAATCTTTTTCTGGTATCTCACAGAGTAACTGTATACAACATAAAAACAAAAGTTATTTTTGGAAATCTCTGAAGACAAAAGTTGATATATCTACTATCCTAAAATTATCTTTTTTTTTTCTGATTGTATTTGAATTTTTTGAAATATTGACAAGTAAAATTCATATATAGGGAATAAAGGGGGCTCAGCAGTTAAGAGCACTGGCTGTTCTTCCAGTAGACCCATATTCAGTTTATAAACACCCACAGGTTTCTGTATGTTCTACACATACATGGTATCCATGTACATATGCAGGCAAAGTAAAAATAAATATTAAAACCCATATAAGTTCAAGGCCTTTAGAATGATTTGATATGCATGTACATGATAAAATTACTAGGATTAAAAGAACTAACACCATTTATTCCACATGGCTTCTGTATGAAACAGGCAAGGATTCTTTTGAACTACTCAGTCGATTTCAAGTAAAGACCACAGTACTGTTAACTGCAGTTACTGGCAGAACCTTTGTATTTCCCTTTCCTGCTTTTTCCATGTGATATGCTTTCCCTTGTAAGAGAATAACTTATTCCTGCAGTATTCAAAGAAAAATTCACTCCTCCAGGAGCCAGGGTTATTTTAGCTCAGTTTGTGGTACACATGACTGCTAATAAATTATTTTCTTTGGGAAGATAATTTTCAGGTAAAATAAACAGGCCTTTTAAAAACTGCATAGACTGGGCCAAGGAAGTGGTTCAGCAGTAAGAGAACTTACTGCTCTTCTAGAAGACTCCAGTTCAGTTTTGAGCACCCACATGGAGAATCATAACCACCTGTAACTTTAGTTATATGGGATCTGACAGCCTCATCTAGCCTCCATGGACACTGCATTCTCACGATGCACATACAAATATTCAGGTGAAACACTCACACAGACAAAATCTACAATGAATCACCTAGAAACATTGTCTTGAAAAAGAATGTACATAAAATCATTTAGGTGCTTTTCTTGCAGTGAGAGAGTAATTTTGAGGGTTATCTGTGACCATGAGGTCCTTAACAAAAAAAAAAAAAAAAAAACATGAATGTGAGTGGCTAGAAACATGGCTCAGCAGTTGCAAGCAGATACCGTCCCTCTAGAAGATCCTAGGTTAGCCCTAGCAACCATGTTGAGTTGGCTCACAGTCAACTGTAACTCCAATTCCAAGGGTATAAAATGCTACTGGCTTATATAAACATTTGCACTTATGAGGGCAAAACACACACACACACACACACACACACACACACACACACACACAAACATATACATAACTAAAAATAATAAAAATATTTTCAATATATTTAGATTTACATTAACATCTTTTTGATCCGGTGTTGCCATTGCCCTTGGCTAACCCTGTAAAAAAGCTACAATGTTATCATTTAGGATAGCAGCTGAGTTTTGGTAAATAATTGATCTTTCCATTCCTAATAAGAAATCACCCACAGGGAATTGTCTCTGTAGACCAAATAGAAGCAAGCGTATTAATTTCTTTCTAAATCACGACTGAACTGTGGCTGAAAAATCAGAATTATGCTTGCGTTGACCACTCCATTTCATTCTATTCTCAGGGTCATATAGCATAATGTCTGGTTCTCTCCCATTTCAATTCCAGCCAAGAGATAATTGCTCAAACTCAAGCCTAGACTTGCAGAACATATTGCCTTCCTACTGGGAATGACACTCAGAGAGCAAGTTAATTCCTGGATTTTGATGTAACTTCTTTATTAAGCTCTTTGCTTGACACTGATGGTTTCTTACTCTTTACAATTTGGGGCATCAAGATACATGACAGAACTTATTAGAATCCCTCTGTAGTGACAGCTGCAGACTGTGAGGCGTATGAAGCAGTTCATGCAAAGGACAGACACACCTTATGTGTCTCAATCGAGTCGCCACTGAATACATTTTTTTTTTTTTAGTGCATTGCTGACCGAAAATTCTAGAGTGTGCTATTCACCACCTACCTGAAGTAGCATGAGCACATGTGTACCAATTTTACCAAAAGTTTTGGAAATTTTTCTCTTAATTGGAAAACAGGTTAAGGAGGAAACTGAAAAAAAAATGAGGGACTTGGTTTGGAGAGATGGTGAGCAGTAAGTTTGAAAGCACTTACTGCTCTTGAAAAGGTACCCAGTTCAGTTCCAAGCATTCATGTGTGGTGATGCACAAACATCAGGAACACCATCTCAATCTTTGGGGGATCTAACACCCTCTCCTGGCTGCCATGGCTACACACAAACACACACACACACACACACACACACACAGAGAGAGAGAGAGAGAGAGAGAGAGAGAGAGAGAGAGAGAGAGAGAGA
>JANHMN010000008.1:45815644-45827872 GCA_030674055.1 Rhabdomys pumilio
AGAGAGAGAGAGAGAGAGAGAGAGAGAGAGAGAGAGAGAGAGAGAGAAATACATAGAAAAAGAAGAAACCAAATCTTTTTTTTTAATTAGAGAGAGAATATCTTAGAGAAATGTCTTTGTTGTCAGTAGTTATGGCCACTTCCCTTGTATTTTATCATTCTCTAACCTAAACAAACACAATAAAAGTAGTCTACTGAGTGGTTACAAAGCTCCAGTCATTATGTATAAGTGCAATTAATGAGTAAATAGGATTTTTCAAACCACATTTTGTTGCACAGTCACTTATAATGATAATAAAATAAATATGTGAATGCTTGGAATTTTGTTAATTTAAGGTTTTATAGTTCTTGGAGTATTGTTGCTTTCTTCATAAAAACTTTGAAGTTCATAATTCACTTCAGTGGATGTGAAATTTTAAATGAACATCTATGAACTCATAACAGCCCTTTCTCCTGTGAGAACTCATGTTTCTCAGAGATGAAAGCCACTCACCACTTTTGAACTCCTAACACATCTGTGAAATATCTCTTTCCAGGAGATTTAAATTTAATCCTCCCCCAAATGGAATGTCAGTAACAGATGAAAGAATAGCTCACTTAATCTTATCTGATGAGCAAAATGAGTTTCAGGGGGAGAGGAGGCTTGTTTACAGAAATAGTCACAAATATGGACAAATGCATTATGAAGCTCATCTCCTGTCTACTTTCAAGGCTCTTACCTTACCTGAGCGACTCCACAGAAAAATTCATATAAACCCGGTTCTAGAGTGCTGCCTCAGTATTTAATCAATAGGTGACATGAAGCAAAACTAAGATCTGGGAGAATATTTTTTTAATGTATACCCAACAATTGCTCTTATCAAAGAGTTCTGATCTCAGCAAACACAGTCAGCCGTGGGAAGGAAGGATGGCTCACACTACTGTAAAGTGAATCTTGCTACAGCTGTTATGTCATGCTGCAAGATGGGTTGTACTGGTAACATGTCAGGTAACAGCACTCACTATATGGTGGTATTTATTGTTTTGGAGAATATGTATCTGTGTTTCAGAACAAGAAAATTTGCAAAATGAAAATAGAAAATAGAAAAGTTTTACTCTTAAGGCCACAGAAGATTGGACTGTGGCTTTAAACTTTCAACAGACGAGGAAAATAAACAGCTATCATGCATGTAGCAGTAAAACAGAGTAGTAAGGACCCATGGCCGATGTCTTGGGGGTACCAAAGAGCTGGGATTTAGTCCAGGCATAGGTCTTGAAGTAACTGTTTTACTGTTTGTGCAAAGAATCTTGACTTTGAGTATGCCTTATTCATGTTGGAGAAAAGAATATCATTCTCCATAAAGCAAAACAAAACAAAAATAAATTACTGTCCAAGGTTTTTTAGTGGTGTATCTTTGCATTCAAATAAAATAAATTCCTTTTCTTTCTTTTTGCTTTCATTTTTTTTTGGGGGGGGGTTGTGAGAGTTGCAATATAACAAGGTCTTCTCAAGGCTATTATGTCCTGACACTTCAAACATCATTCAGTGTCTCTTTTTTGTTGACTATACTCAGTAGCAACTCCTGTACTGATTTTGCTTAATTCAAGGCTCTAAATCCTTTTTGTACACATAAATGCATAGTTGGCTCTAATAATTTCTCTTTCCTCTTTGCATATCTCTGGCTCAATTTCCACATCTCTAGCTCTCTCCCATTCCCTGTATTGCCTAAGCTCTTCCCTTCCCCTCCTCTTTCCTTTCCTCTCCTCTCCCCTCCTCCCTTTTCCTGCCCTCTATTCTCTTCTCCTCTCCTCTCTCCTCCTCTCCTCTCTCCTCCTCCTCTCTACTCCTCTCCTCTCTCCTCCTCTTCTCTTCTCCTCTCTCCTCTCCTCTCCTCTCCTCTCCTCTCCTCTCCTCTCCTCTCCTCTCCTCTCCTCTCCTCTCCTTTCCTCTCTTTTCTAATCTTTCTTTTCCAATTATCTTTCAAGTGTTACTTGTCTTTTGCTTAGAAATATCTTCCATGTTCATTTCAACCAAAAGGTTTTCTTAGCTTTGCTCTCTGATATCATTTTTTAAAAATTATGATACTTTCTAGTAAGTCATTAAAAAAAACAGGAAAGGGGGGTCAGTTCAAATATCGGAGGAGATGGGGGAGAAATAAAGAGGGTCAGGAATTTGAAAGTAGTTGTGTAGCAGTGGTGGAAGGGAAACTGGAAGTAGGCACTAGAAAGTCCCAGATTCCAAGGACCCAAGAGATTCCCAAGATCCAACAGTGATGACATTAGCAGAAATATCCAACAAAGGGGAGATAGAACTTGTAGAGACCAAATCCAAAGGATAGGTATGGCCCCGGTTGAGGGATGGGGCCACCCATCCACCTCAAAAGCATTAATTCAGATTTCCTCCTCTCACAAGGAAATACATAGACAGAGTGGGCCAGAATCTGAAGGAAAGGGCATCTAGAGACTGCCCCCATTTAGGAATCCATCCCATCTGCAGATAACAAACCCAAAGACTATTGCTGATGCCAAGAAGCACTTACTTACAGGAGCCTGATATTGCTGTCCCCAGAGAGGCTCTGCCAGAGACTGACAAATAAAGAAGCAGATTCACACAGCCAAACATCGGACTGAGCAGGAGGACCCCAATGGAGAAGTTAGGGCAATAACTGAAGGAACTGAAGGGGTTTGCAACCCCATAGGAAGAACAACAATATCAACAAACCAGATTCCCTAAAGCTCCCAGGAACTAAACCAACAACCAAAGAGTACACATGGGAGTACCCATGACTCCAACTGGGTATGTCTCAGAGGATTGCCTTATCTGGCATCACTGGGTGGGGACCCTCTTGGTCCTGTGAAAACTTGATGCCTCAGAAGAGAAGAATGCTAGGATACTGAGGCAGGAATTGGTCTGCAGGTGGGAGAGTGCTCTCATAGAGGTAGGAGGAAGGGATAGTGGAGGGGAAAATGGGTACAGGGATAACATTTGAAATGTAAATGAATAAAATACCCAATAAAAATAAAGAAAAATGAAAAATAAATAAAAAAAAAGAACCTAGGTTTTTTTTTTTTTTATGTGCTTTTTCTCTGTCTCCTCACCACAATATAAGGTTCAGGAGAACCAAATTGCTTTACATATACTCATGGGTAAATTGGTAATATAGACAATGTGAGTCCATGTTTTCTAGATAACTTGGGAATTGTATATAAGAATAATGATGAGAACAAAGTCATTACAACATGCTTAATTTCTATACTATTTTAGGAACCTCCTAGAAGACCACAGTGAAGTAAGACATCCAGTGAAATGTGCTTTTTTTTTTTTTTACAGAATAAGTTCCAGGGAGAAAATGTATTTAAGACAACAATATGGTCTCTCCCTAAAGATGGGCTTCTTAAACTTTTGCCACTGGTGACTCCTTTAACTCAAGAAATTGTCATGTGACAGTATATAAAACAGCCTCAGCTCTAAGCCAGGGATTCAGGTGGAGGTTGTTGGCGTTGTGCGATATGACAGGATACACAGTGCAAAGTGTACATGACAAGTGTTCAGAATCAAAGCAGCAGGGAGTTTCCAGCATCCAGCGTGGGTAAACAATACCAGAAACACCTGGGGTTCGTTATGTGTTTGATTTTAAATTGTTTGACTGTTGCACTATCAGAAACCGGCCATTGTTACCAAACTTTTCACAACCTTAATTTGGTTATAAGAGATTATAAGGTTTTGGAACCCACCACATCTTAAGAGTTTGTGACATTTTCTTGGCCAACACAAAATGCATTCTAAGTTTCTTGTGTGTACTTTGTTTTCTTTTGGTTTTTATTTTTTCTTATTTTGTTACTGTTTTGTTATTTATTAGGAAGAGAGAGAGAGAGAGAGAGAGAGAGAGAGAGAGAGAGAGAGAGAAAAGAAGGAACTATGAAGCTGGCAGGATAGTAAATTGTCTGTTGTTTTGTTTCTACAAAGAGATATAGCAAGCATGGCACCTCTTATTCAGGAAAGCATTTAACTGCATCTGGCTTACAGTTCACAGGGTTAGATTATAATAATCTGGCGGAAAGCATGGCAGCATGCCAAGAGACATGGTGCTGAAGAAGGAGCTGAGAGTTTTCTACATCTGGATCCTCAGACAGCAAGAAAACAGAGTGACACTGGGACTGGCTTTAGTTTCTGAAATCTCAAACCCCATTTCCACTGACACACTTCCACCAATAAAGTCATGCCTAGTCCAACAAGGGCACATTTCAAATAGTACCTGCACCTCTGTGGTCCTCTGAGGACCGTTTTCATTCAAACACCCACATTTTATACCCGGGTCCCTATAAGCTTGTAGCCAAATCATAATGCAATATGCATGTAGTCCAGCTTCAATGGTCCCCATAGTCTATCACAGTATCTGCACTGTTTAAAACCCAAAGTTCAAAATCTCTTCTGAGACTCATGACAGTCTGTTAAATGTAATCCCCCATGAAATCAAAATTGAAAAGTATATCACATAATTGTAATATGTAATGGGATATACAATACAATTTCAAAATTGAGTAAAGGGAGCATAGTGAAGAAATTCTCATCTAAAGAAAGATGGAAAACCAGCTGGGCAAAGTCCAAAAACTTTGCTTCTCCATGTCTAATGTCAAAAGCACTCTTCAGATCTCCCATTATTTTCAGCTTTGTTGACTGCAACATACTTCTTTCTCTTGGGCTCATTCATTCCATTCTCTGTTAGCAGCTTTCTGCAAGAAGTATCCCATAACTCTGAATTTTCAACATCTTAGGTTATCCAAGGAAATTCAGGCTTCATATTCACTGACTCATGACATAGCCTATCTAGGCCCACATGCAGAGACACTCATGCCATATGGCTGGTATTAGCTGCTTTCCTTAGTTGAGGAAAATATTGCATAACCCCTTTTCCTATATTGGACACTAAAGCCAGAACAATGTGGTCAAAGCTTCAAAGTCCTGCTGTTTTCTGGGGCTGGGACATAGCCCCCACTTTCAAATTTATTTTTAACAGCTTTCTGTTTTTGAACCTTGGCTGTCCTGGACCTTACTTTGTAGACCAGCCTGGCCTAAAATTCAGAGACCCACCTGTCTCCACCTCCAAAGCCCTAGGATTAAAGTTATGTGTCACCTCACACCCAGCCCTAAACTTTTCTTGAATTCCTCTTGACAAGTTGGAAGTTTAGCTTGGCAGGACCTTGACCTGAAGTCACCACTGTCTTTATTCATTTAACATAAGGTTTTTATTTTATATGATTATCTCCTTGAACACAGGACTCAGCTCTATTCCAATTCCTAGTGTCCCATTTCTTCTCAAATTATATTTTTTTTTGCTCAGCTTACTCCTTTTCATTATAGATCTGCATTAAAATGAATACTAATAACTACAGGACAGACTCAACACTAGGTTGCTTTAAGATTTAGTCTGCCAGTGAAATTAATATAAAACTCTTCAATTTAGTCTCAGACAGACTTTTCAGAGAAGCCAAGAAAGCAACCACATTTTTTTGCTCAAATATCACAAGAACAGTCTATAGGTTACACAGTAATATTCTTCTTCCTCACTTCTTCTCACATCTTTCTCATAGTGGTGGTTTGAATGAAAATAGCCCCCAAAGGCCTTAGGAGTTGCACTATTTAGAGGGAGATTAAAAAAAATTGATCAAGATATAGTACATTGTATTTGTTTAAATTATAATTTAAACAAAAAAGCTATGACCTGTGGCTAGAGAGAAGGCTTATCAGTTAATAGTACTAACTCCTCTTAGAAAGAATCCAGGTTCAATTCTCATTACCCACATGCCAGATCACACATCACTGTAACTACAATTCCAGGGGATCCAATACCCTCCCTGGCCTCTACAGGCTATAGACACAGAGGTGGTAAAAATGCATGCATGCTGATAAACTATCAACCCACATAAAATGAAATTTAAAAAATGAGGAAGGAAGTCAACTAACCTGGACCCATGGGAGCTCTCAGAGACTGAGCAACTAACCTGAGAACATACATAGGATGGACTGAGGTCCCTGGCACATATATGTCAGATGTGTAGCTCAGTGTTTAGCTGCCTCAATGGAAGAGGATGTAACTAATCCTGCAGAGATTTGATGATCCAGGGTAGGCAAATACCCAGACCCTCCCAAAGGAAGTGGAGGAGTATAGGGGAAGGGACTCTATGAGGGTGGACCAGAGGAGAACAGCATCTAAGATGGAAAGAAAGAAAGAAAGAAAGAAAGAAAGAAAGAAAGAAAGAAAGAAAGAAAGAAAGACAAAACAAAGGAAGAGACAAAGAGAGGGAAGAAGAACCTAGTGTGTGTACCATTATCTGCAAAGGTAGATTATAAGAGTAACTGAAAATCCTTTTAGCAAATTTTAGTTGTTGGAAAACTTCATGCCCTTTGAATTTTTCTAGATTGATGTATATTTCCTATTTATGCTATAGAACACTACTAAAATAAAAAAAAAATCATAGCTAAAACATAAATTTAAACAAATACCTGTTTGTAGTTTCAGGATTTGTTTCACATTAACTTATTCCACTTTATAGTTATCTGATAATATTACATAATAAAGCTTTTTGTTTCATTTACAAAATTTGTTGTGTGTTTTTTGAGAAAAGATCTCATTATTTAGTCCCGACTGTCCTCAGGCTCACTGTGTAGACCATGCTGACCTCAAACACTAAGAAATCTACATGCATCTCACTCCTGGGTGCTGGAAATAAAGGTGTGTATAACCATGAGCAAGCCATCATTTAATTTTTTAAAAAATAATCAATAACATAAGATTTAAAAAAGAAGAATGCAGGAATGAAAGGTTGGACATGACTGGATATGTTTGCTTGTTTTATGTTTATTTGTTATTTACTTATAGGGAAGATTGGAAGAGTTGCCTGCCACTATGAGATTATAGAGGTCAGAGGACAATTTTCAGGAGTCATTTATTTCTTTCCACCATGTGGTGCTGTGGAATTCAGAACTCAGGTTCTCTGACTTAATAGCAATCACCTCTACATGGTGAACCTCTCAGAGGTGTGTGGGAGGTGTTCTTTATCACCAGAATTTATAAATATAATGCATTTTATGTGCCCTTAACTTGTCCTCATGGTAGACCATACTGATAGCATAGGTGATAGAGACAAAATTTAAGTTGAGACAGAAAATTTAAATTGGTCATTTGATACTATAATGGGAACTGTAGGTTTTCTAAATAGTCATATTAGATCTCTCATGACAACATAATCAGCAAAAAAGTACTTACTAAAAAACCAGAGATTTTTCTCTAAAATGACTCATTGTAGTAAAGCATTATACAGGTTAAATATATGTCTTAATTCATCAGCCATGTTTTTAAAAAAATTAGAAAATAGGACCAAGATTTATCTCATATATGATGAAATTTTATATAGATTTAATAGTGCCCTGTGATTTTAGGCTTTTGAGATAGATAGATAGATAGATAGATAGATAGATAGATAGATAGATAGATAGATAGATAGACATTCATTCATTTTTGGAAGGTTATAAGCAGGTTTAACCGAACTGGAGGTTGTGTGTCACTGGGTCAGGCTTAGAGTTCTAAAGCTTTACCTACTTCCAGTTCTCTCTCTCTGATTTATTCTTGCTGTTAATAATGTGATTTCTCAATCTCATAGCAAACTTCCAGATCCTCTGTCTCTTATAATCTTGCCTCCAGGCCTTCTGCAAGGATCAGCGAGCCTTACATCTAGGAGGCTCACTATAGATATATTGCTAGAACTTGGCCCCACATCTACATATTCTGATTGGTAGTGGTTTTCTGTAATAGTCTTCATCTGTTGTAAAGAGAAGTTTTCTTGATGAAGGAAAAGGACTATACTTGTCTATGACTGTAAGGGCAAATATTTTAAATATAGTTAAGGATTCTGATGGTTTAGTAAATTGGTGGTTGTAGGTTTTCCTCTAAGATTCATAAATTTATTATCCCTGTGCAGTCAGATAGGTTTCCAGTACCAGACCAGTATGGTTTCCCTCCTAGGGATGTCAGAAGCTATATCTAGAAGGCCTCACAAAAATTACTGGCTACACACAAGCTGAGCAAAGACAATAATAGGCATGCCAATGTGAATAGAGGAAAACTTATGACGTCTCAAAACCACACAAAAAGATTAAGAAATGATAAGAGAGAGGGAAAGGGAGAGAGAGAGACAGAGAGACAAAGAGAGACAGAAAGAGAAACAGAGAAAAATTCGTAGAGAAGAAACATCAATTGGTTATCCAGTGCCAAATGGTCAGCCCTAAAACAAATATGATGTAACATTTATATAACTTTAACAGGTTGTATCTAGGTACTTAGGATTACACGTGTATAGATTATTTATGTAACAATAATTAATGAGAAAGAAAGAGAAAACATATGGAGGGTTTGAAAGGAGAAAAGAAGATGAAATGAAGTAATTATAAATGAAATCATTTTAAAAGATGTGATTACTCAGCTTCTTATTCTGCTGGTGTGCCCACCCTTGCTGCCTCATCTTTTCAATATTTTGAATTATTTTCAATAAATTCTAAGCTCCAATAAACACTTCCATAAGTTGCTTTTGGTGGTGGCATTTTATCACAGCAACAGAAAATTAAAAGTACACTATGAACTACCCAATTGTCCCCATATATTGAAGAAATTTCCCTGGTCTTTATGCTGATTATAAATAAACCTCGAAGTCTTCTGATCTCAATTCTAAGATAGGGCTCCTAACTTGATACTGAATATTGATATTTAAAGTTTTGTCATCAATGGAAAATTAATACAATATTTTCTTTACCAATCACTTGTCTTCTCTGCTACATCAGTCTTCTAACTCTCAGAAATGCCCTTTTCATGGATCACCAATGCCTTGACTGCCCATTTATTTTACTGCCCATTCTCTCAGACTGAAAAAGGTTGCTTCTCATCCTTAAGATTTCCTTGTCTGGCATAGGTGGGAGAGAAAAATCCTTGGTCCCCTGAAGGCTGAACGCCATGTGTGGGGGGATTCCAGGGTGGGAAGTGGGATTGGGGGGTAGGTGGGGGCACATCCTAATAGAAGCAGGAGAAGGGGGGATGGGATACGGGGTTCCTGGGGAAGGGGAATGGGGTAAAGGGATAACATCTGAATTATAAATAAAAAGGCAATAAAAAAATCAACCCCCCCCCAAAAAAAGATATCCGCTAGAGACATAAAACACTCTAGATCCCTCTCCCACTCTGGGCTTGGTACTGTCTTTTTGTTTTCTAGACAAATTAAAGTACATATTTTTATTATTTATTTTTCTTTAATTTTTATAATGCAAAATTAGATGTTTTAACAATTCTTTTTAGCCAACAAAGCAGGAACAAAGGAAAGTACGAATGTCAGTATTGTGCTAGAAATTAATGTAATTAAAGCTGTTATACCAGTAATAATCAAGGCCACTACCCTCTTGCTTCTGCTTAAAACCTGACTCACTTCTTCCAGTACTTGCAAGCTTTTTGTCAGAAGACCAAGGATCTGTGATACTCAGGAATAAAACAAAAGCTCATTGATAGACCTCTGTAACTGACATGCTGGGTTTCAATACACTAACACAATTTAAAATTGTACCATCAATACAACTTACATTAAATACTGTAGAAGAAACAAAAGTAATTTTAACTTGACAATTAAAAGAGCCTTAACACATGTACTAATACTTGTTTGAAATCCATATCCTGGTCCAACTTTATCTCTTGCTAATATAACATCATAGAGAACCACAGCTAGCTTCCAAACATGTCTCTGAAAATGTCCAGAACAAACCTTCCAAAGGAAGACTGTTATTTCCAATATTGTATTCATTCCTAGACCAGTCCGTAATTGAGTTCAAATAACTAGTCATATTTAAGAAAAATACAAGAGTCATTATAACTTCTCATTTTGATTCTCTGTTCCACCAGGTCTAAAATCATGAGGCAAAGAAGCTTGTCCCATCTTGGTTACAGGTAGGCAAAGGTGGGTAGGGAACATATGTCCAATACAACTTCCCAGTCATCGTTGTCAGGTTACTCAGCAAGCTCACAAGGTCAGCATCATTCTTTGTCCTGGCATCACCATGTCTCATCCTTCGCTCAGGCAGCCATCGTGCTACTTTAGGATCCTGCAGAAAAAAACACAAACATGCCCTCTTACCCTTAAGGACCTTAATATGGATTAAATACCTGATCAGAATCATGCCATATGCCAGTAAGTGAATCCATCCCTTTAATCTAAGCATAAGTATGCCTAGTTGTAGAGTGCCATAGACACAAGAAGTTAAGACAGCTACTTTTGTTAATCATTTAGCAAAAAAGTTACTAATAGGTTTAATATACAAGAGGATTTAGATAGGCTTCTGCAAGAACGAATTGATGCTCTTAATCCTATTCAAATTATTGGAAGGAGGTTCAGAGTTTAAGAATAAGGAGCCATCTCAAATATCATGCCAAATACCATTGGATTTGTGTTAGTTCTACAATTTACAGTGGTAGTCATTATAATTAGGAAAATGCTTAAAGACACTTGCAGTGTATTTGGCATAATTCTAAAACCTCTCTGGATGTTGTAAAGATACATAAAGAGCTTATGAATTTAAAGTATGCTACTCTGCTGAGTGTTGATGCAACACTTACTGCTGATAAAATTACCCATGGCCTGAGGTCAGTATTTCTATTTTGGTCAAGCTTCAAGAATGACATATATAGCTTGATCATACTAGCCTTTTTGTCCTGGGATTATTTTACTCCTGCCCATCGTGTTAATGCTTGTCTTTAACAACACCCATATGTAGGTGGCCAAAGTTTATGACTTGAATTTGAAAATGGACCCCCAGAACGAGAATTAAATTAACAGCCTGGCAAGACAAGGGTGGGTAAGATTCTGTACAGAGCCTTACCAAACTAAAACAGAAGTGCCTTGTTTTTGGTAATACATATTCCATGATGAGTAAAGAAATCACTCTTGTCAGAACAACCTAAGTCTTGTTTATAAAATAATAAAGGGAGAGAGGCAGAGAACTTTTGGGGCTGCTTGGCAAGAATCTGACATGGGCTAAGGACAAGCAAATGGGCTACTTGGCAGGAATATGATATTAGCCAAGGACAAGGAAGTGGGTTTCAGGCAGGAATTAACATTAGGCTATAAAAAGGAAGTAGGCTTCAGACATGAAAATGACTATGGGCTAGGATAGGGAAGTAGGCTCAGATATTTAGGTCATCCTGATATGTCTTTAGAAACAGTGATAACAGGAGTATTCATGGAATTTTGCTTATTGCCTTGCTTGTTCTTTGACTATTTGTGTTTATTGTCTTGCCTGTTCCTTGACTATTTGCATCTATTGTATTGCTAGTTCCCCAACCTACAACTGACCTTAATACTTGCATGTAATTAAAATAGTATAAAAGCAAAAAGGAGGAGGGGGAATGGAATAGGGGTTCTCTAGGAAGGAAAAATGGGGAAAGCAGATACCATCTGAGATGTAAATAAATCAAATATCAAATAAAAACTTTAAAAATACTAAAAAAAGCTTTAAAAAAAGAATGTCAGTATGAAAATCAAGATCTTGAAATTTAAATGAACATTTGACATGGCTAGGAGTTTGAGAAAGATAGAGAGATAGAGATAGATTGAGAGCAAGAGCAAGAGAGTGAGAGAGCCAGAGAGCAAGAGAGGAGGAGCACAAGGTTGTAAACAAGTACAAGGCTGACATAGGCAACTCTAACTCAACTTTAACTCTCTCAATTTATTCTTGATCTATTTCATGTTTATTGTGCTTATGAAAAAGTTCAAACACTGAAGCTTCATCCCATAGAATCTCTGAAAGCAAAAAAGAAAATGACCTAATATAGAAAACAGGGATTGTTTTTTGTTTTTGCTAACTTATATTGCTTGCTTGTGAGTTTCACATTATGCATCCTTGTTCCATTCATACTACACTGCTTGCTGTATTTTCAACTGGATAGCTCTTTCAGACGAGAACAGAAGGACGTTCATCAGGCAAACAACCAGTACAACATGATCTTAAAGGTTCCACTAAGAAAGAATGTACATACACGTTTCCAGATAGCTTTGTTACAGGAATGTAAGTGTTTATAGATTATCTGTCAGTAGGTTTGAAATGACTAAGAGAAAATCTCTGGTACATAAGTCATGGACAGCTTTCTTAAAATGATTTCTAATACTTTGTTTAGGAGATATATATATATATATATATATATATATATATATATATATA
>JANHMN010000008.1:45827972-45854359 GCA_030674055.1 Rhabdomys pumilio
TATATATATATATATATATATATATATATATATATATATATAAAACCTATATATAGTTATATAATACCTATATATATAGGTATATAATACATACATATATATATATATAATTTACATCAATCTAAATGTATATGTATATGTGAATATATATACATACATACACACACACACACACACACATATATATATATATATATATATATATATATATATTATCATAAGTTTTACTTTTTCAAATTTTTCTTAATTAAAGTTTACTAGAGTCAAAATCCTTTGTTGTAACTAGGGAAATTATGCAATACTACCATGAATTATGTCATCCATATCCACTAATAAGCAATATTTAACCTAAATGAAACTTTCATCTTTTTTTATTGGATATTGTGTGTATTTACATTTCTAATGTCACCCTTTTTTCTGTTTTCCCCTCCAGAACCCTTCTATCCCACCCCCCTCTTCTTGCTTCTATGAGGGTGCTCCCCCTCCCATGTACCCACTCCTACCTCACCATCCTGGTATATAGTGTATTCCCCTACACTAGAGAATCAAGTCTTCACAAGACCAAGGGCCTCTCCTCCTATTGATGTCAGACAATGCCATCCTCTGCTAAATATGCGTCTTGAGCCATGGGTCCTTCCAAGTGTACACCTTGCTTGGTGGTTTAGTCCCTAGGATCTCTGGGGGGTGGGGGAAGGTTTAGTTGGTTTATATTGTTGTTTTTATTATGGGGTTACAAAACCCTTCAACTCTTTCAGACATTTCTCTAACTACTCCATTTGGGATCCCCGTGTTCAATCCAATAGTTGACTGTTAGCATCCACCCTGAATTTGTCAGGCTCTAGCAGAACATCTCAGGAGACAGTTATAACAGACTCCAGTCATAAATCACTTCTTGGCATGCACAATATTTTCTGGATTTGGTGTCTATATGTGGGATGGATCTCCAAGTGGTACAGTCTCTGGATAGCCTTTTCTTAAGTATCTTTGCTACACTATGTCCCTATATTTCATTTAGACATGAAACATTCTGCATTAAAAATTTGGAGATGAGTGGGTGGCTTCATTCCCCAAACAGGTGCCTTTCCTAACCTCTGGATATGGCCTCTAGAGTTCTCCCTTCCCTTTGTTGGACATTTCAGCTAATCTCATCCCTTTTGGGTCCTGAGAGACTCTTGCTTTCTTGGTATCTGGGATTTGCTGGTGGCTCCCACCCAGTTCCCCATCACCCATTGCTAAGCACTTCTGTTCAAATTTCTGTCTCACTGTGTATCATTCTGGTCCACTTCCATACCTAATCCTGCCCCTTTATCCCTTCAACCGTCTCTCTTCCTCCCAAGTACGTCCTGTTCTCTACCTCCCCTGAGGATTTTGTTCCCCCTTCTAAAAAGGACTGAATCATCCACATTTTGGTCTTCCTTCTTCTTGAGCTTCATGTGGTCTGAATTGTATCTTGGGTATTCTCAGCATTTGGACTAATATCTACTTATCAGTGAGTGCATACAATGTGTGTTCTTTTGTGATTGGGTTACCTCACTTAGAATGATATTTTCTAGTCCCATCCATTTGCCTAAGAATTTCATGAAGTCATCATTTCTTTAAAACTGGGTAGTATTTCACTGAGTAAATGTTCCACATTTTCTGTATTTGTTCCTCTGTTGAAGGACATCTGGGTTCTTTCCAGCTTCTGACTATTATAAATAAGGCTGCTATGAACATAATGGAGCATGTCTCCTTGTTAAATGTTGGAATTTCTTTTGTGTATATGGCCAGGAATAGTATAGCTGTGTCCTCAGGTAGTACTCTGTTCAATTTTCTGAGGAACCATCAGACTGATCTCCTGAGTGGTTATACCAACTTACAATCCCACCAACAATGAAGGAATTTTCCTCTTTCTCCACATCCTCACCAACATCTTCTGTCACATGAGCTTTTGATCTTAGCCACTCTGACTTACGTGAGGTGGAATCTCAGGGTTGTTTTGATTTGCATTTCCCTGATGACTAAAGATGTTGAACATTTCTTTAGCTACTTCTTGACCATTCGATATTATTCATTTCAGAAGTTTTTGTTTAGCTCTGTATCCCATTTTTAATAGGGTTATTTGGTACTCTGGAGTCTAACTTCTTGAGTTCTTTGTGTATATCACATATTATCCCTCTATGGAATATAGAATTGGTAAAGACTTTTCCCAATCTGTTAGTTGCCATTTTGTCTTATTTACAGTATCCTTTGACTTACAGAAACTTTGCAATTTTATGAGGTCCCATTTGTCAATTGTTGATCTTAGAGCAGAAGCCTTTGGTGTTCTGTTTAGGAACTTTTCCCCTGTGCCCATGTGTTTGAGCATCTTTCCCACTATCTCTTCTATTAATTTCAGTGCACCTGATTTTATGTGAAGATACTTGATTCACTTGGACATGAGCTTTGTACAAGGAGACAAGAAGGGAGTGATTTTCATTCTTTTACATGATGAGCTGTAGTTGAACCAGCACCATTTGTTGAAGATGCTGTTTTTTTTTTTTCCCATGGGATGCTTTAAGCTACTTTTTCAAAGATCAAGTGACCATAGGTGTGTAGGTTCATTTCTAGATCAACAATTTTATCCTACCTGCTGATCTCTATACCAATACCATCCAGTATTTCTCACTATTGCTATGTAATACAGCTTGAGGTCAGGGATCACAAGTGCTTTTATTGGTAAGAATAGTTTTTGCTATTCTGGATTTTTGTTATTCCAAATGAATTTGCATATTGCTCTTTCTAACTCTGAAGAATTTAATTGAAATTTTTATGGGGATTGCTGGAAAATCTGGATGAAATTGACAATATTTTAGAAAGATGCCAGATACCAAAGTTAAATCAGGATCAGATAAACTATCTAAAAGTCCCACAACTCCTAAAGAAATAGAAAGTTTCCCAACCAAAGGTTCTAGTACTGAATTCTATCAGACCTTCAAAGAAGACCTAATATTAATACTCTTCAAACTATTCCACAAAATACAAACAGAATGAACATTACCAATCTGTTCTATGAAGCCATAATTACTCTTATACCTAAACTACACAAAGAACCAACAAAGAAAGAGAACTTCAGACCACTTACACTTATGAGTATTGATGCAAAAATACTCAATAAAATTCTCACAAACTGAATCCAAGAATGATCATCCATCATAATCAAGTAGTCTTTATCCCAGGAATGGAGGCATGGTTCAATATACAGAAATACATCAACATAGTCCACTATATAAACAAACTCATAGGAAAACAACACATGGTCATCTCATTAGATTCTGAGAAAGCATTTGAGAGTATTCAACACTCCTTCATGATAAAAGTCTTGGAAAGATCAGGAATTCAAAGCCCATACCTAAACATAGTAAAAGCAATGTACAGCAAACCAGTAGCCCACATCAAAGTAAATGGAGAGAAATTGGAATTCCTAGCCAGAGCAAATTAGACAACAAACATTAAAAGATACAAATTGGAAAGGAAGAAGTCAAAATATTGCTATTTGCAGATGATATGATAGTATAATTAAATGACCCCAAAATTTTCTTCTACAACTGATAAACAACTTCAGCAAAGTGGCTAGATATAAAATTAACTCAAGCAAATCAATAGCCTTCCTCAACTCAAAGGATAAGCAAGTTGAGAAAGAAATTAGGGAAATGATACCCTTCACAGTAGTCACAAATAATATAAAATACCTTGATGTGACTCTAACCAGGCAAGTGAAAGATCTGTATGACAAGAACTTTAAGTTCCTGAAGAAAGAAACTGAAGATTTCAGAAGATGGAAAAATTTCCCAAGCTTATAGATTGAGAGGATTATTATAGTAAAACTGGCCAGCTTGCTAAAACCAATCTATAGATTCAATGCAATCTTCATCAAAATTTCACCTTGTTAAGTTGACTGAATCCAAACATTAAAATCTATAGTAAATCCAAGGCTCCTTTAATTCTCTAAGTAGGGCACCCTCTCTTTACCTGTCCTATTCCCAAGAATAAATCAATGAAATCTGCTAACTTGGAATGTAGGAATGGGCAACCGGTTATGTATTAATCTGTACCATGGGTAAATATGGTTTTGAAGCAATGAATGCGTAGTCTGAGGGTCTTATTGGAAACTTGAATCTTTTGAATATTTTCTCCCTCCTGTCCGAAAAACTCTTATCCATCAAACAAAGACTCAAAAGACAACAAAACACCAGCAAGTTTCTTTCTCCTTGGAAGTATTAAAACTAATTAGGAGTTTCCTCAGTGTTCACAGCTGCAATTAGACTTTCTTTTATTTTATTAATAGATTATTTTCATATACAATATATCCTACCTCCATTCCTTCCAGTTTCCCTCTACTTCTCTTCCTCTCCATATTCACTCCCATTCTGTCTCTCATTAGAAACGAAAAGACTTCTAGGAGATAACAAACAAACAGGACAAAATGAAATACAATAAATTGAAGCAAAATTTTTCATATTGAAGTTAGACACAGCGACCCAACAGGAGAAAAAGAATTCCAAAAGCAGGCTAAGTTGCCAGAGACCTACTTGTTTGCCTATTCAGGAATCTCATAAAAATCCTAAGTTAATAGCTATAAATGTGCACAGAGAATGTGGTGTTGACTTATGTATGCCCTGTACTTATGCTTCAGACTCTGTAAGCTTATATACATCCTGCTGAGTTTATTTAGATACCCATGTTTTTCTGGTGTCCTTCATCCCTATCTGACTCTTATATCTTTCTGTCTCCTCTTCTGAGGTATTTCCTGAGCTCTAAGAAAGGGTTTTTATGGAGACCTCCATTTTAGATCCTCTCTTCACACAATGTCTGGCTATGGTCTCTGTATCTGTTCCTCTGCATTTTTATCTCTTCCTCTGGTGCTGCCAGAGGAAGCCTATCTGGTGATGACTGGCTAAGGCAACTGATCCATGAGTATAACAGAGTATAATTAGGAATGTCTTTTGACCAGTAGTATTTGAATTTACCCTAGTCTTTGGGCTATCTAATCTCTGCATCTTGGCTACCCATGAATGGTAGTTATGGATTCTTTCTTATATGGTGGGCCTTAAATCAAGTAAGTCTTTGGTTGGGTACTTCTACAAGTTCTGTGCCACCATTGCCCTAGCATATTTTGCAAGGAGGGCAGACTGAAGGTCAAAGGTTTTATAAATGAGTTATTGTCTATGTTTCTCTTTCAGTAGCTAACAGAAAACAGACACACACACACACACACACACACACACACACACACACACACACACATTATCATTAGCTTTTATGTTACTAGAGAGAAGACCACATAACCTCATGATTATGTAGACAAAAAAGAACTGAGTTATTCTGAGTTCAGTTAATTCTAACTTTATAACACATAACAAATTTCACACAGTCATATTGATAGGACAGTCATTTTTTTTCTAGAAAATAAGAAAGAGAGAGCTAGAAACTGAGAGAGAGAAAGACAGAGGAGAGAGAGAGAGAGAGAGAGAGAGAGAGAGAGAGAGAGAGAGAAGCAAAGGGAGAAGTGTGGGAATGAATGAATTAAAGAAGGAAGGAAGAAAGAAACTTACCAGAAATGAATGTTTCCTGGGAAGTGTTTTAAAATAGATATCTGGTTTTATGTATTAGATGAAAGTCTTCTTTTCACCTATATAATCAGTGCAGGGGAAAAATATATTTAAGAAGAGAAATTATTTCACTTCATATGGCTTTACTATTTTTGAAGCTGTAGCAGGGCTACATTTTTTTCTGATTTGTTTTAGTTTTGCTTTACATATTTGCTGTTTGGAGAATTACATTCTTTTTCTGTAAGAAGGCAACGATTTAATATCTGTCTTCTAATTTAATGTTTTTCTTTAAATGAAGTAAGAAACAACATAGATTTTTGAAGCAGTTAAAGATTAGAATCTTTATAGATTTTTGAATTTTTCTCTCCATCTTTTTAATCTTTTTTTATCTATGTAGTTCAAAAGATTTTCCCCCCACTTTCTTTTATTAGTATTTTGAAACTATAAACAGTTTTCATAGAAACTGTTTTTCTTTGCAGGCTCATAGTCTATTAGATTTAATAAATAATGAAAGAAGTAATAAAAAGTATACTTGTAAAAAGAAAAAAGCAGATTTAGGAAGAGACACTGAAAGTTCTTGTTGAACAAACAATTGTTTAGTGCTGAGAGAAAATTAAAAATACTGGAGCGTAATCAAGTAGCCTTGGGCAGTCCTTAGGCAATGAATATAACTTCCCAGTTTTGTGATAGAAATTGGGTTTCTGAGTTAATTTGAAAGGTTGGTTAGATGCAGGCCAAGAAATACAAAACCCAAATGAGCATTGAACTATATTTAAAAATTGTTCTATGATACTATGTCACGCATACACATGCTCTTCTCCCATTGTCTTTTTCTTAGCATAATTTAAAGTCCTTCTGGAGTTTCCATAACAAATAATCAGTTACTTATTAGCAAGTCAAAGTTTAAAAAGGACTCCTTTCTGAGTTCAATAAGGGCCTAAAGAAGGGATAAGAAATAGTCATCTATAGTACATATTAAATTTCATCAGGAAAAAAAAAGTATATGAATTCAACTACTAGAACTAACCCTTTTCTTATATATATATATATACACATGTCAACTTTTCTTCCAGATTTTTATTACACAATTTAGATTGAAAATGTGGGAACACTGTGTGCCTCTATCACTGCTTGTTGATCTATGAGAGTTTGAGAGTTCCATATTTCTGTTGTTATGTTCTTTAATCCTACTTAAGAAGATAATTGTAAATCTACCTGGGCCTCATAAAAATTCTCTTTATAAATGTGTCTCTAAGATAGCCTGGTGATCACAGCAGGAAACAGTCCGGGGCTTTTCAAGTTGTTTTTACACATGTCATGTGTCTGGATCCTAACCTCTCAGTCAGTACTAATAACAAATAGGAAATTCCTTATGATCCCACCATTTCAGACCAGTATTGGATCAACATTATATCCTCTCTAAATTTACTTGCCGTTTTCAATATTTGTTGTTAGGCATAAAATGATGTATAGAGCATGTAGCCTCTCACAGCGGTCATGAGTTTGGTTTCCTAATACTCATTTTATATGAGGTGATAACCTATTCTGATCTCTGCAGGCATCTTTACACATATCACACACATACAGACACACACACATACACACACACACACACAGAGAGAGAGAGAGAGAGAGAGAGAGAGAGAGAGAGAGAGAGAGAGATACAAAGAGACAGAGACAGAGACAGAGACAGAGAAGGAGACAGAGAGAGACATACAAACACGTTGATATAAATTCATAGGTATATTATAGAGACACACTTAGAATGAAGAATTAAAAGCACTATATTTATCACCAGAGTATATTAACTAGCAATGCAGCAATGACTGATATTTAAGGGTCTCAGTGCCCAGTATAAAAGTGGTGAAAAACGGGGTTGGGGATTTAGCTCAGTGATAGAGCTCTTGTCTAGCAAGCACAAGGCCCTGGGTTCAGTCCTCAGCTCTGGAAAAAAAAAGACAAAAAAAAAAGTGGTGAAAAACAGACTAGAGACACGAACACATAAAAAAAAAAAAAAAAGGACTGTCTTTCTTAGGCACAGTTTTGTCAGATTCAAAAGTATTAATAACTACTGCTTCAAAAGTGTAAAGGAGACGGCCAGGGCAGAATCCTACAGTGAAACGATGTGGCACAATCATTAAGGAGTTATTTTTACTGCAGAGAGTCTTAGAAAATTTCTTTGGCAAATGAGAATAGAAAATATCTATAAAAGTACATATTCAGCCATTTGTTTAATGAAACAGAAAAAATAAAAAAGAAAACAAATGAATGTACTTTAAGATTAATATCCTACAGCAGTCATTTGGGAAGTTTTGATTTTGAATATAAAGAAAAAGCCAAGTTATTTCATTTTACCCACTGAGGGAACATGTAGGACTCTAATAGCTCAAAGGAAATTTTTATTGATTTGATGAGTGAAACCCTTCTTCCTCTAGAGAGTTTTGATAAAATTTGAAGCACTATAATTTCAATAGTTTTATAGGAGACAGGAAAATTGTTTTTGTACTGTTTGAGGATCTCAGCTGAAGCCTTCAACAAAAACCAGATTAGCTTTTGTGAAAATTCAGAGAATAAAGGTGCTTGACAAACGTCCCTTGTTGCCCAAGCTTGATCCCTAGATTCCACATGAAGATGGATGGGGAGAACCAACTTCACAACATGTGCTTCGACCTCCTCGTGCGTTTGTGGTGCTTTCGCATGTGCACATGAGAGCACACGCACACATACACACACACACACACACACACACACACAGACCAACCACGAGACATCATCATCATCATCACATATTAACAAGCAAATAATTTAAATAATTTCATATGTATTTTGAGACATGTGAACATTCTGAAGAACTGAAGAAATAGCTAAACCTACCACAAGCTTTGACGGAGAAAGCAAAGTCGTGAAAATGTGTTAGGAAGGGGCATGAGGCAAGAATGATGAACTAGGAGAACCTAGAAAAACCTGGTCATTCAGGGTCCCTTTAATTTTGCAGATAAAGATGATTCAGTCCCCTGGGTATAGGGAGGGTGAGTATAATAGACACGTATTCTGATATTTTCTGGAAAATATCTCAGAGTTATCCCTGAATCTATAATTTATAAAAGTCTCATATTTGGTTTATACTGAGACATTAGATTTTGGGTTAATACATTCTAGCCTCTGACAGCCTCCATTTGAAATGTTCTCCAGAAGATTTCATGGCTGGAAATTTGAAATGGAAGATAGTCTCATATCCCAGAGGACCAGCCTCAGTCTGGAGAACAGGCCAATCCACCTATTGGATTTATAGGATGCAGGGTGGGAGAGAGTGTGTGTCTGCTGAAGGCAAGACTATATACAACTGGAGGAATGGTGTAATTAAGAGGCAATGCCATGGAGACAAAAAGAAGCCATAAGCAAAGGGTTAGAGCAAACTGTTAACTTGGCTTTTGAGTCCTCAGTGCAGTCATAAATGTCTGCATGTGTTGAGCTTGAAGGATGCTAAGATGGGAATTTGAGAACACTGGAAACTAGGCAGCATCTGCCTAGCTTTAGATTTAAATGCTCTAGTCAGGGCTCTGTGGCAGATATTTCTCATAGCACATGTGCCAATGCCCAGCTGCAGTTTACAATATTATCTCATCATATCTTGTCTTGTTGTTATCCTCTCTCATCTTTATTTCCTGTCTTTTTCCATTTCCCATTTCTATCAGGTTCTCACAGGGTCCTCCAAGATGTCTGTGAATTTAGAATCTTCTTGTCTCAGTGTCTCAGTCTGAGATTACAGACACATCATATGTGGTTGGATATTTTCATTAAAGACCTGAGCAGGTACATTTTACCTCCCAATGGTAGCAACTTAGTTTGGTGAAATAATGATGTAAAATATTGACAATTTTTGTTAGGTTTGAGGGGGGGATATGAAAGAATTGAACAGGCCCCTATACAATTTATACAGGTAACTGGTGGAACTTTAAATGTTGTGAACAATGAGAACCAAATCAAATGACCCATAGGACATGTTAGATGTATCCCAAGGAGCAGACTTTTCTCCACCAAATCTTCCCATTTCTATTAAAATTAGATAAAATATAAATAATGTTTCTGTAAGATGAATTTACCCTTATTTTGAAATCACTTGGTTATTTACACATATTTAGTAATAACAATAAATGATCATAGCCCAACTCTTTAGTTTGCTTTCTCACTAGAACTTCTTTTATTTTTGAGATTTTTTTCACACAAGTATATAATCTTATTTTATCAAACCCACCCCTACTCCCCCAACCCCAACTCCATCCAGGCTTCCCATCAATTTTGCTTTCCATTTTATGTAATCTTTTATTATATGGGATGGAAAGGAGAGCCAGTTTTCTTTTTAATGTGGTCCGTGATCAGCTGTTCCTGCTCCAGAAGATGGCCCTATACCTATACACGTACAGACACCACTGAGCCATCTCAGTGAAATTATAAAAAACTCATTGGACATTTTCATAAAAAAACTTCATTCTCGTAAGAGATTTTCAAGGCTATGAAGCCAACCTAAGAACTTGAAATTAGAGTTATTTTCTGCACCACCAATAGGTTTGGGCAATTTTCTTTCTTTTTTAATTAATTAAGTTATATCTTTATATTATATCTTGAAATTAGCTTCCCCTCCATCCTCTTCTCCCTGCCCCTCCCTTTCGCACCCATCCCTGCTTATCAACACCTTATCCCTTTTTCCTCAGAATAGGGAGGTATACCATGAACATCAACTAGCCTTGATATATCACATTGCAGTAAGATTGAAAATCTTCTATTGAGGCTAGATGAGGAAGCTCAGCTGAAGGAAGGGGATCCAGAAGCTAGCAGTGTAATCAGACACAGCCTCTGTTCCCACTGTTAGAAATCCCATATGAAGACCCAGCTGCACAGTCGTTACATACATGCAGAGGGCTTAGGACTATCCAGTACATGCTCTCTGGTTGTCAGTTTAGTCTCTGTTAGCCCATATGAGCCAGCTTAATTGATTCTTTATGTTTTCTTATGGTCATCTTGACCCCTCTGGATCATTCAATCCTTCTTTCCCATCCTCGATAGGACTCCCCAAGGTTATTTTAATACTTGGCTGTGGGTCTCTAGCTCTGCTTCCATAGCTTCTGGGTAAAGCCTCTCAGATGACAATTATACTAGGCTCTCCTGTCTACAAATATAGCAGAATAGTATTAGTAGTGTCAGGGTGAGCTCCTTCTCATGACATGGGTCTTAAGCTGGGCCAGTTATCAATTGGCCATTTTCTCAATTTCTGCTCTAGGTTTTTACCTGTGCACCTCTTGTAGGCAGGACAAAGAGTTTGTGGTTGGATTGGTGTCCCAATCCCTCCACTGGAAGTTTTGCCTGGTTATAGGTTTCAGGCTCCATATCCCCCATTGCTAAGAGTCTTTGCTAGATTCACTCTTCATAGGAAGAGAGGTAAAAGTTGGAAAGACAACTGGAATGCGGAAAAGCTGGTGTTTGGCATCTCTTAGACAAGCTAGAAACCTAGGAAATTTTACATTTCTGTCTCCTCAAAGTCTGAAGTACATTCTAATATTTGTCAGCAAGTTTCTGAATTACCCAAAGGATGACAAATATGTAGATCACTTAACAGGATAGATTTCTAGGACATTTCATAGGTACTGATGTGATCAAATGAATCTCAGTTCCATAAAAGTGTCTGTCAGTATTTAATTTTATGATCTCAATTATTAAATGTTAAGATAACCAAGTTTCTAATTTTTTCCTATACATGAAAAGCAAAATCTTGCTGAATTTTCCCAAAACATTAAATTGTTATGAAAAAAATTCCTTAAATGTGTAAGAATCAAGTAGTAAAAAATGATAAATGTTTCGTTTCTGTTTACAAAGATATAATTTACAAGATAGCTGTAAGGTATAAATACCTCCAGAGGAAAAATTTCAAGGGCTCCTTATGTTTATGAGATGAACATTGAAAAATAAGTAATGTTTTTGTCTTGTTTTGTTTTTACTGGAGATTGTTCTAATTTTCACATTGCTATGAATAAGATAGAACTTGAGAGAATAATGATTTTAAAGGTTTATTTTAAATTATGTACCTGTGTGTATGTGCACATCAGTGCAGGTGCCTATGGAGACCAGGAGAGGGCATCAAACTTCCATGGATGTGATGGGCAGCTATGAGCTGCTGAGCGTAAAATTCAATCTTCTCTAAGGGCAAAAAACACACTCTTAGATCTCTAACTCTTGCCCAGGAATGTTTTAAACCAAAGATCTCTAATAAACAGTGGTGGTCTAGAAATTTTCATAAATGATTGTCAATGTATGCAAAAAAAATCAGCATGAAATGCTATCCAAATGACAAAGGTTTATAATGAACCTAGTGGAAGATTTTATGAAAATTCCTGCATGTAAACACTTTAGTAGTGCATGTTTTACTTGCTAGGATTCCTAGGCTTCAGAAGAATTGTATAGACAATAGGGAAAATGGTCTATGTCTAGGAACTTAAGCTACATCCTGAAATATATATAACTAACATATGTCCTTAAATAGTCATGTGAAGGCTAATTATCATTGCTTAATTGCTATAGCTTCCTATGCAGCTTAGTGTATGAAATTGTCTAGTTTACTGTCTCTCCTTCTGTAAGGTGAGAGAACAAATTCTTTTGAGCTTTTCTAAGGGCTCTCTGGATTCACTCAATAGAGTTTAAAGTCAGACGGAATTTGTTTAGAATTGATGTTGGGAAGATTCTAAAAGCATTAAAATATTTGAATACTTGGTTAGGTAGAATGAAAGATTAATGTTAAACAACTGTCATCATTTAACAAAAGTGATAGTGAATTTCTTTGATTGTAAGTACCAAAATCACATAAATACAAAAGCATAAAAAAACTCTTTAGCTTGTTTACTATTGACAGAAGACTGACAGCTTTCTTAAGTTATTAATAAGTTGATAAAGTTAACCTGAAGGACAAATTTAAAACTTCAGATAAAAACCAAAAGAAAGTAACTATTTCCTATTTGGAAATAGGAGGATCAAGAGTTCATGGCTAGCCTCTGCTACATAACCAGTTTTGGAGGAGGTTGAGACCCAGTCTAAGTTTTATCAGCAACCAGAACAAAACAAATAAACAAAATAAAAGGAAACACTATAAAAATAACCCAACCAAACAAAAGCAAGAAAAACATGCATGACCTTGGATCCTTGCATGCTCCTTTCTTAAGTAATTACTTACATCTTAGTGACTTTATTTCAAGTAGTGATTATGCTTTTTAACCATTAGTCATCTTTCTTTTCTAGAGAAAAATAGAAAGCAGACAAGCGTGAATTGTCTGCCACCAGCATTCTGTTGCAGACTAGCAAATTTTGTGCATATGTAAATCTCATGTTTTCCTACAGGCATATGCTTCCTCGTAGTTCAGTTTCTCACATTTATTAACCAGTCAACATATATTTAGGTTCTCTAAACTGTGTAAAAGGAAGAAGCTAAACTTAATAAACTTAAACTTAGTGATTAATATTTTAGTAGTTTATTTTAGAAATAACCCAAAATTTTAATAAACATATAGTATTTCATTTAAATCATTACAACTTAATTTTTCTTCATTTTTATTTTATAGGTATGTATACATTACCCATGGAAACCAGAAAGGGGTGTAGTATTCCTTGGAATTATAGTTTCAAATAGTTGTAAGCTTCCAAGTGAATGCTGGAGTCAAACCAGAGCCCTTTAGAAAACTAGTTATTGTACTTCAACCAGGGAGCATGCATGGGGCGGTCCTGGGCCCTCTACACATATGTAGCAGATGTGCAGCTTGATCTTCATATGGAGCCCCTAACTGTGGGAGCAGGGGCAGGCTCTGCCTCTGTTACCTGGCTTTGGGATGCGTTTTCCCTACTTGGCTGCCTCTTCTAGCCTCAATAGAAGAACATGGCTAGTCTCACTGTAACTTGATATGCCAAGAATGGCTCATATCTATTGGAAACTCCTTTTTTTTTCTGAAAAGCAAGGGAGGAAGAGTGTATGAAGGTAGCAGAGGGCAGGTGAGGGTAAGGGCTTGGAGGAGAGAAGGGAGGGGAAATCTCCATCTGTATGTAAAATTATTTATTTAATTAATTAAAATATAAAAGAAAGAAAAGTAGCCATTACTCCTAATTACTGATCCATCTTTTCAGCCCCAGGGTAAGGTGAGAAGTCCTACCTAATGGATAAGCTTAGAAGCTGCATTAATGGTGGATTTTTACACCACCAAATTAAGCTATTCATTTCCTATGCTTCTTTCTTTTGATATTTTTATCTTTACTAATAAACTCAAGAAAATTAAAATATATACTTTTATGTGATATTCAGAACCTATTATCTTTAAATTAGTTTAAATTATTCAATGACTCTTATTACATAAGTATCATAGTGACAAAAATTTAAAATGAATTAACTGTGCATCCTGTATGTCTGAGATATAAGAATATTTCAGTTATGCATATTTATCTATTTAAATTTAGCCAACTTAAAAATTAATTTGATCATGCCATCCAGATATAGGAAATGTTCTGTATACATAATACACATAAACATAATATGCTGAGAAATGCATGGAACTTATATAGCCTTTATTATAAATCCTAGCTATGAGCTAAATATATATGTATAAATATGAGAACCTCAGGAGGAGCTAATATACTGATCTTCACTTTAAATTATATTTCGGCACAGTGAACGAATTAAAACTACCTTCTAAACTGTGGACATAACTTTTGTTTTAGACTTTTAAATTTTATTCATGTGTATATGTTTGTGTGCATAATCTGCATGTAAAATTGAATTTTAAAAAATGATGTGTGCCCACATAGCCCAGAAGATCCCCTGAACTAAAGTTGCAGAGGGTTGTGAACAGATGGATGTCAGTGTTAGACACTGAACTCATGTCCTCAGGAATAGCCAAAGCTCTTAAGGACTGAAATCTCCAGCTCCCTGAATGCAGCTTTTTGTTGCTGTTGTTAATTTGTGCAAGTGAAAAAAAAAAATCCCTGATTTTTTTTTCAGCAAGTGCCCATGAAAATATCGGATGTTTCCAAAGAGGCTCCTTCTTCTTATCTCTGTTTTAACAGAATTGTCACTCTGTACGTTTGTATTTCAGAGAAGAGGTAATATTTACATTTATAAGGGAGAGGATCAATTGCTCTTCTTTAAGGAGAAACTCGATATATATACTTATTATGGAAAATCTGAGATGGATTATTCCTTTACTTTTCTTTCCTTTGAGGAGAATATAATGTATTAAATTGTTTTACTTGAAGTTCAGAATATATTCATGATATACTCTTCATGGAAGGGTCATAAATTAGAGGGGATGGATTATAGGATTATGGTTTCAAGATATAAGTAGATTTACCTAGTATGGTATAATCTGTGTCCTGCAGAGATTGAGAAAGAAAGATGTTGAGTTTGAAGTCTGCCTGGAAAATATAAAGAGAACTTATCTCAACAAAGTAGTAGACTTTGTAAGGGGTTTTCAAAATGCTGACCTGATGTTCCCCGGACTTTGTCAATGCTATGTTATGGTTATCAGTGTTTACATGAGTCTCTGGGAGGACTTTTCTTAGTGTTTGTTCTCAGTTCTATCTTTATTTGCTACTTATTAAGATGATTGTCTCTGATTTTCCTCATCCCAGCTGAGAATCTTATCATTTCTTCCCTACTTTCTTTGAATATGATCTTGCTATAGATACTAATGAGATACTTAAAATGAAATCTTAAAAACAAACAGTAACAACACAGACTTTCTGAGCATAAACATTCAAAATTTCACGGGCACACATATTGTACTTGTGACCCAAATCTAGGAATAATAAACTTTTAACATTTTGCTAGATACAAACATCCCCAAAACAGACACAATATAAAAGCAGCATCCTTGCCCCAAGGAGAAAGTACTCTACAGCAAAAGGACTTACACAGAACAGCATGGACACCAATGAACAGTCTGGCTTCAAATGGAAAACAACTCACATTGCAAAGCAACCCTTTGCCTATCTTGAGGTTTCAGCCCACCATGAGAATACACAGATGTGCACCGACACCCTGAAGTCTCCAGGTGGAGGAAAGCAAATTTTAACAAAGGCAATACCATAGGACATGCACTCAGACAAACAGTAAAGTAATTGTTGTCACTGTGGGATACGGGATCAATAACTCATGAGTATTCAGAACCAAATCCAAGATAAACACAGTCCGAAGAGCTAATTCATACAAGGAACTTTTTTTCCTTCCTGAATATCTAAATTGAGAAAAGATAGACTCTTTCACCAACTACTTGACTCAGAGTCTGTAAAGAGATGCACATTACTGAGTTCTGTGGAGAAATTGCCTCTTTGCCTGGTTTTCTCACAAGTTCCATTTTGGAGCTGAAACTTCAGGATGAAATAACCTGAGTTTCCTCCTAGCAGAAGAATCCTGTGCTATCCATCTAAGCTTGCAGGGATGGAAGGAAACTTTCTACCCTTCTATCTACCCTGATTTTTGTTGGTGGTGGGTTTTAATGTGTATCTGTTTGTGTGTGAATATCTATCTGTGCATGTCCATTTGTGTATGTGTGCCGATGTTTGTGAATGGTGAGGTGTGTGTGTGTGTGTGTGTGTGTGTGTGTGTGTGTGTACCTAAGCATGTATATCTAAAGAGGAAGACATTGGGTGTCCTTCTCTACCATTTTATAACTTACTTCCTTGAGACAAGACTTTTCACTGAGTCATAAGCTTCTCCATTTTAGCAAGGCTAGTAGTCCAACAAAGCTTCAGGACTCACTTATCTCTATCCCCAACTTCCATGAATGTGGGCTTAGAAACATGACTGGGAGTGCCAGGCTCTTACAGGGCACTGATTTAAACTAAGGTATTCATGATATATGTTCTCTTATCTGCTGAGTCATCTCCCTGCCTCCAGAATATGAGTGTTTTTATATATAAGTGTAATAAAAAACAAAAAGCCAGGAAAATATACTATGAAGAAAAAAGGAAGGCAAGATGATTAAGCTAAGGGAAACCTATGAAGAAATCTAGGCAAAATGACAGCTGGGCAAGCTGGAAGAAGGAAGTCAGTAAACATGTTCTTCCACAGTCTCTGCATGAATTTCTGCCGTGATCTCCTCCAGTGATGACCATGGAAGTGTATGAAGAACGATAAATCTATGCCTTACTAAGTTGCTTTTGGTCAAGATTTTCTTACATCAGAGAATATCAAACTAAGACACCTCATGTTTCGAAGCAATCGCTTTTAGAAAATCTCAAATAAGCCAAATTTTCACATAATTTGACAAGTAGGAAAGTAGTATTATCATCACCTAAAATGCCACCTGTGCTAAGGAGGTTTATCACTTGAGGTAACAGGATATAATATAATGAGTAGCCCTTTGTAGTTATCTCAGAAATGTTCCTAAGTTGATGGTATTTCAGACCATTTGGTTTTTTTTATAAAGTTGAACTTAGTGTTTTCTTGCTGTCAATTGCTTCAGAGAAGGAAGAGTGTTTTGCTTGAGCTTAGAGACTCAGAGACTATAAGCCAGGTTTTCTTGTTGCTTCTGTTTCTGAAGCTTTGGTTAGGCAGCATCATAGTGGAAAAGCACTGGCAAAGCAAACCTGATTGCTTCCCACAGCCAGAAAGTAGGGAGGGACAAGGGGAGTCCAGGGATTCAGTAAATGATTAAGAACCATACTTGTGTGACCTAATTCCTTAACCTTGCTTCTGCCTCCATTGTCTAATACCTCTCAGTACTTATCACCAAATGTTAAATTCATCATTGAATTAGATGACTGATGAAATAGTGTACTAGAGTCCATCCAGTTCCTCAAATTTGAATATTATTGCTTTAAAAAATCAAAGTTTTTTTTTTAACATATTAACCATTGGGGGGACACTGTCTATGGAAAGCAGAACAACTCCAATCTTTATAAAAGAACAGAAAATTGTGAAACTGGACCTTGGCTAGGTAGAATGTGCCTTGCTCATCAAATATTGAAGAGGGAAAGAGAACACAGGTTGCTGAATTCAGCAATATGTAAAACAAAGAAAAATGGACTTTGGTGTCACTCAGGAGCCAGGTAATAAATTCATCAGTGGAATGTCTGTTTGCCTAATTTTCTTCCATCCAGTTGTTTGTTCATATTTCTTTGTACATTTTAATATTCTTTATTATATTAAAAAGATATTTTAAAAGAAGGATGTAGGCAAGTACATCATATGTAACAGAAAATGTGTTTTTGAGGGATTAGATGAGCTTTTTTTCGAAGTCATGATTCTACAATAAAAATATAATTTTAAGAAGAACCAGGATGTCTTCAGTTTCAGTGTGTTGTCCTTGTAATTTTATATTTTTATGCTTCCAAGCCTCCAGGAGCCCAGATCTTAATCCATAGCAGGTCATGCATTCTTGATAATCTAGGTTGAAAAAGCATCAGGAAGAGGACTGAAATCATTACTGACACTACATTGTATTTCATGTGTTCAATCATTTGTCTTCCTGTTTGAGTTTACTGTGAATAGGAAAGATAGTAGTAAGTGCAATGTAGGATATTTTTAAATTTTTTATGTTATTAATTTAGATAATCTCCAACAGAATTATGCAAACTTGGGGGTTGGATGTATTTTGTTGTTATAGTCCTATGGACTGGAGGAATTTATTTTTTTATTGGTCATTTTATTTGTTTACATTTCAAATGTATCCCCTTCCCCAGTTTCTTCTGCACAAGTCCCCTATCTGCTTCTCTCTCCCACTGACTCTATGAGGGTGCTTCTCCAATTGCCCACCTACTCCTGCCTCAGCTGCCTAGTGTTCCTCTATCCTATATCACCAAGCCTCCACAGGACCAAGGGGCTTTCCTCCCTGTGATGCCAGATAAGGCAATTCTCTGCTACATATTCAGCTGGAGTCATGGGTATCCCGTGTGTACTCTTTGGTTGGTGGTTTAGTCCCAGGGAGCTTTGGGGGATCTGGTTAGTTTATATTGTTGTTCTTCCTATGAGGTTGCAAACCCCTTCACCTCCTAGAGTCCTTGCCTTAACTTCCTCATTGGAGTCACCACGCTCTGTCCAATGTTTGGCTGTGTCCAGCTTCAACCTATTAAGTAGATCAGAAGAGATCTCCCAGTATGGAAAGTAGCAAATACTCCAGAATATGCCAAATATCCACTGGAGGGCAATATTGGCCCTAGTGGTGAATAGCAGATTTAGATGAAGTAGATTCAGACCTGAAGCACAAGATATCATCATGGTATATTAGCTCTTGTGTCTAGACATTTTTCTTAAGTTTTAAGCAATACAAGATATTTTAGATACTTTGGGAAAAATAATAGGAGCTTTAAGAAGTCTTGTAATAGTGAGAACCACGGTTTATTGTAAAGGCCAATAGATGACCTTACTGTCAGTATGGTCTACTGTAGAAACTGATGGTTCTATTTAGACACAAGAGACAAATATGTAAGTATTTTCTGCCTTGCATTTGTATGGCAATTTGCAGATGTTATCAAGGAAGTATATTATACTAAACTAAAATACAAACATTTCTCTTGAACATCCACAAAACCAGGAATGCAGCCAATTCATGTGTAACCAATTTCATTCTTTTGTCTTGGTTCCTCTACTTTTATTCAACTTGTATTCTGCAGGAGAAGGTAGAAATAGCATGAATAACTGGCTGTGTGGCAGTCAGTTACAGCATGCTATGTAGCATTTGTCTTAAACCTGTCACTTTATTACACAAATCCTATGAGAGCTGTAAACGATACTTCAGTAGATGTTTGGTGGTTGATGTTTCTGTTGAATAAACATCTACTGTTTAAAAAAAAAAAAAAAACAAAGCTCCTCCACTGCTACATAATTCTAGCTAGTGCATCAAACCCTGTGGCTGTTGATGTCCTAAAACATGACTTGATTGACTCAATTATTTTTTATAGTTCCTTTTGAAAATATTGTTCTGTGGGCATTAGCAAAGAGAATTCTAATATGTTTGGATATTTTCCCTTTAAAGATGTCTCAAAGCAGGGATTATTATGTGTATATCTCTTGTTTAGCAGTACTGAGAGATGAGTCATGGAAGATGATAGGGCCAAAGATTGTGAAAGACACATTCTTATGGCTTATATTTTTGAGACCTGTTCTGATGTTTCACAAGCTAGCTTCTCTATGGGGGGTGATGACTTTGAACTGACCCTTGTCCACTTATGCCCAGGTTCTGGAATTATATACAGGTACTACCACTCTAATTTTATTTGTTGGTAGGTACCAAAGCCATGAATTCATGTAAGCTGGGCAAACACACTGCCAATTGAGGTATGTCCATGGCCCTCAATAACTTACTGCTGCGGCTCCTGCTACTTCTGCTGCTACTACTACTACTGCTGCTGCTACTGCTGCTGCTGCTGCTGCTACTATTACTATTGCTATTGCTATTACTATTACTATTACTATTACTATTACTATTACTATTACTATTGCTATTGCTATTGCTATTGCTATTGCTATTGCTATTACTATTACTATTATGACATTACATCCTTTTCAAATAGAGTTATTGGCAATTATGAGCTGCCTGACATAGAAAGCAATAAATGACCTCTGATATTCTACAAGAGCAGTGAGTATACTTAACTGCTGATACATGTCTGCAGCTTCCAGCCATGGCTTGTCTAAACTCTGTATTCTAAATTTCCTTGGAAGCCTTTTGTTTTCATGGATTATCCAGCAACACAAGACAACAAAAATCATAATTTTGCTTCATTTGGGTCACCTAAGAATTCTTCAATTTGTAGTTGAAGGAGATCTACAAATTATAGGTATTTGTCATCTAAGGGAGTTGTCAGGAACGTATGATGTATGTATTTATTTTAAAAAGCCAGCAGTTGAAGTAAGAAATAGAAAATCCTTGAAACTTCAATGGACAAATGATATACATACGAACAGAGGGTTAATATGTAATCATGTACATCTTTTTCTCTAGGACAAGAGAGTCATCAGGAAAAAAATGACCTTAATGGAAATAATGAGAAAGTATTAACAAAGAAGGAAAATATCCAGAATCAAATCAAGGGCTTTGTGCTTCAACTCACCAAGCATTTGCAGATCTTAATGATGAACTGCACACTTCAACATGGCCTTGTAAAACTATGTGATTCTTTTAATTAAATGTGTAGAAATCATCAATTCAGAATGAGAACATCCAAATTGATAAAAAGTGAAATTTCTTAGCTTAAAGAAACAACCCATCTGGTTTAGAGAGGAGAGTAATGTGTAAATATTTTGCACATAATATGAGAACAGTAAAATAAGACAAACACAGGAAAAGAATGGTCACATTTAGTGTTGAGACATAGTTGATGTCACCTACCCATGTCCACGCATCATGCACCATGACTTAGAAGATCAAAATTAAAAAAAAAAAAACTTTTACTTAGAAAATCAATGGTTATTTATTGTTTCACTTAAGGCTTCTTCAACTGTTAAAAGAGAAATTCTAGCTAACTTAGTTATTTAAGAAAAAAAAAAGGCTAGGTTGGTAGAATGATTCATTGGATAATGGCATCTACTGTCTAACTTGATTACCTGAGATTAATACCCAGGACTCACAGGTTGGAAGAAGTTCCCAGTTTCCACAAATCTTTGTGTTACATTACACATGCAGTAAGACATATACATGTTCACACAAACACAAACACAAACACACACAGACACACACACACACACACACAGACATACACACACAGAGAGAGAGAGAGAGAGAGAGAGAGAGAGAGAGAGAGAGAGAAAGACAGAGACAAAGAGATAGAAAGAAAAAATACATAAAATGATAAAATAAAACGCCTTTTATGATCAGTATATTCAGTCTCAGCTAGACCCATTTTCTGGCTTTTATGTCACTTGATTTTTGCACTGGTTTCATCTCATAGGCTGTCTCTCCCTGTTCTGGCAAGGATGGGGTTCATCACTCTAGGTAAAAACCTAAGAAACCGATATAGAAATCATCCAAATCTCTGAATACATGTGCAAGAGTTAACTCTCTTCTCTAAATTACTTTATTAAATTGGCTTAAGACCATTTTTATTGGATATTTTATTTACATTTCAAATGCCAATCCCTTTCCCCATTTCCCCTCCCTAAAAAACCCCTATCTCATGCTCCCCCTTTTCCATTTGGCTTTTATACAATTTTTTTAAAATGTTAATCAAGGGCTTTATAAGTATGGTAATGCTCAATCAGAAGTGTAACATAATACTCAACCTAGCTATGTAAACTATCTTTGACTAGTGGAGACACGTGAACTTCTGCCTCCATGCTCCCTCTCTCTTTCTCTCTCTTTTTCTCTCTCATTACCTAGCTTCTCATCTACTTCGTCTTCTCTTCTCCTTACTCCATCTTTTCCTCTCGGTGCTCCTTTCCCCTTAGCTCCTTCTACATATCTAAGAGCATTATTTCACCTCTGTATACGGGGAGCATATGCTGGTGATTGCTGAGTGGTGTGGTGTGTACTAACTAAAACACATCATGTTGGAAGAAGTTGAGTTTCTCAAAGGAAAAGAATCTGTGTTGTCAATATCTATTATATTTCTGTTTTCATTATCACTGATATTAATATTCCTCTGTCTTCTGCATTACCTAGAATGGAAATAGAAATGATTAGGTGGTATTAATTGAGAATTAATACTAAATAATAAACAGTAAATATTTTTATGGCCATCACTGAGTGAGGATCAAATTCAAGAGGACATATTAGCATAAGGAGTTCTGTGTTCTTGTGAATAAAAGTCTGAAATCTCTTCCACAGACTCATATTTTATGTGCTTTGTCTCCATTTGTGATGTTGGTTATGAAGGTTTGATTTTTTTAAAATGTATTTTAAGTATATTAATGTGTATGTGCATGAAGATCAGAAAAGAGTATCAGTTCTTCTGGAAGAGGAGTTAGAGGCAGTTTTGAGTCACTTAATGTGAATAGTGGGAACTGTATTGAGTGTTCCTAACAATTGTGCAATCTCTCCAGCTTCAAGCGTAATTTTTTTTTTCAAGACAGAGTTTCCCTGAGTAGCCCTGGCTGTCCTGGAACTCACTCTGTAGACCAAGCTTGGCCTCGAATTCAGAAATCCACCTGCCTCTGCTTCCCAAGTGCTGGGATTAAAGGCATGTGCCACCACTGCCTGGCTCAAGCATAATAGTTTATACATGCTTATATAATATCTTTATTATAGTCAGCCCCTAACCTTCCTTCCATTACCTCAGTGTAATTAATACTCCCCCTTCAGGTCTACATCTATCTTTTAATTTTCAAATTCTACTTGTTTATTTTGTTGGAGAGATAGGTACACATGCCTGAGTACACATTTGTATGTCAAAGGACAACGTGTAGGAGTCAACAGTTTTCTCCTTCTTCCACGTGGTTTCGAGGTGTGGAACTCAGGTCATCAGGCCTGTCAGTAAACACAGGCCCACTGAATCATCCTAAGTGCCCTTATGATGTTCTTATGTACAGCCTTTATAAGATGTGGCTTGGCCAGCAGAAGTAGCAGATCACCAGGGGCAGGTATTTGAAGGCTATTAGCTATGCCCCACTTCCTGCTAACTTGTCTTCCAATCCCCTCTCAGTGAACAAGTTGGAAAATGAGTTCCTGATTCTGCCACCATAGGCTGGAGATGTTCTGGTGGCAAGAGCTTCTGCCACAAATCACCAAAATGCTGTGAAATTTCCAGTCCTAATAGTTCTGTCCTCTCATAAAATTTTTCTGTCAGATACCTTTTGTCAAAGCAAAAATAGAAACTTTGTCTTAGTGAATTTACTTAGGTCCATATTTGGATAAAATTTATCCACATTTTGTAGAATATTCATTATATACAGGTGACTCATTATGCAAATATTAATTTTATTGCATTAGTTATTACTTTCCACATGGTAGGGTTAAAATGAGTATTGTTACTAGACTGCAGATATTATTTTGAGAATAAATAACTTATCCAGGTAGATGTATTATAAATCATACTGAAATAGTAAAAGAATAAAACTATAACTTAAGAGTTTAACATATTTACTTCTTATTGTCCACATATCACAATTCAAGCCTCTTATTTTCACCAGTCTTCTGATATAGCCCTATCTATCTGTCCTGGAATTCACTACTGAGACTAACTTGCTGCTTTCACTACCTCAACCTTTGCATCTACCTGTAAAGAACTGTGAATCAATGTATGTACAATCCTTTGTATCTCTTGACAAAATGATTAAGGGTGTTCCCCTTTATTCTAAAAATGTTTTAAATCAGACAATGAGTTATATAGTTGTCATTGTCCTAATATAGTATTCTAAACACACATCCATATATATATATATATATGTGTGTGTGTGTGTGTGTGTGTGTGTGTGTGTCTGTGTGTGTGTGTGTATAATATATATGCTTACACTTTCAATTGATTGAGTTAATTGATGAGCCATTTTACTTCACAAATGTTAATAGGATCCTGTGTGATGTTTTCAAAGTATTTTAATTATAAGTATTTGTGTTTGCCTGAGTGTATATGTATGCAACACATGTGTGCAGACTCAATGGAGAGCAGAAGAGAGCATTGGTTATCCTAGAACTGGAGTGACAGTTAACTGTGAGCTGTCATGTGGATATGAAGAACTGAACACAGATTTTATGCAAGAGCAGTAATTACTCTTAACCATTGAGCTATCTATCCAGCAGCAAGCATGGAATTTTACAAACATACCTATGCTGTATATTCATTACATTTAGCCATCCTCCTTACACCCTCATCCCCTGTAATGGATACAGTCTTTACATCCACTTCTCTCTTTCAGTTTTACATATGATAGTGAATACACTTTGTCTTCTTTTACCTGGCGTATTACTTGATGTAATATCCTCCATGTTAATCATTTTTTTTCTGCATGCGCTATTACCCCGTATTTCTTTGAACCACAATAACACTTCCTTGTGGATACTTACCCCATTTTCTTCATACACTGATGTGCTGATAGGCACCTAGGCCGATTCTTAGCTACTGTGAGTACCACGATAACATAAACAGCTTTGCTTTGTTCACTCTCTTCGTTTCCTTTGGGAATACTGCCAAGAATCAAGACAGCTGGATCATGTCGTAATTCTATTTTTACTTTTTAGGAGAAGCTTTGCACAGTTATCCACAGTGGTCAGACTTACATTCCTACCCGTTGCTGTGTAAGAAGATTTTGCTGTTATTGTTTATTTGTTTCTACATACTATACTGGGGATTTGTGTTTCATGTCTGTTTGTTTGCTTTTGGCTTGGGTCTGATTCTTCTCTTTAGATAATAACTACTATAACAAGAGTGAAATATCCATTGTTTTACTTTTGATTTTCACTTCCCTGGGGAGCAATGCTGTTGAAGAGAATGACTCATCCATTTACCAGTCACTTGTACTAGTTCTTTTGAGGTATCTTACTCAGATCTATGGGCCCGCTTTTAAAAAAGATTACATTCCTTTTTTTTTTTGTATTGATATATTTTAACTTCTTTGTATAGTTTGAAATTAATCCTCTCTCAGATAAAATTCTTGACAGTCTAGAGTTCTCGAGTTATACATAGTAACATTTGCTAAATTTTGTTTGTGTAACTAAGATTTTGGGGAGCCCATTCAGAAAAATCATATAGCAATATGTTGACATTTTTCTCCAATTCTAGTAGCTTCAGAGTTTCAGATCTTAAAATGACTGATACATTTCAAGTTGATGTCACGAGTAAGATGCAGCTCTAGTTTTGCTCTTCTTCATGTGTCTATACAATGACCCTTACACCATTTCTGGAAGCAGCTGACTTTTTTGTAGTGTTTATTCTTTGTTCCTTTGCTGAAAATCAATTATTTGGAGAAGCCTAAGTTTACTTTGCATACTCCATTCTGTTTAATTCAATAGTATACATGCTTTTATGCTGAATACCATAACAATCCTATTACTGCATTTTTGTAATATGTCTTGTCATCAGACATCATGATGTCTCAAGCTTGCTTTTTATGTTTCCAGGTAAATTAATAAGACTGTATTTTATAATTCTTTGAAAACAATCATTGGTGACTTGGTGCTAACCATTGTATAGACTGTTTCATGTAGTATAAGTATTTTAAGTATTGTTATTTCATATCCATGAACATGGGATATCTCTCCTTATTGTAGAGTCTTTTTCAATATTTCTAATAATTTGTAATTATCATTATCTGTAATAATTTGTATTATAATTTCAGTATCTCTAATAGTTTGTAATTCATACATTTAAGTTTACATATGTGTTTTGTTATTGTGAATGCAATTTCTCTCATTTCTTTCTCAGCAAATTTATTAATACATAAAAAATTGCTTTGTGTATTGATTTTGTAGCCTACTTCAGTTAACTTTACTAGTTCTAACAGGCATTTAGATGGTTTGATGTTTTTGTATGGACAGAGTCATAACCTCTACAAACAGATAATTCAACTTCTCTTCTTGTTTGTGTGCCTTTCATTCCAATTGACCTAGATAAATCTTCTGATTCTATACTGAATAATTTTGGAGAGAATGAACAACTTATTGTATAGAATCAAAACTTCCAGCATTACTATTCTCTTTCAGCAGTATACTTATTTTTCACTTAAAATTATAGATATAGATATAGATATAGATATAGATATAGATATAGATATAGATATAGATATAGATATAGATATAGATATAGATATAGATATAGATATAGATATAGATATAGATATAGATATAGATATAGATATAGATAGATATAGATAGATATAGATATAGATATAGATATAGATATAGATATAGATATAGATGT
>JANHMN010000008.1:45856860-45915978 GCA_030674055.1 Rhabdomys pumilio
TGGTTTGGTTTGGTTTGGTTTGGTTTGGTTTGGTTTGGTTTGGTTTGTTGTTGCCCCCTCAGTTTGAAATGAATACAAACACATTCTACAGGGCTGGAGATGTGGACCATTAGAACACTAAACACCCTTGTAGAGGACTAAAGTTTAGTTTCCAGAAAGTGGCTTACAACTGCTTATAACATTAATCCCAAGAGTACTCAGTGCCCTCCTTGGGTGCCCAAGAGCACATATGTGCATTTATACATACATGCATATGAACACATGTATACACATAAATTAAAATATAAACCATTATTTTAAAAGAGAAGTGCTTCCCCATAAAAGGTTAATAGTAAGTCACTTGTTTGTTCTCTTTTTTATCTGCACCTTTCCCAGTTCCTCCCAGATCCACATTCCCTTCCCTACTTTTGCAACTGTGTGTTTCTATCAAGTCCCGTTTGTATCTCCCATACATTCTTGGGCATGTGACATTTTCCACTGGAAAGTGATGGCTGACTTACCAGGGGCTACACTGGAAAAATTATTGTCACTGTTACAGCAATACCAATTGTCAGTAACTCCTCAATTAGGAGTGGAACGTTATTCCACTTCCCTGCTCCATGTTGGGATTTGGTCTGGCTTGAGACTGTAGATGTCTTAGGTGTGTTGTCTCAACTTCTGTGAGTTTATACTACAGCTGCTGCTGTGTTGTATCTAGAAGGCACTGTTCCTTTGTAGTCATCTACCATGTCTGGTTCTCACTTGTTTTCCAAATCCTTTTCTAGGATGATTCCTGAGCCTTGGTAGGAGTTGAGTATGGTATATATGCCATTTTCTATGGCTGAGTGTTTTGTGGTTTCTTATTTTCTGCACACTGACCACTTGTGTATATCTGTATTTGATTAATTGATTGTATGTGTAGTTCAACCTCTTTATGCTGTTGACAGATGTTTGGTTTCGTTGTATTTTGTCAATATAGTAAAACTGCAATGTCTACAAATGAATATCTGTAAATATCACTTTTTATTTTTTGAATAGATATAAAAAAGTTGAATTGCATGATCAGTGAATGCATAATTTTAAAAGAAATAGATGTGTACAGTGGTCATACCATACTATATTTGGTAGACATAGATGTGTGTGTATATATATATATATATATATATATATATATATATATATATATATATATTTGTGTGTGTGTGTATTCTTTATTCTCAATGTATATACATGTTTAAGTTATAAGCTGATTTATATACAAAATCATCAGATAACATATATTATTGATTTCCTTACATTGCTGCTCTTGTCTATTTTATGTTTTGTAAAGGCTTGAGAAAAATTGATGCTTTCTCCTTAAATGTTTTATTATATTCATCTGAACCTAGAATTCTTCCTCAGGGAAATATTTTTAAAATATATTATTTCATATATCTTATTTTAAACAGCTTTATTGAGATACATTTTAGTTATGAAAATCATCTATTGCAAGTGTACAATTTAATAATTTCTACTAACTTTACCAAGTTGTGGGGCCATTACCATAAATCAGTTTTAGAATGTTCCTGTACCTTTAATAAGATCTCTTGTGCCCTTTTCCAGTTAATTTCTACTCCCACCACCTGCCAGAGGCAACACTTTCTGAAAACTTATGGTCATAAAATAAACGTGAGAGACATAAATTATCCTTTCCTTTTGTGTCAGATTTGATAGCATGGAACCTTCAATGAATTTGCACATTTTCATCTGTTACTCATATTGGGACATGGACTCACTCCCCTTGTTCTTTAGTGTGTCTAAAGCCAAGGTCTCTGCCTCTACACTGACAAAGTCTGCACACTCGTCCTCCCACGTCTCTTGTTGCTCTTCATCGGTATAGTTATAGACCAGATGACTATTCACAGACCAGATTTTGGCATTTCTAATTTTTTAATATTTTCTCTCATATTCTTCTTCATTATGCTCTCTGTTTCATTTTTTAACTTCCTGTTAGCTTCATTAATTTTTATTTTTCTATGTTTGAATGTACAGCTTAGATGATGGAATTTAATTTCTTGTTCTTGTAAGGATTTAGCTGTCAATATCTCCTTAAGATCTGTTAGTTACATTACACAAATTTAAAATATTTAAAATATTTTCCTCATTGCATTTCTTTAGTATGGCTCTTGGATTTGGAGAAAAATGTGCTGTGTTGTTTTTATATACTAGTTAATTTTCTAGGTAACATTTTTCTTTTATTTTGCTTTATTTCTATGATTGTCAGAATGTTACATAATTTAAAAGGTATTAAGTTATATTTTAGAAAGTACTGTGGATGGAAAGGCGCTTCTGTTTTGATTAGTGTTTTGTGAATTACTTCAAGATCATTTCTCTCACTAAGTACAGCTGATGCTAAGTGGAGACTTTAGATTGTATATTCCCTGTTGAACTTTTTATCTGTAGACATTCATTCACTCTTTTAAAAAGTATTTTCAGTCATCACACTTTGCTTATGTCTTTCTCAAATTGTTCCACTTTTGAAGAAATTGTTTATTACACCATTTATGATAGAGTCATGTGTGTGGAGAACAGAAGACAACTTGGCAGAGTCAATTTCTTCCTTACACCATGTAGGTCATTGGGGTGAAATTCAGGTCTTGGAGGAAGAACATTTACCAGCTTGCTAATCTCACTGGGCCATAAAATGTCCCATGTATTAAAATACATTTTGTAATAGTTACTGATTGTTATATTTTAAAAACAAAATATTTAATGGCTTAAACCTACAATGTTTAACTTCATTGTTCTGTACATCAAGCTTGGTGTAATGATGTTCATAGATTCACAAGGCTGCAGGTGGCAGCGAGCAACCTGTTATCCAAAGGCCTTGAGGGAAGACTCCTCCTTTAGAGTTTTCTAGATTGTTAGTAGATCTTGACTCCCTGTAAAGATGGGATTGATGTTCCTGCCTTCTCTCTGGCCACCTTCCAAGGGACTTATAGGCCCTGCGCCCAATCTCAGATTCTTATATATGTTTAGTCCTCTCAAAAAAGGAAGTGTCTTGTTTGGGGAAAATCCCTCTCATGCTTGAAACCTGTGCCCTCTTAAAATCAAAAGTTCTTTTCTTGTGAGGGACTTAATGTAATTTCAGTAAACTTACTGAATAATTTATCTTTGGGTCAATTAACATTTTCTTTAATTGTATTTTCAAAAAACTTTTCCCCATATAATTTCAAAGGCCAGAGAAAATATTTTAGTATTCTGTCTAACTTGCAATTGTATTGCACTTGGAGGCTGATTCCAAATTGATCATTTTGAAATTTGTTTTATTAACTAGATATTTTTACTTATTTTATAAGTGTCCTCATAATGCATATCAAATCCTGAATAGCACAAATCTATCATAGTAGAGCAATTACATCTTATTTTCATCTATTAAAGACCATTGGCCTTAGGGCTAGTGGTGTCAGTTTGTTGGTAGAGTTCTTTCCTAGATTCAAAAGCCCTGGGATTTATTTCCAGCACTGTACGAAACCAAGCATGTTAGATGGTTGTAATGTTGGTGCTTCAGAGATGGAAGACAAGATAGTCATCTTCAGCTATAGGGAGACTGGAAGGACATCCTGGACCACATAAGACGTTAAAAGTTCAAAGCAAGAGAAAGAGGAAAAATATCTTGGTAATTTTTTTCTTGGAAATAGTGAAACTAGATCAACTTAATCCTTTCCCAGTGGTTTCGAAGACTTTTGAGAATGTTTAGTATTACCACTGAATAATATATTTTGAATATTCTTCAATATCTATTCTTTCTGGAGTGTCAGAATCTGAATGTCTCTAAGAACTATGTATGCTCTGCAGCCATTTTTTAAAGATTGTCTCCTACTGTAACCTTGAGTTTTCCGCTCTTCACATAGAGTGCTTAGCAGAAAGGAGGGAGAAAGAGACAGAAAGAGCTGGAGGGAGAATGAGCATGAGCAAGAGAGTAATCAAGAGAGTGGAGAGCAAGAGAGAGCAAGAGAATGGCTGTGTGTGTGTGTGTGTGCGTGTGTGTGTGCGCGTGCGTGCGTGCGTGCGTGCGCGTGTGTGTGTGTGTGTGTGTGTGTGTGTGTGGCTTTTTTAGTGTCCTGAAAGGCTGATCACTCTGTCCTGTCAAATTAGATTTTCTACCATACTCAGCATGGGTCTAATATGGTGCACCAGGCAGAAGCCAATGCCATTCACTGAAATCACCTCATTTCTTCCTCTTCTTTGAGCATCATAGTCCTGAGAAGCTCCTTTTCAAATATCTTTGAAGTGTCTTTTATTCGGATTTCTTGCTTGGCAGCAAGTGAAAGCATATATCCATGGCTATTTAGGCTATCATGGCTAGAGCAGATGTACTAAGTCAATTGTGACTGAGTGAATTATGGTCTATAAAAGATTCTTGCTGTTCTCTCTCCCATAAATTAGACTAGATAGACAATATTCCACATGTGCTCATCCATAGATTAAGAATGACAGGTGGCCAGTGGATATTGAGTAAGGGAAAATCAATTTCCTAAAAAAGTGAGTTCCTGAACAGGTTGTCCAATCACAAATAGGCAGCCCTGGGCATATGTGAAAACAAACTTACGTGTATACATGTAACCATAATAAATAAATAAATTAAAGATGGTGAACGTGGGAGGAGGACATTGGGGAAGGGAGGAATGCGTGTAACAATATCAAAGACAGAGTCCTGAATGTGAGAGGGGAAGATATGGTATGAGTTGGGATGGAGAAGCAGAGGGGAGGGTGCTGTAAATGAAGTACTAGTGTGTGAAATTCCAAAAATTATAGAAAATTATCTTAAAATTTACAAAAGGAGAAAATTGACTGGAACTCAGTTTTCTTGGTCGACATATACCTTTTGTGGGGAGAAATTATAAGATGATCAGAGTGACTTCAGATTGAAATTGTAGAATTTATAACGAAGACTAAGTTCACTACAAAATTGACATCAAATTTGCCTATCCAGTTTCAACGTGGATAGGAAGTTAAAGATTAGAGACAGAACGGAGAAGTAATCTTCTAAAAATCATACAAGATCCACATAAAATTGTCACTTGACTTTACAATAAATCATGAATGTTAACTAAAGTTGAAGACATTCTCCTTTGATCTACTAAGAAATACAACACAGAGAAATACCCAATGTTTTGAATATGCAAAATATAGACATAAAACACCATGATCAGCTTACATTAAAGGCATAAAGTTAATTCAGAAGGACAACTTTGGGAATTGTGAAGAAAGGGCTACTATTTGGAATTCAAATTTTTTACTGTCTTGAGAATTTCATATATGACCAACATATTTGTATCATTTTTATCTTCTTCACCTCCTTCCAACATTTTTCTTGTTCTGTGCCTCTCCATAAAGTTCATGGCCTCTTCTATAATTATTATTGTTACACCTCTCTCTTTCTCTCTCTCTCTCTCTCTCTCTCTCTCTCTCTCTCTCTCTCTCTCTCTCTTTTTCTCTCTCTCTTTCTCTTTCTCTATCTCTCTTTCTCTCTCCCTCTTTCTCTGTTTCTCTCTCTCTGTGTGTCTGTCACTTTCTGTGTGTGACTGTGTGTGTGTGTGTGTGTGTGTGTGTGTGTGTGTGTGTGTGTATGTGTATAACCAACAAGCCCATTTTATATTGCCTGTTTTTAGGGCTGACCACCTGGATTAGATAATCTGTCAAGAGACTCAAATACAGGGCTTTTACTAAAACTCAAGTAATGTTTATTTAATCAATTCATAATTAGAAAATAAAATATTCCTTTGTGCATTTCAGGTAAAACATTACATTTGAGCTTCCTATAAGCAAATTTTGATCTTTGAACTTTTGATGCTTTAGCAGTGGTTAAATGAGGAACATTATTAGTGTATGTACCACCAAAAGAAAACTGATAGGAAAGAGACATACCTTTTTTTTTGTTTTGTTTTGTTTTTTTTTTTTTTTTTTTTTTGAGACAGCTATGCAGCCCTGGCTGGTCTGAAACTCATCATAGTGCAGACTGCTTTGAATTCATCTGCCTGCTTCTGCTTCCAAAATGTTGAGATTAAAGCTGATGGCCACCATACCTAGACACATGCCTGGAACTTTGCATAATTGGGACTTACGATTCACTAAGCATCCCACTTTTTTGGGGGAGAGGGTTCTTATAGAAGTAAAAGTACAGAAAATACTCATTCCTATGGATTAGCATTTTATTGATGGTGATGGGGTGTTTGTTTTTGTTTGTTGTGAAACAAACCTCCTCCATATATCTCTTGCTAGTTTGAAGCATTCACTGTAGAAAAGAGCTAGCATTAAATAAATGTTTCTCCCGAATGTGCATCCATACTATGTGGGATGACACTGATAGGTCATCATGCCCAGGGCATTGTTTCTGCTTTTACATAGAAAAGCAATAGAGGAACAGCAGAAGACTCTGTCAATACATAACCTTGCGTGTTTGCTGATTGTGTGTGTGCGTGTGCATGTGCATGTGTGCACATGCACACACACACATACACATAAATACTCTCTCTCTCTCTCTCTCTCTCACACACACACACACACACACACACAAACATACATACACAGTTTTGATAATTAAAACCATGGCTGCAGGTAGACATGGGTGTAAGCTTTGCCTTTCTAACCTAGAGGAAGCAAGTCATTTCAAACACTGACTTTGAAGGTTTGCATTCAAGGTTCATGCAGAATTTCATCACTTGATTCAAGTAATATGAAGGCTTTAGGGAGAACGCTCAAACGGCTCCATTATTCCTAAGCCAGGAGGTCTCAAGATTTTAAGGGTCATATAATTTAATTATTTGATTCCCTTCCCTACCCTTACCCTTCTTTTTCCAGCCCCTCCCCTCTACTTCTTTCTCTCCCTTCCTTCCCCCTCCTCTTTTGCCCCTTTTTCTCTGGTCTTCTCTTCTCCTCTTCCCATTTTTCCTTTCTACTCATTTCTCGAATCTTCTTCACTTAACTCTTTTCATCTTTCTTTTTCTTTGTCAGACATGAGCTTTCTGTTTCACTCAGTCTGAACTTAAAATGGAAACCCTCCTGCCTGCATGTCCTGAGTACTTGGGAATTGCAGTTACAGACCACCATGCCTGGCTTCTGGAGTAGTTGTGACAAGTCAATGCACACACACACACACACACACACACACACACACACACACACACACACCAAACAAAAAATAAACCACAAATGTGCACTCATCTCAATTCCATTGCCATATAACTTGTTACGGATGAACATAAGAAATTAAATTCTTAAGACGAAAGACTTATTACCTATACTTATTTCTTGCTATGTTTTTATTTTATTTCCTCATAAAATGATAATTTTGTGTTTGCTATTACCTTCTCAAGGTTTGTAGTCATCTGCAGAGCTGACTGGAGGGCCACAGTACTCGATTATCACTGTTATAAACTTTCAATAATTCATTCTCACAGAAATCTAATAATCAGTAACTTCTTATACATTGAATTATCTGCTTATCTTTAAGCTGTAACTGTCTAAATTAACACCACTGACTATGCAAGAACCAATTCAAAATAATTTTGCCAAAGGATGGGTAAGCCAAACATGGTAGAGTATGTGTGTAATTCCATCAGTTAGAAGGTAGAAACAGAAAGATCAGGAAGTCAAGGTTATCATTCCTAATACAGTAAATTCAAGGCCAGTCTGAGATGCATGAAAACCTACATCAAATAAAGCAAACAAATAAAACAACCCTCTCCCCGCCAAAATAGATAGAAGTTAGTGCACAGGAAGTAGTGAATAAGCCCAGTATGACTGGATGCAACTTTTCACGTGACCTTGCTGGGCCTCTAATCTTTGTTCTCCATCTTAATCTGCTTTCTTCTGTGCTTTCATTTAATTCTCTGACATTTTTGTTCATATTGTAAAAATGGAAGCTTCTGGAAAGTGACTTCCCATCTGCTACCAACTGAAGAAGCCACTGAATAGACTTGGGAAATAGGGTGGGGTGTAAATGATTTCAGGCTGGTTTGTCTGGAAACCACAGCAGAGAAGAACTCTTGCATGACAAGTAAAAAGTCAATCATTTTGCTCTCATATTTGTGGAACATAAAACCATACCAGGAAATTTGGTATGGTAGAGCAGGTATTGACCAGGAGATGAGGTGGGCACACACCTGAGGCTTCGGCAACTCCCAGCTCTCTTCCAGACTCCTGACTTGGAACACGTGCCATGCTTCTCACATAAAAGAAATGTGTCCTATTCCATGTAGGCCCAGAACAGAGTTCTCCATCTTAATGAGGTACCTACAAGCCAGGAGGACAGAGCCAATAAGCTTCCCTTCCCAGAAATTCCTCCCCCAAAAAGGTATTTAATCTGGGACCCACCTTGAGAAGTGGGGGATGGTTTAACGCATCCACTTTCCACCATGACAATAAACTGTTTATAAGCATGGACTGTCTCTTTTCACCAAGATCCACCATAGGGAACCATGAAGAAGGCCTTTGCCTACAGAGCTGCAGCCTAATCTCCTTTAGAAGGCCTCTCAGTGCTCCCAGCCACAATGGGCTATCAAACCTGTAGTCCCCAAATTAAGGACAATCATCCCAACTCTGATAAGCCTGAACTCCCCCTCCCCCAGCCCCAGCCCAAGCTAGATTCTGTCCCCAGCCCTCCACCCCAATTCCTTTCTGTGCATTTCTGCAACTCCCAGAAGAGCCTGGACTTCCAAGAGTCTGAGAACCCCATGGCCCCCAGCCTTATTTCAGGCTCCCAGGACTATCTAATGAGATCGAGCTTTCTCATGTCTCAGACAGTGTTTTCCTACCCCTGGAGTGATGCCTTGGTGCTTCCCTACAGCCTAGCACTGACCCTGGTGTGTTAGGGTAAGCTGAGTCAAACACCCAGCATGCAGACCATGGCCAACAACCCTACACTTATTCACATCTATGAAAGGGATACACATTTAAGTGCGACAAAATAGGATAAAAAAGAGAGGTCTATATGATTTTTTTCTAAATTAGTCGCACACTCTCATCCAAAGGACAGCTTAAGAATGTTCTTTCTCTCTAATAAAAGGAGAAATGAGGTGGATCATTAAGATCAGGAAGAAAGAAAGCCATGAACAGTATCCAACCTAACACAATATACTAATATAATACTGGTTAATGCTGATATAATTTTTAAAATATATTTTTATTTATTTTTCATTTTATGTGTGTAAGAATCTTGCCTGTGTGTATGTGTGTGCATCATGTGTCTGGTTCTAAGAAAGTTCAGAGAAGGTAATCTGAATCCATGAAACTAAAGGTGCGGATGGTTGTGAGTTACCGGATGAGTGCTGGAAACCTAACCCAGATGCCCTCCGAGAGCAGGAAGTGTTTTTAGCTGCTGATCCACTCCTCCAGTCCTTATGGAAATTAATTTTAATTAGTTTTTTTATTATTTTCAATTATGTGTGTGTATATACATCTGTGCTCAGGTATAAACCAAAGTGAATACAGGTATCCAGAGTCCATAATGGAAAGTTACAGTTGGTGTTGAGACACTGGAAGTGAGTCCTGGAAACTGAACTTGAGTCCTCTACTGGAGCAGTATATGCACTTAAACACTGAGCCACCACCTCAGCCTTAGAATGACAGACTTTTAGTTGTATCGTGTATTTGGTTACAAGTAAGAGAAATCTCAAATAAATAAATCTAACCATTGAGATTGTATAGCTTATTTAATGACACAGGAAAATAGAGAATATTGGGTTTCTTTTGCCCTATATCTTCAGGCAGGTAGTAAAGAGGCTATATGGATCCTACGTGGCATATCTCCAAATAATCACATCAAAGGAAACTCTTCTAAGACTTTTCCTGTGTATCACTTGCCTGAATTCCTAAAGCAAAATATACTATTAAACATGAAGATAGGACTATCCAGAGAAGTCATTTTTGATGTAGCCTGTAGAGGCTTTTACTGTCTATATTTGTGTAATATCAGCTATTTTAGCAATAAAAAAAGAAATATGAGAAATAGATGATAGTTAAGTGACATACATATACCTACCAATAAACATCTCAGAAAAGAAGAACACAAAATGTAGTATTGTAGTGTTTTCTCCAGGGAAAATTGACCCTGTTTAATAATGTAAGGTAAGTGTGAGTGTCCATTTTATAGACAGTGGGATGGAGCTAGAACTCACTAGGTAGGCTAGCATGGAAGAAGTACGAAGTTCAATCCGCAGTACTGTGTATAAGCATAGGGAGTCCACATTTGTACTCCCAGTGTGTAGGAGGTAAAAGGATCACAAGTTCAATGTTATTTTTGGAAAATGGATTCTTGAGTTGCTATCTTAAAAATAAAGTCCGAACCCTGTGGCTGGATACATGTCTGAAGAAAGGAATGATATTTAGGATGTTTTAGCTTAAGAAATGATATTAAGGGGTGGAAAGATGCATCAACAGCTAAGAAGACTTGCTGCTTTTGAAGATGACCTGAGTTCAGATCTCAGAAGTCACACACAGGTCCCTTACAATCATCTGTAAATCAAGGTCCAGGCCTGACAACTTCTTTTAGGCCCTCCTTATAAATAAATATGCACATTTATGGAAAAGAAGCAGTAATTAACTGTAGTCTGCTATATTACAAATTAGATTTAAATATATACAGAAGAGATACTTGGGTTTTGGCTCAATATCTAAGAGTTATTGCTGATACTGAGGAGGTGTGGGTTCTAGCACCCGTGTTGACTCCTAATTGCCTGCAGTGGCAGCTACAGAAGATAACAATGCCCTCTTCTGGCCTGCATAAATACAGACATATGAAAACAGACAAAAAATAAAAAGTAAAAGGAGATTTCCTACATAGTAAGTGGGATAAATAGAAAGTCGAATCATAGATGAAACAGATGCAATTTATGCTCTTGCAGAAAACTAGAGGGATTTTTTGTTGTTGTTGTTTGTTTTCTCAGCACCAATGTGGTGGCCCATAGCCACCCATTTCTCCAGTTCCAGGATATCCAATGTTCTTCTCTGTCCTCTTGGTTCTGCACACATATGGTGCACAAACATATCTATACAAATACTATAACATATACATAAAATACAAATGTACAAATAATACAAATTCAAATACATAAATAAAAATTTAAAAATCTAAAAAAAAAATTGGAGATTAAACAAAAACAGGAAGGAACTCTAATGTTTGGTTCAATTTTTTTTTTAATGAGGCCATGAGTAAAAATGGATGATTAAACAGAACCAAGCCTGCAGACATGTTTTATAATGTATCATCTCTGTGGCCAAACTAGATTCTCCTTTAGTTAAACCTACCCTTAGAATAATAGTTATCCCAGTTCTACCAGAATAATTCTTACAGTGAGATTTTAGTTTATAATTCCAATGAAAATAGAATGCCTACTATAAAGGGCTGCTTTCTCCACTGTGGCTTCATATACGAAAATAAATGTGATGCTGTGGGTTCCAAACACACAGTGATTCTGTAAACTCAGTATCATGTGTAGTTTCTTTTGTAATAGATTTTACTTTCTATGTAGTTCAGGGATGCTAATTACAAAAAGTAACTCACTGTCTCTCATCTCCTTCAGGCAGCCTATGGCAGCAGGCTCAGTTATTGGTCCAAAACTGAGGTCTTAACTCCAGAAGAATCAATCTATTCTTTCATGAAGTTGATCAAGTGCTTAAGGTAAGGCTGTTTCAGACTTCCATTTTTTTCTAAACATTTTAAACGACATTCATTCTCCTTATAGTCCACAAACTGTGCATAGTGACTAAGAGCTGAGCAATGTATGTGCTCATATTCATTCTCTGTCCATTTTAGATTCTGGTCACTGCCAGGTAATGACAGCTCAGAGTGCAAGAACCAGTTTTGATGCATTTCAATATGTGAGTGAAACTTAGATGTGTTAGATGTGTTTCCATCATTGGAAACATTGTCCTGGGTGAAGAGAAAAATAACACTCCAGCTCTTACCCCTAAGGATCTTACAACTTGGCAGAGAAATCAGACATATACACAAATACAACTTACTACAAGTGATGTAATACTGGTTGTCAGATGTTCAGGGAGGATGCACAGAGAGAACAGGGCTCTTAGCTAGGGTTACTATTACTGTGATGAAACACCATGACTAAAAGCAGGTTGGGGAAGAAAATATTTATTTGACTTATGCTTCTACATCATAGTTCATCACTAAAGAAAGTCAAGATAGGAACTCAAACAGGGCAGGAAGCTAGAGGCAAGAGCTGATGCAGAGGCCATGGAGGAGTGCTAATTACTGGCAACCTTTCCATGGCTTGCTCACCCTCCCTTCTTATAAAACTGAGGACCACATACTGAGAGATAGCCCTACCCACAATGGGCTTGGCACTCCCACACCAATCACTAGTTAAGAAAATGCCTTACAGCAATATTTGTCCTCTCCCCAATCTTATGGAGCCAATTCCTCAATTGAGGCTCTCTCTTCTCTAGTGACTATCAAGGTTACATAAAACTAGCCAGCACAAGAGAACATCCACTGGGTGGGGTAGCATTTCACAGATGGCTTAAAGATATTCATGAGACTATGATGGGATGTGAGAGGAGAATGAGAGAAAATAGTACTCATCTCTGGGTACTATATCGTAGCAACTTTCTAAAGCGTAGCATTAAGTTCAAAATAAAAGAAGGATTCCATATTTACTAAAGACAGCCCAAGTTATTGATATTAAAAATTAGGGTCCTTGTCCTCATGTCCTACTGTATTCCTTTCAGTTGATTCATTTGCTTTTTTCTCCTTTTTCCATTTTGACAATTTTATATTTTCAATCCCTATCCCATCTATTTCATTTAGCATTCTGATGTAGGGCATTACAACAGAAGAGAGGCAAAAGACTGCTCTTGACTTCAAACAATAGAAAGAAGACACCACGTAAGTGGAAAATCCCAGAAGCATTCTTTCAAGTATTCCTGGATCTGGCAGAGGGGGAAGGTCTCAAATACTTTAATAAGATGGCTCTCTATCCCTCCACTTCTATTTGTTTTTCTCTATCCATTTTCCTGATAATCTCCCTGGCTCTTTCTTTTTCTCCTTCCTCTCCCCCATCCATATCATTCCTGTCTATGTCCACTCTATCACACCTCTCTTCATCTCTGTCTTCCTTGTTTTTTACCTCAGTCTGGGATTCAAACATAAGGTACATCCTCAATTTACAGACTGGCAGCAAACTTCAGGGTCCACCATGGCACAAAATTATGCTGGGTGTACATTGGTGTAGTAAGGCGTCAAGACTGTGGGTGACTGATATGCATTTTGTATATAATTTGCATATGAATCACAGTAGAGTTTTGTGAAAGACGACAGTAAGATATGTTGCACTTAGAAGATCAGAAGAGCATAATAGTTTTCCAAAAGAGAGACATGAAGGCATTGAGCAGAGGAGATTATATATATATATATATACTCTATAGACAGGTAACGAGGTCCAGTGATTGCCACACCCCATCCCAGCATCAGATCTTCAGATCTCTGTTCTGGCTTCCCCACCAAAGACAAGAAGGAGTTCTCCCAGACTCTGGCTGACCTTTCTTCTCACTTTTGCCCATGGCACTATGGCTAGAAGGATCATATGACCTAATAAACCACATCTACATTATAAGAAGAGTTTAGTTCTCAAACCACCGGGATCAAAATAGAGAGGAATATGTCCCGCACAAAAGTGATGGACTATTTCTATGTGGAAGCAAAACAGATGCTCAGAAGAAACACCTGACCTAGCACATAAATTCCTCAGTGCCTGTGAAGGTTGATGATGGGTTCTGAAGATTTTTGTCCTGGTTCCCTATGCATAAAGCAACAGAGAATATTGACCTAAAAAGAGCACCGTAGCCAAAGGGACATGGCCTATTTTAACAAAGGATTTTAGTTAAAAGACAACTTGGAGGACATCCAACTCAATCTCATCATTTTCCAGATGGGAAAACTAAAACTCAGGCAGAGGCACTGAAATGCCAAGGACACACAGGTAGTTGGTGGTAGAGGCAAGATGACAGCACTATATATTATGTCCAATAATAGTTTTTCCATCAACACAAGAAAGCATATTCTTGTTTTTGGCTTTCTTTCCACCAGCCTCAAAATTGTACAATATAGCTTTTATACACTCCAGCAGAAAACATCACCAAGAGTTGAGTTAAGGTCCCAGAAAAAATTTAAATTTCCCTGTAACAAAGCTAAGAAACTTTTTGTTTCCCTGTAACAAAACTTGTTGCATTAATGGGCTAAGTTTCAGCAGGGGCACTTTCCCATCTGTGGTGGAACTTGCCTGAGCATTCTGGCTTTGTTCCCCAAATCTCCTGGCAAGAAAAAAAAATACAATTCGCATCTTTGAAGAGACTTTTCCAGCTTCTTTTTCTTCCTTCTATCCTCGCCACTTTCCTGCTGTTTCTTAACTGCAAAGAAAAACTGTCACCAACTCAGGAGTATCTCTGAAAAGAGGTAGGAGGGAGCAGTACACCTGTCAACGCTACGGAGGAAAGTACTGGAGTTCTTAGTTTGTTCTCTTGCTGCAAAAGAGAAAAGGCACTGGCTGATTCAGAGGTTTCTTCCGCAGACCTGCTGAAGAATGGAGTTAGTTTGGCCAGCCTTGGCTCTTAGGAAGATCGAGGGTGGGTTACTACCTTAGATTTCCTCTTGGCTTCAGCTTCCCTACAAGATAGAGGGTGGCTACTACTAGAGAAGCCTCTGGTTAAGGACTTTAGTCAAGAATCGCGTTCCAGAATGCCCTGTATTTCTCTGAGCATAGCTAGCACAAGAGGGCTAGCTTTAAAGACTGGAATCTCCTTTCCTCCCGCCTCCTTTCATGGGCTGCTCCACTTCTGGACTCCCTAGCTTTCTGCTAGAGCTGACAGTCAAGGATCAGACTCAAAGCTCCCCATCAGTAAGCGCCAATATACCGGCTCATCCCAAGTGGGTGTCTGCAGTTCCTAGAACATGGGCGTGGGTGTTGGTGGACCTGAGGTTTCCATCTCAGAGTTGGGGACGCTTAGCCCTTTTGAGTATCCTGAAATCCACAGATTCCCTGGGGACCACGAAACTCCCCTGAAGAGGCAACCTCCCGGCTCCTGGGCCACCCACCCATTCCTCCACCCGCCCCCCCTTACCTCAGCACGCAGCCCCTCCCTGCGTGATGATGCAAACCGGTGGGGAGGGCGGGCTCTGAGAAGGGTGGGGAGAGATGGATAGCAAGCAAGGGAGGGAGAGAGGGAGTGGGAGGAGGAGGAGGAGGAGGAGAGGGAGCCCAACGACCATTTAAAGCGATAGCAATCCCTGCCCTCTCCCCAGTGCTTGGCTGTTGGAGAGCGTGAGCCGCAAGCCAGGGAACCGGGAGCGCAAGCCGGTGCGCGGGCCAGCGGAGCCACAGAGCCAGGTGCCAAACACTGGCTGAGCCCTGGGACCCCACTCAACCTTTCCTGCTGCACCTCCTCGGTCTCCTCCACCCTCTGTGCCTACAGAAGTCCCGGGCTTCCCTCAAAGGAGCTTACCTCGAGAAGCCCGGACCTAGGAGAGCCCACCAGCATCCCCTCCAGCGCCGCCGCCGCTACCGCAGCAGCATCCGGAGCGGCATGGTCCAGCTGGGGAAGCTGCTCCGCGTCCTGACTTTGATGAAGTTCCCCTGCTGCGTGCTGGAGGTGCTCCTGTGCGTGCTGGCGGCGGCGGCGCGCGGCCAGGAGATGTACGCCCCGCACTCGATCCGGATCGAGGGGGACGTCACCCTTGGGGGGCTGTTCCCAGTGCACGCCAAGGGTCCCAGCGGAGTGCCCTGCGGCGACATCAAGAGGGAGAATGGGATCCACAGGCTGGAAGCTATGCTTTATGCCCTGGACCAGATCAACAGCGATCCCAACCTGCTGCCCAATGTAACGTTAGGCGCGCGGATCCTGGACACTTGTTCCAGGGACACTTATGCGCTCGAACAGTCGCTCACTTTCGTCCAGGCGCTTATCCAGAAGGACACCTCCGACGTGCGTTGCACCAACGGAGAGCCCCCGGTTTTCGTCAAGCCAGAGAAAGTAGTTGGAGTGATTGGGGCTTCGGGGAGCTCCGTCTCCATCATGGTAGCCAACATCTTGAGGCTTTTCCAGGTAGGGGGGCGCTCCCTTTGGGGAGGAGCATTCTGTGGCTCCCTGCGCTCTAACCTTAAAAGCTGGTTTGGACTTCATGGGTTGCAGGGGTCAGGCCAGCACTCCGACATTTCTACCCTGGAGATTCTGCCGAATCCCTCCCACCCCACCCAAGGAGGTATCTTCCTTGCTTAGTTTACTCCTCTTTTTATGTCTTCCCCTGTCCACGCTCCACTCCATACGGCATGACTCCCCGGATTTATGGTCCCATTTACAAGAAGCAATCTTCGGAAAAACAAGGCGATGATTTAAATGGTTTGCATTAGAGTGAAATATGGTTCGGAAACAGGCTTATAAAAGTGCCTGGGCTCCTAGAGGAGCAGGTTAGGCACAAGGATAATGAAAAATTAGAAGATGCTTTGAAAATGTCATTTCTCAACTCCCCAGCTTCCCATGCCCAAGCCACTTAGGAAACCTCGACTCCACGGAAATGTTCTCGAAGACCTCAAGAAGCCCCTTCTTCAAATGAGGGTTGGGGTTTACCCGCATGTGGATAATTGCCCATCTCTTTGGGGTTGAATTCCAGACCTGTAGCCGGTCTCCATCAGAGGCACGGGGTACCCGCCCCACTAGGGAGACCCCGCCTGCTGACGTGATCCCCCTGAGTTGGTTTCCTCCCGGCAATTTTGTGCACCGCCTAAATTGCATTTGCAGTCCGGCCAGTGGCAGGAGCTAGGCGATCAGCTAGCTTTCTGCTGCTACTTCAGACCTCAGCTGGGGATGAGCTCATGCTAACTGCGAAATAAAATCGCTTTCACTGACTGCTCCCTGCGCTCCTAGTCCCCCTCCCTCACTAATGCAGCCCCACACCCAGAATCCCAGGCTCTGAGCTGGGAAATTGAGCCTGCTCTGTCCAGGAACAGTGGGTGTGCTAAAGAGGTTATGCAGGTTTCATGCCCTGGGTTCAAAAAACAGGAGGAAGGTGGATCTAGGACTGATGAGCAGTGGGTCCAACCGCAGTGCTCTCTGCCTTTGGTCCCTACAGCCTCTGTCTCCTCCACTGCACTGGGTAGAAATGGTTAGCTCTGATGGTTAGAAACTGAGTTCAGGGAACTCTGTGACATGATGTCCTTAAGCTTCTCTTTCTGTTTCCTCGTTTGGTTTCCCCCTCCTCACAGGCATTTCTCAACCTCTGTTTCTTTTTCTCATGCTCAAGTTCTTGCCTCAAGTCAGCATGGACATGACTTTCTTAACCCAGGGCTTGTTCCCTGTTTGGTGGTAACCAGATCCAGCCAACCTCTTCCCTTAGATGTGCAAGATGGTCTCTGCGGGATTGTGCCGCGCAAGTCTAAGAAGTGACTCTTGCTCACATGCTTTCCCTATGGGTAGGGGTTGTCTGAGGGACAGGCTGGGGCTGGTGATAGCCAGGCCAGCAGAGGAGCTGCATCATCTCCAGGAGAGGGAACTTTGTGCTCAAGCAGCCGAAGTGCTCACCTGAAGCTAGTGAGTCCCTTCTGGACACTAGAGCATACCAGTGGCTCCTGAAATGTGCCTGCCTGTCTGGAGACTTCTTGCTGCTTGCACTCTCCTAAAGTGATCTGAGGGCAGACTTCACTGTAGGCTGCTTAAATTCTCAAACAGCTTGGGCTTTTGCCATCAAAATTAAAAAGATTTTTGTTCACCTCTGAGCTTGATGTTTGGCAGCTTGGGGTGGGGAGCCGGGCTGCAGAAAGAATGGAGAGATGAGTTGATACAATACCTGAGGATTGTGTGTGTGTGTGTGTGTCGGGGTTTTTTTTCCCACAAGTCCTGAGAGATGGAGTGCTTATTCTGTGTTGAGCACTTTAATATTATTTCTCTGCCTGGATTTCTCCTGTATGGGAGCATGGACATCACCCCAGTTGGGCCTATGTCTGTGAAAAAGAGTGAAATATCCAAGTTAAGAAAGTCATTGCAGATGAAGGTAGGAACAGTGTGCAAAGGACTCGAGGGGAGCTGATTTCTCTTTCACTAGCATTTAAAACTGAGGCAACTTGCAAAGGAACAAATGTCTGGTCTTCTGCTTTCTTGCCCTGTTTCCCTTAGCTGGGGAGGGATGGCAACTAATGCTAGTGTGAGCAGTGTGGGTTGGGACTAAAACCATTCAGAGAAAACACTGTCATTTTTCTCTAATTTGCAAATTGCAGCTATTCATGTTGGACTGTACAGCTAAGGCAAAAGAGACCCTGATTCTCACCTGCAGTTACTGAGAAGAGGCTAGGAGTGGGGAAAAGGCTCCAACTTGTGGCTTGTGCTGCTATCTGGGCATAAAAGATAGTGTGAATCCTAGTTTAACCATTACCCATGTTGAAGTGAGTGAGTGTGTGTGTGTGTGTGTGTGTGTGTGTGTATCTGTGTGTTCATAGATATGAACATATTTCAATATGTACTTCTCTTTCTCTTCACGTATCCTTTGGTAGCTTTTTTGCATGTGATTTTAGAGACCCTTAGACTACAAAGTTCCAGGAGTTTTTCAGGTTCTGTCATCCTGCAAAACGATTAAAGTGAATGAAAGTAGAATATTGATAGGCACCATCAAACAGAGAAAGAGAAATAAAAAAACAATAGGTGAATCTCCTCTGGGACCCTAGGTTTCTGTTCAGTTAAAATTGTTATATATAAAATAAACTCCTCCAAATGACTGATTGTGAGCTCTGCAGTGATTTGGGTTTTTCCTCTTTGCCTTGGTTCTTGTGGGTGGCTGTGGGGACCATGCCAAACTGATATCTTGAAATATACATTTATAGTGAGATGAGCTTGTAGCCTGGAGGAGGAGATACTTAGACACTAAATGAGAGGATGCTGGGTGCTGGGGGGCCAGGAGGCAGTAATGAGATAGTCAGAGGTACAACAAATGCTGATTTTGCCAGAGCCAGGATGGAAACACTGTAAAATGAGGAACTGGACAGGGATGACTGCTCAGATGTAAATGCTGCATTTCACTTGGAATTCTGCTCACTGGTGTGCAAGGCCATAGATAGGATAGAAAAGTCAGGTCAAATTCTGCCTCTCTCTGTGTCTGACTCACTCCTTGCCTCCCCTCCCTCCTTACCTTCCACTTTTCCCCCTTCCCCTCCTTTTTTCTCTTTAGTATCTTCCCTGAATATGTTAGTAAATGACATGTCTGAGAACAAGAATCAGATCTAGTGGGTCTTTCAAATCCAGGAATTTGAGGCTAATGAAATTAGCTTGTGGCCAGGGCTCTGCCAAGTAGAATTAAATCACAGCAACTGCCCTGCAATGCATTTTCAGCCTCAAAGAAGCACTGGGGAGGAATTTCTGGAGATTTGCTTTTGAGCCTGGGCAGAATAATACTCTCTTAATACTCAGAAAGATTAAACATAAATTATTACTGACGAGGAGTAACATATTTTTAAAAACTAATCACAGGATGGGGATGGCTTAAAGTGAGGAGGTTACATAATGTGGTGACCAAAGGACGAATCTCCCCTGAATAGTATTTTATAGCCATAAGTAGGAAACATTACAGTGTTGACAAAGAATATCATTGCTGATCAAGGCTCCTCTGTTACTGGATTGGAGCAAACATTCAGAGAGTAAAAATTACTTTGGCTATGTCCTGACTCTGTTGGAATACTAGTTTGCATACAGTGACATGATCTAGGCTGTGGGCTCAGAATTGCTTGGCATGTGCTCTCTCTCTCTCTCTCTCTCTCTCTCTCTCTTTCTCTCTCTCTGTGTGTGTGTGTGTGTGTGTGTGTGTGTGTGTGTGTTTCTGTGTATGTGTATCATGAAGATCAGTTTACAGGGTGATGTGATATTACAATGGGGGGCTTCTTTTTTAAGCAACTCTAACCTATTCGTTTGAAAATTGTGTAAATATAGGTATCACTGCCATTTGGAATCATCTCTAAAACAATCTCTGCCTCCACATTTACTGTGTTTTATAAAATTTACCTAACAGATGGTGAGTGGGAAAATTTTAAAGGGGCATTTTTAAAAGAGCAGAAAGGAAAGGAACGAAGACATCCACATGCTATATTTAAAGATACCTTCATGTATATTTTATGTATGTACAATACATTTAATTAGGATGTCTTTGAGCATTTTTCTCTTACAAATAATTGAAACAAATATGACATTTATGTTAATTTCACAAACATTTAAAGTTTAAGAACTTAAAATGTCCTGCTTTAACATATACACAGCATATATATATATATATATATATATATATATATATATATATATATTCTAAAAAGACCTTAGGTGAATTACACCAGGCTTTCTAGTGCTGTGAATACCATTCACTGCTACCCTAAATAAACCATTTTCTTTGAATAGGCCCCATTTTCTTCATCTGGATTTTATCTTCAAAATGTAGTTTCTAGTGGCTGCAAAGTTAGCTCAGTGGACAAAATGATTATTGAACAAATCTGAAGGCTTGAGTCTGGATCCACCAAACACAAGTCAGTCATAATGGCGTGTTTCAGTAAATTCCAACTGAGAGACCCTGATTCAAAAAATTAAGTGGAGAAATCATTGAGGAAGACCTGTGACATTACCTCTGGCCTCTACACACATATACTGTATGTATATATTACATATATATGAACATGTCCACATGCACAGACAACAATCACACGTCTAGAGCTACACTGTACTTTTTGGAAATGTACTTCTTGGAAATCTTTTTTTCAGCTTGCATTTATTAAAAAAAAAACCATGTCATCTTTTTTGAATATTTCCACTTTGAAATTTAAGGTCTTTATGAAACTTTTCAACTTTTCAGTGATATTTTTTACAGCTTCTCCATCAGTATTAGACTAGTTCATTTATCATATTCAGAGCTTTCCATGCTTCTTCTATTTGCTTTATCTTTAGATCAGTTTGCTATAGAGTGGTATATGTCAAAGATCATACTAGGTACTTTTCAGGTAAGCTTAGCAAAAAAAAAAAAATGGTAAGACACAGAGCACGAGAAACACTGGGTATTATAATGACACTTAAATCTCTGTCCAGTACCCTGTCCTATCTTGACTTACATTAACTCCAGGTTTCTTTGTGTAAGAAGATGTCAAATAATGACACCCTTCTGATGTTCCTTATTTCAGGGTTAGGGCACATGGCTCAGGTCAAATAGTACAGTAGTGGGCATCTGGGTCTACATATACCAGAAACTTCCCCAAGACCTTTCTGTCAGATAGAATGGGACATCATCTTTCCTCCTTGGAAGTTCAGTTCTGGAGAGTTGTGAGTTGGAGTGTTAACACACAGAGAGACTTGATAACTAATCAGACAGATGGAAGTGGAGCTGAGGAGAAGATAGCAACAGCCTGAGCTTTGCTAACCTGGAGCCCCAACTTTTAGAAGATGCCTTCATAAAAACTGACTAGCAAGAAAAATCAGCTGGTAAAGCCCTTCCTCTCCAAGGCTCGTCACCTGAGTTTGATCTATTAATACATATAAAACTGGAAGGAAAGAATAGTCTCCATAAAGTTATTCTCTGACTTCCATGCAGGCACTGTGGTGCATACACCCACTATTCACACATGCACACACACACACACACACACACACACACACACACACACTCACACACTAATGCATTTTACAGGTATTAAAAAAAATTATCCTTAGATTGAGTTTGACTTTTGCTTTCTGTAGAAGACAGCTGATGTCCTACTGAAGTGACCAGCCTTCATTAAGCTAAAAATAATACTTGGTGGGTTTTTTTTTTTACACCCATGTTTTTATTGTTAAAAACCATTACATCTTCCTCACGCTTTCCAGCATGAATGGGGATTGCAGTTGCTTTTAGCATTTGCAATTGCTTCTTTCCTGTCTGTGTGCAGTTGAGAGAGAAGGCAGGTACTTTGGCTGCAAACTGTAGCCTGTAGGCCTCCTATCTAGGAGCTGTGGAACCAAACTTGGTCTCTTTCATTAAAGCAAATCTTTTGTTGATATCCTCAGGGCACAGAAGCATTTTCATTCCGTAATGGAGTACACAGTATATTAAACTCCTGGGTCCCTGTACAGTAAGCAAGGAGCCCAGCTCCAGTCCTCATCCCCTTTGACTTTAAATAGGTAATTAACTATAGTTGCAAACGCACGTTCCCAGCAACTAAAATGCATGGTCAGTATTTAGCAGGAAAACAAATATGCAGTGCAATGTCAGACTAATTAATTAATGGATGTCTTGTGAATTGACATAACTGAATAGATGTTAATGTGTTAAACACATACAGAGACAGGGACAGAGACAGAGACAGAGAGACAGAGAGAGATGCCCCTTTAAAAGAAAATGTTTATCTGAGAGAAGTATCATGACATAGTTCTTAGTAGTATGAGATTTACACGTTCAACAATTAACTTCTTTCCCACTATATTTAAATATTAAATGTTTCCTCCTCCACCAAGTTAATAGTTCATAATGTTAAAACATAATGTATGTGATGTTATAGTGGTCTGGGTCATATATTATGTTTTATAAGAAATTCTAATATATTTTCAACATTGATAGTGATGATAATAATTGTTTGAATTTTAACAGTAACTGTGCCCTGTTCTTGCAAGAATGTAATCTCATTAGGTGGCTACAGCAGTTCTTCATGCCCATTTTGTTATACTATGCATTTTAAAAAGAGATTCTTGCAGCCTAAAGTCACCTTCCTGGTTGACAGGCAAAGTGTGTTCAATCTTTTTTTTTTCTTTTTTTTTTTGATAAAATCTAGGTAATTAAATACTTTTCGTAGTGTTTAGCTGTTATGAAAATGCAACAATGCTTAAAAATAATTATGTATTTCCTTACTCTGCAATCATGATGACTCAAAGATATCAAAATTGTCAATTGTTTAGCCATATCTCTTTTTAGAAATACTTAATTCAAATGTGGAGCAAGATTAATTGTGTCAAACCCAGAAATTTAACACACAAACTCTTATCACCCAGTGAAAAATGTCTATTCTCCAGTATTCAGCCAATAGCTAGGCATGTGGACATAAATACACAGTAAACGTCTCTTATTAAATAAATGAGACAAGATGTTTCCTCTTGTTCCAATTCAGTGCCTGTTATTATGGATTGTGACAGCTTGTCCTAAACTTTATTTCATTCACTCTACTTTCTCACGAACCCAAGTGAAGAAATCCATCATTCAGATTTACATGCACAAAGTGAGGGAACAATATTAATACAATTTCAGAAAGTCAGGTTGATGGAGCGCATGAAGTGCCTCCTAATAAATGCAACACTAATGTTTGTGCGGGCCTTTGAGGGAAGGATAGGAATTTCCACCTTAATGGATTATTTTGCCTCTTGCTCAGAAAGTGCTGCAGCTTAATAGTTTTATAATTGGTCATTTGCAGAAGTCTCCATCTCTGAGTGTTGTGCTTTCTTCATGGCACAGCTGCTGCTGCTTGTTCTGGGTGCTGATGAAAGGTATCAGCTAAGCCCCAAAGAAAAGCTAGGTCTGGCAGCATTACAGCTTAGAGGATGGTGTTTCTAGTTTTTAAAATAGTGAGGTATGTTTACTGTGTTTTAAGCTGAACGTATGCAAGAGCAGCAGGTCAGGCTGACATCACAGGGAAGGTTCTCATTATAAAACCCTTCCTGCCTCTCAGTTTTCATGCAGGAATAGACAGCCAAGTTCAAGAGTTAGGTCTTAGTTTGAATTTATTATATGTCACCTATTTTCTTAGTGACTTGCTTGAACAGGAATGACTCTTATCATTAATGACTGTGTCTTTCAAATTGGCATAATAAAAACCTTCCAGGGCCCACAAGATGACTTAGCAGGTATAGGAACTACTCTTCAATTCTGATGACCTGAGAGATCCATGGAACCCACACTGTTGAAGTGGAGAACCAAGTCCAAAAAGTTTTTCTCTGACCTCTGCATAAGTACCATGGCATGTACACACCCACACACATACATGTGTGCACACATTATACATATAATAATAAAAGTTAATTTTAAAATTGTACCTATCTGCATGGATAATTTTGAGGATTGCATGTAAATGGTTTAATGCTGACTTAAATATGCCCTGAGTGTTCAGTGAATTTCATTGCTATTCTTCTGTTATTAAGTTTTACTATGGCAAAATAATCATAAGTTCTAAATTTCCTGGAGAAAAGGTATAATGACTATAATGTGTTGCACCCTTCTCTATTTTTTCTGTAATATCTCTCTATAATATCATTTATATCCATACATATGGACATACACATAAATATGTATCTACATTCACAAACAGATATTTATATAGATATATAGATATAGAGATATAGATAGAGAAATAGAGATATAGAGATATATAGACAGACAGACAGACAGACAGACAGACAGATAAATTGATAGAAAGATAAGGGGAGAGAGATTGAGATTATAGTAATTTAATCCAATAAAACAATTTGGTATATTGATTAAAATGAATTCTATGAAATTTAATTTTTATTTTCTCTTCTTGTATTTCATTTAATTTTATTTTGAAGGCAGGATTTCAATATGCTGTGCTAGATGGCTTGAAGCTCATTATGGACACAAGGTTGTCCTCAGAGTTTCAGCTGTCCTCTTGCCCCCACCTCCCAAGTACTGAAATTGCAGGCATATATACCTTTCCCCAAATAATTGTGCTGGTTTAGGATTACAGAACATTTAATACTGGGCAGTATTCACCTTTCAGTTAAAATGCCATTTCAATACTGCTCTAGCTGCAGAACCTTGACCATCTTAGGTAAATGCTTTTAGGCTTATTTCTGCTTTCATTAACTGTGGTTTTACTCAGAAATATTAACTAAGCCCGTTCTATATGTATATCTTTAACAACTCGGACATTCTATCTTAAAAGTTTAAGCTCATCTGCTCCCCCTTCCATTCTCTCTCATTCTCCCTCTGTCTCTGTTTTCCTCCTTCCCTCTGACACAGTGATATTTATAGAAACCAATGATATAAATTAATGCTATAGCATATTATGAACTCAGCAGTGTGCAAAAATGATGTGGAGCAAGTTAAATACTCTTTAATCGGTAATGGGGACAGGATGCAAAGGTGAGCTTTAATTATAAATATGCTATTATGATACTCAGGTAGAACTGAAAGGTGATATTTGGGTAAGGACTTGAAGTCATACTTGAGCATGCAGATAACTTTCAGGTGAACATTCCTGCCCAAGAGCCGGAATAAACAATGACAAAACTGTTAAAGCTGAAACCTGGCACTGGCTTGTTGGAAGATGACATGGGGAGGAAGAAGCATGGGAGTCAAGGCTGTAATGAGCAGTTGATGAACAGCCTTGAACATTATCTTATATTTTTCCCCTTTAAACATAGACATGCAATGATGGGATGCTTTACAGAGGAGTGAGATCCTCTATGTTCTTTAAAAGGCTGACCATGTCTGTGGCATTGAGGATGAGAACAAAGAATGGTCAATGAGAAACGGTAGGAAGGAAATTCATGTGATCTTAGGTTGGTAATTTTAACCAGGGCCCTAACAGAGAGGTTTCAAAAAGACTCCTTTTGAATCTTGAGATAAAAGTTGGTGGTGAGTAAATTACAGGGTATGAAGGCAAGAAAGGGGAAAAGGTTGAACCCAAGGTTTTGAACTCAGGCATCTAGAAAAATGAGTTTATTTCTGAGACATAAAAATTGGATTTGGTAAAGCATGTCTGAGGGATTTGGAATCAGCTTTGTAAATAGATTAATGGAGGTGGTTTATTTCTCTTTCTTCTGTCTTTCTTTTTTCTTTCAATTTTTGGTTGTAGCTTTGTTTTGTTTTGTTTTGGTTGTAGCTTTTGTTTGTTTGTTATTTTTGGAGACAGAGTTTCTCTGTGTTAATAGCCTTATCTTTCCTGGAACTTGTTTTGTAGACTAGGCTGTCTGTAGACTAGGTGGTTTCTTGACCTCCAGTTAGAAATTTTGCACACAATTGGATATGCAAGTCGGAAGTTCTGAAGGATTTAGATATACAAATTACCTGTATACATTGGAGATAATACATGAAATCTTAGGGTTGAGAATGTAGCTCAGTGCTAAAGCACTTGAGGTGTTTGTGGTATGATCCCCAGGATAGCAACAACAACAACAACAACAACAACAACAAAGATACTATAAAACCTTTTGAAGACACATTTGGTTTTCTTTTATGTTAATTGCTTTTCTCACTACTGTGATACAATGTCTTGACAATGCAACTTAAAGGAGAAGAGCTTGTTTCAACTTTGAATTTGTTATGAACTGGAAATCCTAATGGCAAGAGGTTGAGGAAGCAATCCATGTTGTATTTTCAGTGAAGGTTAAATAAATGCTTGTGTACTATTTGCTTTCTTCATTTTATGTGATTGAGGACTTAATCTTGGCAAATGGTGTCACCCTCTTTTAGACAGGGTTCCTAACTCAATTATCTCTCAAGAAAAACCCTCATAGTCATGATCAGAGCCTCACTGAGTGTCAGTACTCTTTACAGGTGTGCCTTTACAGGCTTGCAAATCCAGATCCTATCAAAACTATCATATTCTCTGATAATGTAATTATAAACACATCTTATAAGGCTTGAGTTGATTGTATTTGGATGCAGCTTTTGCACTCTAACATTTATCATGATTATTTTAAAGCTCATCAAAGACAGTTGAGAAATTGCCATTTCTGATACATGGTAAAGTTGAGAGAAAGTTACGCAGGCATTCAATAAAGCAAATAATGTTCTCATAGTAAAATATCTATATAGACAGTAACTTTCAACAGTTTTACCAGGAACTTTATTTCTTTACTTAATTTTTTAATTATTAAATATACTTTTATTTAGGTTTTGATGATAGAGCCTAGATCTTCGTGCATGATAAGCACGTATTCTAATTCTGAGCTACACCTTCAGTCTTTCATTTAATAATTTATTTATTTCATATGTATTAGGGTTGGCATACATATATGTATGTATACCACTATGTGTGGCTGGTACCCAAGGAGGCCAGAAGAGGGCACCATATCCACTAGAATATATATCCACAGTTACAGATGTTTGTAAGCTGCAATGTGGGTACTGTGAGCTGAACTCAGGTACTCTGCAAGAGGATCCAATGTTCTTAACGGATGGACCACCTGCCTTGTTCCCAAATTACCTCTTAAACTGAAAACATAATTGTGAGAATTTTTTTTTTATCTCACTGGTTTTAAGCTGGCTTTGATACTAGATTCTTTAAAACTACTGAATAGCTTCAATGGACAATTCAAAGTCATGTTTATTTATTCATTCAACTACCAGACTTTGGTTCAAGTGTGAATTCTACTCAAAATGTATGACCATGTTGTCTCTATACATCTATGATTTTATTGTAATGTTATAATTATGTACATTATATTTCAAATGTAATTACAATGCATTTCATATCAAAACGCATCAATTTCTAGTGTTTAGGGAGATAGCAGAATGTAGTAAATTTTATCAAAATACAACATTTGAGGAACGGAACAGAGGGTAATTGTGTAATTCTCTATTCATTATAATTAAGTTGGATGGTGTTGGCATAATAGAATTAAGATGGAAAAAAACATCAACAACCATATATTGAGACAGCATGGGTCCCTCTCACTCAAACCCTTTTAAATTTGATTTAATATAATTTTATGCATAAACAGTGAAACAGGGCACTAGATGAATGACAGAATTCACAAAACGTTAATCTACAGAAATAAAATGTTGCTTTTTGATTTGTGAGTTGAAGAAGATTTGCTAGTTAAATAACAACTGGAAATCACTGTTATTGGAAGAGATAAGTTTCAGTGCCAAATCTGCTGTTTCTCCAGTCTGATGGGGGATATTATTACTGCCTACCTTTTGCTTATTGTTTTTTGATAACTAGTTGAGAAGTGTAAAAAAAGACTGTGTCTCATCAAACAATTTGTTTTGAAATCTTCAACATTTCCTCACCTGCCACTACCCAAGCCAACTCCCAACTCTTTTTTGTACAAGTTTGACATTAGAAGGCAAGAATGACTTCTTACAATTTTGATTTCGTTTCAATGAGAAGCATGAGAGCTTGGACTTAAAGATATAGGTGCTAGCTTGACCTAGTGGGACATGTTTATGTGTCGAGTCTTAGGGACGTGACATGGGAAGATAGTAAGTTTAAGGACAACCTGGACTCCAAGGAGAGTGACTATCTGACAAGAATGTGTGTGTTAAACATAGCGGATCTCCCTCTTTAGATAACTATGTAAACTTGTTACTCAGCCTAATAGCTAGGAATCACTGTTTCTACCATTAAATAATGTTAGCTCTATTCTTAGAAGAATTAAGGCTTGCATTTAATCATTCATGTCAGTCACTTAGTTCTATGCCTATGACACATAGTGTGTCATTGTTAGTGTTAGTCTTACTCACAGTGACTTGTAATTTGGAGTCCTTATTGCATTATCCCCTAACTCATCCCTGCCATGTCTGTGAACAGGGGTCCTTTGCCACTTTCCTTGGAACATGATTTTAAGTATCACCCTGAAATTCCATGCTTTCACAGACAGTGCTTTTCTTTGAAATAATTCCTTTTGTAAAATGATAATATAGGGATAGAAGGAAAGCAGAATCAAGAAGCAAGCATCACTTCTCTTGACCTAAAAAACTATGTACAAGTGCCCAGGCCTCAGAATGAGAATACAGACAAGGGGGGGGGATATTTACATTATTCTTTTGTAACTGAGCAGCAACCAATGAGGCAGTTTGAATTTTTTCATTATATTGATGATAGAATGTTTGCTGTTATAATCCCTTTGAGCATGATTTTATATCTGAAAGGCAGTAATGATATTACGGACTGTTACATACTATTGCTATGAAGTATAAAGGGCAAATAGATTGGCTAATAGTAAACACACAATAAACATTTCTATTATGACTATATACACCACAGTATTTTCACTAAATAGGTGAATACATTTCAAATTTTTCCTTCTGGAGTTGTGCACAATCATTTGACAGATAGCCTATGTCTCTACACTGCAAGCAATGAGATATCATTTGACTGTTCCCCACTGAGAGCCAGGGTGGAACTGTACTACTTCCATCATCACTGTTACGTTCACCATCTTCATCCTCCTTTCATCATTCTCAAACCATTCTGAGAGCTTTCTTTGTGTTCGTTGACTATATTATCTATCTGCCATTATGTTCTCTCACTAGTGTTGAAGAAGCCATTATTTGATTTAGATAAAGCCACTGAGGTGTTAAGATAAGCAACATGACTCCCTGTAAGAGAGATGGAGCCAAGGTGTTTCAACTCATGCCTCTCTGACCTCAAGAGCCTGTCACTGCTGTTGCACTGCACTGTGTTAGAAGGGCATCTTTCATCCACTCTTGTAAGGCTAAAGAACATTCTGGTTTTTCTTTATATTCCTCATGTAATCTTAGCTACAATACCATGAGGTAAAGGAAACCTTTCCAAGACTGAAAGAGATCTATTCATTTCATCCTAGCCTCTATCATGTAACAATTATTCCACCTCCTTCTTTAAAGTTCCTGCATGTTCATTTGGTACTTAACCTCGATCTTTTAGAATTTTTACATTCCAGGCACTGACTCATCCACTCTATTTAAAGTTAATTTACCTGAGGTCAAGTGTGGGGTCTTACTCATCTTAAGTACAATTATCTCCTGTGGCATCAGACTCCTTACTTTCCATCTTGCAGGGCTTCTGCAAACATTTATTTGGGTTTTGTTGAATTATACTCACTCATCAAGAGCACATGAAAAGTTTGACAAAAATCACCTTTGCAGAAAGGAAGCACTCTAAATGCATAAGTTTATAAAACAGAGCTATTACAGAATACAAGATTCTCAGGTCATTATTCTGTCTTTTTAGATTGCATATAAGTTGAGCATATTTACTTCAAAAATATGACATCTGAAAATGTTCCAAAATATAAAAGGTTTTAGTTATGCCTGTGTGCTTCTGCATGTAGATTGTTCATGTGTGTAAGTCTGTGTGTGATTGTGTGACTGTGAGTTTGCTAACTTTCTGTGCACATGTGTTAGTCAGACAGCAAACCTGAGTACAGCTGGAGTCAATGCCCTAAAGATTTGCTGGTTCATATGTTTGCCCCATATTAATATCAACTGCTTTCATGAGTATTTGCCAGGTACAATGTCATTAACTGATTCTGTGACTATATTTTGTCACTTAATTATCTGACATATAATTAAAAGGGTGCTAGCATGATTTCTCAGTGTGTACATGTGGGACTGAGCCTCACACGTGGTTACTTTCACATGTTATTATATGGTGGAGGTGGGCTTTGAACTTAGGTCTCTATGACCACTAAATTAGAAGCTGTTCTTCAGTAGATTAAATACACTCTACATGTTCTTCAACTATTTTAATAATTAAGTCTGATTACAGTTTTGTAGATGGCTAAAAATTCCAATCCTAATGAATATTACTGTCTTTAGATATGCATAAGTTCTGTTATGTAACAGCACTTCATTCCTTTAAAATATGCAAAGGCATTGGAGTACAATTTACAGGGTGGTAAACGGCCCACCACATACTGATTCTCCCTCTGCAGTCAGGAAGATCTTAGGCTGATTTCCCTAAGCCTTGGTCATAAGAGTACAGCTAAGTTCCTACTGATGAGACCAAGACACACTCAGAAGCACTGGATGCCTGATTTCACAGTACACTTAAGTCCTATGATTTTTCCATTGGATTAATGATCAAATGAATGTAGTTTGAGTCTAGAAAGTAAGTGTATTGATGGGTTCACTGGTCCTGTGTACAAAGGAACATCAAGTATCATTATCCTGTATCTATCTGCCATCACCCATTATTCTTTATAACAGTTCAAACAAGAACTTCGTATCTCCACTACAGGTAAGCACTTGTCAATGTCCTGGTGGTCCAGAAGCCCCTAGAACTTCCTTATTGTAAAAAGAGTGTATTTAAAAATATGTCCCTTGAAAGCCCTGCAAGATACATTTGATACTTTATTTTAAGGGTAGAGAACTGTAATCTTTTATAATTCACAAGGGAAATAGTAGGCCACAGGAAAATTTTAAATTGGAAACCAAAATGTTTTCATAAATATATACAGTTAGAAATATTCATTTGTCTTCTCCAAGGAGGTAGAACATGATACTATGAGTAGCTACATTCAAATACACACACACACACATACACACACACACACACACACACACACACACACACACACACACACACATCGTGAAGTCTGAATTTTCTTCAGCTTTGTGGTAATATTTGAAGAAATATTTCTTTTCATTTCTACAACAACAGAATTACATTTATTTAAGAATAATATTGACTGTCCCAAGTGTCTTGGTGCAGTTTAATCTTTAATAGGCTCAGAAGGATACGATTACAAACATACCCTGTAAACTCACTTGAAATTTTAATTATTTAAAATTATTTCACATTTATTTACATTTGCCAATTTTGGAAAGTAAATATTTAATTGTATTTGTTTCTTTCTTTCTGACTGAAGATAGCAAATGCTGACTGAGAGACAAGCAATTAAAATTAAATATGCATTATTTCAAATGACCAGAACTCAGTAAATGACAAAAATATTCAAATAACTAAGCTTCTGAAGCTGCTTTTTTAATGAGTGCAGTGTTTCTCTCCCTAAAGTAATTTATCTTCGAAATCTGTTGAGATTTTGCAGGGAAGGTTGTTTAGTAAGGCATTGTTCTTCTATGTCTGGAATTGCATTCTCTAGTAGAGATTCTAGAGATAGATATAAACTAATAGTAATTCCAATCACAGTGACAAATTCTCTTAGTCAAGGAAGAAAACAGACCAGGCCGTCATACATTAGGAATGTCAGAAATGGGGCTAGGGAGATAAAATGCCACACACACATAGGGATATGTGTTTAGATTCCCACATCCCGAGTACCCTCATTTAGAGCCTGGCACAGTGGAGCACATCTGTACTTTTGGTACTGGGGAAGCAGAGAGCTGTAGATCCAATGAGAACATTGCCCATGTAGGCTACCCTAATTGAAGAGCTCTTAGATTATGTGAGATATAATAACTCAAAACTGAGAATTAGAATAGCCAAGGGACACATAGAACTTTGACTTCCACACATGTGTATGTACATGTACATACTCATGAACACAGCACACACCTACCCTCGCCTCCCCCCGCCACAAATGCTCTTACACTCAAATCCTCAGACATTAATATACTAGGAAAATGACTTGTCAAGGACGTCTGTCCATCAGATTCCACTGCCTCTTCTCCAGTTAGACAGGCATACACAGTGCAATTTTTGATAATCTTGAGGAGATGCTCATATCAGTATCTGAGTTTGCAATTGTCTTCCAGTTTTAGCCTGTGTCTAATTCAAATGAAACTTTTGTTAAGAATCTTGGACTCTGCCCACAGAGATTTGGGTCCACTAACTTTGAATTTCTCCCCAGAGCATAGATGTTTTTAATCACCATTAATCACACATTGAGGAACACAAGTTGACAGAAACCATCTTTAGTGTAAGATTGGGGGGAGGGTGGTTATGAATAAGTTGTTCACACAGAACTTCAGGATAATAAAATAAATCTACCCCAACCGCCTAAAAGTCACAATACAGTTACTAATTATTCAAGTGTTAGTATTATAACACTGTTGCCTGCAGTAACCCATTTAAAGTTGTTCTTTACTGTCCCTACACAATGGGATGTCCAGGGTTGTTCACCAGTTTGCCGAAGACATATAACTACGCATGAAAGATTAAAAATTCAAATCTAGATCGGAAAGCCCATGTTTGGCATTACTTTTTTAATTGATGAGTCATAATCGCACTATATTTAGGAGGATAATGCAGGTATATCTTGTGCATGATTAAAGCGTGCTAACGAGTGGATCTATGACCTCACTTATTTGACCTTTTTGGAGACACTTTTGAAATTCAGTCTCTTAGTTATTCTGCTTTGTAGCCTTTCACTATACAGAACCATTTTGCTTTACTTACTACGCTAAACCATTTTCTGAATAAACCTAGTTGAATATTCTCTATTTGTGTTCCACCAGACCCCCGAAGTATAGTAAAAGGAATAAATGAATATGAACATACAAGTATTAAGACAGTCATGACTTCTAGAAGAACCAGCCTCTTCTTATACTCAACCTAAACATTTCTGAATAAAGCATTAAAAGAATAGAAACATGGGCTTCTGGATGTGTGGGAACAGTGTTGCAATTTACTATTCAATTGCAATGACTTTTCCTTAAATAGTGAGAAGCTAAATGCAAGTGACTCTCTTTACCCCCTTTTGTGATAAGCTTAGAGACAGTCTCTTCTCTGAGAGTTCAGAAGCTGAAGGGACTGGATCCATCTTCCCTCTACTCCTGTATATATTTGCCACTGTTATGTCCCATAGCAGGAAGACAATTTGGAATTTCTGACCAACCATGTTCATGCTTGTTTTGGAAAGAAAATGCTGGAAAAGATGGAATAAAAACCAAGCTATACCTAACCAAGTTAGGGAGCCAATTATCTGCCCCAAATGATCAACAAGACTGAAGCTTCATTCTCACTAGTCACATAGTAAGACACTGACTATGTTGGCTTTGAGGAATGTTTGGGGGTTGGTAAACCAGGGCTTTGGGCAAGGACTACAGAGTTGTGTAATATAGTTTGCTCATACTTCCTCCACAGGCTTGCTCCAAAGAAACACCACTGCACTGTTCTAATTCATATATTTAACTCTAAAGAATAGTGGGAAAATCTTTATCTGTAAATAGCCGCTTAGGAAGGGTACAATCATATAATTACACAACTCCCTAGGGAACCTCTTTCTTCTAAAATCTCTTAGAAGAAATGTTCAAGGTTAAGGACAGTTTGATCTTAATTTAGCAACTTTCAGTTGATTATCCTGGAATGACATCCTTCCTCTGCAGATGTTCTGACAAGATTAAGAATGTTCTAGAAGTTAACAAAGGGTTTTTAATGTTCACAAGTAAACAATGTGAATCTTTTGGAAATAAGATTTATTTAGAGTTCAAAAAGTACATTTTAGAGTGTTTTCATATTTTCCATTTATTGTTTTCACATGTTTCTCTTTCTAGAATACTTTCTTTAACAAGTCTATTTGCTACCACCTGTCTCTGTTTCATTTCTTTATTAGTAAGCATCCTTCAGGAGTTCACCTCTCATTCCTTCCTCTTCCAGAAGATCTCTCTAAGTTGTATAATCCTCATTCTTATCTCTGATTTGGACTCACATCTCAAACTGGTTGAGTCTATTGTGTTTACATGCCTGAAACCTCAGCACTCACCTGAATTGTAACCCTAGTAGTTAGGAGACTGACAAGTCCAAAACTTGAGTGATTTTCATGGTGAAATTCTTCCCAAATAAATGAAAAACAAATCACACTTAACGACCAATGTGCCTGAGAGAAGAAGGAGAGAGGAATGGGAGATGGTCTCAGTGAGGGGGGAATAAGAGGAAGTACTTAGGTTATTAATTAATTAACTAAATAAAGATTAATGGTCCACATTTTCTCCAGAATTAAAAGATCTTTCATTTCTGGTGTAAAACAGAATCATTAAATACCTTATAAGGCAAAGTAACCAATGAAATGTTTCATAGTTAAATATATACATATTATCAGGGAGCAATGTTTGAATGTGTTTCAACCAGGCACTTTTTCAAAATAAACAGTGTAAATTCTAAAAACAAAAATAAATAAAACACACTAAGACGATGGCTCTTAAGTGTCAGTGGTATGACATATTAGGAGTTTGATGCTTGTTTACCAGTGTTTTCTGTGAATGTTGCTGGTCATTTGTCTTCAGACTGGCTAAGGAGTCTGGTGTCCTCATTATGTGAATCTAAATTTGTCTGAGAAGAGAAAAAAAAAAAAGAAAGAAAGAATTCCAGGCAAATGAATAGCTTCTGTGTTTGGGGTGGGGTGTATTTAGTCATATGCTAATAATCTACTACAGATAGAGATGTTCTAGAACTGTATCATGTTTAGGGTCTTCTAATGTATTGTACACAGCCAGTCTTGTTACAGAAAGCTGTTAGCTACAGTGAACAATTGTGCGTATGTGAGTGTGTGTGTGTGTTCATAATAACCAGTAGAACTTGATTCTTGCATGCTTTTATCAAAAAAAAAAAAAAACAGAGAGCAAATTGCATTTTATTCTTGTCTTCCTTAGGTCAAGGTGATTACTATTTCCCTTCAGTGGCCACATACCTACTTTAGGGCCACTGTGATTAAAGTTTCAGATAGATTATTGAAAATCTCTATCTATGCTGGTAAGTGTTCACCATACTTACACACTAACTCTTTTGTTCTGCACAAGATTTACCATTTTTAAGTGACGAATTGGTTAGAAATAAAGTTTTCAATATATCAAGAAAAGTACTAAATTTTGCTTTGCTGCAATACACTGCACCAAGTTTTTCAATAATTTGATATAATTTCCTCAATACCCTGAATCATAGTGCACAATTAGAGTATTAGAGAAATATTGTTATTCAAAATAATTACTTTTAAGGTTATAAAGCAGGATTGAGAAAAAGTTAAGCCTACAACTTACCATTTTGAAATATTCAATTAATTGTCATAAATCATATTTATGAGTGTTATAAAATTAAAAACTAGTCTTTCTGTCCAAACAAAGTAACAAACTCAGTGTTAAAAGTCTAAACATTATGATGTTATAAAGAAACCAAGAAAAAATAACAAAACCCCACTGCCAAAAAATGACCTCTGTAAGTTTTCAGACATTTAGCAAGACATACATAAATACAATAGAATCATATGGCAGCATTAATTGTTATATCAAATAAATAATTAGGTACCTCTTGTCACTTAGTAATGTAGAAAGTTATGTCAAATAATAGTTGCTAAGGCACACAGGTGAAAGGATGTATTGCTAAAGCAAACATGTGAAAGAATGTTTTTCTGAAGCAGACACAGGTGAAAGAATGTTTTGCTGGAGCAAATGGAGCAAACACAGGAAAAACTAGTTTTCTGAAGCAGACACAGGTGAAAGGATGTTTGATATAACAAACATATGAAAGGACACACGATGAAGTAATATAAATATGACTCCACAGACAGTGAGAGAAAAGCACTGAACATTGGTCTGGTTTGCGCCTCTCTCGAATTTCTTCACTAAAGACACACATATATTAGTTCACCTTACATAGTGTTATTGAGCTTGACTTGTGGTAATGCTGCCATTGAGAATATCTCACCCAGGAACTGCTCAAGATGTTCCTGCAGCAGTTTGCTGCTTCCATAGCCTTGCCTCAGGCTGGTTGGTAAGCCTGGCAGTTTCTTCAGGATTTATCTACAGCTGCCTTCTCTCTGCATGCTGAAAGAACTGGACTATAGCTGCTGGTTCATGCCTGGTGTCTGCCTAGATGACTGGTCTGCAGCTGCCTAGTTGTGTTTGGTGTTTGCTATGGGTCTGAACTGCTTTCAAATAAGATCAAGCTCGGCCCCAAAGAACTGTTTCTAAACAGGTCCCCTTCCCCATATCCTAATAACTTTTCTCCCACTCCCTCTGTTGGCTGGTGGGTTAGAGAAGACGTTGAAACCTTAATAAGGTAGGTTGCAAAAATTTATGCCTACAATGTAATATGAGTAGGCCTCAATGCCACTTAGCAAAAAAAAAAAATCTCAAAATTACTTTATAACTTAGTATTGTTCTACTTTTTTGTCCGATCACCCTGTATCTCACTGTTCTTTCCTCTTCATTTATCAGCACAAAGATACAAACCTTCTTCTCCCTATGTCCTTGTCACACATTACTTTATTCCTTTATAATGAATTTGCAGTAGTAGAAAGATGGATTTTCACAATTGTTACATATCAATTCTACACTCCTGAAAAGTGACTCAGACTTCTTCTGTCGAACATCAAGCATGGTAAATCACACTCTTGCCAATACCATTGTTTTCCACTCATATCATTGATGTCATTCTGATATGTAAGGCATGACACCCCAATCTTAATTATGTTTATTTGACTAAAAATGTAAAAGTGAGATGAACATGGTACCACAAGCCTGAAGCCTCAGCATTTGGAAGAGGCAAAGAAGATAATGAAGAGTTAAAGGTTATCTTCCTTGGCTATATTGCAATTCTGAGGCCTAGTCTCAAGATTTTGTGTGTGTGTGTGTGTGTGTGTGTGTGTGTTTGGATATTTCCTATTATGATCATATTTCTTTTTTATGATTTAATTACCCTTATTCGTGTTCTTAATTGGCTTATAACATTTTCTCTATTAACATATTTGTATTGTATCACAGTGTTAATGGTAGTTGTTTATGTTCTTTTAATTTATCAATTATAGTCTTACACTGTATACTTGCTTTTATACTTTGCAGCTTGTTCAAAAACATTAATGAAGACAGATATGTTGAAAATTATCAATAATTTTCTTGTGTTTTATAGTCTATTTACTCTTAGGGAGTATAGGAATACAATTCTCTTATTTTGTGATAGTGTACAAAGAATCAGTCTTCTCTTAAAGACTTTGTTGACTTCATTATAGAGTAAACTAAGTATTTTAGAGGAATATGTGATAATCAAAATGAGGAAATTGATCCTAGAGACAGAACTCAGTTATCAACATTGGAGTGTGCTCTTGGATTGAATCCTTATGATGACCAACACACACACACACACAAACACACACACACACACACACACACACACACACACACACCAGTGTGTAGTGCATGTGATTGTCTTGGTTCTGAAGGTGACAGTGTCTATTAAATATGAGTTTTTGTATAAGGACAAGTCAATATTAATATTAACAAGAACAGACTAAACATGAAGAAAGTAGGAGAAACAAGGACAATCTACTCTCTGGCTCTTTTTTGAGGTCTGTATGCAATCATGTGTTGTCAGGCAGGGTGAGGTGTTTGATAAGTACTTGAAGTTGGTTGTATTCTTCTTGGGGTGGAAGCAAAATCCACTGTGTTCAGCAAAGGTGCTTAGCCCACAGATGTGAGAACGGGAGCTCTTCTGTGACCTTCAAAGTCAGTGTGTGACAGAATGCCAATATATGTTGTATTGACAACAATATCCAGAAAGTGACATTTCGTCCTTTAAATGCCCCAACAAGTTTCTGAAGTGGGCCATCCATTGGTAAATGGGCAAGGTCACTTGACAGATCTATTTGGCACAATGGATGAATCTGACACTCACATTTTGAAAAATTGAAATTGTATCCATTTGTCAAGAACAGTGGCCACGTGTTATGTTTTATCCCTCCAGGTAGAAACAGGTGATATTGCAGGCAGCAAGATGTTATTCTTTCTGTGTTCTGGCGGTGCTTGATCAGGTAGCCAGACCCTCTTCCCTAACAATAAATATTAAAGCTTGTTTGTGTCGTCAGCAAATTAAAGAACCTAACATTTCTTTTTTTTTGTAGCATTGTGTTCATATATGCACTCAGAATATTATAAAAATTCTAATAATTTATTAAATAATATATTTATTATATAGTATAAATATATTCATCAATTAAATTAAATCAATATTATATGCAGTTAAAGCATGTAGAAAGATGCATAGGGATGTTGGTTGACTCCAACAATACTCTTTACAGATTCACCTACTTCCACCACTTGGTAGAAATGCAATAAATGATGTTTCCTCATATAAGCCCACAAATGAAGGGCATTATTATTCTCATAGTATAGAGGAAGAGGTGCGGGGATGGGGGGGTGGGGGGTGGGGGGGTAATCAACCCAATGAGACTTTACGTTGGAAACTAAGAGTCTTCTTCACCAGCTACTCTTTTGATGCCATAGCTCTTCATGGGGGAATGACGTTCCATAACAATTACCTTTACTTCACACTTTCATAGAAGTAAATCCATCCCACATGCATGCACACACACATGTACACACACAATTACAAAAATGATGCAATGTAAAATGATTGTAGAAAGCTCAAGGGCTTCATAGAAAATGTGGGATCCAGTTCAAGGGGAGGTCCCAAAGCCTGACACTATTACTGAGGCTATGGAGTTCTCACAAAAAGGGACCTATCATGACTCCCCTCTGGAAGACTCAACAAACAGCGGAAAGAGTCAGATTCAGATATTTGCACCCAATCAAAGGACAGAAGCTGCTCACCCCTGTGGTTGAATTTAGGGAAAGTCTGAAGGACTCTGAGGAGGAGGGTAACCCTGTAGTCAGAAGTCTCAATCTGAACCCCAAGATTTCTCAAACACTGGACCACTGAAAAGGCACCATACACCAGCTGATATGAGGCCCCCAACACATATATAGCAGAGAACTGCTGGGTCTGTGTTCAATCAGAGATGATGCACCTAACCCTCAAAGATTGGATACCCCAGGGAGTTTAGAGGCCAGCTCAGGTAGAGGGTATGGGGTAGGGACATCCTCGTGGAGACAGGAGGTGTGGGGAGGAGTTATGGGATGTAGAATAGTCAGAGGGTGGACTGGGGGAATAAAATCTGGAGTGTAAATAAATAAATAAATAAATAATAAAAAAGAAATGAATAAGGTTCCAACATAACAGATAAAAATTCAATGACGTATTACAGTAAAAGAGACAATTAGGTGTTTTTGATTCCATAATAGATAAAGAGAACAATATGTATGTAAAAGGCCACCTTGTTGGATTCTACAATGCCAAAAATTAGGTTCCATAAAAATCATATAGTAGGAGTGACCTAAAGAAAAGTGGTTTTACAAACGGGATTTTGTAACCTGAATTCATCCCCATTTTACTTCTGTTTAAAAGCATAATAAAGCATTCTGTTGTAGCTTTGTAGCATTTAAAAAGAAAGGAAGAAAGAAAGAAAGACAAAAAAATACATACGCTTGATTTTTCTTAGAGGTGTTTGGGAAACGATGTTCCCTGGTCAAATCCAGTTGAAAATGCTGTCCTAATGTTAAATAAAATATACCTATATTATATTATGAAATTAACATGAGTAATAGTTATAATGAATACCACTGATTTAATGTTCCAAACATAAAGTATTTTGTAATAATAAGAACATATAGACACATAGTCAGTCATAGCATATTTGATTGAGAGGAATTCTCAAGTTTTAATGAAGCATCATTGATAACCAAGAATTGCATGTACTTATGGTATGCAACATGTTATTAACATGTTATTAAATTATTAGCATAAATAAATTACTTAGCACATCTGTCAATAGACGTGGATAACATTGTGTGTGTGTTCGTATGTGTACATGTGTTTCTGTAGTGAAGATACTTATGATATTTTTCCACAAAAAATGAAAAACAAAGCAAGATTTATTAACTGTGTTCATATTGAGAAGATAATAAAGGGGTCCATTGAACCTCTAAGTCAATTTTAAAGACTCTGGCATGTCATTTACATTTAGTAGAATTCAAAAGGTCTACATACTTAACTAGACAATACTGTTCAAGATATGTTCCCACCCATCCCATCACTGTTCAATCATTGCCTTTGCTCTAGTCTCTCTTTCAAGATGGGCTGGCAAATTGTCAGACTATATGCAGTCTCTGTCTGCAAGATGAGCTACCCATCTTTCTAGTACCAAGTCTCATCTTTTTCCACATTGCATATGAAATTGCCAAGTAAATTCCATTTTTTGGGAAACTGTTATGTCTATAGTTTTATAGCTAAAGAAAGGGTCACAATGTTTTATTTTATGAATGGTTTTGTTTATGTTTAAAATGTTATCCCCTTCCACGTCTCCCCTCCACGAACCCCTCACCCTATCCACTCTGTTTTGCTTTGAGGGTACTTTCCCACCTACCCACTCTCATCTCACTCCTCCAGCATCCCTCCTGTCTGGATCATCAAGCCTCCACAGGACAAAGCACCTTCCCAGTGATGCTGGATAAGGCTGTCCTCTGCTACACATGAAGCTGGAGGCATGGGCTGGCCCATGTATACTATTTGGTTGGTGGTTTATTCTCTGTTTTTGACGTAACACTATTATATTTGTAAGATAATCCTACATTGAAATCCCATCTTCCCTACCTCAAAACTGAAGAGTTTTATTTTATTGTTTATGCTTTATATTTCTTAGTCTTATTTCATTAAAGTGATGTGAGCTATGGTCTGATATGTGAAATGTATGTTGAAGCAACAGATGCTGAGCTGAGATTATGAATATAGCTGCACTGTATTAACAGTCATCATCATTTTCCCTAAGGATCAGTGGAGTCCTTTTACTATTCAGTGACACAACAGCAATAATACTGATGAATATGTTCACAAACTCCTTGAAGTGTGCCAAGTACTTCCCACAGCTATCTCATTTAATCAGCACAACGATGTTAGTCTGTTGATGTTAGCATCCCTGTAATTTTCCTTTGGAAAATGAAATTGATTTTGCACGACTCATACTCACTTGGAATCACTGCAAACATATGTTTTAAACTATATGAGATCTATAACCCAACTTCTGAGCTTGCTTGTTATCGGTTTTAACATCTGAGCATCTGACTTGAAATTACTTGCTTGGGAAATTTTAAACTTTGTGAGTCTTCCTCCCATTATAAAAGTTGAGAAAGTCACATGTATTAAATTAATCATAGACACTGTTGAGTTTGCCTGTTTTATTTGTGGTTTTTTTAGTCTTTGAATTAGAAACACACAAAATGAAGTGACATAGTTACTGAGGGCTGCTTTTCTGGGTGGACAGCGTTAACAATTCTCTGTATGTCAGCACTGAAGTAGCATGTGAAATAACAACAATATCCTTTTTCTACTTCATCTGTGGGGCAATCTGCCACATTACTCTTTACTTTTGCATAACTATGAATGAAGTATAGACTTCAGGTTCTTTAGACTTCGCCTAATTAACTGAGTCATATTCTATAATTTTGATTTTTTAAAATTTTCTACTCTTATTAGACATATCAATTTTCTGTATCTCCCAAATTATATTGTTCTTTATTTATTTACTCAGTAGCCCCTCTTGGCACCTATGTGTAATATTTTAGAGTCAAACAGGAAGAATATTCCTGGAAATTCTAAAAGTAGGAAGAAGAACAAAAAACTGAAGTCTGTTATGTTTCTATTGTATCACGACTCTCCATCTAGTACATCCTGTTTCACAGACAACATCCTAACTATCTCTTATACTTATTCAACCACAACAGCCAAGGTAACCCTCGAGGGCAACTCACAAGTCCACTGAGCTGTGCAGAAGGTCTTCCTGGAGCATAAAAGTTTTCACTCAGTACCTTTCCTATTTGACACTTCGTCTCCTCACTACTCAGGGAGTAGCTCTTTCTGTATACACCAATATTACACTAAATCAAAATATAAGTGGACAAAATGAAAGGTGCTAGAATTAGGTAGAAAATATCAAGATAACCTGTACTTTTTATTATATGACAGCATCCAGGACAAACATGTTGCATGCTTCTTGAAAAGAAAGGTATGCATGGCTCAAGGAATGTACTCATGTGTCTTTCATCTGTCATGATTGTAAAGATGATAGTGATATTGGTGGTGGTGTTGGTAATAACAATCAGTAAAACTTATGGTTTTTTCCTGGATGAAAGCCACATAATTACAGTAACTACTTATCATTGCTACAATCCTGTGAAACGTCATTAGTATTATTCCAATGTTCTCATTCTTTAAAAACAAAAAAACACTGAGAAATTTACCCTAGATCACAAATGGGTGGTATACAACAAACACAAGACCCCAAGTGTCCTATTGTATTCCACACTTGTGTCTTAGGTTGGTACTAAGGATGGCTACTGCATAAGTCACCAACTTGAATCTAATCAGATCTCTATTTTCTTTCTTGTGTAATGTTTCATCTCACTGATGAAGTTGCCTTTTCTTTTCAACATGTGTAAACTGAATATGCAAATATATCTACCATATTATACATGTGTGTCCCTAGTGTTATAGGGGTATCAATTAATGCCACATAGGAACTCAGACATTATCTTTACTGGCTTTGTATTTATTCCCTCTCGTTTAGGAATTCAACATCCTGTACATTTGAAACACAGTAGTTTCAACTGACAAAAAAATTATATGTAAGAGTCTGTTGCTACTGTATTATTTAAATAATAATAACAATAATAGTAATTTATGACTACTGAAATCCTCATTAGACTTAGTCATTCCCAAATTCTGAAAAACATGATGTTTTCTAGGATAGGAAGAGGGGGTAGATAGCCTTATGTCACCTCCCAAGACATGTTAAGACATATCTTTTTATTCAGGCATATGAGTAACTTTCATGACGATACATGAGAGTCTTGAGAGAATGCCTAAAGATTGAAAGATGGAAAATATTTATATAAGGCTAAAATAACACACACACACACACACACACACACATGCACACACATACAATTGTACATATACATGTATGATTGAATGATACTTGTCTATAATCTATGCTTAGACCCATTCTTGTGTTTTCCAAGCTGGCCTAAAACTTCATATATTGTTGAGGATGTCCTTGAACTTATGGTCCTCTTGTTCCAACCTCCATAATGCTAGGATAACAGGCATGTATCACATCCAGTTGTTTATATGGTGCTGGTATCAGATCTAGTACCTTGTACATGATATGAAAGCACTTTGCAACCTGAGTTATACCTCATCTCTCAATGTACATATTTGACAATAAAAATGTACATCTCTCAATGTATATTTTTGACAATAAAAATGTCTTACAAAGCTCATTCACTATAAGATCTTTGATAAAAATTATTTTAAGTACAGATTCAACCCCTCCATTACTCCCAAATTTAGGAAATTTTTGTTAGTAGAAAGTAATACTGGCCACAATTATTTCATTTCTCTACATTTTTCTTCTCTTGGCACTCTGAGATTAAAGTATAAAGTTATGTCATATACTAAGCATTCTAGGAAATGGATACGACATTAGATCTAAATCTTGCAAGTAAATTTAATATGCAATGAAATTCACATCAGAAAAAGGTCCAATATTCTTATTTCACCAAATATACTGTAATGGTGAAAGCCAATCTTATTTCTAGATAATAAAAAATAATTCCTTAGGTGATGTTATAATATGGTACCAAACAAGTTTCTGTCATCTGCTCTGCGTAGCCTAGAAATACTGGACAGCAAGAAGGAATGAACCAAACTTATCAATTGGGGTTGAAATTGGAGGCCCCCCTTTCAGTGAATTCTCTAAAATAAATGGGACTTGGTTTTTTGCCATCAAATCCACAATAGTTGTTTTAACTTTTCAATTAATTAGCTTATTTATTTATATCTCAAATGTTGCCCTCCCTCCTGCTCTCCCTTCCCAGATTTCTTCACCTCATCCCCCTCCACTTTATCTCTGAGTGGGTGCTTCACTATACCCACCCCAGTCCCAGGGCATCCCCCATTCCTGGGGCATCAAGTCTTTAGAGGACTAGTCACATACTCTTCTACTGAGGCTAGACAAGGCAGTCCTGTGCTATATATGTGTCTGGAGCCTCTGACCAGCCCATGTGTTCTCTTTGGTTGGTGGTTTAGTCTCTGGAAACTCTCAGGGTTCCAGGTTACTTGACACTTTTGGACTTCATATGGCATTACCAACCACTTCAGCTCCTTCAGTCCTTCCCCTATTCTTTCCATATATGATTAAAACATACTAGTATCCATATTTTCTACCACAATACATATAAATGCATATAGATAATTGTATATATATATATATGTATATGTATAAATATTATACATTCAGACTTTATGTTTATCTTGAGATTATTCTAGCTATTGTGTGAGGAATCAGAAGTATTATATTAAACATGGAAAAGGTAACTGTTTCTAGGAGCAGATTTGTGTGTATGTCTGAAACACTAGGTTAAGCAAAGTTAAACTTTCTATAGAGACTTTGATATAGTCATTGTGAATAAAATTATGAATCTTTAAAATGACATGGTATGAAGCAAATCTCCAATTGATTGGAATTTAAATCCTCTTGTATGTCAGCTGTCTCCTAGGACCCATTTTTACTGATTAACACACATTGAAAAACAATATTTCACGACAATCAATAAATAGTTTTCTGTTAATTAACTACATAATGTTTTTCTTGCTATTTATTTTTATTTTGTTTATTTACAGTCCAGCTGTTGCCCACTCTGTGTCCCCCCTCCCACAGTTCCTCATCCCATTCTTTCTCCCCTTCCCTTCACCCCCCACCTCCCACTCGCTCTGCAGTCTCTGAGAGGATGCTCATATTCCACCAGGCCTCTCCCCCTGAGTGGATCTTCAAGTCTCTCTAAGATCAGGTGCATCTTCTCTGCATCAGGTGCATCTTCTCTCCAAACCAGGCAGCCCTCTGCTGTATATGTATCAAGGGCCTAGGACCAGTTTCTGTATGCTGTTTGGTTGGGGGCTCAGTGTCTGGGAGCTCCCCAAAGGTCTGGGTGAGTTCAGACTGCTGCTTTTCCTATGAGATCCCTCTCCTCCCTCGTCTTCCATTCTTCCCCTATTTCAACCATAGGGATCCCAGACATCCATCCTATGGTTGAGTGTAAATATCTGCATCTGTTTTAGTCAGCTGCTTGTTATGCCTCTAAGAGGACACCCATGCTAGCCTCCTGTCTGTAAGCATGTCATAGCATCAGTGATATGGTCAGGGCTTGGTGACTCCCTATAAAGTGGATCGCTAGTTGAGTTTGTCACTGGACTGCCTTTCCCTCAGTCTCTTCTCCATTTTTGTCCCTGCAGTTCTTTTAGACAGTAAACATATATGGGTCATAAATTTTCACTGTAGGTTGGTAATACCATCCTTCCTCTTGAAGCCCTGTCAATTGGAGGTTGACTCTTTGAGTTCCCTCTCCTCACCATTGGGCACTTCATCTAAGGTCACTCCCATTGAGTCCTGAGAGTCTCTTACCTCCCAGGTCTCTGGTACTTACTTGGGGGCCACACCACCTTCCACCCTCAGGGTCTGCATATTTTCATTCTTTCTGCTAGCTCTTAAGGCTTCTCTCCTGTCCCTCACCCAATACCTGATCTTATTCCACTTTTCTTCTCCCTGTTCCTTCTCCCATCCAAATCCCATCCTCCCTCTCCCTCCAGTGATTATTTCCTTCATGCTACTAAGTGGGACTGAAGCATCCTCACCTGGCGATTCTGCTTGTTAAACTTCTTAAATCTATGGGTTGTATCTTAGGTATTCTTAACTTTTTGGGCTACTATCCACTTATTAGTGAGTACATATGTCCTTAGGGGTCTGGGTTACCTTACTCAGTTTGATATTTTCTGCAAAGTTCATGATGTTCTTGTTCTTAATAGCTGAATGGTATTCCTTTGGGTGAATGAATCACATTTTCTGTTTTCATTCATCATCTGAGGGATATCTGGGTTGTTTCCAGCTTCTGGCTATTGCAAATGAGGCTGCTATGGACATCATGGGGCACATGCCACTATCATATGGTGGGACATATTTTGGATATATGGATATAGCTGGGTCTTCAGGTAATTTTATTTCCAATTTTGTGAGGAACCTCTAGATTGATTTCCAGTATGGTTATATCAGTTTGCACTCCCACTAGCAGTGGTGGAATATTCCACTTTCTTTACATCCTCACCAGCCTGTGCTGTCACCTGAGTTTTTGAATCAATTAACCAATCTGATTGGTGTAAGGTGGAATTTCAAGGTCATTTTGTTTTGCATTTCTTTGATGGTTAAGGACTTTGAATCTTTTTTTAAGTGTTTCTCGGCCATTCAAGATTTCTCTGTTTTGAATTCCTGCTTTAGCTCTGCACCCCATTATAATTGGATTATTTGCTTTTTTGGAGGTCTGTCTGCTTCTTGAGTTCTTTATACATTTTGGATATTAGCCCTCTGTCAGATGGGAGGTTAGTGAAGATTTTTTTCCACTCTATAGGTTGCCTGTTTGTCCTATTGATTGTGTCTTTTGCCTTACAGAAGCTTATTAATGTGGATATCGTGGAAGGTGTAATGACATGTATGAATTCTTGAGATTTAGAGGAATCAGTTTAGTTAGGAAGCAAAGGTGTGTGTGTGTGTCCCTATGCCCATATATGCATATGCCTATATATGCATATGCCCTATGGAGACATATATATCTATATCAGTGAAGTTGTTTTCAAAGCAGGAACTCAGCAGACTGCAGAGAAGAAAGAGCACAGCTGGGTAGAATTTCATTTTGGTTCTGACTTTCATCCCAAGTAAATATTTCAAGGAATTGGCTGGTCTGATCTTGAGAGAACAGCATTCTCTCAATGGAACAATGTAAACGATGGGGAACAGGCTGCCAGTCTGCAGCTGATGAGCATTGCAGTTGTAGCAACCATGACTATTTCTTTTGACAGGTTAGTATAATGAAACTCTGAGATGCTATGTCATTTGGCTAAATCCATACAGCCAGTAAAAGATAAGCTTATGTAGTTTTCATTAGGTCCCAAACACTACAGTGTAGGCCCCAAAAATGAAGAAGTTCTTCATAGTAAACCTAAGTAGATATATTAGCATATGGGTTTCATTAGTATGGGAAAGTCAATCAAAGTAGTTGGATAGTTAGTTTAAGAATTTAGTTGTATGCATATAATTATTTTTATCTGGTACCTTTATAGTGATAGTTACTGAGTGAAGTAACATATTTCACTGCTTGAAATAAATGTATTCATTAAAGTATACATCTTCTTGCCAAAATAAATAAATATGATGGGAGATCCAGGTGACATTGCAGTGCCACCATCTACTACTGTCCCTGTGTTTTTAATAATGTCATCCAAACCAATAACTTAAATTTTTTTGGAGCCTATAATATATGCAACTATGAATCATATTTTAAACCAATGCAAATAATTTCATATGCTCAACCCAGAGTTAAATTAGAATGGGCAGCATAAGATTAATGGGCCACTTTTTTTCTTTTGCAGTTTCTTAAGTGACTGATTTTGGAAACCATTCAGAATGACATGGATTGGAGCTATGCTGAGCATCTGGAATGGGATCCCATTTTTTATGGGCATATTCTCACCCTTGCTCCCTACATTTAGTTTCATAGAAAAAAGAAATTCTCTGGGAAAAGAAAGTGTACCTCTTCATCAGTTGGCTCTTTTTCTAAGTGTGATATAATCAGATGTCTTCTAAGCACTATAGTCACATAGAAAATAGTTGTGAGTTTTTCCTATTGTTTCTGGAAATAAACAATGATTCTATGGTGAGGGTTTGTCCTGCTAAATAACTAGCTTAATTCTTTAAAAATTATTTATTTTTTTCATTTCTTAATACTAAGTTGAAATATTTCATGAATTAGCACTATTAACCATATGACTCTTGTCTGTCCTTCACCCCTTCAGATCTCCCCATACTACCTCCCACCTTCATAATCTGTTTCTTCTTTAACATTACCATTACATACATATACATGTGCCTGTACACACACACATATACATACACATACATCATACACATACATCATATACACACACATATATATATATCATATACATACATATACACATACACATACACATACATATACATCATATACATACACATACATATACACATGCACATACATATACATTACATATACATCATATACATACACATACATATACATTACTGAAAAATTTAGCTTTGTTGATATATCCATATGTCCAGGACTGAACACTTGGAACTAGAAATCATTTGTGGTTGCTCATCCTTAGAGGAGACTAGTTATACGTCTTTTGGCCATCAATGACCACCTGTAGCATTATCTAGGAATAGGAAAATACAAAATTTTCTATCCATATTGACACTTCCTCTTGTGCTGTTATTATGTTAGTCTTGCTCAGAATCATTTCTCTGAGTATATTTTACGTGAAGCTAAATTTTCACTCACTGTGTTTTCCAAAATGTACTATGTTCAATTCTAACTAGTGAACATAATCGAAGATGCACAATCTCCAGGACGAGTACTATATCAAAATCCCTGGAACTGTCCTGATACTAAGTTCAGCCTCTAGTTCTTAGGGAGTACTTAATACTTATGCTCAACTGTGTGCAATGTGATGAGCAAAGATTCACTTCCCATGTCTGTAGAAAGCTAACACATCCATCCACACTGTCTTTCTAGGCACATTGGATGCCAGACACATGCTGTATTATACTTTATTTTTCCTTTTAGCTTAAGAAAATAAGATATTCTCAAAGTATTGTGTCCAGGCCAGTGTATCAATTTTCCAGAAAATTTGAAAGAAAAACAAATTATTGAACCAACAAAATGGCTCAGTGCATAGTGGTTTTGCTGCCAAGCTTTACAACGTCATGTCAATCTCTGGAACACATGCAGGGGAAGGTGAGAGCTGACTTCTACTGCTAGTTTTTCTTGGACCTCTATAAGTACGCACACACAGACACACTCACACACACAGAGGCACACATACACACTCACACTGAATAAATATAAACGCATTTTTTAAAAATACAAGTTCTTGGTCTTATAATCTTACACTTACAAAATTATACACTCTGAGACTGAAGGCCGGTGTCTGTTTTAGTTTGTTTATTTCATCATTAAATTCAGGAACTAGTAATGTGGACCTCACGTTTTGCACAGACAAACTCTACTTTGAAGCTCTACTTAGCCAAGATGATGAGTGAGGACAAGTTATTTCTATTTCCTTACATTTTTTATGCTCGTCAAATAAATGCACTGCTTATAATCATGCGAGAAACCTTTACATGTATTTAGTATATGCTAGCCATTACCATTATCGTCATTCTGAACTCATTGACTCATTCTGAAGGCAAACTTCTAATAAATGTGTAATATATATTGTTAAGCTAGCACTCTATGGAAACCTTAGTAAGTTCACTAGATGGAGTTTCTGCAGGATGTCAGTAACACATTGAAATATATTGGAATGGGATGAAGAAATCAAGGAGCTAATGTCTCATTAGTCTTGTGGAGAAAGGAGAAAGGTATCATATTTGGAAAAGGGGTCTTTTAACCTGAATCAAGGCTTTTAGTACACAAGGGGAGATGTCAGAAGCCAACATATCTAGGAAAGGGGCAATGCAATGTAAAGTCCTGGTCAACTTCTAATCTCCAACAGGTGCTCTCTGTTTGTGAACTCAAGCCATAAGACAAGGACAGCCTTTAAAAGAAGACTGTAAAATACTACATCTCAGAGCTGCCTGTAGATAGGTCATCAAAGGTCACAGAAGACAGAAATAAAGACAGAGTTAACATCTGGGTAGCATTAAAGTTTCCCCTTTAAGTTCACTTTCAACATTTTATCCTCTTTATCAAAATGAGAAAGTAAAATTGATTTGAATATCAGAGAGATACAGAAAATAAATAATAGATAGCTTAACAATGTCTGGTGACACTGAGTTGATGATAAGATACTGTTACCTTAGCAAACCTAAAGGCAATTTTTTGACAAATGACTTGATGAATCATTTGACTTCAGTTAAATTACTTGAACTTTCTAGATTTTATTATCCAAATCTTCAAAATGTTGGGTAAAGGCAGTTTTTTCAAGAGTTTCAGTGAATGTGTCATGAAAATGTAGATAAAAATCTAAGTCCAGTGACAAGGCTTAAAGGGATGACTGATGATAAGAATACCAGCCCCAGATTTTGAGCAAATGACCTGAGCTTCATGTGCTGTTGCCACTTCCTGGACCTTTCCTCACTCAACTTTATCTTCTACTATGGACATCATAATTAAATGACCTAGTTGAAAAGAAATTACCAAAGTGAAAATATTACAAAATCACTTTTGTACAGAATCTGTCATCTTTTGTACAAGATCTGTGCTGTATTTCATGCACAGTTGTTCATGGAATTCTCAATTGTACAAGTTGGCAATAACATCATAAAAAGAAGGAATATGTGGGTTGGGGAATTTCGGTATTACATCAGGCTAAATTATGTTTAGTGTGGTGTCTTTTGACAGTCTGACAATCTCCCGAGGTCAAAAGAAGTAGCAGAAAAGAAGAAAGAATTTCTGTGAAACTTCTGTGGGAAGCTATGTAGCTATGATTTATAAGAGATAGATCTGTTATAAACTACAGTACTCAGAAGCATTGATTATGAGTTCATGCCACCGTGGTTGAATTCCAGCAAATAAAGCCACTTACTTCAGAAATGGTAATTTAATGGTCTGGATAGATGACTTAGTAGTTCAATGCATACTGCATTTGCAGATTCTAGTATTCATGTCAGGCTACTTAGAATTGCCTGTAACTCCAGTGCCAGTAGGTTCCAAAGTGTCTCTTCTCTATTTGCACCATAACCACACCCATGCACATAATTAAAAATAAAATAAATCTTTATATGAAGTGGTAGTTGATTTTTAGATAAACTTATACTGATTAAAAATAATGACAATTCAGGTACTTTTGACCTTCAGTTACAAAAATGATATTAAAAACTATAATTAACAATTTTGTATAACATATGCATAGCAGTGTGTGTGTGTTCATTTTTGTGCGTGCAAATATATGGGTACTTCATACATATATGAAGCTCTGTAGATAACCTGATGTGTTGGTTCTCCCGTTATGCATTATCTTAACAGGTTTGTTGATGTTCATGATGTATATGACAGGTAGCTGGCTCATAGGCTTCAGGGATTCTCCTCTCTACCTCCCATTTTTCTGTAAGAACACTGGGGTTACAAATACATGCTCTTAGGACTAGTTTAGCATGGAATCAGGGAATCTGAACACATGTTCTCATTTTCATGTGCCAAGCATGTCACACTTTGATCCATCTCTATAGACTAAGGTTAATATTTTTAAAAATTATTTCTTTGGATATCAAGAGAATATCTGAAATGGAAAAGTAATTTTACATTAGGCCAGATTGTTATGGAAGGGTCTGTATGGCAGAAGCCTATTTTAAAATCCCCAGGTCAGAAAACCCACAAACAGCAAGTTTCTGCCTGTCAAAACTAGGATGGACCTACCTCAGAATATATATCTGACAAAATTAACTGATCAATAATGGATACTGTTCTAACAACTAGTTTAAGATTAAAAAAAAACTATATATAAAAATAAAATTATTATTGGGTAAAAGAATGTATAAATAAAACATGACGAGGTCAGAGATAGCAATCTGTAAAAGGAAGTTTTCCTGACAGTAAATATTTAAATGACAAGAACCTGAAGATCTTAGAAGACAGTTTATTATTTGAACAACAGTTGAAAACTAAGATACAAGGCTGCTATAGCACTCTTGAAAACAGTGTTCCAGAAAAGTTGCACCACTTTAAAGTAATGTTTCTGGGCATTTGAACTGATTGGAAGCATGAAGGAAACTGTTTTGAAATTACAGATGTTAATTCAATCAACTGGTAAGAGATAGTTTTACATTACATTACATTAATTTATACACATAGATACCACATAAAACTTTAAGTGAACAAAACTACATAATTCAGTGCTAATTTTCAAGAACAAAAAGAACTCCTTTGCTCTAAGTATGCAGGCTAATGATGAGGGTAGAATAATTTAAAAAGAAAGCATCATTGCAAAACTCATAGCGACATCTTTTCTAGCTACTACAGTTTTAATATGTGATGATATAAGAAAAGAAATAAGCTATTGATTTTTTTTTTCATAGGTAATGTGTTGGCTGAAAGAAAAGAGAACACTGGAGAGACCTGAAGTGTTCTTTTACGGATATATTTGAATGTCATTTCAAAAAATAAACACATTTCCCATAACAATGCAAGGAGGTTAATGGAATAATGCAGGTGAAAGCTTTTTGGCTCAGAGGAGTTCCATCAGGGTAAGGTATTATTGTTTAACACACCACGACCCAGACCTGTGTTTGCCAGGGTGGTGGCTATTTTTGCACAAGCCAGAAAAGTATTCACAGTGCTACTGGCATAGAACCAAGCGACTAACATTGTCTTTGTGCCTTCATGATGCCTGCTCTACTCAAAGTTACTAAATTTGGTCTCTTGAACTAAAGGGATTTGTTTTTTCTTTCGATAAACTACAATTTATGCTCCAACTGAAACTTCCCTCTTAGATCTCAGGAATTAATAATTACAAAGCAAAGTATATCTACATGTATTTTTACTTGGCTATTAGGTAAGGACGGATGATGTAATTAACTATATGCTAATATCGGATACCAAGAACATGTTTGCTTTTAAAGTCACACAGATTACTCCATAAAGATAGTCTGTAAAGTGCTTGCTACACAAGCATGTGGACCTCAGTTTGTTCCCTAGAACAAACCTAGAAAAGTATCTAGCTAAGGTTTATGGGTGACTTTATAATCCCAGCACTGAAACAATAAACATTGTTGGGGATCTGGGCTTACTTTCTACCTAACCTAGCCTAATTGGGATCTCCATGACAGTGAGATATCCTCCCTCAGAAGAATAGTATGGACAGCTTCTGGAGATGGCATTTTATAGTTAACCTCCAAAACTCACAAGCAGGTACATTCCCATTCCTTAATGTATGAGTATATAAATACTCATACATCACAAACACACACATACACACTCACACACACACATGAGCGCACACACACACTGCGTCACATGATTTTGACCAATCCATCTTAGAACCAAGTCATTAATAACGTTTAGTCCTATCAGTTTTATGATAATTAGATTTTAATTAGAAATGGGGAATTGTACTTTCTTTGTATTGACTTCTGTAGTATTTGGTGGAATATTTTGGGGGTCTTGGTAATAGGCAAAAATAAATGGGTTTTTAAGTTTTTATTTCTGCTAGTATTTAATCTTCAATTCCCCATTTGTCTTTTCATTTATAAATAGTCTGTTTTTATCAGGATTGCAATCCCAGTGCCTTCTATTATACTTCAATTTGTTGAACTTTTTTCAATTACTTATGTTTTTTCTAATGTACTTAATTTTCTGTTTGGTAAGAACTTTAGAACTCTTTATGTTTTTTAATAAAACAATGAATTTATAATAATTTCTCTGAGATTAGACTTAAAAGAATAAATAATTTTTATATTAAACAGCAAATACTTTGTAAAAATTAAATTAATATCCTACATATATGATATATTTGAAATAATTTATACATGTCAATTTGATGACATTTTCTTGACCTTCAGATTAATGCTAATCATAAAACATATTTCTAGTTCACAGCAGCTACTGCATTCCTACACTCCAAAGACAAAATTTGGTTTTGATAAAAAAGACACTGGCATACAGTTTTTTTTTAATTATTTGAAAAATTCATGTTACCTGTTTTTTCAAACATTTTCACCTTCTGTTCTAATCCCTCAGTTGTCACATGTTCATCTCCAACTGCCTGCCCTTTGTCAACTTCATATCATTTATTTTTGTATAACCCATCAAAGTTCAAGTTGTACTGCCATGTGCTCCCAGGTACAGGGACATCTGGTGAGAATCTAAGTACATCTACTAAGAGCCACACCCTTAACAAAATTTGATTCTTCTTTCAGAATTCAACAGCAGTCAATAGTTTTTCAGTTAGAGCTTCATGCTTGCTAGTCCTTCATATGTCCATGCTAGAACCCTGACTGGCATTATCCTGTGCAGCTCTTATGTCGGGAACACGGCTTCTTATTGAGTTCATAAATAAGTTTAATGGTCCCGAACTATCCAAGAGATAACTCTTTCCTAACTCCTGTCTCTTAAACTTCTCTACCTCCTCTCAATAATGATTGCTGAAAGTTTCAGCGTGGAGAGTGATGCAGATGGCCCATTTATGATTGTGTATAAAACACTGGCTTTTAACATTTGTAGTTATGTATTTACTTGTGTCTATTTTTATGTGTATATGCACGTTCCATGTGGCCCATGTGTAGAGGTCAGATGACAAGTTGAGAATATTGATTTTCTAATTTCACCTCCTGGATCTTATGAATCAAACTCATGTAGTCAGGCTTGCTAGCAGCCACCCATACATATGGAGTCATCTTGCTAGCCCAGAAAGTGTAAAAATTTTTTGATAGCAGCTATCCAGTTGAAATGTTATACATGTTGAAATGTTATACATGAGTACAAAAAGAAGGAGAAATTAGGATAAGCTCAGTGTCTTTGTGAAACCAATTACAGAGTAATTTTGAACAATTAAACCTAAATCTACAGGTTTTCTACAGGTTTTTAGTGTCTAAATTTCATGGGTTTCTATTGGTTAGAGAATAGTTTGACATGTAAAAAATATAAGTTGTTTTAATTCAAAGTTTAAAGTAAAATATCACTTGGCTAGTTATTCTGCTAACTTTAGGTTTGATACTGTGGTCTCTAACCTGTTGGTTGCAAAATACTGAGTCTTTCAGTCACCCAGTGAAAAGAATATTGATATATCATGTTTAAAGAAAGGCATGGTTATCTACACTGATCTAGACATTATCTACTCATTTGGAGTATAATCTATGTGGCTTTTATTTGTTTGCTTGCTACAGACCTTCAGCTTGACGTACTCAAGGATGGCCTGAAGACAGTAAGATATGTATTATGTAGTCCAATTTATGGAACACACAAACACACATGCAACTACTCTGAAATCCAAAATGTTGAGAGAAAGAACTTTAGTGAACTTTTGGATTAAAATTAACTACTATTTCTACTTGGCTTCATTATTAATACACCTAAAACAAATACAAGCAGCTTAAGATTAAATATTAAAAATAATATAATGCTATACTGAAGAGAGTTTACTGCGGCATGCAGCTTGACTTCTCCTGCATGTGTAAAGTTTTGGAGGTTAGTTTGTTGAATCAGTTGTTCTAAACTTCTCTGTATTGAAAGCTGATTTCTATTTGCTTCCACTGCAAGTGGGGCAACAACAAAATAAATGTAGTAATTCTCCCCATTGTTTCTTTAATGTTATTTTAGAATGGATATCAGCTAAAGGGTGAACTGAAGACTGGCAAACATGGTATCTGGAGCTGTAGCTTAGTTGATAAAATCCTTGATTAGCATACAAGAAGCCCTAAGTATGATTCTCTGATTTGCATAACAACTTCATATGGACATTCATTTGTTGTATGAGCATTTGGGTGGTATATCAGGCAAGAATATCAAAATTTCAGTAACACCTTTGGCCACGTGAAGGGTTCAACTTTAAGGACAGCCTCGCCAAGAGACTCAGTGTCAAAATAAAACAAAAAACAAACATATTTTATAAGTTTCTGGAGGTTTTTGAAATAAACTAACCATATTACTGAAAAAAGTCAAAAGGCAAAGAGAAAATTCCTTATTATCTCTGTGTCATATCGAAGCTATTGTGCCATTCTTATATCAGTTTCAACATATTAATGAGAAGATGATATGTAGCTTAGTGGTAAAGCATGTGTAAGGCTTTGAGTACCCTCCATGCACCATAGAAATATAGGTTATTAGATGAAACTATTTCTTTAAAAAATTTCCATAGGCCATTATAACACTGAAGTGTTATATTAAAGAAAATGAGTAACAATGTGATCTCCAATATGAAAATGGTAATTTGCAGCAAGAACAGTCCTGTGACAATATGGTCACAAGTAAAAGATCTGTAGAAAGAAATTTAAAAAAAAAAAGAAAAGAAACCACTGGGCCCAATCTCGTATTTGTTCATACGAGAAACCTGAAAATTATGAATGGTTGAATGATTTGTAATTACTTTTACATAATTCCAGAATGCTATTTCAGCTTAGTTTGACTATGATAAAGAGTGACATTACAGAAAGGATTAAGATTGAATAAGGACATTTTACATTTAAGGAAATTTTTAGGGGAAAAGATAACTCAATTTATCATTCTCTGGTAGAAAAAAAGCTTTATAAGATCAAGTATGTCAATTTAAAACTTTTTATCAATAATTTCAAAATATCATGCATGTGTACATTGTGTTTTAACCATATTCATCATTCTTTGCTTTTGCCTGAATCTACTCCTCCTTTACTCCCACACTCATGACCTTTATTTATGGATATTTCTCTGGCTTCAGTTTGTGGTTCTTTTACAGTCATGGGGGGAGAGGCCATGCACTTGAGAATGTTTAAGCTATCAGGGACCACATTCCTAAAGAAAGCTGACTCTTCCTCTGTAGGCAGTATCAATTGCCAATACCATCTCAGATTGGGGTGGAGACTCTTGAGACTCCTTTTGTGTTGGAATGTTGACTGGCCTGAACTTGTTGAAATGACTGTAGCTGCTGTGAGTTTATGAGTTCAATGGTCCTGTTATAACCAGAACATACTTTGTTCTCTTCCTGGCCTCTGGATCTTACAATCTTTCTGAATACTTTTCTGGAATTTTCCTAGGGGGGTGTGTGTGTGTGCGTGTGCGTGTGCGTGTGCGTGTGCGTGTGCGTGTGTGATCTAGATGTCCTATTTATAGCTGAATACTGCTAAGAAAATTATTTTCTGCCCTCTGAATATTTGTGAGTTTAAAGCTCTATTCACTGAACAAAACAGCCTCTAGATGAGGACTGAAAACTATACTAATCCTCATTGAAGAGATACATATTTGTATGTAGGTATCAGAATAATACTTTGTTTAATACAATAATAATAGTAGTTTCTCATCTAGGTTCTATGTGCTCCGAAACCATGAGTTTTATCCAGATTTGTTACTACCAGATAAGCCTCCACTTATGAAGCATGTCTCAAATACTCTCCTAAAGCAGTTTTCACCCCTATAATGTTTATGACACTGTAGTACCCATGGACATATCTTTCCAGGTCAGTTGTTAAGGTTGCTAGAAGGGTTCACAGCTTTGTAAGGTTACTCATGACTATTCTCTCCCTGTATCCAAGTAATATCTTCCAGTACTTTTTGAAGCTAGCCAGCACTAAGAACTATCTCTTTAAAATAAATAAAATATAGAATATTATTCAGAAAACCACAATATTGCCTCATATTTAATCTTTTCTAGGGTCAACATTTTAAGTCACTGTGTCTTATATGAAGCATTTTTAAGCTTACCTAGGTTAATAGGTTTTACTCTGATTTTCCATTTATAAACAAAACTTTAGAATAGGAATTGTGTGTGTCAATCTGCATGTTGACTACCCCTACTGCTCTCGAATGTTTTCCATCTCTAGTAATTCTTTCTACTTTCTACTTTTGAGTTGGTTTACTTATTTTTATCCTTTTATTTCTACATATAAGAGACCATTCGTGGTGTTTATGTTCCTGTGCTTCTTCCTTGGTGCATTTTTCCTACTTCCATTTTTTTCTGCAAATAAAAGGATTTTATGCTTATAGTTGAATAGTGCTCATAGATATTATATACTACTTGAGTGGAATTTTTGCATTCACTTGACTGTGTGTGGGTACCTAGGCTAATTCCATAGCTTACCTATCACTATAAATTCTGTATGCAATTAAACAATGTTATCTCTTATAAGTTGACTTCATTAACTCTTGATTTTACCTAGAAATGTTATAACAAGTTCAGAAGCAAGTTTTCTTTCTCTCTGTTTCTCTGTCTCTCTTTCTGCTTTTGTTTTATTCTTTTTTTTTGAAACTTCATAATGGTTAAATACTTTATATTCTAATCAAATGTTTATGACATTCATTTTTCCTTTATATACTTACTAGCACATACATATTTATCTATATCTAATCTATATCTACATCTATCTATCTATCATCTATCTATCTATCTATCTATCTATCTATCTATCTATCTATCTACCTACCTACCTATCTATGACAGTGGCTATCCTTCCTATAATGCTGCACCATCCTATTGGCTTTGGGCTTGTAGATCTCTGACTGTAGTATATCAAGCACATATATGGAAAGAAAGAGAGACGGGGGATGTGTAAAATGCTCAGTTGGTTGAGTGCTTGCAAACCTGAAAGCCTGAATTTTTCATCAGAATCTGTTTTTATAAATAGGTTATGTGGGTAAACCTGTATTCCTAGTTCCTTGAAGAAAAGTTTGGGGGGGCACCCCTGAGATTCACAGGCCTGTCAGTTTTGTTACTATGTGAGCTAAAGGCAAAGGAGAGATCCTGTCTCAGATAACAATAGGGGATTAAGAAGTAGCACTAAGTTTCTCATCTGGCCTCAGTGTGTGTCTGCATACACACTAGCATGCCCAAACACACAAACACACACACACACACACACACACACACACACACACACACACACACA
>JANHMN010000008.1:45915988-45941251 GCA_030674055.1 Rhabdomys pumilio
ACACACACACACACACACACACACACACACACACACACACACACACAATGAGCACTGTGGTTCAGACTTCTGGTTCCTCTCTGTCCTTACACTGATTCATAGGGCAGTTTCCAAGGTGATGGCTCCCTTTTGAATTCAGCAAAGCTAAATGAGGCTTTTTCGCAAAAGAGCACTCAGCTTACGTGGGTCTTTCACAAGGTTGTCTTCACCTTTGGTAGTGAAGAGCGTTAAGGAGAACACAGTGTAGTTAGATGACATCCTTTTCTTTATTCCTATTCTTGATGCACTGCAGCCTACAGTTTCCACTCATTTAATTGTCCAACAGCCGTGAGAGGGAGCAGAGGCATAAATGTCCTTTCTTTCCTATCACCAATGAGAAAACTGAGGTTCAAAGAGGTTAAATGGCTTAGGCAAGGTAATCCTTTGAGCTGATGCCAGCACCAGGAATAGCACATCTGTCTGCTCACCCTCTGTCATGTGATTCTCTGTCCATTCTCATATCCTGATTGATAAAATGCATTGTCCTTCTCCCTGCTGCAGGGTCCTTTATTAGAACACTAAGACAGTGTCAAGACTGTTCAGATACAAAGAATGCTGTCTAAAGGGATGAGCCTTTCTATTGACTCTCTCCAATGAAATTTCACAACCACAGTCTAATGAGAAACTTGAGACACCTATTAAGTTCATATTTCCATTAGCTCTAGCTAGAACTATATTTTACAGAAATTAGAGATACATCTTTTGGTCTGACTGCTCAGATGAGTGCCCCAGGAGGTAGAGATACATTGCTACAGGAGTGAGTCAAAATACCTTTTGTCAGTTGTTTCTACCCCAGTTCCTAGGCACTTAGAATTCAGGATCAGCACTATGCATTATAATTTGGTACCATTCATCATCTGTCTTGCACATATTTGCAGGAAAGAAAGTTGCCCAACTCATTAAATCTTCTCATGATTCAAGTCTTATGACCTTACATAGCAGCCCAGCAGGTAGCTTACTAGGTATATTAAATCATCCTTCTTATGGACAGAGGAGGACTTGACCTCCATCTTACTATACTGCCTTTCATGAAACGGTGGTGGAACTCAGAGGCTAAGGAAAATTTTAGAAAGCATCAAGCTAATACAGTTATCCAATAATGACATATATATTTCCAGCTGTTGACCCTGGTGCCTTCTGAAGTTGTTATTCTAAAAATAATCCTAATAACTGGCCTCTAAAACTTCATCAATACTATTTTCTTTGCTTTGATTTTCAAGCACACTGTAAGTCAAAGTAGCCATTTTGACCTTTTGACCTTTTAATTATCCTATGTCAATTACCCTTCATGAATAACTTCAATGTTCCTCTTTAAGGTTCTTCAGGACAGATCTGAGAACTTATTTTTTCTTTGCCTTTATAGGTTATGATTGGTCCAAATTAAAGACTCAGCAATGTTCGTTCAGTTTGTTGTAGAGATACATTGTAAACATTTTTCAGTGTGTGTGACACTTGAGATTTTCATTTTGTGTAATGAAGAAAGGGCTTAGGTCAGAGAAGTAAATGCCTAGTGCATATGCAATCAGTCTTGCTTCCCATGTTCATTATGGTAGTTATTAATATATTATGACATTATCCCCTCTGGGGGTAAGCATGATCTCAAAAGTCTTTTTCACAGTAGAAACCATCTATTATTTTTGGTTTGAATGAGAATATAAGAGATAGTATATCATTTAGTATAAGATACTAGGAATGATATATAAGTGTGGGAGAATGAAACCTAGGGGTATACCTTGCGAGCATTGTGTCACTGAGCTACATACTCAGCATAGAAATATATATGGGTACAGGAGATAGATAAAAAGAGTTTTCAGAAATTTCTTTAATACACTCTCCAGGAAAAAAATGTGCACGTCATTAAGTAGGAACATTTTCTCAATCAATCACTTTTCTACAAAAGTCACACTGGTTTTGATTTTAACTCCACAAGTGAACCCATACATGTTTTGAGGCTACTGACCACAACACTTCTACTATAAAACTTGGACTTTATAACCTGCTCTTTCAGATATTTGTCTACTCAAAAGAATAATGCCAACTTCCATACTGAGCAGCTGGACTTGGGAAAGAAAACAAAGGTTTTAGGTTGTTTTGTTCTCAACAAACAGCATGTCAAGCTGGGGAGACAGTTCATTCAGTAAAGTGCTTGCAAAGCAACCATGAATACCTGAGTTCAATCCTTAGAACATATGTGAAAAAGTCAGGTGTGGTCATGCACATTGTTATCCTGGCACTGGGGATGCAGATACAGGTGGATCAGTAGAACCCAGCATAGCCACTCTTACCTGCATGGCAAGTTGTAGGTAAGGGTGTAACTCTGTCTTCAAACATGTGTCTGATCCTCTTGAGGAATAGTGCCTGAAGTTTGCACACACATACACACACACACACACACACACACACACACACACACACACACAATTTGTAAACAGGTTTGGCTAAGTTGCACATGTTATTAATGAATAGACCTATAAGAAGCCTATGACTATCACCATTTAACAATGAATTCCTAGTGGTGGTAGATAGACATGATAAATGATTTTTAAACTCAAGTTGATATAAATCACCAGAGGTTTATTGCCCATGTCAGTAGTCACTAGGTATCAGGAGCTTCTTAGCAGATTATCTTCAATTACTAGCTAAGGAGTTCACGTCTGTTCCTTCTTGGAACACCTTTGTCTTAGACACATGACCAACAAAATTATTACCCAACAGAATATAGTAAAAATGCATCTCACTCTGGGTAGGCTACAAGAAGTAGGCTTATATTCTTTTAGACTCCACGCAGAAACATGGCTTCTATCTCTGTGCAAAGGGGGCAGTAGAAAAAATTTTTGTGTGTATCTATGAAGAGGAAAATACAAGTCATCTGTCAGACTAAGGCACTTCTGCTCTTGGCTTATCTATTGAAGGGAAATACAAAGTTTGAAGGATGGGGGTTGAGGAAAGATTGGGGCCTATTGATTTCTCAGCCATTGAAGATAACATCCCAATTTACTGAGTTCTGTACTTTAATGAATTAAGCTATCTACTGAAAACTACCAATATAGTTTGAGTGAGATGTCTAGAAGTATAGCCTTACCTTTTATATATCATTTCAATGACTGTTTACATCTACCAGGTGCTGAGGTTGCAAACCATTTATTACTTTGGTCTATTACCATTTCTAGTGCTTTTTATCGAATGTTAAGTAAGGTACCTGGTATAGATACCAGATACTTTCTGAGATCGCCTTACCATGAAAGGAAACACGCTATACTTAGCGCTCTCTCTCTTTCTTACATTCCAACATTCATACAGCCATATTTGAATACTATTTTCATTCACATTTCTCAGTCTATTCAACATTAAGATCATACTTATTCTCTCAGTCAAAGCAAGCAACCAGAGCAAATATGGCAGCTTACATCTATGATCCCAGTACTTGGAAGGTTGAGGCTAGATAATTCTTATGAGTTCAAGACCAGCCTTGGCTACATGACAGGTTCCTGGATAATCAAGCCTAATGAAGAAGACTCTTTGTCTCACAAAACCAAATTGAACCCATATAGAACAAAACAAAACTAACTCTGTAGCCAGTTATTGTTTAGTACAGAATAATTTATGTGTTCATTCATATTTTGGAATAATTGATGTAGTCCTGTGTTCAGTTATTATAGCATTAAAAACAAAACCTCATAAGGAGTTCTGTTGGGGATTCTTTTCTCTCACCAAACTGGCTTTAAGCGTTTTCACAGTGTTTATAATTGTGGTCATACTTTCTCTCATGTCCATCATGGATTTGATAGACATATGGTCATGCATATATGTATTTCAAAGGTTATTATGGCATGAAGCCACAGACTCAGGGCCTGAAACAAATCTTCTTTCTCAGTATTTGTATTTCTCAAGAAATGCTGTACTCTCTGCAGACAGATACCTGATAACCCATCTAAGTCATTTATTTTCAAAATCAGATGCATGAAGGTATATTTTTATGCCAATGAAAATTTATATTTAAACTCTTGCTTTGTCTTACCAGTTTATTTTAAAGTATTCCTTTTTTTAAGAATAAAAAAAAATGATTACTGGTTCTATTTAGGTTAGGACTAAACTTTTAAAGGTGGGGAAAATTGACACTCTTACAAGGAACTTTATTTTATGCTTAGGGAAATAGATAGAAAGACAAAATTATGATAGACATGTGCATAAAACATTTTAAATAAGCTCTTTTATGTGGGCTATATTCTTGCCCATCAAATACAAGCAAAGCAACAAGACAGTTAAGTGAGGTTTGCATATTGATAACACCATGTTATTAAGTAAAATTTTATTTTTAAACCTGATTACCTCTTCCAAATATGTTTTACCGGATATATTAGCTTCCATGTCAGTCTTATTTGTCATCTGTCTAATTGTCTAGTGTCTTTCCACCAATTAACATGGGTTAATTCATAACTCATGTTACCATGGGACATTAATTGATAGGCAGTGATGGAAAAAAATGAAATAGCATTTCCTACTAAAACATATTCAGGCTATGTTAGATAAAATAGAATTAAACAGTTTTTCTTCTAATCTAAGGCTATAAAGATATGCAAAGAAGTATGCTGTGCCTTGTTGATTTCTTCATGAAGTAGAATATAGTTTGGCTATACTATCCTTCATTTATAGAATATTTTGGCAGATTCATATTTCTAACCTCTTCATAAAATTTTGTTTTTCTTTTCAGTTATGCTACTGATGTTTTAGCAGTTTGAGGGGATAAACTATTCAGCCCAGAGATAAACTCATCCAATTCTGAAAACTAAAATCTACTCTTTATCTGTATTATGGTATCATTTGTTTGTGAATGCATACTTTACAACCAGAATATTAAGCAAAAATTCACAGGCTCCTGATATAGCTTAGTTGGTAGGGTGCTTGCCTAGCATGCATAAGGTACTTCATTCACTACCTGTACCATAAAAATTGATTGTAATGATACCTGTCTGTAATTCCAGCACATAGGATATGGAGGTCAGACAGTCAATACCAAATTAAACACCCTATCTAATATTTGAAATGTTCTTCTGTTGGGAAGTTGAAATCCACATTTAGAAAGCTCTAATTACTAAAATTTGCCTCTTAGATAAAAAAATGATCATTGAACTTAGAAAAACCTTACTACAGTAAAAGAATATTTTATTCAAGGACAGTTTGTTCTCAGAAAATAGTTTCTAAAATTAGCCATACTAGGATTAATTTTAAGTACATTTAAATAATAATGTAAATGTATGTTGAAATCAGTCATTATCACATAAATGAAACCAACAATTTTTCTAATATATAATAGAATATGAGATAAACTGCAATTTTGTACAGCTTTTAGAATGAGAAAAATAATTATATAATCTTCAATAATAACTACAAGAAAACTAGATTATGTAATAGAGCCCCCTTCTTTCCTAATATTGAATAATATAACTATGACAAGACAGTCTATCTATTTATCAGTTTCTGTAAGTTTTTGTCAAACATTTAATACTAAAATACTATGGTTTGACTCTGAAATGTCCTTCACAGCCTCATGATTTGACCACTTGCGACCTATCCTGTTTTGAAGTGTACAGTGCCTTTGGAAAATGGGCCATATCTGATAAAAATTTTCTCCTAAAGTAAAATTTTGTAAGTTGTACCTGCCTCTGGTGCCATCCATTGCTTTTGCTTCTAGCCTCCCCTCTATGCCCTCCCTGCAGTGATAGGTAGCATCCTCAGAAACTACGATTGCAGCCTTTCTTCTGATATGTTATTCCTATCATGCATTTTATTTGCAGCATATGCTGTACCTTTTACATATTCTCATTTGTCAACACTTTTTGGGTTTCATACACCATGTTTCTTATATGAGTTACACTGGATTCATGTGCTTCTATCTGTGTAGTTGAAGATTTTATTCTGCAACTGCTTGGCCTTTCATTGCTTGTATGTACAATGGTATTTAAATCATGCACCTATTGAAGAGAGATCAGATTACTGAATGACTGATATTTTATGAACTCATAGGGATGGTCCTTTGGAAAAAGATTTTATTAGGTGACAGGTAGTGAATATTTGGGTGACAAAAAAAAACTCTAAAGTGAAAATGTGTATCAATGAGCCCCACAAATTCCATGTAACTAATTTTGTTTCCCATCTATTATTTAGTTATGTAGTCCTTTCTGTTTCATCTATATGTCATAAGCCTATGTGTGTTCACATGTGTGTTCTAGTTGGTCTCTGCTGTTTTGACAAACACCATAACCAAAAGAAACTTGGGGAAACTTTTTGCAGGTTTCAATCTATCACTCTTGGAAGTGCAGGAAAGAAAGCAGAATGCAATCCTTGAAGCAGCAGTGATGGAACAATAGTGCTTACTGGCTTGTTAACAGGCTCACATGAAGCAACTTTTCTTATATAGTTAGTTCATTCCTACCTCTCTAGTCCTGGCACTACATAAAGCGACCTGGGCCCTTTGTAACCAATTATTAATCAATGAAAATCCTGCAGAAATCTTTTGAGTATACACCCAAGTCTTATAGCTGGGTATTAAGGTAGAACTACTAGCAATTTTCTAAGAAAAGTCCATATTGATTTCTAGAATGGTAGTACCAGTTTGCAATCCCACCAGCGTTAGATGAGTGCTCCTCTTTCTCTACATCCTAGCCAGCACATGCTGTCACTTTACTTTTTGATCTTATGCATTCTGATTGATGTAAGGTAGAATCTCAATAGTCATTTTGATTTGTTTTTTTTTTTTCCTGATGACTAAGAATGATGAACATTTCTTTAAGTGCTTCTTGGCCATTTGAGATTCTCTGTTGAGAATTCTCTAGTTAGCTCTGTACCCCATTTTACAATTAAACAAACCAGATGTCTCTAAACCAAAGAACGGATACAGAAATTGTGGTTCATTTACATAGTGGTATACTATTCAGTTATTATAAAGAGGACATCATAAATTTTGCAGAAAAATGGGTGGAACTACAAAATATCATCCTGAGCAAGGTAACCCAGACCCAAAAGGACATGTTGGGTATGCACTTACTGATAAGTCAATATTAACCAAAAGTACATTACCCATGATACAACCCGTAGATTGTATGACATTTAACAAGAAGGAAGGCCCGAGTGAGGATGTTTCAATTCCACTTATTATGGGGAACAAAATAATCACAGGAGGCAGAGGAAAGGAGAGACCTGGATGGGAGAGGGGAGGGGAAGGGAAACAAGAAGGATCTAGTATAGGGGAAAACAGGAGAGAAACTCAGAGGAGCAGGAGAATGAATGGAAATATATAGCAGTGGGGGTTAGGGAGCAGGGGGACCTGTAGAAAGCTCCAGAGATCTGGGAAGTGAGAGGTTCCCAGAACTAAATGGGGATGACCTTGGCCGAAATGCCTAACAGCTGGGACATAAAATCTGAACAGACCACCTCCAGTAGATAGACAGTGGCCCCAGTATAGGGATGGGGCCACCCTCCTACCTTCAAATTTTTTGACTCAGAAATGTTCCTGTCTAAAGGAAATGAATGGTCAAAAATGAAACAGAAACTGAAGAAACAGTCATCCAGTGACAAGTCCAACTTGGGACACATTCCATGGGCATGAACCAAACCCTGACATTATTACTGATGCCATGATGTACTTGCAAACAGGAACCTCGTATGGCTTTTTTCTGAGAGACTCTATCAGCAGCTGACTAAGACAGATGCAGGTACTTATATTCAAACAATGGACTGAGGTCGGGGATCCCTATGGAAGAGTTAGAAGAAGCTTTGAAGGAGATGAAAGGGATGGCAACCCAATAGGAAGAACAATATCAACAAACTCAGACCCATCAGAGCTGGCTGAGACTAAGCCACTAACAAAAGAGCATACATGGGTTGGTCCATAGCCCTGGTACATATGTAGCCTTTCTGACCTCAGTGGAAGAGAATGTGCCTAATCCTGTAGAAACTTGGTATCCCAGGGAAGGGGCATTAAGAGAGGGTGAGAAGGGTGGGTTGGTGGATCGGTGGGGAAGCAGTCTTTCAGAGGTAAAGCAGAGAGGGAATTGGGTGAAGAACTCTGTGAGGAGGACTGGGAATGGGGCAACATTTAGAATGTAAATAAATAAAATAATTTAATTAAAAGGGATGCTGCAGACATACTGATATGATGGAGGATATTCCTCAGCTGAGGTTCTCTTTCTAGGTATGTCAAGTTGATAACCATCATTACTATCACACCCAATGGTGAGGGGTACATGTATATGTGTGTACGGTGAGACCAAGAATTAATGCTGGGTATCTTCCTCTAACACTTTTAACCTTAGATGCTAAAGAAGAGTCTCAGTTGAATCCAAACATCACCTAGTAACTACTCAAACTTGCCAGTATGACTTGCTGTTCCCTGTTTCTACATCCCAAATGCTGAGGTTACACATAGTCCACTATGTCATCCTGGCATTTACATAGGTACTGGGGATTTGATGCTCCTCTTTGGATGGTAAGTACTTCATCCATTATCATCTTCTGACTGATGAAGTTCATATCTATTTCAGTTGGATTCCTGTCTATTTGCAGGCTTCCCCATTTTACAGTTCAGATTTATGAACCTTTGATTCATTCTTGGCTTGTGAAATAGAGCTTCTACTCTAAGCAGCAAATCATTCACCTGGGGCTCTGAAGTTTCAGTAGTTTTATTTGGAAAAATAAAGTCAAAACTCAGTCATGGTCTCCACCTAACCCTACTGCTGGTCACCTTCATTGAGGAGAAAGTTAAAGAACCTGACAATATTATAAAGTTCATGACTGTTGGCACGTGCTTTGTTTTCAGCTTTGGCCTACTAAGACTTGTAATTGTCTCTATATTCACTTCTAACTGTCTTCTCCACTCATTTCCTTTATGTATCCCAGCACTGGGGACCTCGACAGTTTTCTGTAGATATAGTTGTTTTCTTTCTCTTTTGTCCAAGAACATCCCCATTTCCTCCCCAGAGTCCCTTCAAGTGATGTGTAGACATAAATCCTATTTGGTTTATAAGGACATCAAAAAGTTCTCTTACTAGGTTCACCAGGCCACTCAATCAATAAACCATTAATAGCCCTGTCTATTACTGCAAAGAAGCTTTTGCTTTGCTCCACATACGGTTGCTGATCATTAACAACGATGCTTGTATTTTTCTCGATAACACATTTTTTCCTCTCTTTTTGACTGAGTGTTAGAATAATGTCAAAACACTCTCTCAGATTTTAATTATTTGAATGTTTTGATATTTTTAAAACAATATTAGTTTAAATAGGCATAAATTATAAATTTTCAGTGTTCTACTGTTGTGCTCTTTTATGCCTAATTACTCAATAAATTTGAATTTGACTTTGTAGAGAAGATAGAAAACTTCTTATCTTCCCTTTCTCTAGTCAGAACTGTTACGATACTTTCTCTCCTCGATAATACTTGATCGTAGCAGCTAAGCAGATGTATTCAACAGGAATGCAGGAAAAAAAAAGCTTTTATATATTTCTATGGTGAAGCCAGTGTACACTGTTGTATGCTATTATTTTTTATTCAGAACAATGAGTATAAACTCGTGTGTGTGTGTGTGTGTGTGTGTGTGTGTGTGTGTGTGTTGATTCTATGCTACATTATGAGTTGGAAATCATGGGATGCCTTTTCTTCAGCCTTACTCTATTAGTACTGACAGTTCTTTCAAAATATTATGTAAAATAATTTATTTTTATAGAAACATGGTTATGGGAGTTTTACTCTAACAGTGGTTGTTTATTTGTTTCAATGTTTGCCAAAGAATCAAAGTGCCATAGTTCTGAGTTAGTACTCATAAATTCTCTTCAAATCTGTGAAATTTCTTGGACTCAGTTGATATTTCACCAGGTACCAAGGTAGTCCAAACGAGTGGATGAATTGAGCCTCAGGATACTTAAATTAAAATTCATGTAATGTGCAAATGATATGAAATAAATGGATTATCTCAACTAACGTGCTTGACATTTCTATTTCATCCTTTGCACAAGTAGATGTAGATAGTTTCACCTTCAAGTTTATTACCTGAAGTCAATAAACTCATTAATCTAGTTTCATTAATTTCAACCTAGTGCAGCAGTTTCAGCCTCTATAAAAAAGGTTGTGAAAACAGATTCATAATAAATTGTTTACAAAATATAATTGTTTGTATCCATTCAACCAAAATCATTCCTTCAGCCACACAATTATTTGTTCTTAGCAAGGCCTTCACTGAACAGTTTCTGGAGTATCTCCATGTATAGATATTAAACACACAACTGGAAGCAAAATAGACACAGTCCATGTTCTCTTTGATAATCTTTGATTTTTGACCAACTTGGGGATTGAGCTCATAACTGAATGCATACTTAGATAAATATTTTACCTTCATATTAAGTATCTATACAGTAGCCATGAATTTTATATTTTGGAAAGTACAGAGAATAAAAAGATCATAACAGAGGTGCAAATGTATGAAAAAGTGAAAGATATAATTCATATGTGACATGATGGGAGACTCTATTAATTTTCAATAGAAAGATTTTCCTAAATGCCATTTGAAATAAAATTGAGTAATTGTGTTAACTAAGCAGTGGTAGTAATAGAGGGAATCATGCATAAAAGCAATATAAAGAGATTACTTTTGCCTTCCTTTTATAGCTGACAAAGCACCTGAAGATGAATCTTTTAGCATTTTATTTAATGTTTGTATATGTATATAAAATTTTGGGTTCAAATCTTCTCCTTCAGTTGTCCCTTATTCTCTTACCATATGTCTTTCCCTTCAGCATATGATTCCATTTCTCTCTTTCTCTTTTTTTCTTTCTTTTATTTATATCCATTGAATACATTTAGTGCTACCTGTTCATAGGTAGGCTACCACCTACTGGCCTACTGGAGTATGAGTAGCCTCTCAGAAGCCAAATACCTAAGGAGAAAACTTACTCTGCTCTCACCCCACAACACCATCAATTGCCAATAGCCCTTCAAATAAAATAGGATTTCATCAACACATGCCCTGTTGATACTACGATCTTGACTGTTTTGAATCTATGAAAACTATATATGTAAAATGTGGCAACTATGAATTGATGCATACAACTGTGGTATCATGCCTAGCAAATACTGATTGGCTATAGACATCTAGTCACTCTGGATCTTATAGCCTTTCTCTTCTCTCTTCTGGGATGATTCTTGAGCATTATCTGGAAGGTTTGTGATATAGATGTCCCATTTAGAGATGAGTACTACACAATCTGTTACCTACCCTCTGCGAGCTGATCAGTTGTAGGTCTCTGTATAAATTGCCATCTATTGTAAAACAAAGCTTTTCTGATGAGGGTTGTGCTTTTTATTAATCTAGTTTGTATAAAGAAGGTAGTTTATTTCTATATCCACTTGGCAAAGTGTTCATTAAAGATTAACATAGTACCATTACTCAGGCTAGATAATTTTTAAATAATGGAAATTTAGTTCTTATGGTTTTGAAGGCTGTAGAGTCTATGATCAAAGTACTAAAATATTTTCTATTTAGTGGTGGATTGTACTTGACATATTTGAAAAGTTTGATGCCTAAAGCCCCTACTCCAGCAGTGCTAATAAGGTAAACCTAGCCACTCATTCTAATGTCAATTAAAGGGCTGCACAGTGGGAAAGTATTTAAAAAGGATATCTAGTCAATATTTGGGAAAAAAAAGAACAAGTGTCCACTGTTAGACCCACCCATGTGTTTTCACATACTGACATAATCTTTACTGGTAAATAACTGTTAGGGATTTGGGGAAAAGGCATACAGAATGAAGCAGACCCTGTCAAGTGTGTTCCTGCCCATCAATGTCTCAGTTTTACTCCTACAAGGTGGTCTGAGATACTGTTAACCTGCTAATCCCTGTCATCACCCTAGAAGACTGATTAATATGGTTCTTCAAGATTATCTGTTCTAGAGTATCACTATTCCTTGAAGATAATTGTTCCTATCTTGAGAGTACTCTGTCCCACTGTTTCACAATTGCTAGGACAAAGAATTCCATTCTTTGTCACAAACCTACTTACTGATAAGTCCTTTGTTCTTGGAGTCAAAGGTGATGCAAAAAGAAATCATGAGGAAACAATTAATATGTCTGCCTTCAGACTTGAATGGGCAAAAGGGAGGTTAGGAGGTTCTTTTAGTGATTGGCATGCCTATGCAGTCAAGCAACAGTCTCAGATAGAGTAAACTGAATAGTCAGATAAAAAAGATGGCAGATTCCAGACTTTCCTTTTGTTTTTACTCTCCTTATGGTCCCAAGTAAAAAGGCAATGCTCTTCAGCCAGAAAGGCTGCCAAGTGTCTGTTACAAGTGGTACCTCCTCCTAAGGGTACCTCTTAATGCTTTTTTTTTTTTTTTTGCATGTAGCATTAGATTTTAACTTACAAGTACAGGACATAGTTAAGTTAGTATTCTGTTAATTCATTTATTTTTAAATCTCTAGTCTACCAGGTGTCTATTTTTTTTCTCATAGAAAAGTCATTTTAAAAAAAGATTATTTTTTAAAATTCAATGTTCTCTGGACACTGGACACTGGATAGGATGGGATATTCCAAGGTACAACTATTAGAAAACAATCACTGTGAATAACTCTTGGATATCCTCCAATTCTTAAGATTGTATCTTCTTGGTATTGGTTAGTAGGAAGAATTAAAGAACTTCTTAGTGATTTGGGGAAACCAATTCAAACCAGTCACTAGTTTTATGATGTAGGCATTTTTTTAGCCTCTCTTTGCTAGTGTCTCTCAATGGTCAGGAATAATTCCTATAGTATCTACATTATAAAGTTTGGTGAAAATTTCATAGTAGCCAAGGGTATTAGTTTCTATTCTCATTTTTGTAACAAAATCACTAGGAAAAAAAGCAAGTTGTGGCGGAGTATTTATTTTGATGTATAGATTGAGAGGATATAGTTCATTGTCACAGAAAAGTGGTGACTTTGGGACTGTAAAGCAGCTAGTCACATTGTGCTCACAAGCAAAGAAACAGGGAGGTGACAGAAAATGGAGCCAGAACACTGTATCTTCAGGAACCCTCTTCCTGTATCAAAGTGCCACCATCCAAAGATTCATCACATTTCCAATATAGCACCTCTTGCTAGGGACCAAGTGTTTAAGCACATGAACCTTAGGAGAATTTTATATGGTCAAATCACAAGACCTATATTTAAACTCAGGACTGAAACTTCATATAAATATCAGATATTTTATTTAAGTGATATCTTTGCTTATAGCTACTAAATTGGAAGTAAAGTGATAAAAATAAAGGTAATTAAATAATGGTGAGTGACAACAACAGATTTTTGTTCAAAGTAAATTGCAATTGATGAAAGTTTTTTTTATAGAAAAAAATAAATCATATGAGGCTACAAAATACATTTCAGGATCTGCAAATGATGCTGTGATATTGATTAAAATATGCCTAAAAATGACACCTAGGAAACCTGGAAATCAATGAATTTTTGTTAATTGCTAGGTTTTAGAAAAGAAAGATGGATGTTTGTAATAATTGTAAATGAAAGTTTTTTAAAAATAGTTCCCTTGGAACAAGGAGACACACCAACAAATCCTTATAATGTTGTGCCTTGGGTTGAAGTATTCCTCAAATGCCCTTGAATATTCCCAAGGACATCTTTCCTCAGGAAAGTATTTCTCCTGTGAGTAAATAATGTTCTCACCTAGAAATGAAATGCAGTAATGTATTACACTGCAACAAGATGCTAGCAATGCTAGAAGTTCGGGGGGAAATGACATATTGCAGTCTCAGGCTGAAGTTTATTTCTCTAAATGCCCATAACTTCTTAGAGATGGCTTTCATATTCAATCAAAACAACCCAGAAAGGAATTTTGACTACGCTCTATTTATCCACTATTGAGATTTATTTAAAAATTATTATTGCACCAAGAATATCCTACCTTAAATTTTGTACAGCTTAGCTGCTCAATTGATAAGCTAAGACTCTTTACCAGAAAATGATCCCTTGTAAGGAGTTTTAGAATGATGACATTTAAGATATTGACTGACTTTGGAAGAGACCTATACACTTTAAATGTTCTTTATATGCATCCACACAAGACAGCTTCAATATCTCCCATCACTCTTGTTTTATAGAGGAAGAAAAAGAAACCAAAAGGTAGAGATGTCAAGGCAAAAGTTTGAGGCTAGCCTGAACCCCATACTATGTTTAAGGTCAACCAGGAATATGTAAAGAGGACCTGTCAGAACAGAATCAAACACAATAACCACCAACAACAACAATAGCAACAACAACAACAACAGACACAGAAATGGAAGATGTAAAGAAAAGCTGTTTGATCAAGGTTATTCTGCCTGTGAGACATACATTTTATCACAGAACTGACTCTATGTTCAGCAGGGAGGTTAGCTGAGAAAACCTGAGCTTTTCAGCTTTCAGTTCATTTGTTCCTAAAAATTGTTGTCTTCTACTTTGAAGGTGCAATAGAAGACTAAGCCATTGATTATTTTTAATAACCACTTTATGTACTTTGGAGACTAAAGAAAAAAATTTAGGCTGTACATACTCCATTTTGATGAAAAGCAACAGATTTTAAATATATATATATATATATATATATATATATATATATATATATATATATGTGTGTGTGTGTGTGTGTGTGTGTGTGTAATTATATGTGTGTATGTATATTCTTCTATTAACTGTCACATTTAATACTATATGAAATATTTATGAATATTAGTTTTATTTATTTAATGTACTGTTTCAGTTCTTAATATTGTGTTAAAATGAGTAAGTACTCTAGAAATACAGAAAGCATTTTCAAGTGTGTAAGGAGTCACCCAGGTAAAGCTTCAACTGACCTCAGAATACGTGAGTGTGTATCAAGCCATGTCTGCGACTGTCAGAGAATCATTTGCACAAGTCCGTTCTTTTTTAATTTTATTTTTTCCACTCTGTGGGTTCAATAATCAATTACAGGTTGTCAGGCTTGATTACAAATGTCTTGAACCATCTTGCTGATCTGACTTCAATTGTGCTTCTCTGCTCAACAATCTTGCACAACCCATGAGGTATTTTCTAAATATAAAAAATAATATAATTAATCTCAATGGCCACAATTTATGCTCATTTATTTTCCCACTCTTTAATTTTCTATCTGATTATAGACATAGAACCATAGTTTCAGGCAGTCATTATATGATGCAGCTCTGACCCATTCAACTGCTGTAAAATTCTTACCTTCTTGATCTAATAAAACTGAATGTAGGTTCCAATTTTATTTTATTATTCAAACCACGGAAAAAAAAGTACTGTGCTGTTTATCATTCTACCTGTGTGGGCTCTAACCAACTATTTTAGCCTCTGAATTTAAAAGAGAGAAAAATAAAGAAATCACTAACATTTTTATTCCATATGTAATATAATGAGAATCACTTCTCATTTATTTATGCTTATGTTATTCACAAAATTTATAGCAGTTAATATAGATAAAGACAATTCCAGGTGACTCAGAATTATTACATTCTACCTTTTATATTGTGCTCTGGCAGAAAAGCATGGCATGAGGGAAAAAATGTATTTCTTCCATTTGGAATGCCTAAACACATGAGCCATTAAATTAAGAAGTGAAGATCTGTTTCTGCTGGCTCTGTCTTCCAAATAAGATCCTGTCTATATTGCAACTATGTGCTGCATTTTCTTTTTAAAGAATTGAGTATATGCCAGGTATGGTGGCACGTGCCAATAACCCCAACATTAGGAGACACAGGCAGGAGGATCAAGAGATCAAGGTCATCTTCGGCCACAGAGAAAGTCCTAGGCCTGCCTTGAAACGTTAGACTTTTGTTTCAGGAAAAATCAAGCAAGAAAGGAATGAAATGTACCACAGTACTTAAAAGTCAAGTAGGGTTCAGAGAAATGGTTGAGTCATTAAAGCTCTTCCTGCATTTCCAGGGGACTTAAGATAGGTTTCCAGCACCCATGTGAGACATTTCACAATCTCCTGTAACTCTAGCTCCAAAGAATCTAACTCCCTCTTCTGGCCTCCAATGGTCTTAGGTATCCCACAGATGTTTCTCCCTTTCCCCTTTCATCTCTCCCTCCCACTCCCCCTTCCCTTTCCCTTCTCTTTCTGAATAAAACATTTTAAAAAGTCAGATCATCTACACTTTATCCCCTGCTTTTAAAATAATTAATTAAAATTTATCATTATTAAAGACTAACACCATAAAATAAACAAAAACTAATAAACATGGACTATTTTTTTCTCAAAAAAATCCATAGGTTTCCTCTTAATTATTAACTGCATCACTTTCCTTTTGTGTTTTGTGTATTGTTCACCTTATTTTCATTTACTCTGAACACTCATTGTTCCCAAGCCCTGGGACTGGATCTGTTTCTCCCTTTGTATTTTTTGACCTGGTTGAAATGTTTCATGTGCTTTAATTATAAGAGGTGTCTGAGAAGTAATTTCTGTAACGTGACACATATCATTTCATTTTCCCTGAGTAGATTGAGACATGTTTTCAGAATCATACATGACCAAATATTTCATCATCATAACTTGAAGTCAAGAAGAGCATGATCTATAGATATTTTGATGCTGGAAACTTTAGAAAAGTTCAAAGAGACAGATGATCTAAAAGTAATTAAAAAGGGTTCTATTACGTTGATTAGAAAAATCTGTGCCTTCACCACTGCAGCCTATGCTGAGCACATTCTTTGGCTTCTCTGTGTAATTTGGTTCTAATCCTCCATGGGAACAAAAGCTGTGGAGAGCAGCAACTTGTTTGGCTTGGGAGCATGCCCAGTGTGAAAAGTTTGCGGGCAGAATCAGAGAGAACAGCTGCAAGAGGAGAGCTGGGAGGAGATGACAGCTAATGACTCAGAAAGCAATTTGCATTCGAACCTTCTGCTGAAACAGGAGGCAGCCATGCCTGGGTGATGGTTCACCATCCGCTGCCAGATTGGTTTCAACATCCTGAGTCCTTCAATCAGTACCTGTGCCTCAAGAGGATGCCTAGCCAATAGCCCCCACTTACCTGAAATAGCATAACCATCTCTTTAGAATTTCAAAGAGCCTTTTATTCATAAAAACATGTGAATCCATTCCATTTCAAGGCTGAGTGAGGATGCCTCATCTTACATAAATTGATGTAACAGCAAGGTACGAATGGAAACCCAATCTAGCTAATATTACTTGACAGCTGATGGTACAGCAGACACCAGACCCTGTGCTTTACATGCTCTGCTTTATTTAATAGCGGACCTTGAAGTAGTTATTGAAGTGTCCTGCTCAGGGCTCTGCGTATAAAGAATGGCAGCAGAAACCACCAAAGCATCATTTATTAACAGCAACATGACCCTTGTTTCATCATTTTAGAATTCTACATAAAGTCTACTGTGTCTCTTCTTCCTCCCTTCCCAAGGAGCACATGACTTTTTTTTTTTCCATTATGAGCCCGAGATCACATGAGTTAATCACTGACTCAAAGGCTAAGGCTCTGAAATAGACCATGTGACATATTTACTGATTTCTAATCCATTAATTATGCTAAATGTCATTACAGATATTGACCAATAACATTAGAAGTTTTTATAGAATAAGAATGGAAGGCATATTAATTATTTTATTGTGATGATAAACTAACATGAGAAAAACCATGTAAGTAAGAAAGAATTTACTTTATAATTTCTAAGCCCATTATGGTGGAGGAAGGCACAGGGTTAAGGTATAAGCAAGAACCACCATCCTGAACTCTATTTCCTATTCATACAGGGAAGAGAATAACAGAAAGTTAGGTGAGGTTATACAACCTCAAATATTGTCCGTAATCAAGTATTTTCTCCGTTAAGGCAGCCCTGACATTTCTATAACTCTTCAAGCCGAGCCACCTAAATACACCAATCTATTGAGGACATTTCTCATTCAATGTGGAGACTACAGTGGAGTTAAATGCACTATTTTCCCAAAACTTGTAAAACACAAGAATGGGACTCTTATGCTGTTTTGTTTTATTTTGATTTACCTCTTGTTTATGGATATTCCACAGGAAAGTTTGAAATATCCCAGACAGGTGGTCTACACATTTATCCTCTGTATTTTAATGCTAGTTCTCTCTGGCTTTCCGTTTTGTTTTCTATCATTATGTCTTTAAAATTGACTAATGTTTAGGAGAGAAATAAGTGACTACAAATAACCTGAAATACGCTTACATCTTCATTGAATAAGAAGGTCACTATGACTTCCAGTAAAGGCTTCTACATTTAGTGGCCATGACAAACAGGTGCCATGCTTTATTTGACTAATATAACTGGAAACACTTTGAGTGTCATATCCCACTGATGGAATCTATGTTTCTTTACATCCTATCTGTGCTGGGAGAATTTGATTATAAATCAAATGTTTTTATGGTTTTCATAAAGGAAACAAATAGAAGCCTTTATTTTGAACACATACGGACTCTTATTTTATTTCTATAAGTAGTAGCTATTGTTCAATAAGACATGTAAGCACACCCTTTATCAAGTGACACCTTTTTGAAATTCAAACCTGCATGTTACATTGAGCTTCATAAACAGAGTAGCTAAAGAATACCCACCTAGTAATAAACTCTAAATGAATCTTGAAGTACACAGTTTAATGTACAATCATTCATCTGGAAAAAAAAAACTTTGAATATAACTGTCAGTGAAAATTCTGTCCAACAGCAATAAAAGCACAGTTGGAAGATAACATGCTCATGGTGTTGTAATGTTCTGAGTCCAAAACCAAGTTTGGCTTAAGTGAATGAAGACTATTGAATAATCAAGTGAAGAGATGTAGGAGGCCTGTACTCTAAGCTGTACGAGATGTGCTTATGATTCTTAGACCATTGTACAATCACATATTACCAATAAGGTAAGAGAATTTTATCCTTGTAAAATAAGAAACGGAAGGTTTGTTTTGGTTTTTAGTTTGAAGAGATACAATCCATCATGGCAGGGAAGACACATCAGCAGGTGCATAAGGCAGCTGGTGTCAATGTGTCCATGGTCAGAAAGCATAGATAATAAGTTCTTGTACTACAGTCCATTTCTTCTTGTATAAATATTATTGAGTCCTTGGGATGGTATCACCTTTTTCAGGTTGAGCATTTCATCCTGTGTTGAACTTCACTAAAAATGCCTTCATGGGAAAATCCAAAGGCTTACCTCCTAGGTAGCTGTAGGTCTAGCCAGGTTGATAGTGAAGATAAATGATGGCAAACAAGAAAGCAAACAATCAAACAGGCAAACAACAACAAAACTGTAGTTGTTTAATAATCCACAATCTACTTTTGTGGGTCTTAAAAACATCTGAATTTTACTCTATAAAGAAAAAAAATGTTCTTTTATTTTGAACTTGACCTTGAAATTTGATATACAGTGAACAAAAAGTTTCTATTCTTTTCTTTTTTGAGAGTTTTTCAAAGAATCAGCAATTTTGGAATTCATTCTCATTGTTAGTTGTGTCATTTGTTTAACTTTTACAACATTTATTATAGTTTTCTATTTATCTCCTGCACCTGGACTTGCAGAGGCAGGATGGTTGGCGAAACACAGAGTCACTTATTTTAGACCCTTTGTTATTGGAGCCAGCTTGGTGACCTTTGCTATGTCTATGAATTATTTATTTCATTGCATGTGTTTCTCCCAGAATTCATAGCGTTTCCCTTTGTGATATTGTTTCTTCCCATTTATGGAACTGTAAATACAGCTGACTGAACCTTGCTAGTGGCCAAACCCATTGTGGGTTTTGTGTGAAGTGCTTCAGCTTTCATTTCACGGACATAATAATTTCTGTTTGTATTTTTTTCTATACCACAAATGAAATGTCAGTGGTACTGGAAGATGACTTACACCAGAGATGTATTTAAACCGGATTAAGAAGATAATACTCTTTCTTTCTTTCTTTCCTTCTTTCTTTCTTTCTTTCTTTCTTCTTTCTTTTTTCTTTCTTTCTTTTTCTCTTTGTCTCTCTCTTTCTTTCTTTCTTTCTTTCTTTCTTTCAATTTACCTATTTTGCTGCAGTGCACACTTCTTTTATTTTTTTTTCTGAATTCTAGTTCATCTTTCATAAAGTGGGAACACTGGTGACTACTGCAGCGCAATTAGAATAGAAACATAAAATATTTTTTGTTTGCTACAACATTGGGAAAAATTATTAAATTGACTTTCATTAGTTCAGATCTGTGTTTTAATGTGTTCTGTTTGAAAGTGTTAAGGACATAGAGTACCATGTAAATTCTGTGTAGGTGTCTCAAAGACATGTTAGTCATGAAGATGAAATGAGAAGCCCTATGATGCTTCCCAAAGAGATCATCTATGCTGTTGGTGCTGTTAACTTTGGTTAAACATTGGAATCTCCTGAGGAATTTTGTAAAGTCTTTAAGCACAATTTATACATTATTCCCATTCAATATAAAGTTCTGAGGTACTAAACCAAGATTTGGGAATATTTAAAGCAGTTAAAATGTTAAAGGGACACCAAAAACTATAGATGATAAGGTCCTATGACTGAAGTACCATAAGAGGGAATGCTTCTGCAAAGTAATGCTGTTTCTTCCATGTAAACTGGGGAGAATGTAGAGAATATACTTTTTTGTTTTCATTTTGGATATTCTTTTTGTTTGTTTATTTATTTTTGTTGGATATTTCATTTACATTTCAAATGTGATCCCCTTTCCCCATTTCTCCCCACCCAGGAACCCCCTATCCTATCCTCCCTCCTTCTGCTTCTATGAGGATGTGCTCCCACCTACCACCCCACTCCCAACTCCCCACACACGAATTTTCTCCTACTTGGTGTTCAGCCTTCGTGGGACCAAGGATCTCCTCTCCCACCTATGCCTGACAAGGCCATCCTCTCCTACATATACAGCTGGAGCCATGGTCCCTCCCTATGTGCTTCTAGGTTGTTTAGACCCTGAGAGCTCTGGTTGGTTGGTATTGTTGCTCTCCCCATGGTGCTGCAAACCCTTTCAGCTCCTTCAGTCTTCTCTCTCCCTCCTCCATTGAGAAACTCATGATCAGTTTAATGGTTAGTTGTGAGCCTCTGTCTCTGTATATTTCAGCCTCTGGCAGACCTCTAAGGAGACATCTACATCAGGCTCCTCTCAGCATGCACTTCCTGGTGTCCACATCATGTCTGTCTTTGATGACTGCACAAGAGATGGATACCCAGCTGGAGCAGTCTCCAGATGACCCTCCTTCAGTTTTTGTCCCACGCTTTGTCTCCATATTTACTCCCATGAGTATTTTGTTACTCCTTCTAAGAAGGACCAAAGCACCCACACTTCGGTCTTCCTTGTTCATTAGCTTCATGTGGTCTGTAAGTTGTGTCCTGGATATTGTGAGCTTTTGGGCTAATATCCAATTATCAGTGAATACATACCATATGTGTTCTTTTGTGGTTGGGTTACCTCACTCAGGATATTTTCTAATTCGATCCATTTGCCTAAGAATTTCTCAAGTTCATTAGTTTTAGTTGCTGAATAATATTTCATTGTGTAAATGTACCACATTTTCTGTGTTCATTCCTCTGTTGAAGGACATCTGGGTTCTTTCCAGTTTCTGGCTATTATAAATAAGGCTGCTATGAACAGCCTTATTTATAGTGGCATAGTGGAGCATATGTTCTTGTTATATGTTGGAACATCTTCTGGGAATATGCCCAGAACTGGTATAGCTGGATCCTCAGGTAATGCTATGTCCAATTTTCTAAGGAACCACCAGACTGATTTCCAGAGTAGTTGTACCGGCTTGTAATCCCATCAACAGTGGAGGACTGTTCCTATTTTTCCACATCCTTGCCAGCATCTGCTGTCACCAGAGTTTTTGATCTTAGCCATTTTGACTGGTATGAGGTAGAATCTTAGAGTTGCTGTGGTTTGCATTTCCCTGATGACTAAAGATATTGAACATTTCTTTAGGTGCTTCTCAGCCATCAAATCCAAGTGGATAAAGGACCTTCACATAAAACTAGATACACAGAAACTAATAGAAGAAAAGGTGGGGAAGACCCTTGAATACCTAGGCACAGGGAAAAAGTTCCTGAACAGAACACCAATGGCTTATGCTCTAAGATCAAGAATTGACAAATGGGACCTCATGAAACTATAGAACTTCTGTAAGGCAAAGGATGCTGTCAATAGGACAAAATGGTAACCAACAGATTAGGGAAAGATCTTTACCAATCCTACATGTGATAGATTGCCAATATTCAATATTTATAAAGATCTCAAGAAATTAGATTCCAGACAACCAAATAACCCTATTTAAAAATGTGGTACAGAGCTAAACAAAGAATTCTCAACTGAAGAAATTTTATATTCTTAAGTGATCACTAATTATTTCATTGGTAAAATAATTTGATAAGAGCAAAATACACTAATGGAAGGAATGCATATTGAGTTAAAGCTATATCTCCAACATGATATTTAGTACAATAGAGTGCAGTGGAGTGAGTTGCTCTGCAACAGAATCATTGAAATAAATAAAGGAGAGCCACAAACTACTAAAAATTTTATATATTCCTTGAAAAGCTTTGGGAGAGTTGTTATTCTTAGATTCATTGTCTCTTGTTCTTATCACATATCGAGGACTCCATAGTTAGATAGGACTCCAATCTCTGTCTCTTCTTTTGTCTTAGAATATGACAAGCAGCTATCTTTGATGAAAGAAATCAAGACATATGTAGAAAAGATGAAGTAAAGAAAAGCAAACACACTCTATATAGCTTGCGGTGGTGGCCTAGGCCTTTAATCTCACCCCTATGAAGATGTTGGCATGAGAATTAACAGATCAAGACCACTGGGTTAAGTAAAAGACTCTGCCTCACAACAAACAAACAAACAAACAAACAAACCAATCATGTTACTTTGGGGCAAGTCAAAGAGATATAATTGTCTTTGTATTTCTTTTTTCAGAATACATTCCATACAATACCCTGGACATGTCCTGGCTTATCTTTCACAGATTTAAATTTCATTAAGTATATTCATTTCTTCTGGAATTCTGTTTTACCAGACACCAGAAACTTAGCATTGTCTCTCACCAAGCATTTATTGACTGAGTAAATCAAGGAACCAATCATATCTCTAACTCCACACCCCCTTTCAACTAGGTAGTTGCTTTATACCATAGCCAAGCAGTTGGACTGCCACGTTATGTCTCTAAGGGAAACATGCTCTTTGCTTCAGTATTTTTCTATCACCTCACTGAACGCAAAAATTTACTCTAGAAAACCAGGTCATTTCTAATCTTGTCTCACTTTAACCGCTTCTAGTGACCTACATGTTCTACTTGATATATGGATAGCTGTATCTGCAATGAAGCACATGCTTATAGATGCTGATAGATGCCTCCTAAAAGAGTCTTACCCATTGGTCTTACTTTGATGTGCTATACTACAGTAACATGAATATCGGCACTCACTGACAATTGTTTAAATCGTTTTCACTCCTTGATGTATTATTTTCAATGGTTCTTTCAGGTTTTTTTTTTTGAACCAGCCCTTTTGACCTTTTGTGTTATAAAATTATTTCTAAAATAGCTTAGTATTAGTATGTAATATTTTGCTCTAGTCCAGCCAGATAAAAATGGTACAGTAAATACTCATATATACATATATAAGAGCATATAATCTTATGTTTAAATGTATGTGAAAATGTTATGTTAAATATAATCTTATGAGTAAAATCTGAGTGTTTACTGAAAAATAAGAACAATATAACACATCATAAAGAACATAAAACTCTCAAAATCATCTATTTCCCATAAAAATGTATTTTCTGTCCTTTTAGATCCATTTATTTTTATTATTTTCTTCTCCATTTATATATTAATTTGTGTGAATTTCACAAAAATTATAATACAGTTTTACCTAAATAAATATATAGTATTTTAACATTATTTAAAAACCTTATTAAAACTCATATACATTATTGCCCAGCTATAATTTAAATTCTGTCTCCTTGTTTGCAAATTTATGTTTATTGGCAAAATACAGCGCACAGATATTTCATTTTCTCAATAATTAAAGAGCATCAAGGAAATAGAATATTTTGCAAACTTCTCTTAAAAAATGGGTAACATCATGACCCTGACGCAGCACCTGAATGCACATATCTGATTTACACATGTCTGTCTATACTAGGCAAGAATTCTTTCTCCTGATTATCTGATTCATTTTTCTTACTTTTTATCTATCCTGGAAGGGTTACTCTATGGTTTATGTTACATGCAACCATCATTTTAATCATTACATATTTATATGCAGTGGAATTTTCAGACTTTTTATAGGTCTATTTTTATTTATATCTTAAGGTTGGTTCCATTTTTCTCATAAAATAGAGTTGCAAAACATAGTTTTGTATGGCATATTCAACAACATTTTGAGGATATCTTATAAACAAACTCTAAAACAGATGGAGAATTATCAGAACAATAGAGTTGGATATTTTATTAACATTTCTTTTATTATGTTTTATGTGTATAAGAATGTGCCTGTGTATGTGTGTGTCTTAAGCAGGTCAAAGTAGGGCGTTATTTTCCCTGAGTCTTGAGTTACAGACAATTTTGTACAGCCATGATGCTTCAGGGAACCAAAATTAAGTTATCTTCAAGAGTTAAAAATATTCTAGACTATTGAGGCATTTTTTCACCCAACATAATGATTTTAGTATTCAAAGTTTAACATTTGATCATTGTTCTTCAGGCTTCCAAAGACAGTCCACATTCACCTACACTTCAATAAACAATAATTGACCAGTTTATACATGAAAATAAATTTAAATTAGATTTAAAGCTTTATGTTCCTTTGTCCTTCCTCTCTCCCTCCCTCATTTCCTCCATCCCTCTATCCCTTCCTCCATCTCCCCCTCCCTCCTTCTCTCTTCTCTCTCTCTCTCTCTTTCTCTCCTCTCTCTCTCTCTCTCTCTCTCTCTCTCTCTCTCTCTCTCTCTCTCTCTCTCTCTCTCTCTCTCTCTCATGCTCTTTCCTTCCTTTGAGACAGAGTTTTTCTATGTATCCCAGCCCAATTGGCACTCCCTCATAGACCAGGCTAGCCTTGAATTTAGAGATCCTTCTGCCTCTGCCTCTGCCTCTCTGCCTCTGCCTCTCTCTCTGCCTCTCTGCCTCTCTGCCTCTCTCTGCCTCTCTGCCTCTCTGCCTCTCTGCCTCTCTGCCTCTCTG
>JANHMN010000008.1:45967600-45989105 GCA_030674055.1 Rhabdomys pumilio
GCTGGCTGCTGGCTGCTGGCTGCTGGCTGCTGGCTGCTGGCTGCTGGTTGGGGATACCCTGACAACAAATAAAGGACTTGTTCTAAGGAATTGGATGTCCTTGATCAGCATGAGCTATTCTAAAGAGTTCAGTGCTCCCTTAAGCCTCTATACTTATTTCTCTCCTACCTCGTATTATGATGTTGGGAAGAATAAGAGTGGAGATGGATGGTAGGTAAAAGAACCCAATAAAGTAGCCAAAAACTATGGGCCACTGGTCACATGTGACTCTGAAGGCATCATTCTATTAAAGTTGAGAAAAAAATTGTTTTAAAGATTTTATTTTTCCCCTCTCTCTCTCTCTTCCCCCCTCTGTGTGTTTTGTGTGTGTGTGTCTGTGTGTGTGTGTGTTTGTGTGTGTGTGCCTGTGTGTCTATGTGTCTGTGTACCTCAGTGCACATGTAAAGATCAGCTGACAACTTGAAGAAGTCCATTCTCTCCTATCACACTTGGGCTCAAGTGGTGAAATCACTCTGACAAACTTGGTAGCAACTAATTCTCCCTTCTGGGCCATCTCAACTTCTAAAAAACTGAGGAAATGTCTTATTGCACTAATTATAATGCTGACCAGGTGAAACTGAAGAGAAAGACAGCAATTTTTGACTGTATACTGTGTTCTTGAGTCAATTCTAAACATTGTCTGGGTATTATCTCTAGACAATAACTAATTTAATTAACTCAAAGAGCCTACAAAGTGCCTATTGGTCTGCTTTCCAGAGGAGGATAAAAAGTACAGAGAAATGAATTGCCTTGGTCTTGTTTAGGAAGCCCCTGCACAGGCATGAAGCCTGCCTAGTCTAAGAAGCCAAGACAACCTTAAAGTATCTTATTTTCATTGTGTAAAAAAAACCCTGCTTGAAAGAATTCTATCAAAAGATGTTTTCCTTCAATTGGCAATTTTTAGGAATATAAAATACAGAAAATCAGAAGAGAGACAATTTTTCCCTGAGTATGCCAAGTAAATATTTTTTTTATTTCCAATGACTACGCTACTCTCTTCAATGAAATGAAAAGGAAGAGTCTAGCAAACTGCTTCCTGAGAAATGTAAAGAGTGCATTGCTAACACAGACAATGTATAGCACCCTACAGGCTCATTAAGGGGCCTGGTTATCGTCTTTAATTACAAAGAACATATATTGCTCAAATGAGTCTACAGACTTTTAAAATAGGAGATGCCAGTAGGGTAAACAAACAGTCCATCACCACATCCATTTAAAATCCATTTATCTTCATAACCACATGTAGTAGATCATCAGCCCATCATCACAGACCCCATCATCACTCATGGTCCCTACATGAAATTGGAAATAAGATGTCTCTACTGGGAGAATAGTTTTCTTTCATGCTGTGAGTGGTAGTTTTGCTGAAGTCCCAAACATATCCTTCTAGACACATGAAATACAGTGTCATGCTTAGTAAGCATCATTCCTCAAGGTCTGTTAAGGTAGGTTATATATCCAAAATATTATATATTGGAATTATCTACCAAAGTCACTTCTTTTTTTCTAAGCATCTTCATCTTTATTGGCTCATAATATCTGTTAATTTTTTAAAATATCTTTTTACACCTGAATGTTAAGACTCATGAGGTTCTCTGAGGTACTGATGATAATAGTTTCAATCATTTTGATATCACTTCCCATTGGAACCTGTAAGGTTGGGTATAACCAATGCTTTCCAACAGTCTGAATACCCCCACACACCCATGCAGTTTTATTTCTAAACCATTTGTCAAGTGACTCAAAACCTTAAGACAAAAAGGCAAAAAAAAAAAAAAAAACCTGCTTGTCTCATAAATACAAAATGTTCATGCACAGTAAGGCCTTTAAGCACAGTTCATTCTTAGGAAAAGAAAAGATGTGGAATGCATTGATTTATTTTTACATCTCTGTCATGTATTTCATTCTTGAAAAATTTATGATCTATCTAATAGAATATATTCTGTCATTACTCAGATGTATAGTACATAATAATTCCTTTTCCTCCACCTTTTTTATTCATAATGACTTAAAGGAGTTTCTTCTGATGATTTAGCTTCTTTGGTGTCTCCTGAAAAGCAGAACAGAAAAGGCCTGCCTTCCCCACTTTACACATCAGAGGACAGAGATTAGATTGCAATGTGTTTCGTACTAATCACTACTTGGACTGTAGTTGTCTGCATTCAAAGTTCAGTCAACTCAAACAAATGCAAACAAACTGTAAGGCTCTGGGTACTGTAGTTGTCCACAGTGTTGAAGATGTTACTTCTTACCTTCTTTTCCCCCCTCCTAAATATTCATCCTGTCCTTCTTTTTTCATCTCAGCAAGCCTATAGCCAAACCATCCATACCTGTATTTCAGTTCCCCAACTGTCCTCCTCTTGAAAACTATGCAAAGGCCATCTCCTCTCTCCCATGTGTGCAATATATGTGTCTTCGCTGAATTAACATTACTTAAGCAAGGTAATACTGTGTCATCTCATCTAAGTCACAACTAAATGCAAAGTTCTTGCAGTCAAGATCCTGTCTCTCTTTCCCTTTATGAAAGAATTACTTGAAAACATGTGTTTCAATTGCTTTAATACTCAGTCTTTCCTCACTGTGGTGCCATAGAATTGCTGTTTCAGTGTCTTCTATCTTGGCACTTTGAGGGCTAATTTTCATTTATCACTTTACGCGGGCTCATAATGCTATCTGAACTAAACCTTTCTCAGTGCATATTCCACTGTATTAGAGCTATTTGTCTACTCCTACTTAAACGTTTTGGAGCATAAAGTCTACATAGTAATTTTCTCTGCATCTGCCTAGCCTTGCACAACCCTGGTTTATAGTACAAGCTGAATACATTTTCAATGAAGAAATTAATAACAAAGTGAAAAGGAGCCTCTCAGTGGGTAAGGATTATATCCATTGCTTCTTGGTCTTTGGAATAAGGTCAAGTGCAGTATCTGTTCCTTTTCATTTAATTTCTGATGTGTCCTCTCATAAACTGTCTGGGTATAAAAAGAACCCCAGGAGGGGATGAGGTGGACATGATACAGTAAAGTTATTGGAGGAAAAATATGCTCAACATACAATATATGCATAAAAGGAAACATTTTCAAACTTTATATTTTACCACTAAAATTTAGATATACATGTTTTTAGTCTGAGAGATTAGGGAACAGAGAACAAAGAAAATTAAATCATTGAGAAATGGTATGTTAGAATCCAGTAAAATGGTGACAAAAGTTGATTCACAAAAAATAAAAGGGAGAGATAGCTAAAATTGCAAAGATAAAGCTAGAGGCACTTGGAGGCAGTGAGACACTGTGACAGATCACATGGGCAACGTGATGGCAAAATGACAAACATTTCAGCATCATGACTTCATCCCTTCTCTAAAAGTTTATGTCCATGATAAGGGGTGTAACATGGTTCACCACCAACAATTTCATGAATGTACCACCAAGAAAAACTAAGTTACAAAATTGGCTTGCAAACCCAATCATGAAGTTCCATATCTACAGTCTCCATAATGGGGAGGCTGAAGAAGAGGGCCGCCGGGAGTCTAAAACAAGCCTAGACTACACAGTAAGGTCCTGGCTAACAAAATTTAAAAAGGTAGAACTCCAGAACTAAGAATGCTGCTTCTTCCTAAGCACAGCACTTCTTCAGGAGAACCAACATTCCTGAAGCAAGGGGGCTGGTTGGGGGAGAGGTATGACTCAGTGTTTCTGCCAGAAGAATAATCACCCAACAGGAAAAAAAAATCAGAGAGTATTTTTTCCTTAAAAGTTAAATAAAAACCCTTTAAAAACCCAGGATTGAATGCTGCAATCATTGTACACTTGAAGTTTGAGCAGTTTACTTGTCTCCAGCTATTATCAATCATGACAGGATTGTGAGGAAGTGTACTTCAAGGTTAAACACAAGGGATAGTGCTTTCCTCTCTGGAAATCTGCCAAAGGACCCGTGTGTGCTTCGTTCCTCTGCAGGCATAATTGCTGCTTTTATAAATAAGATTAAAAGAACCCATATCTTCTATGGGAGCACTTTTCTGTGGGGCTGTTTTTCAGGTGGCTAGTGTTCTGCAAAGTGGGCATAGCTGCTGCTTCAGCACAAATGCAAACCCCTGCAATTTTGCCAGGAGAGAAGTAAATTATTTGCCAAAATAGAACGATGTAGGAAACTCAGAAGTTGAAGGTGCCTCAAAACTTTTATTGGCTCATACTAACGCTTTCTGGAGATCACGAATTCCAAGTACCTACTGTGCAATTAAAAAAAGCATCTGTGTGACAAAATTTCCAGAATCCAGATGTTTGTGGAGCTGCTTCCTGTGTGGGTGTGTGGTGATACATGGGTATATAAGGCTCAGAAGAGAATGTATTTGCTAAGGATTTAAACCAACTACAGAACAAAACCTGTAATCCCAATACTAAATAGCATCCATTCCCAAACTCTCGCTTGCTCACAAGTATGATTTGAAGTGCTCCACAAAAGCTCATATTGAATTTAATGTGAATTGTGGGTTATTTAAAAAGTAATGCGTTAATCAGATTGTTGTTTTCTATTTGGAATAAGAATCCTTTTGAAGCTAATTAAGATTAAATGGTGCCTAGAGGGAGTCATCTTGACCAAATGAAATTGTAGCCTAGGAAGAGAGGGAGAGAGCTGAGTGGACCAAGTTAAAAACATCCCAATGAACATCAGAAATGGCTCAGTTTCTCTTCCCATATGATTTTCTGTGCTCCCCTGGGACACCAGAGAGTCCCCTCTGGCAAAGAACATCAATCAGTATAATGGCTAGACTTGTCTTGTTGAGTTTAGCATTATTTAGGAAACATGCCTCTTTCAGTGTCATATCTATGATGGCACTTCCAGGGAAGTGGAACTGTGGAAGAGTGGCCTCGTTGAATGAGGATGGGACCATCCCATGGGTTCAAAGTCCAGACTAAATGCATACAGAAAAGCCAGCTAAGCAACAGCATTCATCACTCTGTTTCTGGCCTGTGGGTGCAATATATCTATCCATCCCCCTATCACGGTGGGGTGTCATACAATCAAACCTTCCTTACATTGATCTTTCATGTATTTTGTCAAAGGAATGAGAAGAGTAACTGATACATTTAGTATACCTCTACATCACCGCCTCAAGAATTAGGATCCAGCTTTTCTTCTTTATAAGTGATCCTGCCTGTGCTCTTTAAATATAGTAACAGAAAATGAACTAATATACATGCACGCATATTTTTAAATTGCCAAGCACCTTCCAACTGAGGTGAATTGTAGCTTCATTGGTAGAGTTCACTACTTTCTTTTTTATAGTAATGGTAGGATTTATGTGACTGCCGTTATAGATGTGATTAAATGACCACTAATATTAAGGCAACACTCTGTGGATAATAAAGCAATAACCTATTTTTTAAGGCTCAATGGTGGATGCCAAGTTTTTGTTTAAGAATAATATATATGATACATTACAGAGTTTCATGATTTAAAAATGTTTTTAGCAGTCCAATGTCATTAAGTTGACTTCATCTCATGAATAAAAATCTATAGAGCCCTTCAAGTCATGCTTCCAAATTAGCTACACTGAATCTCACATCCTAGCTATATTTTCTATATGTAATATTTAGCTCTAACAGCCTTTAACATGCATTGGGTAAGACCCTATGAATCTCTCTGCATCTATGTGTGACTCAGTTGACAGATTCAATTCTATATAGCTACATGAAATAGTCTTCACAGCTTTGAGTTCATGAGTGTCATGACTATATCATGGCCCTAAGAAAATGCTACACGATCCTCACCTTATTACCAGATGTTACACTCATTTTGCTCACTCCCCTGGGCTTTGTAAGGAACATTATAGGTAGCTTGGATACTAATAAGTTCCCAGAAGTCACTTGTCTTCAACACTTTGATAAAACAATCTCTGCATTAACTGCCATTTGTACAAAAAGAAACCTGTTGAATCAAGATACAGCAATAGACAATGGGGATAAATATACATATTTAGGAGGCCGTATGACCATATGTCCATCCAACAAAATAGAAGTATCAGATTTATTACTGGTACTTACAGTTTTCCTGGTCTTTAGCCAAGTATGTTAAACCAGGCATGGACTCCCTCCTACATGGACCTCAGTTCCAACCAGAATTCTGTCAGCCACATAACTATCCTCCAAGCATTGTACTGATAAGTATCTCTCACTTGAAAAGTCAGGAATTTTATCATGCAAGTTCCAAATCTGGAGAAGACCATTGCTGACTTTCTCCAACTACTTACCAAGTAACTTCCTGTACTCTTAAGACAGCTCACCAGTGAGAAAGCTTCCAGTTTTGTGTAAGCATGATATTTTTTTATTAAGTAACCAAGGTGTGTAGTGTCTTCAGAAATAGGGTCTTAACCATATAGTTTTCATAGTCAATAAAGGTCGGTAGTCATAACCTATACAGTTGTGGAGGCCCCAAGTGACTTCCTGGTCAACAAATCCTAGGGTTCTCTACCTAGAACTGGAATATTTTGTCTGTGACTTCTAGGATCAGCATCACTCACTCATGCATGGTACCTCTATTCAAAATCACTTTACAATTATGTTTTTAATTATCTTATAAATAATGGGGTTCCATGTGAGTTACTTTCCCATCTTCTCACCGAACACCAACCCCTATTCCTGTTTCAACCTTGCCTAGTAGTGACTTAATCTATTTTTATAACATATGTGTTTTATAATCCTGATTTCTATTAAGACCTCCTCTATAACTTAAAATGTCTGGTTTTTTGCTCCCAAATCAAAGAATTTAAAGTTATGATCCATATATATTTTTGTATTTATCTTACATTGGTGCATGATAATTGTTCAAATTTATGGAGCAGCATATAATTTGATGCATATAATTTGATACACGAATACTATGTTTAATGAACAAGTAAAATCAAGGTAAAGTATTCTCAGCAATTTCAACTAATTTCTTTATGCTAAATATTTTCAAACTCTGCTATTTTGTTTCTCAATAAATTTTACAATTAATTGTTCCAAACTATCATTCCAATAGCATGATATATACCAATAGAACCCATATCTTCTATTCAACCCTATTCAGGTGAAGTTATCCAGTCTTTTCCTAACTTCCTTCACTGTCCCTCTTCCTAATATCTACTGACTGATCAATATAAAAGTCAAGATTTTTCAATTCGATGTAATACAGTGCACTGTGAGACAGAGATACATCTCAGAGCAGTGAGAGTCTGTAAATCATCACAAGAAAATATAGGGAATGTAAATATGGAAAGGTTCTACCCATTCTTTCATATTGCAGTATTCCAGCCAGACACCCAGGTCATATTTATTGAGTATCCCCTGTGCTATGGCCTCTGTTTTAGCAATCAGAAGAAAATAATGACCCTGCTGTAATCACATTCACCTTACATTTTCCATCGAGGAGTCCATTATAGTCACAATGTACATAGAAATACAAGCAAAGAGTAGGGGGCAGGAGACGTCTATTCATAGCTCTGATTTATAGTGATTGATCTATGTTTAAGAAAGAGATTTCAGGCAACTTGTCAGTTTAGTATGGAGAATTTGACTGGCAGAAAGCAGAAAATAAGAATATTTTCAGCTACAGAAATATCTTGAGCAAGTTGTTTAGTGGGTAGCTGTATCCACGTGTCTATGGTCCTTGCCACTTGAGAGAAGCATATTAAAAGCAAGATCTCAATAGCACAAAAACATCAGAATACTCCCTGTCATGATGATCCAGTTCTCTCTCTCTCTCTCTCTCTCTCTCTCTCTCTCTCTGTATTGTGTATGTGTTATATGTGTATCTCTCTCTCTCTCTCTCTCTCTCTCTCTCTCTCTCTCTCTCTCTCCTTAGAAATTTCAATTTCATTTTCTATTTGCACCTGACATCCAAGGTAAATAAGCTGTTCCGTCTCAAATTAAAATCTTTGATTACTCGTAATTTCATTCCAATCAATTTTCGACCTGCAAAAAAAAATCTATTTTTTTCAGCATTTTCTCTGTGACAAACAACATTCTAAACTTATCAGCTGGAATGTGCTTCTGCATATGCATCTCCTACCTATAGATGAACAGGTACATATGAAAGAGAGATAAGCAACCTGTCTATATCTTCATAAACTGCATTTATGTTTAGAAGCATAGCCAAACTGATGAGATGTAGTCTTTATTCACAGGGACTACCCTGTATTTTCACAGTGATTTGGGCAATTTTCTGATCAATTAGTACAAAATGACTTTATAGTAAAGAATATAAGTGTCATCATTGGTCATATTCAGGACCTTTTTATATTCCTTCCCAAGTCTGTTTAATAACTTGTGGTGACTCCATCAGAGTTAGATAGATGCAGATTTTTTTTGTACTTGTGAAATATATTTTCTATGTTTTGATGGCAAGGTTTTAATCTCCTTCTCTAATAGACCACATAATTAGAGTAGGCAGGAGGTGAAGGCGTTGTGACAATACAATCTTCCCTCACATTTGATTGTTCGCTTTTGCATATCAAAATCAAATCATTTTAAATAGGAACACAAAGGTGTACAGATGCAAGGTTGGCCCTGCGTCTCTGAGATAGTCTAGCTAGGGACTTTCTGGTGCTTCAGCTCGTAAAAAGCTAGTAAAAAGAGGACTGTAATTCTACATTTGTTTTTCTTTCAGAGGCAACAAAGGCAGATTTTACCAACTGATAAAACTTCCAAAACCTCTTGATTAGTTCAGATCCTCTCAAGAACTTATTTTTCTACTTCTCTGCTTTGCCTTCATTCTCCTGCAACAGCACTGTTCAAAAAATTCAAACCTGGGTGGTAGAGTTGGTTCCATGATTAAAAGCACTTCTTGACGCAAAGACTCAGGCTTCAATTCCCAGCATCTACATGGAGGTTCACTACCTTCTCAAGGACCAGCACCCGTGGTACACAGATCCACATAAAGGCAAAAATCTTATACACATAGGAAAAAATCTAAAAATACTCTTTAAAAACATCCAAAACTTCAGCTGAGCAGTGAGGCGTGAGTGTACAGTCCCAGCACTGATGAGTCTGATGGAGGATGACCAGCCACAGATTGGAAGCCAAACTGGACTATATTGTTTCATAAATAAACATATAAAATTATCAAACCCATGTATACATTAATACAGAAGGTAAAATCAGTGTGGGCACTAGAAAAGATTATATTTTGGCATAACAAAAAATAGGTCAAGGACAAGAATGGCATGAAGTAAAATGCTAAAATTAGATATGGAAAAGCCTGGCAACCACTGACCAGCAATATCAGAAGTTTTCTGTTCCTGTATTTGTCAACAAATTTAATTGATGGGAGTCAGTATGTGGTGATGTTATTGTAGAGACCTGGATTATGTAAATTTTGGTTTTCTTATTCATGGTTTATGTGACTACTGCTCAAGAGGTCCGGGCCCTTTCAGCATTAATTATATTGCCCCCAAAAAGAGATAACATCACTACTTTACAAAGCCAGTGCAGGGGTTCAAATTGATGAAATGAAAGCAAGTAGGTGAATGCATGTTGCACAGTGACTGGCTTACCTTGTTGGCTCTCCTCCAGTGTTAGTAATTGCCATAGATATTGCTTTGTATTGCTAGTGTAAAAGCCCCTGATAAGCCATCCTTTATTTCTTCTAATGAAGAAACTCTTGCCTAATACAGATATCTTGTCATTCATGGAAGTCAAAGAAAGGGTAAAATATTTTTAATTTTTTTAAATTTTATGTACTCAAAAAGAATATTATATATTGGGAGAGAAATACTATATATTGGGAGAAAATAAAAGCCCCATATCAGGTATATAAATTTCAGTATATTATTTCTGTAAAGGTCAAGGTTTCAGCAGACAGGGTTGACACCTCTATTCTGCTACCCTGTCTGCATATTGAAACCTGTATAAGAATTCCATACCAGATATTTGGGATGGGAAATGTAAGAAGACTATAGGATTGACGTAATGGTGTTTGTTATAGGAAAATGAAAAGGCCTAAGTCTGCAGAGATGAGAATTCAATAAAGATATGAAATCCCACCATTAATTTAATCTCTCTGGGACTCACTGAATTCATTTCCTAGGGAGGCTGTTACAGACCCATGACTTAACAATAGTAAATGAATCCTCTTACGTGCAGATATCACAAGACCACTTGATCTTTGACAGCAACAGAGAATATACCTGTCACATACCTCTCTTAACTACCTTTCAGTCTCTGAAATTTCTTTACTTTTAGATGGCTATCTTTTTACCACACGTTACCTATCTGTTTGCATAAATTTACTGAAACTCTCTTCTTTATAAGAATGTCAGTCATATTGGATTAGGATATATTCTGTTGAGCTACTTTATTTTGATTTTTTCAAAGACTTATGTAGGGTTGTATTTTTCAAAACCTCGGTTAATAAGGGTACTTGAATGCTTTCACCTCCCTTCTATCTCAACACCCACCAGAGGTGGTGGAAATGAAAGGAGAATGGGGCAAAAAAGGCTGTGGACTTGTTTGGGAATAGTTCTTAGGGATGATTTCCATCTCCATTGTCAGGATAACAGCAATTCAGTTCACAGAAATCAACAGGAGTAGCTTGATCTACTGGCAAACACCACTCACTAATGAGCAATGCAGCTCAAACCAGAAGAAACCATGAGGCTCTGGCAACAGACCCAGTTCTAAGGAAGCAGCAAGAAGCCAGAACACCACCAGTACTAATGCGGGGCATAGCTCTCTAGGAAGTCATGGCAAATAATGCTCAGTGAAAAAGGCAAGGCAAACCAATGCCAGAGCATCACCAATGAAGACCAGTGTTAACAAAGCCCAAGGGGGACCAGCAGAAAGTGGCAAAGTAAACCAGTGCCACAAAGTGTTGTCCACTGTCTGCTGAGTTGTATTTTTACACTTTCCAAACATTGTATGTTCTTTGAAGCATCTACTCTAGCAAAAACATTGCATGCTCTTTTTCCAGGCAGATTCCAGAAAAACAGTTCTCAGCAAAACATCCTGCCATGTGTCTGCCTCAGCAAAAACATTCTCTCTTTAGACAATTTTCAGAAAAGTCTCACATTACATAACTGAGTCTCCAAAGGACCCAGAAATTTCTACGGTAAACTTATTTTTAAGTTCATTTCTTCTCTACCTCTCAATCCTCATAATTTCATGTTTTTATCTTTCACTCTCTCAAAAAGAAGAAAAATAAGAACAGTTAGTGAAAATCAAAACAAATAAAGTTTTTAAAAATATCAAAACAAAGCAAGTATCGTACTTACACCCCCCCACACACAGAGACAGACACATACAAACACACACACCGCAATCAAATAAACAAAAGCGGCAGCAGCAGCAGCAGCAGCAGCAGCAGCAGCAACAACAACAACAACAACAATAAAATCCCATGGAGTCAGTTTTTCATTGGCCAACTGCTCCTAGGCATGGGGTTCACTCTGGAGTGTGATTGATATTGGTTGTTTTAGGGACACAGTTCAATTTACAATGAAGTATATGAATGTGAAAAAATAATGAAAATTGTTTGACCATGCTATTGAGAGAATGAAGGAGGTCTTGAACTTAGAAGAAGTGGTGTGATAGCCCAAGATCACTCTTTTCATATAAGCTGGATATCTGGGTCAGTTGTTATGAAACTTTTTACTTGTTCTTATAATATATATTGTTTTATTTTATGCTCCTATGACTCTTAGAAAGATTTTATTTTACCTTCTACTTTATAGAATCCACCTGAAGATAGTTTCACTCCTTTAAGTATAAGATTTATGAAAATTACTCTAAAGGAAGAAGCCCATTTGAGGAAACCCATTCTACACATCTGCTCAAATGCATTTGCTGTCATGTAGGACAACCCAGGGTTGTCAAGTTCTCTAGTTCTTTTAAGAATAGAGGAAATCCAATTTGTATGTGCAATTTATTCAAAACTAAGTATCCAAACAAATTCCTACCATCCTAAAATCTAGGGTGGATGATGTCACTTTGTAGCATAAAATTAATTCTTTGTATACATATATATGTATATGTGTGTGTGTGTATATATACATATATATACACATATATTCATATATATATACATATATACATATATATGTATGTGTATATATACATATATACATTTATGTATATATATATGTATGTATATGTATATATGTATGTATATACTACATACATATAGTGTTATGGTAATATGTATTATCTGGGGATATTTAAATAATATAATGTATATTGTGATATTTAATATATATCCAAAAATTTTATTTTATATATATGTCTCTGTGTGTGTGTGTGTGTGTGTGTGTGTGTGTGTGTGTGTTTGTATGTGTGTAGCCCCACAGGTAAATTTGTTAACATAAACCTATACTTGCTTTTCTTTTATTTCTGCCATGTGTAGTTAGGTGGCTCCATGACAGGAAAGGATAGATAATATGTATTAATATTGTCATAAACATTTTCTACCTCTGCCTAGGTAAAGTAGATCATACATATGTATTGCAGTTCCCAGAAATATATTTAATTGCATTATCTATTTTCATCTTCACAGAGTATTAGGGTATAGTTATTGTTATCTCTATTAGATAAGTGAAGAGACTATTTGAAGAGGTCAGTTTTACTTTCTAAGTCCTATCTTAGTGAGTAATTGATAAATATGTGCATATAGACTTGAACCCAAGCTTCTATGTCTTGAAGCCCCATGCTCTTCCCACTATGGTTTCTTTGATACTTAGAACATGTAAAAGAGCTTGGATCAGAAACTGGATTATGTGTGTTCTTAGCATAAATAGATATATAGAACAGCAGTTTTTAATCTGTGGATTGCTACCCCTTTGGGGGGGGGTTGAATGACCCTTTTATAGGGATTGCTTAAGACCATTGGAAAACATAGGTATTTACATTATGATTCATAACAATAGCAAAGTTATAGTTATAAAATTAACAATGAAAATAATTTTACGGTTGGGGTCACCATAATATGAGAAACTATATTAGAGGGTTGCAGCACTAGGAAGGCTGAGAATCACTGGTAAGAATGAATGGCTAGGACAAAGTGAATGGATCAGTTCTTAAGATATGCACAGGATCGTCCTAACTGCGCCTTATATCCTGGGGAAGTTGCGAGTTCCACTCAGGTCAGCGTGAGACCATTGGTGATGATGAATCACATTTGATTGCTTAGGGGAATCCAGTCAACATAGAGCCTCATACCAAATCCATTCTTTATGTTTTGCTGGAACACAAGGGAGCTGCCAGGGAGAGTGAAGCAGTAGGTGTGAGTGCTGTTGTCACCTTTTGTTTCCTTCCTGCCACCTTCATAATGTGTAAAGCAGACACGCATGTTTCCTGGTATAAGATTGGAAGCAATTTTCTCCTGCCTTAGGTGTGAAGGAAAATAAACATTTCCTTCATATGCACCCCACCACTGCCCCTTGTACTAAAGTAGAGTAGTCTCAATGGTACATTTTTTTAAAATCACATCTCTAAATACCTTTTGAGGGAGAGAGAGGGAGGATAGGGGAAAGAATGAGACAGGGAGAGGAAGAGTAATAAATAATAAATGTGTTTAGGTTCGCCTGGCTCCTCAACTCCTGTGGCTCAGGACATCTTCCAGCTCTGAAAGTCAGCCTCCTTGCTAAAGCCCAAGGCTTTCTCCTCTGGTCTACAGATTGGAACTCATGTCTAAGGTCTAAGATACTGTGGTATAATTAGGGGCTGTTAACCCATCAAACCAGATCTCCCTGGGCCTCCCAGCTAAATCACTGTGTACAAACTTGCTATTTTATCTTAAAAGCTAATTACAGTGTTAAAAGAACTTAGCAACAAAATAACAATTAAAGCCATTGCTAATAGATCCTAATAAGATGCATACTTAAAAGCACTCTACCTTGCCAGTTTCTGGCCATAGTAAATAAAATGTCAATGCCTGGGTCACCTTTCCTATCATTATTCATTTTTTCCCTATTACTTTGAAATATATATTTGCTATGTTGCAGAAAAGTTGCGAGCATGGTCATGCACTTCATAATAATGGGAGTAAGTTCTGAGAGGCATAGTTGGTCCATTCACTCATTACATAAATATCATAGTGCACTTATGTAAATAAAGATGGTTACAGTATCCTTTATCACTTTATAGACTACCCTTTGTATCTACAGTTGGTCAACTGTCATTATGGCTACAGGACTAGACCAAAGAAATTTTCTTTGAGAGTGAATTGCCTACCTCAAATTAGTCACACATTGTGGATATTTTAGAGTGCAAGTTTCACAAATGAGGTCATGCCTCCTTAAAACCATGGACCTGGGTGACATTGGGAGCTGCTTGCTAGCTGAACATCATACCCAATTCAAGCTTCATCCAGTTTTTTTTTTTTTATGGTACTTCTTACACTTAAGTAATCCAGTTTAGGGCTCTCTGTTGCTAACTTGTTAAGTATAGTATAATAGTGTAATAGCTAATCTTGGTTGTCATCTCAACCTGAGACAAAGGAGCAGAGGCATTGCCTCTTTCACATTTGTATGTGGGCATGTTTGTGGAGATATTTTTCTTGATTGCTAATTGATGTAGGGAGAGCCCCACCCACTATGAGATTGCCAGCTCTGGTCCTCTGCAAATCTACAAGTGTTTTTCAACAATGAGCCATTTCTCCAGTCCTCCTTCCTCATTTTTTGAAACAGAGAATCTGACTGAACCTGGAGCTCACCGATTAGGAAGACTGGTTGGCCAGAAAGCTATAGCAATTCTCCAGTTATCACATCCCAGGCATCTGGGCTACAGACACAAACCACTGTGTCTGGCTTATTACATGGGTTCCTAGAATCAAAATCCAGGTCGTCTTTTGTTTTATATATATATACAGCAATCACTTTACCAACTGAGCCATCTCAGCTCCATCCAGAGCTTTGTATAATGTGTTATCTCATTGAATTCTCACACAAACCAACAGGGAGGCATTGCCGTTGCTATTTTTGTTTTACAGTTATGATCGCTGCATGTCTAAGAGCAATCATTTCACGTCAGCATATGATATGGTGCTCTGAAGCATCAGTGAAAATTTCTGAAAGATATGTTCGTTGTATTAAGTGGCGTTTCTCCCTGCAATGATGTCAGAACATGAAATACTATTCATTACTTTTTAATGTGCATGTGTCTGGTATCGCAGGGCAGGAAGGCATTCAATTTTGTATGGCAGACCCCTGTGGTTTTTCTCTGAATTCAATTTTGAGCACATGGGTCCTATTCTCAAACCTCTGCAACCCTGGGGTTTCCCAAATTGAGAGACTTCTGATTTTCCACCACTCTGAGTCTTTTGTTAGAAAGAGAAGATGAAAGTGGAGAAATAGGTTAGTCCCTATTGCTAGGCTTCTGTGACTTGCATGTCGATATAGTCTATCCCTTCCCTTGCTTTTCTTATGTGTCATACCTTCTTGTCCTTGGTTTTAATTTGATACCTGTTTAAATTTTCTAGGAAGTAAAATCTGAAATGAAGCTTATTATACAAAACACTTACTGGGAGAAATCTACAAAACAAAAGAATGCAGGGTTAAACAAGGACTGTAGTGTGATTTACATGTGACCATCTTTGTCAGAACAACATAAAGATCTGTTGCAAAGGAATCACCTTGTAAGAGAGAAATGACTTGTCTTTCTAGTCAAGCATCAAGGTAACATAATATCAGCTCAAGAGCTGATGGGATACCTACTTCAGATAATGGGTGAGAGTTTCTCACAACTAGGCCACAAGTCACTTCTTAAAGCAGAACCTCATAGTGCATTAGTGTATGTGCCACAGTTATATATATATAAAATAGTCCAGGAAAAAAAAACAGCATTTAAAGTATAAAAGAATAAGTTTAGGTTTGAGTTTCCTCATTTACTATTTGATGATTTCGAAGGAACCTAATCCTTAATTTTCTCCTCTGTGCAATGGGAATATAGTGAGTATTGACTGTAAAAAATAAAGAAAGGGAAAAGCAAACCTACACATATTCCACTGGAGAAGATGCCACAGATAATCTGAACATTTATTATTTCATCTTCATCTTCATTATCCTCATGACATCATCATTATCAAATAATAATCATTTATTTAAATAAGGCAGGTGTCAATGACATAGTGAAATCTGAGCTGGATAGCTAAGTACTTAAATAAACCATAATGATTACTGGATAGGAAATTAGGGGTTGGGGGAAAAACACCAGATATAAAGGCTCTGAATAGGAATGGCCTAAAATGTTCAAGGACCAACAAGTGAATATCATCTGTGTGAAAGGAGACAGACACAAGAACTACAAAGGTGCAAACCATGTACAGCTTCAGTCAATATGCTAAATACATGCGTTTTATTGATGGGTGGTCTAGCCATTGTAGGAATGTGTGCAGGGTTATGCATGATCTTATTGTTGTATGTATTATGAACAGATTGTATGAAGGTGTAAAGCTGACAGAGAACCCAGGTACACAGGTGTACAGTGATTCAGGAGTGGCATGCTGGTGGTTCAGACCAGAGCAATATTTTAAATTTGAAATGAAGTTATTAGATTACATCTTAGAAGTGTTTTTCAAGGCAAAGTTTGTGCATTATGAGCCAAGAAAAGGACAAAGATGGCATGGATTCTTCAGTTTCAACAACTACAATGAGAGATGTTTGCAGTGCCTGGAATGGACAGTCTGCACAGAAGCATGCTTGGGGGTGGGGATGTGCAAGGCAGGGGATGGAGAAAATATCAGGATCTCAACTGGAAAACAATGGAATCATTGGTTCATCATTCTAATACATATATCGAGCAGACAACTGAGAAAGCTGTGTGGTAGGGGTATTCCTGGGGGTCTCAGTTTAGGAGCTGTAGCCTGAAGAAGACATGGCATAGCTAGAGCATTCATTCTTGAGGTTACATATGGAATGATTTTGCAGTACAAACAGATATATGTGGACAGATGCAGGAATTCATCATCAAGCTGCCCATACAACTTGGGTATATATTCTGAGAAATGGTTTCTTGTGAGGGAAGAACAAAAGATACCAAGAGAATGTGATGTCCTAGAATCAAGTTAGAAAGGATGCTTTGAGGCAGCTCAGAAGATGTCTGACCTGAAAAGTCAAGATCTGAGTTGGATTCCCAGAATCTACATGAAAGCCCACTGTGAATACACAGCATTATGTGCCTCTAATCTCAGCAAGCGTTAGATAAATAAGAGACAGAAGGACCGTTATAAGCTCATGGTCTCACAATCCTGGTTTTCTTGGTAAAGTTTATGGACAGGGAGATTTTGTCTCAAACAGAATATAGAATAGAAGGCATTTGAGAACTTATATCCAAGGTTGTGTGCTGACCTGTATATTTACACCATGGACTTGCAAAGCCCTACCTACACATATATGCATGCTTAATAGACAGGGATAGGAGGAGAGAGAGAGGAAATACTTCTCCCTATTAATAAGATGAGGGTGAGCTTTTTTTTTTTTTTTTTTTTTTTAGTGAATGGATCATATTTTGTGATCTATTGAAGGAGAAAAAAAGAGAATAAGGCAATGGTTGTGGAAGATGTTAACTTGATCAGCTGTGCTTTGGGGACACATTGGAAAATCAGTGAGCATGTGTATGCACTGATTTACTTGATCTGATGAAGACACAGATCCACAGTATAGGAGAGACACAGATCTGTAAAAGAATTATAGAACAAGCACAAGCATGGGACCGCAAGCACAAATAAAGAATGGCATTAGGGGCAAAGGATGCGTGGCTTCATAATATATGCTTGCAATGTGGAAATGTGTAAAATAGTTCCTTTGTTCTCAGTAAAGTGTCATGAGCAGGGAATTAGATGGAATAAAAAGAAGTTGGTATCTGAGAAGCAAAGATAAATGATCAGATTAAAATCTACTAGAAGTTCATCAGTTATTGCCTGAAAGAACACAAAGTATGTTGGACAGTTTCCTGTTACTGTAACACATACTTTCTGGATTAATTAGGTGATAGAGAAGGTTCATTTTACACAATACATTCAGAGATTCCAGTTTATATTATGTTGACACTGCTGCTTCTGTTCCTGCAGTAAAGCAGCCATTGTGACTTAGAGCACGTGATAGGGAAAAAAGAGCTCACTTTATGGTGTCTGGAAATCATTGGGTAGGCTAAGAGTGGAATTTGATAACGCTCTTTGAAGGGACACTTTGGGGATCCAAGATACCCCCACCCCACTATACCGCACTTATTTAAAAGTTCTAGTTCCTAAGGACCAAGCTTTTAACAAGTTGAAGTTTTGACTGATTTTCTAGATGCAAAGTTTAAGGTAAAATAACTATTTAGCTCCTTTACAAAAGAGGACTCATTATAACATTTTATTTTACAACCCTCTAAACAAACATGCAAATATATACATATATTAGCAAAATTGAAATTTAAATAATTCTTTTGTTAATATATGTATATAGTAAAAGTATAGACATGTGTGTGTTTTTGCACACACACATGTGCTCTCCCTCCCTCTCCCTCTCTCTCTCTCTCTCTCTCTCTCTCTCTCTCTCTCTCTCTGGTATTTATTTTTATATTCATCCATTTATTATAGCACATTTTATTTTCATTTTCCTAGTTCTATGTATTTCATCTATTTATTTGAAGAGAGAGAGGGAGAAGAAAGAGAGAGATTGAGTTAGTTTGTAGGCCAAAGTGGTCTAGCGCTCACAGAAATCCTCCCACTCCTTCCTGAAATATGGGGACTATAAGCCTATACCACCACACTATCACATCATTTTTTTAAAACTTATTTTAAGGCTGGCTTATGTGGACAAGAATTCAATACACAGAGTGCTCACAGTTTTGAAAGGACACTTTTACAAGTACTTCTCAATCTCTAATTATGAGCCTCTGAGAACTCTTCAGGAGCAGATAGGATAAAGTAACCTCAAACCGGTCACGTGGGGACCAAGTGATCAGCAGGCACAAGGTGACCATGTGACCTGAAACCATAGTAGAATCAGTAAGTATCTCAATTCACTCCTTTTGCTTTCAAAAGTGAGCTACTCAAGAATATTATAATATGTGGAACATGTCTGCAACTTGGGTTTCTATGCCTGTGGGAAATGAGAATTGCTATGTGTGGCCTGATGTCTCCTTGAGTTGTCTAGTCTGTTTTCTTTTTCTGTCCTTGCTCCCTTTCATGCCATTCTTCACTGGTTATGCACCTCAGTGGCAGCATGAGCATAATAATGACAGAAGCATCACTCTGAAAACCTTTCTGTCTGTAAGTGTTTATTGACTGTGGGAAGGAGTACCACATCGTGCTACAAGTCATATAAAGAGAGGATTTTTAAAATAAATTATTTCAGAGAAAGTTAAATCTACTCCAAAAGTTTTACTCAAAGCATCATCTGCTTACCAATAAACAAGAATTTTGTTCCCAAACTGAAAGTCAGACTTCAGCAGATCTCCTAAGTGGGAGGTCATACATCGCGGTCTTCTAGAGACAGTAGTACACTCTTCCTACTGTTTTGTTAAAATCATTAACATTAACACTTATTCTTTCTCACCATTTTAACATATATTTTGTTCCCATGTATACATTAAACCTTTTAGGCGTTTCGGCTTGCTGATGCCTCAATTTTGAAGTCAATGCTAGTAGTATTGCTTTATCCACTAGGAAGTGGGTTACAGAAAATTGTCTCATTCTCAACATCAATTCTTCATCTATATTTTTTTTTCTTTTCCAGCATTCTAATCTTCATTCTCTGTAACTATTTGAAAACAAAAAACCTTATTTTTTCTACCACCACATCCTTAAGCAAGATGAGTTTTAGCAATATGTAAAAGCATAGTAGTATTTGGTTGTGAGCCGAGCCATTAATACCTCAACCATCTCTCCTCCTAGGAGTCTATGGGGGTGACTTTAGCTGAGACTCAACAGTGAGGACATGGAACCTGTAGAGGCTACCTCCTGTATGAAGGCGGGACTCCTAGTGGAGGATGAATGACCTAAATGTTTCCACCCAGCATTTGTGCTGTCTACAAGAAATTCGGGAACAAAGATGAAGTCTAGACTCAGAAAAGGGGCAACCAATAACCAACTCAACTTGAGACCCATCCCATAGGCAAGCACCAATACCTGACACCATTAAAGATATTCTGTTGTGCTTGCAGACAGGAGACTAGCATAACTCTGAGAGGCTTCAGTCAGTAGCTGACTGAAACAGATTCAGAGACTCAAAGTCAAGCATTGGACAGCTTGGAGACCCATATGTAAGAGTTGGGGGATGGATTGAGGACCCTAAAGGAGATAAGAACTACACAGAAAGACCAATAGATTCAACTAACCTGGATCCTTGGGAAGGGGAACTCTCAGAGATTGAAGCATCAAAGAAAGAGCATACATGGGCTGGAACTAGGCTTTCTGAAAATGTGTAGCAGATGTGTAGGATTGGGGAATAACCTAGCGGGAGCCTCCACCCTCTCAGATGAGATACGAAGGGGGATAGGAGAGGAACTGTGTGAGGGGGAACAAGGAAGACTGGCATTTATTGGAATGGAAAGTGTATAAATAAATTACACCTTGGGGAAAGAGGATATACTAGTAGCAGTAAGAGAAGATTTCAGTCTTAAGCTATCAAAGTCTTCTCATTTTTCTCCCTTAGTTGCTTTCAAAGGTCTATTTTAAAACCTTCTGAACATAGTTAAGAAAGGCTCAACAGATCCTGAGGCCATGGCATGAGATAAGTAGAATTTGGGCTCTGATAATACACAGTTGCTTTCCTGGATGTTTGTGTCAATCTACTTAAAACATATGATCCACATCTTTCTTCAGTTGTTGGCCATCCAGCCAAGAAGTGGTGGTGTAGTTGTTGGCTAAATAGAAAGACACAAGAAATTGAAGGGCAACTGCTACTACCTCCTTTAGTGTCATAGGCTTGCAAGCAAGGCTGGAAGTGACTTTACCATAAATAATAGCTTAGCTACAGCTTATCCTCACTCTCCTTTTACTGAGATAGTGTACCTGTATGTGTAGCGGCTGATGCTACACAACCCTATAAATTTTCTATCAGGTGGGTGACTGAAGTAGGTCCTGAAATAACTTGATTCCATAATGCATTATTGTGCCTTACCAATAACTTTGGTCTGGGTCTACAATCACAAAAGTATGAAATAATTCAAATAAGATGTGGCAGTGAGAAACCACTAATTGGAGGTAAGCTATGACATTTACTAAAACATGAACAAGTAAGCGAATGAAGCAATGGGGTAGAGATTTTCAAAGAATTCAAGATTTTTCCCCTTCAATGCAGAGGAATATGCGGTATATAGTTAGTATATTTTTAAAGAATGAGTCAAAAAATAGAAAGAAGAGCTAATGGTAGTAAAGATGTAAATGTGACCAAGTATTATGGACCTTATATACTCAGCTTTAGTGAATGAAGATAATAAGGTTTTTAAAAAGTCTTTTAATATGTTGTGTGTGTGTGTGTGTGTGTGTGTGTGTGGTTGTGTGTGTGTGT
>JANHMN010000008.1:45989115-46024519 GCA_030674055.1 Rhabdomys pumilio
TGTGTGTGTGTGTGTGTGGTTGTGTGTGTGTGTGTGTGTGTGTGTGTATGGTTGTGTGTGTGTGTGTGTGTGTGTGTGTGTTGAGTGCTTGTGTAGGCCAGAAGAAGGCATCATATCCTCTGTAATTTGTTTTACATTTGGTTGTGAGTTGCCATGTTGATGCTGAGAATAGAACATGGGCTTTCTGTAAGAGAAGCAAGTACTCTTAACTGCTGAGCCATCTTTTCAGCCTCCAAGATGCTGGTTTGGTTTCATTTGGTTTGGTAGTCCCAGTAGTCCTATCAGAGTATTTTAGTCACTGGTAGAATTGTTCTGAGAAGATAAAACACATTTTTAAAATTTTTTTAATAAGTGGAAATTAAATTCTATTCTTACTCAAAACTAAAAAAATCAGAATTTCTTTGACAGGTCCCAGGTAAGCAAGCATAATATATTCAATGCCCAACCCCACAAGAAATGTCCATTTTCTAACATTTACACTATGTGAGAATACATTTATTTTTCACAACAGTGAAAAGAGTCCTTCAAGAAATAATTAAGGCTCATCATGTGTTATCTGAGTGGACATTAAATCCAATGATGACTCATCTTTCTAGACAAACAGTGATAGAGATACACAGAGAATAGGTCATGAGGAGACGAAGGCATAGATAAAGTTACATAAAGCCAAGGAACTCTGGGAGCCAGGTAAACCAGTGAAACTTTGGGAAGCCTATTTTCAGAATCTTTGGAGAGTGCAGAGCACTGCTGTTACTTTATTTTATGTTAGGCCTTTAGTGTTCAGGACAGTGGGATAATAAATTACTGGAGGGGTGTGTGTGTGTGTGTGTGTGTGTGTGTGTGTGTGTGTGTGCGTGTGTGTATGTGTTAATATCTGTTAATATCTACTATAATAAGAAATTATTACAGTAGAACCATGGTGAACTACTGTTGCAATCCTCCTTGCTTATTTGCTTTCAAAATTGCTTTGTGCACTGATTGGGCACAGATCTTTATTCTTTTCTGGAATGATTTCTATCAACATAGAAATTATTTAGTCAAATAAATTCTGGGTTCAGCAAAATTACACATCAAAATGAGAACCTCTCCCTGACTTTCCTCTATGTGGGAAGAGAGAGGGTCACTTATCTACATTGTTTCCATTGCAGAAGTACATAGTAGCAAGACAGGAAATTAAAAGACTTTTTAGAACATTTTTTCTTCTATAAAAAATTACTGACAAGGCTTTTTTAACAAGTGGATGCATTAACCCAGAGTTCATGTGTTCCTTATGCATTTACCTGGCATCATTCTTCCCAGGTTGTGAGCCTGGCTTCCAAAAGCTTCCATAAAGCTTCCTTTATCCTTTATAGTAACTGAAGAAGAAATGAGGTCCCAGAGAGAAGACACACGAATATCACATCATTCCTCTATAATCCTTCTTACTTTAGTAAAAAACTGTTAGAAAAGTATCTCCATTTCATGCATAGCCAGCCGGCCAAGAACATTTGAGGAGTAAGGAGCAGATCAAATGTTCTCCATATACTACATTGTTGAAAATTGTGTTTCATACATTAGCAAAAGTCTACACTGAAATATATCTATGTAAAAACATACAAAATAAGCTACCATTTAATTTAAGATTTTTGTTGTGTTGTTTGGTGTTTTGCTTTGTTTTTTTTTTGTTTTTTTGTTTTTTTGTTTTTTTGTTTTTTTAAGTTCATAAGATTTCACTTTTAGGGAGTCAGGAAATGAATCTAAACACTAGAAGGAAAGAAATTTCTAGAACTTTAAAAAATTTTGTTAGTAACTTTCTCCTAACCCATCCAATATGAACTCATAAAACTATTAAAGTTACAAAGTATTGCATTAGCAGGGAATCTTTTTATGCTCAATGGAAAGTTTCTCAGACACTAATCCTTGCTTTGCTCTGTAATTGAACAAAGCTAGAAGAATTGCATGGAGATGTAAAAATAGAATTCCCACCAAACAGTACATAAGAATCATGTAGGCCATAGAAAAGAGTGCAGATGAAATTTAAAGAATTTCACAATGAATGGTAGGGCCCAAGTCACTTCTGAATGGCATGGTTTTGATATTTAAATTATAAATGTTTGCCTCATATATAATTCATACATGTTCTTTTAAAGAAAATATGTTGGGTTTCAAAATTCTAATATAGTTATATATGCACAGTCTAAATTTAGGCATGTTTTGTAATTCACAACTTCTGGGATATCTTTGCTATGGCTGTTTTTCTGCAGTAATTGAAGTTGAATAGGGAACTTCAAAGAAGACATTAGAATCCCTCCATCTCTGCTCAAATTTTTGAAATGATGCCCCTGATGTGCCTTTGGTTCTATATACAAAGGCTACTATTGTTTTGCCTGCTGCCCTTTGGAGGAGGTAGAAGGCATAATAATTACCTGGCATCACACCATCCCATTCTTGGATAAGAGTGAGTTCTCTTATTATCTGGTGATTCCCTAACTGCAGGACTAACATAAATTTGTAATGAACCTCAGTTTTCTGTCTTAAGGGGCAGAACTCTTTAGTGTACATTGAAGTTGGACAGTAATCTGTGTATATACAACTTCATCTTTCTATTTTTACAACAAATACTAAGGAATAGGCTTGCTCACCTTAGCTATTGAAGGAAAAGTAATGGATTGAGCAAATGGAGTCTCAAATGGCCTATAGTCACCAAGTACTTCCCTTTTCCTCCATAATTATTGTTTTTTTTCTTTTTGCCTCCATTCTGACTTGCCAAGGAGGGTTTTGTTTGTTTGCTTGTTTTGTTTTGAGCATTTACTGTGTGACCAGGGACCTCTGTATGTTCACAGAGCAACGTGATGATGTGCCTTTTCTCCACTTGGCACTAATCTCAAAGAAACAGGGAATAAACTTGTTGCTAGTGCTGTAGACATGATGATTAAAAAGAGGTTCAGAAAGTATCAATGCAAAACAACCAAGGGATTGAGAGAAGACTTGGAATTTTGTGGGAAGAGTCTTTGGGTTGAAATCTGCGTAAGGAGAGGAAGCAGTCTTCGTAGTGCAGAGAAAGGCAAGTCTGGTCAGAAATGAGCAAGGCCACTCAAGACAGAGCATGAAAAGGGACAGGAGGAACCGAATCTCAATAATTAGCTCTGTCTTGGTTGTAGTAGTTTCTCGGAGGCTACTATTTTCAAACAGTAATGAAAAACCAACAGAGATGTTGAAAGGAAACTGGAAAGATTATATTTAAAAAATCAAAAAGGTTCCACATATCATGAGTGCAATATTGAGTCCTGATATTTTTTAGATTTTCATGAAGGTGGCTATAGGCTTGACTTGTGAGTTACCTTAATAAAACTACATTAGACATCTGCCTTTATAGGCAAAAAATATAAGAAAAATGGATGTTTTGGGGGATGCCTTAGCTAAATGTAGACAAATCCAAAATTTAAGTCTGAAAAAGAGTTCCGTGACAGTGTCTTTACTGGTTACTTACTTAGTACACAATATCAATCTAGCCTAGTCATGAAAATGCTGAAGCTCCTTTGGACCCATGAAGTAAAGTGAAATGCAATATCTAGTCAAGAAGAGAAAAAGACCTTTCTTTCTCCAATGTACTGATGTATCATTTCCTGCTATGGTGGTTAAGTTCTCAGAATTGTGGACACCAATTGCTTCTTCTCTTCTGAAACATCCTCTCTCTCTCTCTCTCTCTCTCTCTCTCTCTCTCTCTCTCTCTGACTTTCAAGAACACAGCATGTTAGTGGCCTCTACCTTTCCTTCCTGAATTGCAGTGTCCTCTTTGCTGGTATGGTTGCATTGAAGGAGGCTGTTTAAGTCTTGTACTGAATAGGATCACCCTGTTAGCTTACTTGATGCTAGAAATAGCCTGCTTCCCAGGCTATCTTTAAATTGCAATGAAAATTGAAGATGAAGGTTTCTATATCTTTCATCAGATCTCTGAAAAGTACTGATTGTTTAGCTATGTTGTCTTCTGTTGCCTCTCTAGTTCCATGATGAAAAAGATAATAAAATCCTTAAAATCAGGCAAAGAAAAGAAAATTCCAATCCAAAAGTATTTCTTTGTGGACATTTGGAGGTATAACGGGAGAAAAGTTTTGTTGGCATTAGCATTTTTTACTTATTTGTTATTTGTATTTAAACAGCATACATATATATGTGTATGTACATGCCTATGTGCAGCCCTGTGTACATGTGTGTGCTTGCATGTATGTGTGTATATATACATATATGTGTATGTCTGTGCACATGTATCAGTAAGTACAGTGACCAGAATGTCATGATATCCCTTCAACTTGTAGTTCAAGTAGTTGTGTGCTCTGAGCATGGATGCTAGAAACCAAACAAGGAAAGTTCTTTCTTCTTTTAAGCCAAGTATTATCAAACACTGAACCATCTCTCTGGTCTGCTGTTTATTTTTCTTCTTAAGGCTCTCTAATCTTGGATTATGAGACTGCTGCTGGGAATTACATATAAACAAAGAATGAAAGGAATTTTTGTTTATTTTTTCCCTCATGAAATTCCGGACATACTGGTGTTTAAAGTTGCAAATATTATCCCTGTTTTTCTAGAACTATTAATAAACACACGCCTGTCATAATATCCTTATTTTAAGTGATACTGGAGAGGGGATAACAATGAGGAAACATGGATGTAAAGCAGACGTTTTATTGCACAAGGCAGAATTGGAGACAAGGTAAAAAGAGAATAGAGATACAGCCACTACATAGGGGTGAGTTTCTTGCAAAGGTGAGCTTTTGTTCAGATAATTAAGATTAGCATCCCTCCTTTGCTCTGTTATTGTATTCTGGGCTTTTGACATGATTCACTGCTGTTTAGTACACTGAAACTCACAAGCATTTATTGAGCCAGTACATAATCCAAGTTACATACTGACTTTCTGGAATCTCCAAAAATAAACATTCAACCAGAACTTACTCCTAGCCAAATAGAAGAAAATACATACACACAAAAACTGAAATGCAATGCGCAGTAGGGCACAGTCACAAAGGCAAGAACGAATTGTCTTTGGGGCATGCTAAGTGGATCATGTCAGCCCTCCATTTCAGGAGGGTTGTCAGCAGGGGACAGGTTCCAATTCAGATAGCTCCAAGATCCTTAATAAAGGAACTACTCACTGAGAGACGAGAAGGTTTCAGGGCAACTCACTAGGGACTGTGAAGGTACAGAGAATAGCAACCATAGGAAGCTGTTATTCACTTAGCTCTAAAAGAACCAGCATAAGAAAATGGTGTTGCTGAAGCTCAAGACGGAATAGAGACATAGAATAGTATGCTGCAAGAGCTTTGTCTAGGAAGAAAAGAAGGCATGTCAGGATGAGAAAATCCTACAGCAAGGAGTGAGAAACAAATGCCTCAATCCACCTCTCTCCTCACCACCTGATTACCTGCTATTGTGCAGCATTGGCCAAGCCAAACTTGAAAAATCCGCTGTAGTAGAAAGGCTGGATCATGAAGTCACTGCAACTGTGCAACAATACTTTCCATGCGTCAGACCTTAGAAGGCAAGGGCCGAAGAGAGTCTGAGAATGAGGTGACAAATGGTGACTATTTATTTATTTTGACATAAAAGGGAGCAGGCCACATACCAATATTAGCCTTGGAGCTTGTTATCAGTGTTAATATCTGGATAACATTCTCAGTCATATGAAGACATTGAGGGAAAAGGGCACAAATGAAAAATGAAAGACAGCCATTCGAATCAGCTTGATGATATCGCATATGCCTAAAATGTGATCTCAAGATGAAATGGGAGAACTAAATTTATTTCTGCTGGGTGCCTTGGACCGTGGTTAGTAGCCAAAGGACACTGGCTTAGAAGCAAGATCGTGTTAGAACACTCACCCTACTATCAGGAAGCAAAGGCAGAACACTTGTAAGGAAAGTAAGGCAGGACACTGTTTTCAGTAAATGAGGTGAGCCACCATGCTGATGAGAAAGCAGAAAGGAGAGAAAGGATGTAATGCTTCTAAGCTAACAGAGCTTAGCAGCAGATGGGAAAGGAAATGGAAGAACAAAGGGTCTTTTTGTTTACAGTTTGTGTTCTGTGTGTGAGTGCGGGCATGTTTGCCCCACATCAGGCATATAAAAGTCAGAGGGCAGCCTCTAGGTTTTATTCTTCATCTTCCGTTATGTTTGAAAATGTGTTTGTTGCTCAATACTCAGTACATCAGACTATCTGGCGGATGGGCTTCTGTGTCTCCACCATCAGTCTCACTGTGCTGAGATTAAAGACGCATGCCACCGCATATAGGTTGTTACATGTGTTCTGTGAATTGAAATTCAGATACTCATGTGTGCACAGCCAGCGCTTTACCCATGGAGCTATCTCCTTAGTTCCAATTAGAGGCTTTTCGTCTGCATTGTTACCCAGCATGGAAAAGCCAAGGTGGCCAGTGGAGAAATGAAGGAGGAACGATTGAGCTCATATCAATTACTTGTTCTGGCTAGTAGAGGACAGAGCACTAGACCACAATTCTAAGCCTGATGTTGTGGCTCCTCTGGAAAAAAGACACACATTCACAGTGATAGGAGATGTCTTAGGGTAAATCATGTTACCGAAAATAATAATGGATTTATTATTAATAATAATGGCAATTTGGCAAATCACATCTCAGTAATGTGATTACATAAAGGGATCAATACAAGATGCAGGAAAGGTATATTTTGGGGTAGGAGAAGAAGGAGAACAAAACTGGTCAATTAGAGGCCAAGCAAAGAGGCATTTTCAAGGTAAAATATTTCTAACAAGAACCAGGGCTGAGAAAGACTATTGTGAGTGGACAATTACACACAAATTACTCTTCATGGACTCAGACAGAGAAGGAGCTGTGTGAGACAGACCATGTGCAGTATGTGCCTGACCAACAAAAAACTTTGTTGCTCAGTAGAACAGTCTTGACTCTGTTAACGGGGAGAGAGGGAACAAGCCTCTTCTTTGCTGGTTCTTTGTTCCTGTGTTAATCAAACCTGGCATGAGTTGCCTTTAATAAAATTTAATGACAATTTGCCAAGAGTCCACAGGAGGGAGACACAAGTTTCTAAAAGTGACACAGTGAATAATTAAATTGCCACAATTCCTGATGCTTAAAATACAAAGTTTCAACTCTTATTTTTCTTTTAATTATTCTTTCTCCTGGTGAAACGCATAAAAGGCATATTTTTTAAGAATATCAGAGGGATATTTATCCTAAGCATGAAGATAACTTTGCTATAGCTGTTAAACAAAATCTATATATAAATTTTATTTTTGAATACTTTGACTCCTGATAGCATAAAATTGGTTTCATTATCTTTTGGTAATTATGGCAAGTGCTTAAAAATTTGTGTTTTTTTCTTTCTATGAAGCTGTCTAAAGTATCTTTATTCTCTATGTGTCATTCTTTCTCTTGATTTATTTATGTTTACTTTCACATGTATAAGTGTTCTGCATGCATATATGCTTATTCGTACTTTTCTGGTACCCTAAAAGGTTAGAAGAGACTACGTGGCCTCCTGGAAATGTAGTTACAGATGGTTATGAGTCACAACGTAGATGATGGGAATTGAACCTAAGTCCTCTGCAAATGCAACAGGTACTCTGAGAAATGACTCTAGCCTATATTTTTGCATGTAGGTGTTGGCTGCATCATGCATATTATTTTTGAGATCTTTCCCTGGCCTAGCATTTGTTGGGTAAGCTGAGCTAGCTCAACTTTGAGCCCCAATGATCTGCTTGTTTCTGCTTCAGTGGTGCTTGCCTTATAATGATATGCTACCCATGTCCAACTTCCCTAACACAGGCCATGGAGATCAAACTCATGAACTCATGCTTTCAAGGAAAGAACTTGACCAACTGAACTGAGTCATCACTGGTCTGTTGTGTTTGATTTTGTGAAAAACTTTTTGTACTGTAGCTCAGGCTGGCTTGAAATTCACTTTGAAGCCTATACTGGTTACTCACAAAATTCTCCTGCCTCATCTTCTCAATTGCTGGGTTAACAAGAATGACTCATCTTACCTGACTGACTTTCTGAAATCATTCATGGTGAACTTGTAGGTTTATATAGTCGAGTTATGATGTGCTTTGCATTTTAATGCTGAAAATTAGATTTTGTTTCTGACACCTTCTTGCTGTTTCTTGTTCAGTGTAGACTAAGTATTTCTACCATTGTGCACAGACACAGACACAAGATTTGCTTTCCTAATGAAATCTAAGTGGAAGGATACATTTAAAAAATTGTGTCTATCTCTCCTGGTTATTTTCTTCCCTGTTGGCAAATCCTCCTTGTTATTCTGAGAGAGAGAAAGATCATTCTTTCCAGAGCCTTGAATATCACCAGGAACACGATCTCAGCCAGGAAATGTCATAAGAGATGACTAATTAATAAACATTGTAGATATAAGCAGAGTTTTCCAGACTTGATAGGCTCCATACCATACATCTTCAACAACTCTAAGATTAGCTATTAATACAAAATCAGTCATAGATAGAAAGACAGAAAATGTAGATGACAATGTTCCAATAAAACTTTATTTATAAAAGCAGATGGTAGATATATTCAATCCATAGACCATAGTTTAGTGATACCTTCTGTAAACTCCTGACTTGCTAAAGATGCTATAGCATTATAACATGGATTACACTATAGAATATTTTATTTTACAAAGGAGCAGTATTTTAGAACTGAAGAAACAAAGTCAATTGTGTATTTTTTCATAAGATACTCTATTACAATAGCAATACATAAAAATTAGTTTGGATTCCAAAATTTGATCTAACTTAGTCATGCCAAGAGTCAACAAAGAAGGATTACAAAAGCTACTTGCCAGAATGACGAGATGATAAACCCAGTTGGTAAACTATTTTCTGAATAAGCATAAGGAGCTAATTTTGATACTCAGAACCAATTGTGAAAGATGGGTATGGTAGCAGGTGCTCGTCACTCCAGCACTGAGGGAAGGAAGAGGATGACTAGAGCATGCTGACGAGCCAGCTTTGCAGAACTCTAGGACAATGAAGAGAACCTGTCCACAAAGCAAGTTGTAAGGCACCAGAGGTTGACATACTTTATATATACACAGACGTTCACATGTAAGCATGTGCTCCTGCCCACAGACGTATGCTTCCCCCACATGCAAAAACACATGCAAGCTCATGCAAAAAACGTACTTAGAACAGTCACTTGATTAAACATAGATCATATAGAAAGTTTCCTCAGCATTAAAAACTCAGGGGGGAAAAAACAAACAATCTGATTTCTCTGAAAGTCTAGATGCATGGAAAAGTTATGTCTAAGTATGGGACTCTGGGAAGACCTTTCTTGGCATTTTTTTTATCATTTGAATATTAACACTGTATTCAATTATGTAACTGTTCTTATAGAGGTTTAAGAAGAGGTAAAATTTATACCAGAGATACCATGAATTTTCTGTTCCTGGTGTGTTCTCCTGACTGTGTAGATTTCTTAGTTCTATGACATGCATCTGGCTATATGCTTGTATTAATTTCTGCATATATATTTGACTTCACTTAAGTAAATTTAAAAATCACAATTCTTTAGAGGCTTAGAGTGAAACAATTTGTGAAACATTACATAATAAATGTACAATGTAGGCCTCACAGTGTCTTGTGAAGTGTGATTGTCACAGTGGTCAAAGCAGCTTTCTATAGAGTAGTCTGTAGCTATCTTGTTGACATATTAGAGCTCTGCTCCCAAACTTCTTTATTTTTTTTAAAAATTTGCATCTTTTAGGATAAAACCTCATAATATGTAAATGATGAGAAAATGTTGAAAATGTTCATATGTCACCTCTGCTCTGCAACATATAACATCTAGAAATCAATACATGGTTTGTCACAAAATCATAGTATAACTTCTTTCGTAGCTCCCTGCTCCCCTACCCCCACCTCTCTCCTTCTTTCTCTCTTTTTCTCTCTTTCATCTCCCTCTGTTATTCATGTTGCTGATTTCCTGCTTCATGCAAATGAATACTTGAGCCGAACATTTCTTGTGGGAACTGAAGGAGTCTTAGGCAGCGCATCAAAATCCCTGGCATACAAATCCAATAGCTCTCAGAAAAGCCAGGGAATTGGCGAGCACATACCAGTTGTCTTGTAGGAGAAAATATCCAACCAATTCCCTGACCTACAAACAGAGACAGAAAGCAGAAGAAAGCTGAAGGATGGTAAGTTATCCAACCTTCAATATGAAAAAAAGATGTGATGAAAAATCAAAGCATGATATGTTAATGATTTTAGAATCCTGTTTTTTCTTCTTCCCATTATATGTAAGGAAGTTAATATTGAATATGGTTCTACCTAATTTATTATTCCAAAACTGCTTTGTCTTATTTCATTTGCCCTTTTTAAAGTTAATTTTAAACTAATTATGTCTTGGACAGTTGTGTTTTCTTGGTTTGCTAACTTCACCGAAACAGTCACTCTAACGGTGATAGTTTAACTACTGTTTAATAGAAATTGCAACTCAATGTTTTAAAAGAGTATATGAATATGACATTGATAGTTTAAAGGACATATAGTTTTCAAGTTAAACTTTAGACCATAATATAAACTTCCATTACTGAACTTATTATTTTTCACATACTGACTGACAATATCAAGGAATTGTACATTGTATTTTAAAATTGTGTTCCTTTATAAAAGTGTTTAGCTACAATTTTTAAATCCACAAATGAAACCCTAATAGTAATGGCACAGAGTTTGTTATTTTGAAAAGAGACTTCTGTGATTAGGGCCCATTAGAGCTAAGTAGGAGTTTTATTTCTACATTAGATTTGTGATGTGGGTGATTTAATAATCACAAGATTCAATTTTCTCAGCTGTATAATGAGGAGGCTGAATTCATACCTTGTATAAGCATTGTTTATCTTAAATAGGACAACAGGCAATTAGTACACAGTACTAGCTCTTCTCCTTCCAAAGTGTTATCTTATTTAAATGTCAAAAGTGGCTTCTATCCCAGTTCTTGATAGAGTTGTTCTTGGTTGAAACATCTGAACATGGCCTTCATTACGTATCTTTCTCTCTGTATTCTGTTCTTCAAAATTGATGCCAGAATAGTTGATGGTATTCTGATTAAACATTCCAAAGCTTCTGTCCTCTAAAGTTAAGGCCCATAAACAAGCTCCAAAGACTTATGGGACATCCTCAGGTTTATCATAACGCCCACAATGCCATATCTCAATTTTCTGCATTAGTTATCTTTCCCATCACTGTTTCAAAACACCCAGTACAGTTAACTGAAGGAAGACAGTGTTGACGTGGGCTCAGAGCTTGAAGATATAGCCCATCATGATGGGAAGGTCCAGTTGCTAAAAGCATGAGGTAACTGATCCTATGTTTCTGCAGTTAAGAAGCAGACATGAATTCTGGAGCTCTGCTCACTTTCTCCCTTTTTTATTTAGTATGGTTACTCAGCCCATGAAAGGATGACACCCACACTTAGAATTGGCCTTCTCACCTCAGTTAAACATCTGTGGACATTTGTTAAACAGTGACATAGACATACCCAGGAGTGTGTCTCCTATGTCATTCTAAATTCTATGAGGTTCACAATCAAACCTGACCATCACAACCTGTGACATCTGCAGGGACAGCTCAGATGTAGTGATGGCCAGTGCTAGTTGTCAACTTGACACATCCTGAGAAGTAGCTGTCTCAACTGAAGAATTTCATCTGATTGGCCTGTGAACATCTCTTAGAGATATTTTCTTGATAGCTAACTGGCTTATGAGGGTCCTGGCCAGTCAGAGAAGTACCGTCCAGAGATGGGTCTGAACTGTATTAAACAAACAAATTTTTAAAAAAAGTATCTGAGCATGAGGCTGGGAGCAGTGGAATAAACAGAATTCCTCTGTGGTTTCTACTTCAAGCTTCTCTAACTTGGCTTCTCTAGATAATAGATTTAACTTGCAAGTTGAAGTAAACCCTTTCCTCCTTAAATTGCTCTTGATTATGGTGTTTATCAGAGCAACTGAGATCAAACTAGAGCAGGCTGCATTCATTAGTAGAGAGAAGGGCAACATATGATTGACAAAAAACAGAATATACTTCAGTGATATTGCCACCCATGAGGTTGGTCTCTGAGTGGGTTCATGATCTTTTTCTGAAAATCATCATTATAAAACCAATACTTTAGTCATCCAACATGACTCAAATACTTAAGAAAGAAAGAAAGAAAAAAAAACCCAGGAGTTCAAAATCAGGGTAAACCTTTTTAAAGGCTGTAGTTGTGTCTGCATGGGCATGATATAGTTAGGAGGAGAAGCATCCAGGTTACCCTCACCTGTATAAAGTTTATAGATGGCCCATGTAATTGTGAATTTATCTGTAGATCTGTTAAAACCAAGTAGAATCATATACCTATTTCTAAACTGGCAAATAGGTGCTCCCCATCTATTAAAAATAGCCTGTTTCAGAGTTTTAAATATAATGTGATTAAGTTTTAAATTGAATTGAAAAAAAACTGAGTAAGTTACACATAAATTGAGTTACTGGAGTGGTTTCACTTTTAAAAACTGAATTAAGGGCTTTGAAATTAATTTAGTTTTGAACAGAATGTGTTCAGTGTACGTTTTTTGTATTAATTTGCCTTTGCACTAACTCTTTAGAACAAAAAGAACAAAGCAATTTCAACAGTTTATTTTCCATATTTACAACCCTGCATCAAACTTTTCACTGCAATAAACATGAATTATATACCTCTTGCAGGTGGGAGTCCCATCTGTGCATGTCTTTCCTGCAAACAACGCATGCGCCCATGGACTCTTCCTGCATCTGTATTAAGTCCCCTCATCTCAGCTAATTATGCAGTAGAGATATTTAATTCATTTTCATCTTTAATTATATACTTATGATTAATGGTGGAAGCACTTCTATGTTATAACCTCAAAATTCCATTTTAATTAGAGAGAAACATTCCAGACAATTTAGAAGACGCTTTATAGATACATTGTTTTATTTTAAAAATATTCAAAAGTACTAAAATGTCCATTTTTATTGAAGATTGAATCATTAATAATTTGAGATAGAGGCGAGTACCTTAAAGCTGCAGTGCTTAGAGAATTCAAGCTCTGAATATAACAGGTCCGCCTCTGTTCTGGTCTTACTTTGGACATTTCAGAGCTGTGCCTGGAGAAATGAGCAAAGACTCTATTATGTGCAGATCCTTAATCCAAAGAACTAGGTTAACCATAAATTTGCTCTGATAATTAAATTAGAAATGGTTGCCTAGCAGAAAGCATTGCTCGTTATAGCGTGGTTTTTAGGGTATGCTCCATTTAACAGATTATATGAATTCAAAATTATGTATTACAGAGAATCACTAATATGCACTAATATGTACATACATAATGTATGTATATAAAATTTTTTGAGTTCTGGCCTGGAGAAGTGGTGTGGTTGTTAAGAGCATTTACTGCCCTTCTAGAGGACTAGAGTTCTGCTCCCAACAGACACGCTGGGTGGCTCAAAACTGCCTTTAACTCCAGCTCCAGAAGATCTGATGCCTTTTTCTGAACTATGGAAAGAAATATCTTCAAACATGCATAACACACACATACACACACACACACACACAGAGAGAGAGAGAGAGAGAGAGAGAGAGAGAGAGAGAGAGAGAGATACACATACAACACACAACACACACAGAGAAAGAGAGAGAGAGAGAGAGAGACAGAGAGAAAGAGAGAGAAATAAAAAGATTAAATATATAAATGAAAGGATAACATTAAAAACCTGTTAAATCCTTGGAACTTTGCTACTAACCTTTAGTAATATTGAAACTGCAAAAGCCACATGGGTCCTCAGTGGAGGAGTTAGAGAAAGGATTGAAGGAGCTGAAGGATTTTGCAACTCCATAGGAAGAACAACTATATCAGGCAACCAGATACCTCAGAGCTCCCAGGGACTAAACCACCAACCAAAGGGTACACATGGAGCAACCCCTGGCTTCAGCTGTATATGAAGCACAAGATATCCTGGTTAGGCATCAACAGGAGGAGAGGCCCATGGTCCTGTGAAGGCTTGATGCCCCAGTGTAAGTGAATGCGAGGGCAAGGAGGTGGGAGTTGGTTGATGGGGGAGAACCCTCATAGAAACAGGGGGAGAAGGGATGGGATAGGGGGTTTCCTGGAGGGGAAACCACCAGGAAAGGGGATAACATTGGAAATGTAAATCAATAAAATATCCAATTGAAAGGAAAAAATGCGAGGGGAGGGGAGAATAAAGATTTTTTTTTTTTAATAAAGAAACTGCAACAACCAATAATAGGGTATTAAGTTATTTGTAATGAACACTAGAAACACACAACTGAGGTGTAGAGTTTTAAAATTTAGGGTGATTGTGTTAAGATCAGACTCAATAACATCTTTAGACAATGATGATATACAGCTGAGAGTTTTTCTCTCTAATACCAATCAGGAAACCTGAATTGCTGGGCCTTCCCATGTTTGTGAGTATGCTTTGTTTTAATTTCTTTACTTTCCTGTTGCTTTGATACAATACTTTGATAGAAATAACTCTCACAAAAAGGATTCAGTTCATGGTGTGGCCTTTCATGGTAGGAAAGTCAAAACAACAAGAGCTTGAAGTAGCTTCTCGTATTACTCCTCAATCAGAAGACAGTAATGAATGCATGCTAGTAGGAACACACTCTCTTGATTTTGTAGTCCTTTGCCCAGAGAATATATGCCCTCACAAAATAAAAACTTAGATGGGTCTTCATGTATTAATTAAGATCTTCAAAATAATCTCTGACTGGCATGTGCAAAAGCCTGTCTCCTTGGTAATTCTAGTTTTGGTTTAGTTAATAATGACCACTGATCATTACATGGCTTAACCCAAAATTTGTAATTTGAGGTGTGTGTTTAGTTATTGCTACTATAACCATAGCCAAGGCACTATAGGGTTATAATAGTGACAGAATCCATTGATGCCACTACCTGTTCCTATGTCACAAGTTCTCCTTATCCCTTAAATGTAGTAGCTTAATGCAATAATAAACCATATTCTTCTATGCAGTTTCTGTGTCTGGAACAATTGTATGAATTCAACTCACTCATAACATCTGATGAGGTTTGAATCTAGACGCCAGCTCTAGCTAAAGCCATCTGAACTGTTAACATGAACAGAAAGCTTACTTTCCAGATTATAATTTTTTTTGAGCCAATCTCAGACCTATTAGTTTCTGTTGTTGTTAGGGTTACTGTTGCTACGATGAAACACCATGACCACGGTGCGAGACAACTTGGGTAGAAAAGGGGCTTATTTGCTTATACTTCCACATTGTAGTTCATAACTGAAAGAAGTAAGGACAGGAAGTCAAGCAGTGCTGAAAACCAGAGGCAGAGATGATACAGAGACTGTGAGAAGGTGATGCTTACTGACTTGCTCCTCATGGCTGGCTCAGGATGCTTTCTCATAGCACCGAGCAGCGCCACCCCAGGTTACCTACGGAACAGTGCCACCTACATTGAGATAACTTTTACCATATCACTTAACACAATCCCCTCCAGACAGGCCCATGGGAATAAATGCAATATGAATAACCCTTCATTAAGATTCTCAAAGTGATATTAGTTTGTGTCACACTGTGAATTAAAGCTAACCATTGCAATACATATGAAAATTTAAGAATTATGAGTTATTTGCCCATTTGAGAGCATTGGAACCAGAGAATATATATACATATACACTATATATTATTAAAATTAACTGAAATTGTTTAGAAACATACAATTAACATTTTGTAAAATATCACTCTTATATTTTCTTTCTTTACATAACTGTTTTAGAATTACAGATTCTAAATTTTAGGACATATGTAAAATATAAACAAGTAAAACTTTAATGTTATTACATTTCTAGCAATAAATCTGAATGCTATTGACAACAAAACCACACACTTTTAAATAAGTTTTTTTTTCTTGAAAGTTAAATTAAATTCTCAATCAAGAATTATTTTGACCGTCGCTTCAAATTCTTGATAAACATCTTTAACAAAAACTTCACATAAATAGATATTAAACTAATGAAAATAATTTTATAACCATTTGCAATTTATATTGAATTATGTTTAAAATTCTAATAGATTTTTTTCTTTTCAATGTATTGTGAAAATGTGAATAGATTTAAAATTCAATACACTTTTTCTTCATCAAGTGTTTCAAAATAATGATTAAACTCTAATTTATAAAAATGAACTCTATTGTTGGAATAGAGTCCCCAATTTTGCTCCAAAATACCTCATCAGAGAAAAGCCTCTAAAACCCATATCAGACAATGGACCAACAGATCAATGAATGGAGTGTTTAAAGTATTAAAATCCTGGCTGGAACCAGTCTTTCATAAGTCTCTGATTAGACTCACCCTTCCCAAGACCCTTTCCATGTGGCACTTTAGATTTGAAACAAACTTTGTAAGAAGCCGCAGAGTACCCCATATGTAGACACTGTTGGAAAGGCCACCTTCTTCAGCTTCCTTTTGAGATACATACAAAGTCAGTATTTCTCCCACAGTAGTACATTTAGATAGATCAATAGACACAATATTGGTTGATACTTCCTGGAAGCCTCTACTCCTACTTGGTAGTTTCTAGAAAGATTCCCTTGTGTGGAAGCCTGAAACCTCTCACTGTCCACATCTGGAAGTCACCATGATCAAAGGGCAGTTTTCACCTCTGCCTTCCACCCCTTCTTTGGAACCTGAGCTCTCACAAAGCTATAGCTCATGCACAACCTGTACAATAGATTCATTCCTATTGCTGCATGACAGTCATGGTGAATGTAAGCTCAAAATTCAGTGCATTATGCAGGAGGTTCTACTCTTGGTCCATACAAACCTCCTCTAAGGTCATATGTATGAAAGTATAACAATCCAAATCTGTATAGTATTTAATATCTACTAATGCTAATAAATGATTAGGTAGTTGGTTATTTACTGTGCTGTGCATTTTTTTTTTATTGTTTAGAGTAGACTCATACTTGCATGAAAATGGTAACATAAAATCATACTCATGATATTCTTACAAGTCTCTTGCACTTTATTTATTAAGTCTCTTGATTGTACAAAGGACCTAGATAGCCATGAACTTATAGCATCTAGGTTCTTGTGAGTGCACCCCATGATGTTCAAAAAAGGATGGAATTGCATCCTAGTGAGCAAATGCTCAGGAATCACTAAGTGTTTTGAGTCTGACATAAAAATTTCATGTTGACACCTTTATACTTGTAAGAATATTTCCAGCTTTTCAGTAATACCTGCCTGCCTTTTTTATGCATGAACTTATACTCAGTTGTGATTCATACCATTTGGTAGGGGACAGTGGAGGGGGCTCTGCAATATCTTAAGACCCGTTTCTAGAGAACATTTCATTCATTTTTTTTCAAAGTTAACTGATTGTAAAATGTGAGTGTGAAGGTTTCTTTCACTGACTTCAAGATAATACTGAAGTGATTTGTTGAGAGTCTTGCAATCGGCCATGTTAACATTCCAATTTAAGTTTAAAAGCCCAAGATTTCTTCAGATATAAAAGAATCCAGAAAGAGTAAAAATGATGCCAGCTTACTCACAGGCAGTAGGTATTTCTCTTTGCTTCTCTATTTACAGGCAGGCCCAAGGCTAGCTTGCTGTCTTCACACTACACTTACTGTAGTGGGGTACTACTTTCCTTTAGCTCCAACACAGGGCTGTGTTGAGTCTCACTGTGGCAGAGCCAGGAAACATGGTGGGTGGAGAGGAATTGCATCATTACATGCAATGAAGAGAACACTCAATCCTATTCAGACAACAGGATCAGGTTCTGACAGATTCGGGATTCCTCTAAAGAGAAAAAATATGCTGGTGTCAGACCATATGTATATGTATGTGCATATGTATACACATACAAATCACATATATATGCTAATATATTAACACACAACAAATAAATATGAACACACATATACCTTTCATCCTCATGCCCAAATCTATTATGTGGACTAATACAAATTTCAAAGCACCAAGATTTAGGATGTATATTATATTTGAAAAAGTTTTCAAAAAAGTAGGGAATTAATGGTACAGGTGTATCATGTCTTTCTTGTTTTTTTTTTTTAAAGTATTTTACTTTATATACACACACATACATACATACATACATACATACATACATACATACATACGTACATACTTACATAGGTTTGGTGTGTGTGTGTATGTATATGTATGTGTGTGTCTGTTTATCCATGAGATCTTCTGGAACTATCATTGTAGACTGTTGTAATCTACATAATTTGGGTGCAAAAAGCTGAAGCCAGGTTCTCTGCAAGCAGCAAGTAATGTTAATTAATTAAAAGATCTAAGCCACATTTCCATTCCCACTTTTATCATTTATAAATATGGTATTGGTAGGAAGACCTTTTGCTCTTTAATGTCTATTAAAACCAATAGAATATCCGAGCTTACCTGTCACAGCTACAGCACTAAAAATTTGTAAAATATTATATCTCTCTATGAACAGTTTTATAAGAATTACTGAGTGTTTCTCAGTGGTAATGCTCATAGGATCAATTACAGCTAACATTACTTGATGCATTAATATGTTTCCTTCTGTTAGATCATAAAGTGTGCTTATCTCTTGTGTTTCTTTTTTGTCCCCCTGGCTCAAGCAAACATGAAAGAAAAGTTATTGTTTCATCATAGAAATGTTAATCTTTGTGGCTCTTAGGTCCTTTCTCTCATTTCTGAAGCTTTGTTACACAATGTGCACTTTTATAGTAGTAACATGTCACACTAAATAATATTTGGAAAAGTCAGAAAATGTTTATTAACCTTCATATTAGTAAAATAATTCATGTAAATATGATGTCGTTACACTAATCATATGTATAGATGCATTATAGACTTGTAGAATATGTAAAATATGCCTCATATATGGCATGAATATATATGTTTATACACCCATGCCTGTATGATAAATATGGACTTTCAATTTAAAAACTTGAAGTATTTGTAATTAATTCGGTTCAATTTTTTTTTGTGTACCTACCATGTTTAGTATCTGAAGGATATGTGAGGATAAATAATAAATGAGCTTTCTTGGAAGAGTTAAATTTTAAAAATGAAAAAATATATTCTAGTGACTTCAGCACGGGAGATTTTAGGAAGAATGAAGAGAAGTGTCTAAAGGACAATTTCAAAGAGTCACTTTAGGAATTATTTCTAGATAATGAAAATTATGTGTCCTTGTTCCACACAGTTATCCTTTTATCTACATCTTAAACTTGATGTTTCAAACGATCAGTGAAGTCATAGCTAACAAAGACTTGACGCAGTTAATCTGCTCTTGACTTTTGACTCTGCATTCTAAGCTCTGTTGTCCTTCAGCAAGTTCCTCTGGCCCCAGAATGTTTGCGTTCATCTAAAGGCTTGTTCTAGAAAAAGAAAACACTCAACATGTAGCTTACAGCAGTCACAAAAAGCTTCAGAGTAGAGCCAAAAGAAATGATAATGAAGGATTTTGTGACTTTAGGGTAAGGAAGTAAGCCACTGTTTGGCTCACTTGTCCCAGAAGAATGATAGACACAAACATGTTATAACACGCATTATAAATCTTTTTCTTCACCCTAATCTTAGGGAGAACCAAGGCTTTTACTAACCCACAAGACCTAGCTTCTAATGAAAAGATGCAAGATGCTACATAGTCATCTTCATCTGTTCTTTGAATTTCTGACAGAGTTGCTTCTGATGGCTGAATTCCTCCATTTTGACAAGGTGTCCACTCTGACCCAGAAGTAGTTAACTGATTTTGTTGGCGTTTGAACATTCAAATCATAGCCTAGTACATCTGTAGAATATGTCTTCTCAATTTTCTGATAGCTGTGTGAGAGTACCCTACTTAGATCCTTGTTGAAGATTCAATTTTCATCCTTTGTATGGGGTTCAGTCCTTAAGGAAATCACTTGGTATTCAAAGCAAACACTCATGACTGATGGGAAACTCTGATGACAACTCCCTTCATCCACTGTGGGAGGTGATAGGTGCTCACTGCACCACTTTGCCAAATGTGTTTACATTTAATTAAGACAACTGTCCTCAACCAGAACAAAGTTGCTATGAAACTCGGTTGTTTGGAGGATTGCTGTCCTCCATCCTCCAGGAGATGCACTCAGAAGGAAAACAAATTAAAATATCATCTTGTGAAAGCCAAATGGTCTGCAAAAAGACAAAGAACCCTTACCTAGTCTATGATGATTTGCTATCTCCTTTGAATTACAGCTTCCTGGCTCCAATTTTTTGTGAAGTGTCTATTCTCACCTCATTTTAGGGCCAGACATGGCCTCAGCACTGTGGTGAGCCTATTCTCCAGCTTCTTCTGCCATTTTTAAAATCCTTTCCCTATTCCCCTCTAATTCCGTCTTTAGTTTTCATTCTTCTTCCTTGGAATCAGAGCTATATGTCTGAATTCAAGTTTCATCTGCTCTGCAAATTAATAATGCAAATTTATCTCACACACCTTATTGTGCTCAGACTTACTTCTCTCTGTTGTTTTATCCAGGACAGGAAAGTGGGGAACACAGGTGATAATACTGACTGTCTCCTAAATCTGTAAGAGTGGCCTAGATGAAAGAAATAATGCAGTGGCATCAACTCCATAACCGTGGAACTTTACCAAGAGGAGTTCCTGTCTACTGGAATGAAAAATTCAGAACTATTAAGTCTTGATGCCATGGAGACATTTGTTTTTTAGGAAGAACATTAATTCTGTCTTATATGTGTAAGCCAATTTCCTGACATTCTGTCCTCAGATCTAAATCTGGTGCCCAATCTCCTCCTACACTAATAATATCTATACAGCCACATCTTTGTCATTTTCTATAACATGTACTGAATATTCTTGTATGCTACAGATTGAGCTCTTTAGTAGAATTAACTATGATGTGATACAAGAACTACATATAAGAAATGAGGACAATGGGTTCCTTAGAAATTACCCTGGGTTACCTTGGTGGCAGAGACAGGTCTCAGGTCTGTGCTGGGTTCCTAACCTCTGTTTCTCGGCATGCCATTTGCTTCAGTTCTTGGAAAGGATTGCCACTTTTAGGATAAGAAATATATAGTGAAATAAAGAAAGAGTTCTCAAATGAAAGGTCTCCAGAAGAGCCTGGTATTGGTTTTGGCAGACTTAAGGATCCTTATAATTAAACAACCTAAGTTGGAGTAATATTGTCACTTTATAGTCTCACACTGTAAATGTTAAGACTCCAAAAACTACTTGAAAAACATCCAGATACTTTGGTCTTCCTATTTGTGAGAAGGTTCATGGAAGCCCTGGTAGAGTCTGGTAAAGGAAGTTTGACACTGGCAGCATCAGGTAGAGGGTGGGAACAGCACCATTTTCTGGGATTCAGCTCTCTTTGTAAAGAGCTTCCTGAGCAAACATAAATAGTTTGAGATCAGGCTACAGTCAGAAAAATAAAAACACACATGTATATGCATACACACACAAGCACACACACACATGTACACACACACCTACATGCATATACACACAAGTACACATATGCACACACATACACATGTATACACACATACATTCACACACATGCAAGCACATACCACACACACACACACACACACACACACACACACACACACACAAGCACATGCAAATACCTTTTTTCTTCTCCTTTGATGTTAGAAAGTCAGGAAACAATAACAGAGACAAATGATTGGGAAAAGAGTCACCCAATACCTCGTGCTGCATTGTAGCTGAGATCTCACTTCATACTTAGCTGAGTCAGTCATTGTGCTTTGTCTACATGACAAAAATATTAGGGTAAGGGGATACAGCTTTTAAGTACTGAGGACTTGTTTTTTGAATTAGTTGAGCTGATCCATGCATACACCTAGAATGTATAAGACACAAACCCATTTAAGTTGCTAATTTCAATAATAGTGACAAGGATAATAACATTTAAACTGTGAGTGTATTAGAAAGTCTTGATATAAAAGGGCATCCACAAAGAAAAGGAAAATAAGGAGGATGGAGCTAAGGCTATGATTTTAAAATACTTGGGTAATACTTGAGTTTTATCTTCAGAACCTATGTAATAAAAATCCAGACATGGAGCTGGTGAAATGCCGCAACAGGTTTTGGAACATACTGCCAAGTCACCAAGTCTAAGAATCTAAGTTCAAGTTCCTGGACCCACATGCATTTAGAGAATTGACTTGAACTAGTGGTCTTCTGACCTTCACAAGCAAGCTATAGCACAGTAGCAAACATATACTCTTTTGTGCACGCGCGCACACACACACAAACACCACACACACACACACACACACACACACACACACACACACACACTAAACAAACAAATATATGTAAAATAACAAAAGCCACACAAAATAGCATACACATGCAATCCCATCTGCTGGATGTGGAAAGGAGAGGATACTACAGTTTACTCTCAGCCAGCCAACCTAGCCTATTTGACAAGTTGCAAGCCAGTGCCAAAGAAGACTCGGAGGGGTAGGAGATGAAGACTGTTACCCTGGATTTTTTCCCTGTCTTCCACATACACATGCACACACAGATGTGCATCCGTGTACATATTCATGAATATGCACTTTAATAAAAAGGAAAGGAAGTAAACTTTCATTAGCATTAGTTAATACATATATTTGATGTCTTAATGCTATGCATTATTTTTTAAGCCACTTATCAAGTTGATCTGCTTATGCCCCACTAAATATCTGAACTTTTAAGTGAGCATTTTGCTTTGATGGAACTGAACTATAAAGGGGTGATCCCCCCACCCCCGCTTGCGATTTTACTCTTTGTATGCATTTTAAAACCTAAGCTTAAAGCAAAAAATAGCCATGGTAATTATCTGCTGTTTTTTCATTTACATAGCTATCACTCAATGCCAGTGGCTTTAGCAGTACAGGATCTGCTTTATCTAAAATAGGATCCATTTAATAACACCAAGAACTTATCCCTATAATTGACTAACAATTGAAAGTAAAGCTAGTAACAGAGAAAGACAGTGTTACCTATACTGAGGGCCATGTGTGTGATAACAGGGTATGGGGGGATTTCTGTTGAGTCTTGAGGGATTAAAAAGACATTTTAAGATGTTAAGTGAATTTGTAATGGAAACAGTAGAGAAAGTATCATTTTATAGTTGAGCTTCCACAAAAGCCTTAGGAAATGGCAAATCAGCCTTTTGGGTGCAAGGGCTCATTTTTATTCTGTCCTTTGTCTTGCAAATGAAGGCTCTTAGAAGAGAGCTTTCCTCTAAAATAAAGCTGTGAATTAACCCAGGGAAGAGGTTAAACTGCAGAATCAGATTCCCTTGTCTCTGGCTTCTGCTTCTTGGGCTTCATTTTATTTCTTGTTGCTAGAGTCCTGACAAGTTTAGTTTCCATAAATGTTGCAGAAGATTCTTTCCTCGAGAAATCACATATACTGGGTCCTCAGGAGGTTCATCAAAGAAATCCATCAGATAAACATAAATAAATAAATAAATAAATAAATACATAAATAAATAAATAAATGAATGAATGAATGAATGAATGGAAGAAGGAACATGCTCTTTTGGAAACAAGCTTGTTTTTTAGATGGGGAGAGACTCAGTAAAGTTCTTCTCTTGAAAGCCTGAGTTTGAACCCCAAGATCCACTTAAAACTGTCTGGTGTGGAGGACTGTACTTGCAATCCCAGTGCTGAGGAGGTAGAAACAGGCAGGTAGCTGGGGCTGCCTGGCCACCCAGACCTCCCTAATGGATGTAGCCCAGGTCAACCAGAGACTCTGTTAAGCAACAGAGTGGATGGCACCAGAAATAACACTTGAGGATCACCTCATACCTCCACCCACAAACACGCACACCACATACACATTCTCAAGTGTACCTCTTTCCACACATGTACTGTTTTACCACAAAGAAGCAATCTCAGTTGTGGTTTCTTGGCCTTCAATGATTAGATTATTTTTAAAATCTATGTTATTATTCACTTATGCTTATTTTTGGTACAAGAAATCTTAAGAACTTATAAATGTTTCCATATGGGGATGTTTGAGCAAGAGACTGAATCTCTGTCAAATAGTCTAATTAAAAAACTAAAATACGTGATGGGGGAACTGGAGAGATGACTCTGAAGGTAGAATGTTTACTGCCCTTCCAAAGTATGATGTTCAACTCCTAGAATCCTTATCATAGTAGCTCACAACCACCGGGATGGAACTCCAGTCCAAGGGTATTTGGCACTCTCTTTTCAGCCACCTACGCACATGGTACACATAAACGCACATAAGTGCATGTGTGCATTCATACACACACACCATATATATTAGACTTTTTACCAAATAAACGATTTAATGAAATTCCATATCCCTATTCTTCGTTACACATTACCCCAAAATATGTCACTTTGCTTGGTAAGCATTTGAAGAAATTTGAGAGGATGAAGACACATAGACAATCTGATACTTTCCTTCCCTTTATCCTTTAAGTAGGCCCCAAAGCCTGAAGAGGGTTTTTGGTCTTTCTCTGATGTAGAACACATAAGATCATTTTGAGAGGTTGACACTTATATCCTGTGTTCAGGAGCCTCCCTTTTTCCTCTGAAGTTGCAGAGACAACTTGAGTAAACTAGACATGCCATGTCCCTTGGTGATTTAGCCTTACATCATACAATTTCTGTATCATAGTCCTTTCTGCCTTACTAATAAGGGTTCTTTCAATTTATTGCTACAAAAACTGATAGTGGTGGTAAAGGCAACCTGAAGTGATGTCTCAAGGATTAGGAGCTCACACTCTTCTTATAGACAGTATCAGTATCCATTTTAGGGAGATTCTGGATAGCCTGTTACTCCAGCTCCAGAAATCTGACCTCCATATGCACACACACACACACACACACACACACACACACACACTCTTGGTTGTTCCTGATGCTGGCAGGCCTCTGGGAATGCAGCCAGTGTTGTGGGGCAGAAAATGGAGCACAGGGGAGCTGATGCATTTTAAGACTGTTGGTATGCTTTAGGGGGACTTCACAGGCAAAGGACTGGCAGAGGACAGGGTCTCAATGACCCTGGTGCCTTCAGGGGAAGTTGCAATTAGGATATAAATTAAATAACTAATTTAATTAATAAAAGATAATAATAATAATAATAATAATAATAATAATAATAATAATAATAATAAAATATAAAAGACAGAGAAAACAAAACAAAAACACTCAGAAAATTTCCCATGTCTTTGGTATCTTCAATTTCATTATCAAGGCCCTATGCAGTGTTCAATTTATGTTTAATAGCCACCATGCTTGCTTTCTGCTACTCTGTCTTCTATTATGTGACTCTCAGCCTGGAACCTAGATGGATAAATTTTCTTTAGTCTTCCTCCATTTGCGCCAGTGTCAACTTATGTGCGCGCTCTCTCTCTCTGTCTCTCTCTCTCTCTTTCTCTCTTTTCTCTCCATCCATCATGATAAAGCAGGTTCCAGGCATCACATTATTGTATTAATACCTATCATTTTAATAGATTCTTATGAATTTTAAAGCTTTTTTAAAAAAAAATCAAAAAATCCATGGTTTCTGAAAAATAGAATTTCTCATCAGTGTCCACGTTTCATAGTATTTTCATTGTTTTTAGAGGCATATTTTTTCCCATTTTGATTACTCCTTTTACGAATTTATTTCAATTAGACTTCAGATATAAGCAATATATAGTGGTGATTTCTGTCTCATGTATAAGCCCCTTTCTTAATCTATTAGGATAGCCTTTCTTTTTACACTGATTTTATTTTTTAATTGGTCTGTTAAAGCCCACTATTTTATTGGTATGTTTTTCCCAAATTTTGAATATGTTTTCTGTGGGGTGCTATCTGAGATATTTGCCACTCCCTTGAAAATTTTGTATATTAGAACTAAATTAAAAAAGCTTTATTTGTTTTAATAGGGCAACTTTTTAATTTTTTCCCCTATGGAAATTTTCTGCAAAACTACAAGTACAATAACCTGTGAATGCATAAAATATATGGATGCTTATCTGCTTCTGGTGTTACATCAATCAATACCAATGTATACATCTATTATTTTCCTGAGAATTTAAAAAAAAATCTCTGGATAGTACCATCATATGTTGGTTCAATCCTGTCTTGAACTTTCTTGCTTGCAATATACTGGAAACATGTGTAAGCAGTATTTGGCTCATTTTGATTAAATCAGCAACATTACCAAATATTTACAGCATTTAATAAAATTTTCCCTTTATTTACTGTGGGCTGCTTTCAGTCATTTCACGGCTGCTTGTTAAATATTTCTTTCTTTCTTTGCCCAAATAGTGTGTTCTTTAAGGATAGGGTGTGCCATGTTTAATCACTCTATTTCCAACTTCTGAAAGCATCACTTCAGAGCTTCTTGATTCTCTGTAGATACTGGATGGATATGAGGGTAGATGGGTAATTTGATGCATAAATAAATAGACTAATGCATGCTTTGCCAGGTACTAGGCTTTCACTCTATTAGAGCACATGGATAAGTAAATGATACAAAAATTATTTTTTGCATATCAAATTATTTGTGTAAAACAAGGACCATTTGTTATCTGTTTCACTGCGTGAGGGATTTAGATTAAGCTAAACAGGTTCACTCCAGTGGAGGGCACAAGGGATTATACTATAGACCCATTGTTTGCCTGTGCTGCTTTCCTGGCTTGGCTGAAGCAAGAAATCCATCCAGTGTGACTTCCTTGAATGGTTGTTGACAGGAATTTTTATTTCCATGCAACTTTTGAGGACGGCCCTTTTTCTGATGATACCTATGACATGCCTGGAGGCTGCTTGAGTGCCTTTCTAAGGTACTGCCTCAATTCTGTGAAGAGTGGTTCAAGCGACACAAGAAGAGCAGAAAGCCTTCCATGATCTGGTCTCAGGAATCCTGCATTGCTCTTCTGTCTTGTATACTAAAAATAGGCCAATTTGGTAACTAGAGCCCGACTCCATGCGAGACCAACTGTACACTTCAAAAAGGGTGCTAAGAGACTTGGTAATAATTTAAAACACCATAAGTAACTGTTACCACAGAGTTCAACCAAAGGCATGGCGGAGAGAAGGCCAAACTGATGTAAAACTAAATGAAACACTGCTACATAGGAACGGGAATGGAAGGTTTGAAAATGTGGATTAAAATCCCAGCTAGATGGACTGCTAGCTTTAGGTAAGCTTGTGCTCTTGTCATTTACACTTTGATATATTAAAAACTAGATGGGAGTGTGGGAAAAAAAAACTTCACTGGGGGGTGGAGGGAGAGTCCTGCGGCGGGGTCTCATGGCGGTCTGACGAGGTCCTGGGCAGGCTTTCCACGCGTTGGAGGATCCCACATTCACCATTCACGAAGCCAGGGGAGGGCGGGCAGTTGCCTCAGGAAGATTCAGGCCCAGGAGACACATGGAGTCCAGTTTTCCAAAGCTTTTATTGTTCATGGCGTGGTGAATGGGTATAGATGGTTTGCACTTCCCCACAAAAGCCAGGGGAGCCTGACCTTTATAGGGAGGGGGAAAAGGGGAGGGAATAACTTAATTAGCTATGCCCCCGGCCTTTAGATAACCCATTAATATTTTAATCTCTGGAGGTAGAGACCTGTCAATCACACCCTCTATATGACTGAAGGGTGCAGATTGAGACCTACTGTCAGGAGCCTGTGTTTTGGGGCGTGGCTGAATACTCACAATCCAAGAACCAAGATACCCTTCCACGACCAGGCCTGGGGGTATTTGTCCAAGAAAATGTTGTTGATGAAGATGAAGATGAAGATGAAGATGAAGATGAAGATGATGATGATGATGATGATGATGATGATGATGATGCCTGTATAACACACCTACTATGGCATCAATACTCTTTTAAGTGCAGCCCTTAAAATCCTTAGTTCAGTCCCTATTGCAGGTTATTGGTATTAGTTTAGAGCCACAAGCCCCACAGAAGCAGAGATGGGGAGACTGAGTAACTTTTTCCAAGGTCTGTCACAAGTGGAAGAGTTTACTTAGGCAATTTCCATTTCCATGTGTGTTGTTGCGAGTGCTCTTAGCCTCAAAGTCATCTCTGTGCCCTTGAGGGAATACCTTTTACTGGGCTGGAAGTAACTATTATGATGCATAGCAAAGCTAGAGCAAATAGACAGGAAACCTGCTTTATACCTAGGCAGAGAGAATGTCTGTGATTAAGGCACACATTGTATCAATAAGCCATGAGCACGGCAAAGATGTCAATGTTGGGAATCTATAGTAATTGATCATGCATGAGCTAGACCAATATTACAAGTTTTTCATAGACATACATTCTATGTGTAGTTGTGAATTTCGCTCATGATTTTCTCCCTCTTGGGAATAACAATCACCTGCTGTGTTCCTAAACAGCACATAGTCCTATTACCAGACAGGCTGATTCCTTTTGCTATGTGGTCCAGTAATTAAATGATTTTCAAAGTTCCCATATAACTTCATTCTGAAGCCACATTTGAGGATCACTGACTAGGAGAATTACTGTAAGCAGTCATTTGACTTTATATTTCTTGATTTTTCTGTTAATATATGGAGCATAATAAAGACTTAATAAAAGATAAAACTATCATCCTTATATATTACCCTGATGGATTTATTACTTAACATATTGATTCCAATAACATTAACCATGTGTAAAAAAGGGAGTGTCCACTTTTAGCAGTGAATAAGACCCAGTAGTTCTGTAGATGACAAGGTCATACTATAGTGTCTCAAGGTCGGAGAATTCATTTTATATTCTTTGTTCTCATATGTAGATGACATTTTTTACTCTTAATAGTTCACTTCATAATGGCTACTATGTTTCACAGAAGAGATGAACCACATTAATATACCATTATCAAAACGTTTATGGTTCACATAAGGTTTCCGTGTTGGTACGCCCTATGGAAATGAATAAATGTGTAATCTATACCTAACATTATAGCATCCTACAGAGTAGTTTAATTATCTTGAAAATCATCTGTATCCACCTACTCATATGCTCCTGCCTGCCAAGCCCTGGCAAGCACTCCTTCTTTGACTATCTCTATATTTTGCCTTTCTCAGAATGTTTCAGGGTTAACATTACAGTACACAACATTTCAAATTACTTTTTCTTAGGTTTTGGTGATGACTTTTAATATATGATAGTACAGAGAGGTGGTGAGGAGCAGCATGCAGTGTGAGGGTTTATAGGACCAAGAAGCACTTTTAATGAAACAGATGCTTTGAGACTTCTGTCATATGTTACAGTTTGGAAAGACACGCAGGACATAGTTCTTGTGGAAAGTATGTTCTGTCCCACGGAAGCACCAGCCTCAGGCTAGAGTCCCAGGCCCACCTCAGCTGCACAGTATGAAAGGTAGCGTTTATCAGAATCTCCAGTGATTTGTATGCATTTTAAAGTGTCAGAAGCACAGCACTGTTTGATTTATTGCACTAAATAATGTATTTAGCATTCTCTCGTGTTTGTTATAAAATGATCAAGAAAGCATCTAAAAACAAAATCTATGCATTTTAACTAACATGAAAGAAGTAAAATATAGAATTTATTTAAATTAAATATATTTCTAAAAATTAAAACGTGAGTTAGATGCATCAAAAGAGATTGTATTGTTATAACATTGAACTTTATTGTTTAGTTGTAGATTGCTCTTGTTCATCCCATACCTGCTGACACCATAACTTCATGGAGTCAGGAATCTGAATTTATAAAAGGTACCAATACAATTAGTATACCCTACAATTCTTTAAGAACTGCAATTTTAAGAAATTTCCTAAAGCTTTCTGTAAAAATTATGTCTCCTCCCACTACCCCTGTGTACTCTTCTCTTTCTTCTCCTATGGTTTTGCTTTGATGTAGGGTCTGACCGTGTAGCACTATCTGATGGAATAGGATGAATTAACTAAATAAGCCTAGCTAGAACAATCTAAGAGCAAACCTTAGGTGGGTTTCAAACCATATGTTTTTTGGGTTTTCTTTTCGTATCAATTTTGCCCATTAAGATGATTGGTAAATGTCTTAGGTTTTTATTGCTGTGAACAGACGCCATGACCAAGGCAACTTTTATAAGGGGCAACATATAATTGGGGCTGGCTTACAGGTTCAAACGTTCAGTCCATTATTATCTAGGAGGCATGGAAGCATCCAGTGAGGCATGGTGCTGGAGGAGCTGAGAATTCTACATCTTGACCAGTTTGCAGCCAAGAGAGGGACTAGCATTCTCGGACAGCTAGAGGAAGCTCTCTCAAAGCCTACCCCCAAAAGGAAACACTTCCTTTAACCAAATCATACCTCTTAATTATCCCACTCCTTGGATCAAGAATATTGAAACCACCCCAGTGGTTTATTTACTTTTCTTACTTACTTTTCTGTTACTGGGATAAAATTCCTTGACACAAATAACTTAAGGAAGGAAAAAAGGAATTATTTGATGTGTAGCTTGAAGGTAGTCTATACATATGACATCAAGAGCATGAAACAGTCACATTGCAACTATAAGTAAGATGGAGAGATACATGTTCAGGCTTATCTGGCTTTCTTTTTTATATTTAGAGCAGGAACTTGGCCATGAAATGATGCCATCTACCATCAAGGCAGGTCTTCTACATCAATTAACTCAATCTAGATAATCCCTCATGGGCATAACCCAGAGGCATGATTCTAAATCCCATCAAGTTGACAAGATTAACCACCACAGTAAATATTCTTTGAATGTCTGCCATGTAACACAGAATTTTTTTTTTTTTATAATCTTTGCAATGCTTGTCAGTTTTGCTCAAGGTATTGGTAAGGAGCTTTTTTCATGCAGAAATAAATGTCATACTATATTACCTACATAGACTGCTGTATATGACATGTTATCAAGGAAAATTAGAAGTAAGTACTGCATCATGATATTGATTACTCATTTCAGCTCAGGGAGCCTTAGCTCCCTAGTCTTACTACAGCAGGAGTAAGTGACTGACTAGTGACCTGTGGTATCTCCAGAATCTTTGTGCTTAAGAATAATATTTTAGCTTCCCTTAAAACGAGATTTAGGAAGAAGTACTTGAACACAGAAAATTACTATATTGATCTTTTGTCTATACAGTTATGAATGTGACATGAAAGTATTTGGAGAATATTACCCTTAGCCTTTTTATAGGCACTTGGGACCAATCCAGAGCCCCATGTATAGTAGACAGATACTCTTCCACAAAGCCATAAGACTTTCACAGATTCTAAGACAGCTGGTAGTAGAAGCAGACCATGAAAGCAAAAGTGCCTGGACCCATGGAGGTTGCCATATAGCCAAGGCAGGTAAAATGGTGTCCCATAACTAAAGCCTTATGTCTTCTGTCTCTATATTGTCAACACATGCCTTCTCTCTATTTTTCCTCCAGTTTCTTTCTTTTAAGAATGAGTCATGTTGAATTAGGCCTTTGTCCTAAAAATTGCATCTCAGTTTAGTTTCTTCAACAAATACTATATTTCCAAATAAAGTCGCATTCATAGCCTTGAGGCTTAGTAACTAAACTTATCCTCTGGAAGGCACCCGTGTAAACCACAACAAAGTGTTTGAATATGGTTTTGAGAAAGTTATCAACTATATGTGATGCATAGGCAGCAGTAAGTGAATGAAGCTAACAAAGGTCTCCATATCAGTGAGTGGTGATGAAGGACCATCTTATAACCTCTAGGCAGTTGTATGAGACATCCTAACCATGGTGACACAAAGCAGGGAGAAATGACACTCCTTTACGGAGCAACATTTTAAGTGACTATGATAATTACTATCCAGCATATTTTTAATTGTAGCAAAAGGTTTCTTCCTCTTTATTTCTAACTGGGGTGGTCCCTCCTCAAATCATTCTTTTTTTCTTATTTACAGCAGATTTATTTAAGTCAAAGCCTGATCTTTATAATGAAAGAAAAAAATGAGTTTCCTCTCATCTAGGTCAGGGAAGGCTTAATGCTTAAATCTTCCTTAGGGAGGAAGGGCAATACATCTACTCCCTGTTTTGTGCTAAGTAGCAAAGAAAGGAAAATCAAACCAACAAGCCAAATCTAATATAGTCTCTGTGTTTCTATACCAAATCAGACTGCTCCTGTATATAATGAAACTAGATTCATGTCATATAGACAGATTAAATTTTTATAAAATAGATGTCATATTGATGAACATGTAGCCCAGTGGTGCTGTGGCCCTTTAATATCGTCCCTTATGTTATGGTGACCCCAACCATAAATTATTTCACTGCTACTTCATAATTTTAATTTTGTTACTGTTATGAATCATAATGTAAATATCTGATAAGTAGGATATTTAATATGTGACCCCCAAGAAATGCTCATTTGAATTTCAAAAAAGTCACCACTCACAGGTTGAGAACTGCTGCTATAGACTGTAGTGATGGAATAAGGACTTCAACAATAACAGATTGCTGGGCACACTATATAACTGTTGGGAGACAACATTCTAAATGAAACACTCAATATGGCTAGAGATTTACACAACCATGGCATTGACCACAAACAACAGTCTGTTATAGCCAGGGGACTCACTTAGGAGAAGCTAAAAACATACGATAGGTTATTTTTGACTTTATTGGGTGTTAGAGAAATTATTATTAATCACTAGCTCTGCCATGGGAAATTGAGTGTATTAATTTACATTATAATGCAGAAACATTGGAAGGGGAAGATTGTAATGTGGTCATCAATTGTGACTGATGTAACACACATGCCATATCACATTTCCGGTGATCATAAATGGAAATGCATCCATGAGAGAAATAAAAATATGATCTTTTATGTTCTCTAGGGTTGATTAATATCTTCTGTTTTCAAAATTTGTAGGCTGTTTTCAACCATGTTCAAAGCCAGCAATGACTGGTTCACTCCATCTCACATTCTGTTTGTCTGTCTGTTTTTATTTTACATTTTACTTAAATGGGTCTTTATAATTACACTGATACACTGTGAGCCATCCAGGATAATGCCCCTATCACTACTGACCTTTTGAGTAATCATAACTCCTCCTATGGCTTTAACATACTCTCTTGCCAATGAGTGATAAGTTCATACCTCCCAGGATTTAGGATGTGAACACATTTTGTATGTCATATGAAGATAGTGAAAAGTGAATTGAGCTCAATACCCCTCTGCTATGAGAAAAATTTAGGGTATATTTTTTAGAACTTTACAATGAGTCTGACTAGATGACTGAATAAGTGCCTTATTTACATAGAGCTGGGGGCATATCTTGAAAAGAATTTCAACACAGAAATCCAATATTCCATATGTCTCTTCTCCATCACTTCTGTAAAGAAAGACTGGGCCACCATGGCCATAAGTCATACACAAGACCATGTGCAGATGGTTCTTGGACAGACTATTATTATCCCATGATCTATTTTTCTTTCTTTCTCTCCCTTTGTATTTTCTATTGCGGTCTTCCTAAATGCATGCTTTACTCTGGCTGCATTTTATTCTAACATTGACTTCTTAGAGTCTCAGAGACGGTTCATTATCTCAACCTCAAATTAGAGGGGCTTAGTAAATGTTCATAAGTCAGTGAATGGCATCTTCAGTAACTTCATTTGAAAAGCTAACTCTACTGTGCCAACCATTTAGTTACAGGTAGTAGGAGTCTTGAGTATCAGGGTGTAATACATTGGTGTATTTATATCCTTTCTAGCTCATGACACCTACCTTGTGTAGCCATACATGGTTAAAATAATGCAGCTAGATGACTACCTGTGAATATTTATTATCCCTGCTACACCCCCTGAAGATGACTAAATAATAGCTTCTCAAGGTTGATCACCTACTTTATACACTAAGCATGAGGAGATGGTGGGAGAATGCATGGATTATGGCAGCATCTTGTCAGTCATATATTAAAGAACATGATGGCACTTGACACAACCCAGAAATCTGGGGACTATGAATCATGCAGCCTTGTCTATGCCAAATTGAATAGCACTGCATGTGGTTGCTGAAGTTATTAACTGCTAGTGCCACCTATACTTTCCTGGCACCCTGTGGCCAGTGAGTAATGCAGCAATCCTCTTGACTGTCAGGATCTCATCCTGCTGTATACATGGCTGTAGCTTTGTCATTCAGTGAAACATGGCCACATTCTGAATAACATGCTTCTTTGATTGCCTGTCACTTATTCCTTCTTGTAAATATTTCTGAGACAAAAAATGGTCTGTGGTAGTCAAGATTCAAGAGCTGTTTTCCTTCTCAGAGAACAGAAAAGGGAGATTAAGTGTGTGAAAAGGGGACTAAATTTGAATTTTACGAGAACCTTTGAAATATTTATCAGTTTTGCATTGATATGAAATAGAAACTTCTTCCACTTACACATGATAAAAGAATATGCACATTTGTGAAATTTTATACCCAGAAGTTATGACTGTCTAAGAATAATCTCTTAGATATCAACTGTATTTCTCTCTAGAAAGTTAGCTGGCCCTCATCAGCAATACACCTAATATATGATAATTATGCATAATTATTGAACTACATATCCCCAAATATATCACACTGGAAAAAATGGGGTTTATTTGGGATTAATTGTCAAACTACCCAAATTAATGAAGCTAACTGTCTGATACCTACCTACATTTCTAGGTTGATTTGCTTTTCTTTTATTAACCAGTTACTGGTGCTGGCCAACCCACTCATCTTCCACCAACATCTTTTTGCTCTTTTAGAATTCACTATCAAGGTTCCTATCATTCTTCCTAAAATGCCCACCCAAATAGGTTTTGCTTTTGCCTGTCACATAACCATTAAGAACCAGCCAGAATCCATTCTCTTACGTGAAGTTATTCTTGGTCCTCCTATTGTGAGCAAGGTTTCATACTCACAGATCACATCTTTAACAGTCTTTTCCCACACCACAGATCCAGAATTCAAGCTCTTCTGTATTGGCTCAGACTAAGGAGTGGTACAAGTTTGCACTTCTACTAGCAATAGAGGCATATTCCCCTTGTTCCAACTCCTTGCTCCACATCCTTGCCAGCACATACTGTCACTTGAGCTTTTTACCTTGCCTGTGATGGGTATAAGGTGTAATCTCAGCGTCATAATGAATTGCACTTCCATGCTTTTCTCATCTTATTGTTTCCCAACTAGATCCCTACATGTCTGGTTCCTTCCATCACTTTGGTCTTAAAATTTCTTGACAAGCCCAGAATAACCCTTCCATTTTTATCACCCAAATTATAATTTATATTTCTGTTTTGTTTCTGGTTTTGTTTATATTTCTGTATTGTTTAATGCCATCTCATTTAAGCATTTGGATCTCTCTCTCTCTCTCTCTCTCTCTCTCTCTCTCTCTCTCTCTCTCTCTCTCTCTCTC
>JANHMN010000008.1:46024529-46070624 GCA_030674055.1 Rhabdomys pumilio
CTCTCTCTCTCTCTCTCTCTCTCTCTCTCTCTCTCTCTCTCTCTCTCACACACACACACACACACACACACACACACACACACACATTCATATACATATACATACCCCTTGAGTAAAATGTAAACTTCAGAAGAATGAGAGGCATGCCTGTGCTTTTCTGATGTTTTCTCTGAGCCCAGTAAAGTAGAGAACATATATGATGAATGACCACTGTTCATTTAGCTCAGTGACTATTTGCCTCCATCAGACTCCTGGCTTAGAATGTCTTAGGATATAAGCCTGAAACTGCTGCCTCCCAGTAAATGTGAAAGAGTGTTTTAAGTGTGCAATTCGCCTTACATTAAACAGAATAAAGCACCAACAATACATAGCACTGGGCCGTTTATAGACATTTACTAGAAAGTAGATAATCGTTGGATTTGTGTAATTGTTTCATTTGCTCTAAAAATAAAAGCTTCTTTGCAGAGAGAGGATGACTACATTTACCTATGAGTGTAAGGATAATTATTAAGAATGCAACTAGAGATTATGCTGGTCCTGGAAGTGACAGAAGTTCTCCTCCAGGCTCCATGCTCTAACAAGACATGATACTAGGCATAAATGTCCTGCTATTGAGCAATCCTTAAGTCCAATTAAACAGTGGTTGTTGCCAGGAGTCAAAATGTAAGTGCCACTACTGGACCTTTGGGGATATCTTGACATTTTGGTCATTGCTGTGGTTATTAGTTGCTACACATAGGTTGGACCATTAATCACTTTTGTTCCTGGGCAGCTTATATGTAACCTTCCAGTACTATGCAAGTTTGAAGGTTAGTCCTCAGGGAGGAGACTTCAGGTGAGATGCTCTTTGAATCCTCCAAATCCTGTGTCCAAAGTAAGTGGTATCATTAGCAATAAGGCTACTTCTTCCTTGGGAAGAAACCAATGGCAACAGAAGCAGCTTATATTGCTTTGGAAGTCTCCTTGGCTTCCCTGAACATCTTAAAAGGAGATATTTTATGCCTGTTTCTGGAATTTCTGCTAAGTTCAAATATCATCCTATTAAGTATGTGTGTGTGTGTGTGTGTGTGTGTGTGTGTGTGTGTCTGTGTGTGTGTATGCATATATGTATAATATTGATGCAGATATATGATAGAGATAAAATACAGATATATAGATTATATATAGAGAAAGAGATATATGTGTGTTTAAAACATAAAAGCACATATATTTTTAAATGAATTTATGACACACTCGCTGTGGTGATAATCAAATTTATTTTATTGCATGTGTGTATATAACGTGTATATGTGTATATTCACATTTACATAGGTTCCAGGGATCTAAGTCAGGATGCCAGGGTTATCTTTGAGGTGCTTTGCCCACCGAGTCATCTCTTTAGACACATGAACATTTGAAACTTTTGAATTTCATTATGTTACAGTTATAACTCAATAAAAATTTTAAAATAGCAAGTATGGTACAATAATAAATGAACAATAACTATTACGCACAGATTAGTCTTCTGGTCCAAAAGCCACGGCTATTTATAAAGGAAAGAAGCCAGGGCTTGGCTGATGTTTACAGTAATCTGATCAAATGAATCCTGGAAATCACTAGTTTTAGGAGAGGGAATGTATTTGGTGTCCGTGTATCTTAATGAAAATTAACGATAATGATTTGTGAATTAATGGATTCCTTACAGTCGTTTTGAAACTTAATAGAAAATGATATAGTGTAATTTGAAATAAATTGAAATGATCCAAATGAATAATTAATATGTCTGACATAAAGTTGTCTGGCATCTTTTATTTAGAAGCAAGTGGTTCAAAGTCAGGTGCTCCCAAAGCTCTGGCTCGGGGAGTGCAATGTTAATGTAGCCACCTCTTTGGCTATCTATGGACTTGAAACAAGGACCGAAGGATAACATTGTAATCCCGGGTTGCTTTTACTGAAAAAAGTGTTTTAGAAAATAATTCTGCTTAAAATTAAAATCCACGATGTATTCATGAAAATAACCTTGTTATTTATTTTATAAAAAATTATGATAGTTGTAGGACCCAGTGCTACTGAATACATGTACCAAATGTAGTACTGAATACAGCTCCTGCACCGAAGGTTAAAATAACCTTTGGAAGAAGGAATGGGGGAGAGGAAGAGTGTAACAATCGAAAGATCAATGAGGTTGTTATGAGACTGTACCTCCTAGAAATATCAGAAAAAATATGCCCATAAAGTTTCACCAACATGACTGCCTTAAATGTGCTGAATGAGAATGCAATACTAGGAAGAAATTAATAATCATTAAGATTGCATCTGAAAATGTACAGTAAATATGAATGAAGATGCCCTCGCTGGTTCCTGAAAACTTGACATGACAGCTATGTCTCACCTGCAGGATCTGAAAATTCAGATTCAAGACTTTTAGCTTTTGCTACTGCAGGATTGTCTTCTTAGATCTTAATTTTTTTCTGAAACTTTATTATTTCTCCTTCGATAATTTCTGAAAGCACTAACTTTTTTGATTTTTGTTTGTTTCATATTTAACAGTATTATACCAGTGAATACCTGCAAGTATTCATTTCTTGGGATATATGGATTATTTAATCTGCAAATACTTGGATTTATTGTGAGGCAAGTAAACAGAACCACTGCACACATGGTTATCTGTGGATGTCAGTTGTCTTCAATAGCTGCTTATAGGTCAACATTTTCCACTGCAGTTGTGGTCTCTGTCTTTTCATTCTCTGTTGTAAGCCTATAGATCCCTGGATTTTTCATCTTCTCTGAGAGAATGATACAGTCTGATGTTACTGTTTCTAATACATGTTTTTTTCAGAATTGTTTGTTGACAGTTTAGTAAATGTATACTGATATTTGTCATATTGTTTTATATATCAAGCCAAAGATGCTACAAAATGGTCCCTCTCTCTTTCATAAAATTGGCCTGTCACAATACCAAAAAATAATAGTAATAAAAAAGAAAAATATAGAAATGCTAAAGGGTGAGAAAAGTCCAAAGGGCTTCAATCCTACATATAGAACTACAAGCAACTAAGGAATTCTGAGAATGAGAAAAATAGCCATCTTTATGAAAGATCACAGCAACTGGCTATTCAATACCAAACGGTCAGTCCTGAAAACATACACATAAGTAACATTCTACAGACTGAGCAGCTTGAACTTACTTATTTAGGAGTATAGATATATGTACATATGCATATATATGTAACAATTAATGAAAAAAAAAGAGGCCATAAATTTGAAAGTGAGTAAGGAGGTGTGTATAGAAGGGTTTGGAGGAAAGAAAGGAAGGGGAAAGTGATGCAACTATAATATCAAAAATAAAGAAACTTGTCAGAAATAAATTACATGTATGTTTGCTTTACCTGCATGTATGCTTATGCACCACATGCATGAAGTGCCTGTTGGGGCAAGAAGAGGGTATCACATCTTATGGGACTGACGCTTGAGGTGGATGTCAGCTGCTATGCACTTTCTGGAAATCAAATCTCGGGTTTCTGAATATATATGGAAATGCTCTTAACTGCTAACTCATATAAATATATATATATATATATATATATATATATATATATATATTCTAAAATTATATTTATATGTTTTCTTTAATTTTGAGAATTCATACAATAAATTTGATCATACAGTTTTCTTCCTACTACTCCTTCCAGACTGTCCACCACCTTGCCAAATTAGATGTCTGTTCTCTCTCTTAATTAAAAAAAATCAAATTACAAAATAGTAAAAATAAAACCAAGCAATAAACGTATAAAACCATAATCAAGACAAAACATGGAATTCAGTTTATGTTGACCAACTACTACTGGGCATGAGGTCTGCTCTAGAGTATGGTTGATACATGCACTATCACTCCACTGGAAAACAGAGAGAGAGAGAGAGAGAGAGAGAGAGAGAGAGAGAGAGAGAGACAGAGACAGAGAGAGAGAGAGACAGAGAGAGAAACACACAGAGAGAAACACACAGAGAGAAACACACAGAGAGAAACACACAGAGAGAAACACACAGAGAGAAACACACAGAGAGAAACACACAAAGAGAAACACACAGAGAGAAACAGAGAGAGGGAAAGAGGGGAAGGGAAGGAGGGAGAGAGAGGGGGAGTGGAGGGAAGGGAAGGAAGAAAGGAAGGAAAGAAGGAAAGAAAGACTGATCTATTCTCACTCAGCAGCTATTAATTGCAAATAGCTTCTTGGCCAGGGGCGGGAATTTGTGCTCACTTCATGTCTTCCATGCTGAGACTTTTTCTGACTTGAACTTGTGTATACCTATTGTGTGTTGTCACAGTCTCTATGAGTTTGTGCATGTATCAGCCCTGTTCTGTGTGGAAAATGCTGATTCCCTGAAGTCATCCATTGACTCTTGTTCTGATTTTTTTCCACCTCTGGCTTATCATCCTTAAGATAGAGAAAAGGTGTGTAATAAATACATAACTGTCTTGTTCTCAAAAATGTGAAAATTTTAGGATCTGATTGTTAGACATGATTAACTTACTTCTCATTTTTGGAATAGCTCTCCTCTTCTTTCTTTTAATGCTTTTATTTGTTTGCCTCTTTTACCTATCATCCACATGTCAAGTGCTTTCACACCTAATATTATTTATTTTTTACCTAGAATGCATTTTCCCCTTAATGTCATTTGGATCTTCCTTTCCTATCTTCACAATGATGATCTTATTTAAATACGGTAACAATCTTCATTCCAAATAGATTTTGAATAATATTCCCTAAAGACTTTGGCTTTACGGCTCTTTTCCTTTATTGGCTTTACATTTGCTACTACTGAGTGTTAATTAAACTTTAATGTTCTAACAGTAAGGTGTTATAATTTATAATTAACAAGAATATATGATTATGTGTGACTCATTTTTTAGTCCCTCATATTACCTTATGGCTTGGCTAAATTTTGTTTACTAATTTATCCCTACTGTGTAGCGCAGAGCATAGCATAAATTTGCATCTTTCAAATTAATTATGAAGATTAATCAATCAAATAGAGATAGGACTTAGTGATCTGACCAAAGAAACTTAGCTAAGAATGAACTGCCTTCTGACCTGTGTCCTACCCATTAACCTGTCATTGATCTTGGGAGTTCAGAGAAGTGGCAATCAATACTTCTGTGTCTTGGGGAAAGATCTGCAGATGAATTTTACATGTGAAGTGCCTGATCTCCTAAAATATGTAAAGGACATCTCACATAGATGTCAGCAGCAATGGGAGTTAACTCAGCAAGGCAGCTTGTGGAACAATATGCTCTTGTACTTTGAATGATGACTTGGCTGTAGAAAATATATGTAGGACTTTTGCTGGAGAATATGCAATTTATACTTCACCAGTCAATGAATGGCTGATTAAGTAGCCTCAGGAAAGAATGTCTTTCAGTGCAAAATGTCCTAGGTTTCTCTGAAATGTATGCCGTGAGTTATTTAGCTAGACTGGGGAAGAAGTACGGACTCTGTATGTTGAAGCTTTGAGAGGTTATGTGAAGATTAAAGGAGACAATAGATTACAAGCCTGAAGGGGCATAGAATGTATTTAGTAGTGTTAATTCTATTTTTTTCTCATGAAGGAATAAAGGGAATTTCTCTTTGGTTCACTGAAGTTTTGCTGCATTAAAGAGACCAAGACCAGTCAGGAGGGTCGGAAATACATAGGAAAGAAGAAAGATTTCGGCATTAAGTAAATCCCTAAAGTGATTGCCTAGTAGACACCCATTATTAGGACTTACACAAAACAGGTTGTGATGTCACAGACCTGTAATCCCAAACCTCAGAGGCAGATGTGCAGACAGGGTCATTAGAAGTGTAATGTGATCAAGTTCAGGCCAGCCTGAGCTCCATAATATTCTGTCTTAGACCAAAAACTACTATTAATTTCCCTATGTCCTTTTCTCAAATAAAAGTAAAAGATGGTTGTAGTTTTAAATTACTTGTTCAGAGCTACTATTGCATAAGCTTCTCAGGTGAACTGATTAGTAGAATTATATCTATGATAATTTAAAAGTAAGCCACAAACGTCTATAATACTCACTTTGAACAATACTAGGGTCATCGCAAACATCTTCCCATTCTTTCTTTAGGATTAAGCACACTAGTAAGTTAGCTCCCAGGAAGCAGCATGGACAGACAACTGAAGTGAGTAAATGTTAGAACTGGAATTATTTCAATGCTGATCAAGACACAATGTTCACAAATTACTTTGACATGTTAAAATGTAACACGAAAAAATTTAAAGTCTAACTTTTTCATGTTTCTGTGTTATTTATGGCTAGATACCAAAAGCAGTGTGTGTGTTTGTGTGTGTGTGTGTGTGTGTGTGTGTGTGTGTGTGTCTGTGTGTGTGTGTGTGTGTGTGTGTGTACCATAGTTTTGGAGAGAGTCTCAGTCTGTTGTCAAAGGGCTTTCTTTGAACTTTAATGCCCACACAACCCTACTTCATTCAACCTTCCAAAGTAGCTGGAAATCCAAATATATACTACTGTGCCTGATGTGAAAGCAACAACACTGTCAAAATACAGACATGAACCTGCTGTTCTTTCCTAGTAAACACCTATAGTGTGGGGGGGGGTGTATTTTTTTCTTTATTGCTAGATTCATTCTCAGAGTAGCTTTCTGGGAAATATTTCTGAAGTTATTCATAAAGCTGTAGGTGTTCTTCTCATGTTACCCATCCCTTTGTATTGTATTCTTGGTACTTTAAATTTTTTCCTATATGCCCAAGCATCCAGCCATCATACTTTTTCCAGCGTGTGCAGTTCAGTGCATCTTACAGGATAACCTGGAAAATCCTTCAATTTCAGGCAAAGTGGGCTAGCAGAGGCTCTCAAAGTCAAGCGTTTCTAGTAGATGAAGTGATGATATGAACCAGAGTATCCATCTTTGACTTTAATATGTATCGGGGATTTCAACCATCTAGAATTTGTCTTATATTATAGGTACAAAGAAGTATTGATTAAAATAGCAATGAGCAATTGTCCACATTTTCTATAGGGTGAGCCCTTTCAGCTAGTGTTCATTATAAATTTGATCAAGACTTGCTCTCTCCTGTGTGTCCCACATTCATACATTGGAAGATAGAAACTTGTCAAGGGTAAATGAAGGGAAAGGCTGTCCTCTGAGTGAAATTAACCAGGTTCCTCCAGTGATCTCATTCCGTAGTTGAGCACTTGTTTCTAAATTGGTCTTATTATCCAAATCATTTGGGAACCATTTTAAGAGGAGGGGTGAAGAAAAGATTTTCTGACCCCATCACCAGAAGTTTAATGGGCTTCTAGTGGAGAACAAAAATTTGTGTTTATCAGAAGCTGCCCCAGTGATTCTGAAAATTAACCAACTTTGTAAAGACTAGTTTTAAGCTACTGAAATATTTGACCTTCGCTTGAGTTATCAAGACAAAATCACCCTAAAAGCCTTGTCCAGGCCCCTCTAAGTGAAGCACTTCCTTTTAAATGTGGAATTATCAGATGACAACAGTCATTTACCTCTCCATGACACTATAGATATGTAAACTTAGCTCATGCCAAGGACTGGAACAAATGCAGAAAAGCCTGAGAACCTCATTTTTAGTGTCTTGAACAACACACCCAATCAGTTGGCACCCAGTAGACACAAAATGCAGCTTAAGCTCGAGTTTTGTTTCCTGTTTGCCAATGTGTGTTGAGTATGTACTGAATATTGAACATCTAACAGGCCTTGTTGCTAAAGTAATGGCACATATCAGGCGTTCTGTTTTGTTTTTACCATAAATGTTCGTAGCTGTGTAACTACTTTACAAGTGAGAAGATGAGCTGAGAGAAATAATTAAACTTGTATAAGATCAGTGAGTATAGGCAGAAAAGATCTCAGACTCCAATCTATACCTCCTTGCCTCCAACCATTCTTTCACAACTCACACTGTAGCAGCTGTCATGTTATGACTTATAAATGCTGTGATAAATATTCCTGAAAGCAGACAATAAGAAAAGGCTGATTGTGGAATCCTGACCAGTGTTGAGTAGTGAAAAGAAGAAGAAATAACAAGAGAAAAAAAAAAGAACTATGCTGTGACAGAATTAATATGTAGTTTCCGCAGCTACACAGATTGAGGGGAGTGGAGGATGCTGCTTTGGGGGTATAGAATGTGCCTTGTGTGCCAAGAAATCTTGGACCATAAGCTTCAGGAGATGATGACAGAATCCAGGTGATTATCGACTGTCTACCTTTTACACTGAAATCATGACTATCAGCCGAGAGAGGGAGAGCAGCAGAGCACCATTCAATTATAACTAAGTGAAGAGCTAATTGAACTATAAAGTGGACATTTTATAACCAAGATCTATACACTTTAATTTTACTGAATGAATCAAGAGAGTTCCCAATTTAATAAGGAGATGGTGTAAGTCTTCATTTTCTTTTTTAGTGCTCTGCAATTTTGTGATGTTAATCACTACTCTGAAGAGTTAGGAAAATGAGCATCTCTTATTATTTCCCCAAATAACATTTACAAACTCAATACCAAAGTGTGAATAACTTTCAGGCAAAGCAGGAGCTTTTCTGTGGTTCAAATGGATCTGACCACCGTCATTCCTGACATTTCTTAGAGAACTGAAATTCTTAGAGATAGTAAGCTCATATACTTAAAGAATTTCAAATGGCGCCTACAGCCTGGTGCTTGCCCATACTTAGTTGGCATTACCTGATATTATAACACCATGTCTGGATGAGAGAAGGAACTTGCAAACGCAACATTGTGCTGATAATATGCTCAATGCCATAAGAATGGGGAAAACGAATTTTGTACAAATAAATTTTAATTTTTCCAGAATTAGAACCTGTTACTGGAGCCACTGCCACACATCGAAAATGTGTTCTAAAATGAAAGAAAGAGTCGTCATAGAAACCACAATGGGGAGATTTTACTCAGATCAGGGAGCAAATTTCCAAGTCTAGTTATTAAATACTAAACCAAGACCTCATAACCATGGAAATGCATTCTAAACATCAAGTACTCCAGTTCAGCTATACTAATTTAGAAGCAGTCTGACTGCTTTCCATATTAAGGAGGTAGCCACTTTGTCTTCTGCTGGTGAATGATAACAAATAATATCACTTCTGTCACTAAACTGGGATATAGAATGATAGAGGTTTTCTCTACATTTGAAAAGCCCCCTGGTGACCAGTGGTGGATTATCCATAGCAACTGCAGCATCTTTGCTCTGCTCTTAGCGGATGCTGGGACATGAGTAAGATAGTGGAGAAAAACTCATTTCATCATTATCATCTTCATCATCATCATCATCATCATCATCATCATCATCAGCAGCAGCAGCAGCAGCAGCATTATAAACTCTTTTGGTTCTATGAGGGTGCTCCATCCCCCACTAGCATTCCCTTACACTGAGTCATTGAGCTTCCAAAGGACAAAAGGTCTCCCCTCCCATTGATACCAGATAAGGCCATCCTCTGCTACATATGCAGCTGGAGCCATGGATCACTCCATGTGTACTCTTTGGTTGGTGGTTTAATCCCTGGGAGCTTTGGGGGTTCTGGTTGGTTGATATTGTTGTTCTTCCTGTGGGATTGCAAACCCCTTCAGCTCCTTCAGTCCTTCCCCTAACTCCCCCATTGGGGTTCCTGCACTCAGTCCGATGATGGGCTGTGAGCATCCGCATCTATATTGGTCAGGCTCTGGCACAGTCTCTCAGGGAACAGCTATACCAGCCTTCTGTCAGCAAGCTCGTCTTGGCATCAGCAACAGTCTGGGTTTGGTGTCTGCAAATGAAATGAATCTCTAGGTCGGGGAGTCTCTGGATGGCCTTCCCTTTCTCTGCTCCACTCTTTGTCCCTGCATTTTCTTTTTGACAAGAGCAATTCTGGATTAATCATTTTGAGATGGGTGTGTAGCCCCATCTGTCAACCAGGGGCCGCGCCTACCCACTGCATATGGTCTCTACAGATTCTCTCTCCTCTTTGTTAGATATTTTGGCTAATCTCATAACTGTTGGGTCCTGGGAACATTTTGGGTCCCTGGAATCTAGGACTTTCTAGTGGCTATGCCCAGTTCCCCATCCCCCACTACTACACACCTCCATTCCATTTCCTGACCCTCTGTAATTCTCTCTCCCACCCATCTTCTCCCACACCCGATTCTGCCCCCCTTTTCCTCCCCTTCCTCTCTCCCTCCCAAACCCCTCCCATCCTATACTTCCAGTGATTATTTTCTGCCCCCTTCTGAGTAGGACTGAAGCATCCACACCTTGGTCTTCTTCTTGGGTTACATATGGTATCGTGGACATTTTTTTTTTTTTTTTTTTTGCTAATATCCACTTACCAGTGAGTACATACCATGTGTGTTCTTTTGTGACTAGGTTACCTCATTCAAGATGGGTGATAACATTTAAAATGTAAATGAATAAAATAACCCATAAAGTAAAATTAACAAAACAAAATAAAGAAAAAGATAGAGAAAATCACACACACACACACACACACACACACACACACTGAATGAAGCAAAGGGGTTCCAACAAGCAAGTTTCATCAATTTAACATGTATATATGCATTATATATACACACACACACACACACACACATTCAGTAGATGGGGCAAACTCCCTCAGTCTTATACAAGTACATATTTACTCATGTTTGGTGGATACAGAGAAGTTCCAACCAAGTGAGTCCAACAACTTTCATTTCTCTCTTCAGAGTTTTATATAAAACTCTCTATATAAGAAAAGAACCAAATTACAGATACAATGTTAGACAAGACGGAATTACAGCAGAATTGTTGATTAAAAGTTCAAAGCATTCGTTTTACTCATCTTTCATTCTAGAAGCTTATTAGTACTTTTATATGTTCATGCCATAGTATATCATGGTTCACATCTATGTCTCCATTCTTGAATCTTACCTAGAATAAATACTTTTTCCTGATCAGAAAAAAAAACAAAAACAAAAACAAAACACCTCTCTTGGATCATACTTGGGTCACTTGGCTTTCACTCAATAGCCAGCTAAGAAAGTATGCTTAGAGGTATTCAGTAAAACAAAGCCTCACAGGTCACCTGTCTTAGGAAACTGGATGTTACTTTTCTATCCCTAAATCCTTTCTTACCTGTGAATCAGCAGCAGGTCTTCCTATTCCCCTCTCTCTTCCCCCCTCCAACAGATTTTCACAATCAGATGAGAACTAGCAAAAGCAGAGCTCAATTATTTACCTGCTACTATGTCAGAGCATATGAATGGTTTGGGGAGGAGTTATGTAGATTAAGAGGCTTCCAAACTGTGCATGTGGTCTTAGGATTTGTCTGCGTTTACAGTAGGTAGCAACCTATATCATCTAAGTGATTCCATAACTGTAAATACTTCTTATAGGAATACATTGGCTAGTGTTCTGTTATCATGTTGTAGTTGTTCTAAGCACTTTCTAATTCTTTCAATAGCTAATATATATAATGTGTGTATATATATATATATGTACACATTATATATATAACATATGTGCATATATACATATATATGTACTATAGATAATAATAATCTACATGTTGTATTGTCTCTATATAGACAATGGTAATATACATAATATATTATGTATATGTGTAATGTATATTATAGTGCATCATATATATGTTTATTACTATTGAAAGAATTAGAAAAGATATGTATGTATACATATATATTTACCAAACTGTTTTACTCATTAAAAGACTTAAAGCTTACAAAATTTTAAGAATGTACTCAAAAGAAATTGTACATGACTCACAAAATAGGTTTATGTTGGCTCCTGGTGTGGATACTGAAAGTTTAGGCCCGGACAGTCCCTGCAGCTTGGAGTCTGGTAAAGACCTTTTCACTATATCAAACTGCAGTGAATGAAATGGGGTGAACAAATGCAATTTAAGCACAAAATCCTGAATAGTTACTGTATCTAGAAGAGGGTAAGCATCCCTCAGGAAGCTGCTATGACAGGTGCTTCTGAGGCTCCTTTTGTGGGGGATAAGAACCAAACCTGGGTCTTCCATGAGAGCAGCAAATGGTTTTAGTCTCTGAGCGTCTCTCTAGCCCCCTAGCCTGGATTTGTCGCACTGTGCTCTAGTATCTGTTTAAAACTTTTGGAAATTAATCTGTTCCCTATAGAAAGAAAGGAGTAGTCATTTCATTATCCAAGTAATGATTGTCTACTCTGCTCCACTCACTCAAGGTTCAGCCAATTCAGTGACCATACACTGGAAAGCAAGCCTCCAGCACACAAACTTTCCTAAGACCTGTCACACCCAAATCCTGTTATTGTTACGGATCCCAGTACCTGTACTAACTTTATGACAGAGAAGTTTTTAACATACATGCAAGCAGAAGCTAATAATCTTATCATCACCTGGGAATCAGAAATGCCAGTTCTCTGGCTCAGGCTGGAACAGCAGCTAAGTGACACTAGAACACTCGCATACATGAGCTCCTGGCCTACATCTCCAAAGCATCATGTCATAATGAGAAGTAAACCAAATGTAATTGCTGATACTGCATCCTAGAGCCACTAAGTTAGGAAAACTGGGTGACACTGCCCAGTCACTTATATCTTATTGAATTCTTCAGATCTCTTATATATCTGGAGTTTAAAGACCTTTCCCTCTTGTTTCAATGTCTCAGATTTAAAAGCCACTCTCCTCTGGAAGTATAGGAAAATTGGTCCACAAACCCAGTTTTACTCTGTGGTTTTCCTTAAAAAACGGTGACAGGGAAGTTTACAACACACACACACACACACACACACACACACACACACACACACACTAATCCTGGAAGAAAACCCAAGACTTCTTGATTCCTGTCACATTGTAACACGAGGCTCACACTTCTAACCATACAGGAAGGCAGATGACATAGAGGAAATTGGCTGAGTGTTAAATGAAATTTGAAGGATTTTCTTTTTATGACCTGTGACAGGTATTATATGGATTAAGAAATTCTATTTATGTCTTTATTTCTCTGATGAAGTGCACTGAGGTACAAGGCAGCCTTTTTATCCTGAGCATTTGTGACAGCCTATTCCCTTACGAGGGGCCACAGCAGTGCATTTGCTAAAAAGTCTGTAGTAGAAGCATTCTGCTTGTGACAATGACAACACAGAACGTCCGGCTTTCATGAGTAATGTTGGACATGCTCTCATAAAGAAAGATGGAAGACATGAGATTCCCAACCAGGAAGTGTCACTCATACCAAAGCTAAAATTCAGTCTAGATGGAATTTTATCCCTGAAAATGTCTGGTGTATTAATGGGGAAAGAACCTTTGGGAATTCCTGGACAATGCAGAGCCCAGTCTCTTCTGCTGGCTCTGATTTTTGTTGCCAACCTGTCTTTTGTAGCTGTGACTCCAGTGAAGGTACTTCTTGGTGACTTGACATTTCATCTAAGGCTTCAGAAAATTTATGAATGTTAGTGAATGTTTAGATCCATGGAGAATCTTACAATAATGATATATTATGTGTGTGGAGTATGTGTGTATAATTGTAATGTGTGCATATGAGTGTGTAGGTATACATACAAATGTGTGAGCCTGCATGGAAGCAGAAGATACATGCTGGATATTTTTATCTATCCCAAATCAACTCATGTTTCGTGACAAGGTCTCTCATTGAACTAGGAGCTGGTCTCATGGCTAGACTGGTTAGACAGTAAGCTTCCAGGATCCACCTGCTTCTGCTAATCTCTCACCAGCACTGAGGTGGCAGATATACACTGCTATGTGGAGCTTTCACATGGGCTCTGGGAATTTGATCTTAATGCCTCATGCTTGTGTAGCAAGCAGTTTATACACCCACTTATCTCTTCATCCTCAATGATGGGCATTTAAAGTGATGATTTTCTTTTTTTTTTCTCTTTTTTTATACTCATTTTAATGTATAAAAATATTTAAAATTTTTTATTGGATATTTTATTTATTTACAATACAGATGTCATTCTCTTTCCCCATTTCCCTTCCCTAGAATTCCCTACCCCATCCCCCCTCCTCTTTTATGCTTTTATACCATTTTAATTACATGCATGTATTAAGGTCAGTTCTAGGCTGAGGATCTAGCAATACAATAGATGCAAATAGTCAAGGAACAAGCAAGACAACAAACACAAATAGTCAAAGAACAAGCAAGGCATTAAACACAATTACAGGAACACAGGAATGATCACTGTTTCTAGGGGCTTATCCGAATAATCAAAGTATCTGAGCCTACTTCCCTGTCCTAGCCAAAGGTCATTTTCATGCCTGACGCCTACTTCCTTGTTCTAGCCTATGTATCAGCTAAATCAACCATACAACAAATGTGTCATGAGTATGGATAACTGATGGATAGCTGGTGTTTCTTTCTTTGGTTAGGCAATTTTCTCCACCACCCCATGTTGTTCTCACTAGTCCTGTAAATCTATCTCTTCCAGTGCTATAGTCAAAATATGTGATTTGAAGTTGTCAAATCATTGGGTTTTTTTGGTTTTTTTTGTTTTTGTTTTTTTTTTCTTGGAAGAAACCTTAAAAAACATCCTTGTCCTTATCCTTTCCCTACATGCTCTGGTGACTTTTGAGTGACTAATGACTTTTTTTCAATACTCCTTGCAAGGGAAAATGTGATATCTCACAGTGTTTTTGATCCATGACTTCTGTCTCTATACAATCTTTACCTGATTGCCTATTTCTCTTACCTAGGGTCCCAAAAATGAATCTAGTTCTCTGTTACTTAAGGGGATTTTCTTGTGAGTTGCATAGATCTCATTGGGCAATGGGCTACAAATACAGATACTGAAACACTACTTAAAAATCTCATCTTTAGAGGAATGCTTTAATAAAAATATTCCCTGGTGATTACCCATTAAAACGTTTCAAATAGCCTTCATCAGGGTCCACAGAAGCAAGCATACATATTTAAAGCATGGATGTACACCTCAGTCACAATGATGAGAATCAAAATGCTCCCCAAAGATTGTCTTATTTCATCATTGTTCCCCTCACTTCCTGTTCTTTCCACAACTTCAAGTAGTTCTTGGCTTCAGGTTTTACTTCACACTCAGGAGCTGAGAGGTAAAGAGCAGTAAACACTTTAGTTCAGACAAATTGTGAAACTTGCTTTATTTACTCTTAATTTTTGGAGCTTTATTGCTTCTCATGCAGGATTTCAAAAAAATATTCTATATGAAGGTTTCCCGCTTTGAAATAATTTTACATGGAAACGTAAGCCTTATTTCATCTTGGCAAAGAACAGAGATCACACAGAGAAGAAGTAGCATGCCTCTGTCTTCCAAGTATTCCAGATATTCTGAACATCATTAACCGTGAGGTCATTAAACTAAGGTCATTGATGTTCTACCATGATCCTTATGCGACTGCACATAACTTCCCTCCTTCCTTCTTTTCTTTCCTATGTCTTTTTCTTTCTCTCTATTCCTTTCCATATTATGTGTGCATGCATGTGTGTGCATGCATATGTGTGTGTGCGTGTTGTATGTGTGTGTGTGTGTGTGTAAAATCTTACCATGTGACCTCATACTTAGGTTCTCCAATGATCCTTTCACTTCATCATCAGTAGTATCTCGAACTAGAGTCACAAATCTCCATCTGTCCATCTCCTTCAGTGTTCAGTCTCATCATTCAGACATCTCATTGTTGTCTTATTTACTTTAGTCCATTATCCCAAGCACTCAATACATTTTAGGAAAATGTGCTGTCATAATATTGTCAGAATGACTGACATCTATATCATCCCAAAACACTGGATGCCAAGATATAACATCAGCAAGTCACAGATAAAAATATTGACTGGAATAGTTCAAAGAACATTCTGCTGAGGCCATCACTTAGACTGGCATTGATTCAGAAATCAATATTTTGCATCTACTCAGTTAACCAATCACAGATTTGCTAATAGATGCTCATTCAATTTGTACTTACAGCTATCTTAGTCACCTGATACCTGCCTTTATCAGAAGTCTGTTTTAAGTGGTATGTAAACATAAGCAGAATGAAATGTAAATGGAAGGTCTTTTTTGGCAGGAAGACAGAGATGCTTTTTATTATGTTAATATTTCTGTCACTAGGATATTTCTTATGACAGAATATATATTTTAATGGGAAAACAAATTAAAAATTGTTTCTGTGTTTTTGTATTCAACAATTCATCAGAAGTATAATTCTTTGAAATTAATGCAGGAGAAAGTTTACAGTGACTTTTTATTAGTCAATCCCAACTAATTCACAATGATCATATTTTCAGTTTAAAGGATGTACAACCTTTAATTATCTATTTTAGAATCTTTACTTCAGGTCATCTGTTTTCCTTTTGCAAATGTGGGAGGGTGTTGAACTCATCTTCCAATTCAATATAACTCCTTACGTTTTCCATAGACAGAGCACTTTCATGTTCGAGTTCTATGGGCAAACTTTATCTGTGCAACTTCTTACAGGTCCCATGCTTCTCCTATCTCTTCATTCAACTATCAATTATATTGTTTATTGATTTGTTTTTAACTCACAGCAGTTTACAAATTGTTGTAGAAAGTACTATTTGTTGAGAAACTCTCCAAGTGGAATCAATTGAGGAATTCTCTTCTTATTCTGCTAGTGTTGACTGTGTAATAATGGGCACAAAGGCCTATTTGTCTTTTCTTGATTTTATTTTATAAAAAGTTTATCTGTACAGATATTTTATGTTTCCAGAGAGCTATGATCACTAACTACGAGTGTTAACATGAGAAGTGCTGTGCTTTTCATCTGTAGTTGGATTGTCCCTGACCATGAAATATTTAAAATTGATATTAAAAGTTGATCGATATCAATGCTGTTGATATTTTTCTGGTGAAGCACACAATCTTTGTAGAGCATTACCAAAATTCACATAAGCCAATCTGATACCTCATAGACAGCTTGTCCATGCACAGGGTAATCTGTATCCTGGTATTCGGATCTTTAGAGATCTCTTTCTGAATCCATTACATTTTCCTTAAAGAAAGAACAGAGTCCAATTCAGATGACTTGCCTCACATCTGTCATTCCATCTCTCAGGAAGTTGAGGCAGCAGGATTGCCATGATTTTAAATTTCTATAATGAATTGTGCTACTGTGTGAGACTCTGTCTCAGGAAACAACAGCAGCAGCTGCATCATCATCATCATCATCATCATCAACAACAACAACACACACACACACAAAAGAAAAGGAAAGAAAAGGAAAGGAAAGAAAGGAAAAGAAAAGACAAGACAAGACAAGACAAGACAAGAAAAGACAAGACAAGACAAGACAAGACAAGACAAGACAAGACAAGACAAGAAAAGAAAAGAAAAGAAAAGAAAAGAAAAGAAAAGAAAAGAAACCTAAATTCTCCCACCTGGAATGAAAGGAAATATGACCTTCCTTTCAAAGAGAGAGACTCATGGGCAACTTGCCATAGTTACTCAAGGAAAGTTACGGAGTGTTTTAAAATGGGTCTTAATGCTTTATACTTATTCTTGCACACTGCTCTGAATTTCTAACAGAACATAATGTTATTTTTCTCACTACTCTGAGATAAGTCTTGACAGAAGCAGCTTAAAGGAAAAAAAAGATTTATTCCAGCTTACAGTTTCAGCAGCTAGGAAGGCATGGCAGAGTTCCCAACTTCTTGTATTTGAGTGAATCAAATAACAGAAGATAGGGACCAAATGAGAGCTGGTGTTACTTTCAAGGCATATGCCCAGCCGTCTACTTTTGGTAGTTAGACCACGTGGCACAAAGTTTCTGTGATCACACAAACCATCCCCGTCAGCAACTAATAACTGCAAGGGGCTTTTCATCTAGTGGGGGAACTTCATGCCTCAGGCTCCTTGCCATGCTGGGGTTTAGTCCTTCTTGGGCCTGTACAGGCTCTGTGCATGCTGTCACAATCACTGTGAGCTCATTTGCACAACTGCCCTGATATCTTCACAAGATACTTTTTCTTGTTCTCATTCACTGACTCTGAGTTTTACACTCTTCCATCCCCTGCCCCTTCCTCAATGATTCCTGAGATTTGGGAGAAGGAGTGCAGTACACATGTTCCATTTAGTTTAGCATTTCCAGGTCTCCTATATTCTGTAACTTTGTATAGGCCTCTTGTATTAATTCCCATCTTCTATACAAATACAAGCTTCCTATGATGAGTACCGAGAGTTGCATTTATCCATGGCTATAATTATAAGTCATTAGGAGTTGATTTAATACTTTGTGCATTCAGTAGAACTAAAATCTTGTGTATTTAGCCATAGGTTCTTAGCTGTGTAAGATATGATGATGGAGGAGAGTAGAGGATGCACCAAGCAGAGGAAAGTGGCTCTGTCATTAAGGTTCTATCATGAAGGATTAGGACCATAGTGAATTAAAAATAATGGTGTATCGTGACCTTAGCTCATTACAAGAAGATGTTATCAGTCAAGGTAGAGGCTGTAAGGAAATCTGACTTTCTTAAATAAGTAAAAGATAGTCACTTAAGAAGTTCTCATACAAGCTATATTTGACTTTTAAAAATATTGCTCCTGGATCTAGTGTGGCAGTGAATGGAAACAGAAATAAGAATGGGATAATTATATATGTACATATATATCTGATACAGATGTGATGAAATGGCTCCATAGCTGTGAGATGTTCTGTGAGCCTACTTGACTGACCTTTTGTGACCTGGAAAACATCTATTTTTAGTAAACAATAAAGAATACAGATAATATAAAATATATATGTAATTATAAACAATTCCATTTACATCTGATGTAGTCCAGGTGAATCTCAATGTCATAAAGCTTGCTGGGATAGAAAGAAAATTTATCCAGCAGAGTCATTAATGGATAAGGAGCTTGCTCTGCTATCTATCTATCTATCTATCTATCTATCATCTATCAATCTATCTATCAATGTATTTCTTTCCTCTCTCTCTCTCTCTAACATTTATCTATCTATTAATATCATCTATATTCATTTATCTCTGTATCTATCATCTTCATCTGTCTATCTATCAATTTGTAATCTTTCATCTCTATCATTTATCTATTTCTATTTCTAGCATTAAGTATTTCTATCATCTAACAGTCTAACTATTATTTATATAATTTATCTTATTGATTTTGTATGGGTTGGTTTGGTATGATAAGGTCTTACTATATAGCCAAGGCTTGCCTGGAAGTAAAGATTTATTTTATGTATGTGTCTGGGCATGTTGGGCATGCCACAGTGAATATATGAGAGTCAGAGGATAACTTACTGAAGTAAGTTGTCTGCCTTCATCTTGTGAGATCTGGAATTGAACTCAGGTCCTCAGGCTTGGCAACATGCACTTGTACATCTTCAGCCATCTTTTTAGCCCTACAGTCTTTTTTACAGTATCAGTAAGGAGACTATAACTCTAAAGCTCCACTTGTCTTCTTCATCTATTATGACACTGGAACACAATGTCTGATAGGAAAAATGTAAAGGAGAAATGGTTTATTCTAACTCTCACTTTAGAGACTATATTCTCACTGGTGAGGAAACCATGACTTTACTAGAAGTTTCTCTCTGTGGCAGCAGGACCCTGGTTTGGCTACTCATATAATTTGGGATAGTCAGGGAGCAGAGATAGCTAGACTGGGACCAGAGATAAACCATAAGGTGGAAGAACTGACCCTTTAGCAGTCTTTGTCCACCATCTGGCCCCTGTATTCTAATGTTCTATATTGTCTATATTGCTACAACTATACTTCCAACTCAGCGTCATGGCCTCTTGAGGACACTAAAGCTTTCCCATACTGCTAGACAAATCAATGTATGACTTGCCATGAGTAGTGCTGAAAACAAGAGACGCAAATTAAACCAGATCTGTGCACACAGACAGAGGTTAGTAACATGTGCCCATTTCTACAGACCATCCCAGTTTTTTGTATAGGAATGATGTTGCATGATCATTTCTGTGCAGTGTGTTTCTTAGATAACACTTGGGGAGGCATGTATTGGGGGCATCACCATAATCTCACTTCAGTAGCATGACCCACCATATAAATGCTTTATGCTTTGACCTGGTGTTTGATCAATACCAATTAGATACTAGAGGGAAGGTTTCAGTTGTCTTGAAATCAGACCTCGATTTGTTTTCTAGCTGGTTGAATCTGTTCACTTTGTATAAATCCAACTTGATATAGATAAAATGAGCAAAACTTAATTTGGTCTCATTATTTTAGTTCATTGTAATATGTACTATAGTGTGTTGAATATATACACGCATGCATGTGCACATTTGCTTATAGATTATACATTCTCACTCTAAATAAAGGTTAAGAATCAAAGTTTTTGCAGTTTAGTAATTACAGAATCAGGGCCTCCATATTTTTGTTTCTTATGAAGATGCTTTCTGAAATTTCACTGTTTTTTTTCTCATTGGGTACAGGTCATTACCATAAACTTCTGACAGTGAAAGAGAAGTCAAAATAGAGGTTGACCTGAGTTATATCCAGCTGTCATGTAATATTTTCCCCCAAATTTAAATATTTTTGCTCTTAGAAGAGGAAGATTCAGTAGTGTCAGGAAACTAACCAGTGTTCAAGAAGCCCAAAAAATGGCAGGCTTTGCATGTCCTTTCCTCAACCTTTCAGAAGCATTAAACAATCCTTGGGGAGGGGAGAACCTTTGGTGACATTGGTTGAAAATTCTTCAGAGAACAACAGGGATGAAGCTTCATGAGTTGCTTCTCACGTTGGAGGGAAGGACTTGAATGATACAAGCTGCCTTAAGTTAACTATGCAAATAAACGAAACCATTCACTCACTTCTTGTCAGTCTTGCAGTTAAAGCATTGATTCACAAACCTGGATATGGGTGGAATAAATAATTTCTTTGGTCTGCCCTTGGTGTAATATCTGGAGTGATACTATTTGTTCATATCTCCATAGAGAAAGGTACACAAAGCCAGAGAAGAAAAAAATCTAAAATCTCTTGGCAGACTGTACGCCTCCTTGTTTCTCTTTCTCTTTCTTTCGTAGCATTTATGTAGTCAGAAGAGACTCTAGGATGGCAGACATGTCAGCCACTGGGCCTCACCAACATTTTCTATTTAATGGAAACTGTTGTGAGGAACATTTAATAAACGTTGAACTGATATCATGTAACTATCAACTGTCTGTAGAAACTTCATAAGAAAAATACTTCTATCTGTTCTCCAAGTCTGTAAAAGTATTGTTTATAGATCTGAAGAAGTAAGCTGTTTAATTTTTTACATTGCAAATTCATATATTCTGTGGTACTTCTTAATGATTTCAAGTAGAGCAATAATTTTAGAAGGTTCCTATATAGAAAACAAGAAAAAATAAAGGTGGTTGACTTTGGAAACTAGAGAGAGATGGTTCTACACTTAAGAGCACTGACTGCTACTGCAGAGGACTTGAGTTTGGTTCCCAGTACCCGTATGGCTCACTACCATTAGTAACCCTAGTTCCATGAAAACTAATGCCTTCTTAATCTCCATGGGCAATAGACATGCATCTGGTACACACATGCATCTGGGCAAATACTCACACAGATAAAAAAATTCTTAAAAAATTAAAATCTGACAATACTTGCAGGTAATTTAAACAATATAAAGGCAAAAAAGGAGGAGGAGAGATGGGATAGGAGATTAATGGGTGGGGGGAATGGGCAAGGGGGATGGCATTTGAAATGCAAATAAACATCAAATAAAAAAATTAAAATCCAAGAAAACTATGTCACCAATGACTATGCAAAATTAGATGGGGGTCTATCAGAACTTATCCTTACACAAAGAACTAAGGGTAACTAAATAAAACTTGGACACAGATAGGTGGTCTTCCTATAGGAAAAAATAAACAAACCAATCATCCAGTGCCTGGGTCAGGTCTGAAAACATATATATATATATATATATATATATATATATATATATATATATATATATCATTATATGAACTAACCAGATTATATTTAGGAAAACATATACATATGTGTGTTTAATAACAATGAAGACAGAGGCTATCAATCTTCAATTTGAAAGAGAGCAGAGAGGGTTATGTCCAGGTGTTTGGAGGGAGAAAAAGAAAGAAAGAAATGTAATAATTAGGTTATAACATCAAAAATTGAATTAAAACTTAAAGGGAGAGGTTGACCTGCTGGAATAACTTATATAGTGAGCAGCAATGGAAAATTTTATTTAATAATTTACAAACAACATAAAACCAATTTAATTAACTAATTTAGCTGGGAAATACATTTATATAAATCTCTTTATGAGATGGTAGTCACCTCCATTTTTACAGAACTAATGATTTCTTTTGCAAGTTTCACTGCAACAAAGAACTGGAGTCCTAAAACCCAATAAATTATATTAGGGAAAAGTCACCTCATGGGTACAAAATTTTTCCCTTGTATTTTGATCTAGGTGTCAATATTTGAATGTTTCTAAACAACTGAGAAGTAATACTTGATACTTGAGCCAAATATGTTTATGTATGAATGGTTATTCTTTGAACATGATGGTCTTGATTTTTAGCCCAAGGGTATCATTTCTTATTAGAAGTCATTCCTGATGGGAAAAATTTATTCAACCTGACCTGTGCTTAGTTTTATGTAAGTACTAACATACTACCATGTAGTTCTTTCTTTGTTTTACCGTTTAAGAATATTCAAGAGACAAGCATTTCTTGTGTATGTTTGTGTGAGGGAGTGCACATATATCTACACATGCTTGTGGAGGTCAGAGTTGAAGCCTCGGGTAATGCTCCTTGGATTCTCTCCACAGTGATCATTGAGAAAGGGTCTCTAACTTGGGATTCACCAAGAACTCTAGATTGCCTGGGCAGTGAGCCTCAAAGACCCACTTGATGCCCAGCAGAGGGCTTGCTGATGTGTTTATCAAGCCAAGCTTTGACATGTGGTTCCTGGGGATCAGCTCACATCTTTGTGCTTACACTTTACTAACCAAGTCCAAAATGTAAGCATTTAAGAACACTTACTGCATTTTTTAATTATTTAAAAAATGTGGGGAAGGGGGTACGAGGAGTGTGCATGTGTGTGTCTCTTTTTACCACATTGGGTCTGCAGTAAACTCTTTTGAGTTTTGCAGCAAGCCCTCACTTATTGACTCATCTCACTGGCTCAAGAATATTTAACCTTAAAGTATTGAATTTTCTCATTTCACCACTGGCCAGCTTGCAGGTATTATTTTGACTTCTTTTCTTTCTACAAATGAAACCAAAGTGTGCTTTTAATAGCTTGTTTTCTGATTCTGCTATCCACCCAGGGTTCAAAGTTCAGTAGACTATTTTTTTTATTGATGCTATAGTGTTGCTGTGTTTGAATCCTTCATAGTTTTTATGTATCCCTAACTGGCAGGCATTTGAGTTTCTTCCAGTTCAGAGATATTAAGAGCAAAACTGTTAAAAAAACATTTATGAACATCCTTTCAGTGGACATATGTCTTACATCCTCTTTGGTAAATACAGAGCAGCATCCTGCTGGGTTTTAGGGGAGGGGTATATTTACCCTCCTTTGAAACCATTAAGGGATTTTCTAAAGTGCTTAGATGAGTGTGTAAGTCAATCACTGTTGTATAACTCAGTGACATTTCATTTTTGTCCTGTTCCCAAGTTTCTTCCTTGGTGTTAATTGGTTGATTGGTGTAGTTTTAATTTGTATTTTGGTATAATGATGGCAAGAATCTTCTCATGAACTTACCACTTTCATAGTCAAACATTTATTCAGATCCATAACCAATTTCTTTTATGTGATTTAATAAAGATAGATTTTTAAAAACTTTAATAGGGGCTCATGAGATGGCTCAATGGTTAAGAGATTTTGGTACTTTTAAAAAGGACTCAGGTTCAGTTCCCAGAACTTATATGGCAGCTCATAGCTAACTCCACTATCAGAGAATTCAACAACCTGTTCTGACCTCTGCAGACATTACACACATACAGTACACATAAAAACAGATAGTAAAACATTCATATATATAAAATAAAAAAAAATAAATTTTAGCAAAAACATTCCTCTTTCTCAGTGAATTTCATTTTACTTATTGAAATGTTTTCCTGAGTATGGTCATGTTTTCTTCTAGATATTTTATAGTAAGAACTCTTAATTCTTGAATCAATTTTAAGTCAATTTCATCTTATGTTACATAGAAACTACCAAGTTTAACTCCAAAAGAATAGTCAGAGGTTAGACATGGTGGCTCATACCTCTGATCTCATCACTTCAGAGGCAGAGGAGGTGGATCTCTGAGTTTGAGGCCAGACTGGTCTACAGAGGGAACCCAGGACAGTCAGGTCTAATATGTGGAGAAACTCTGTCTTGGGAAAGCAAATAAGAACAGTGAGTTTTTGTCTTGGTTTGGTTGGGTTCATTTTGAGATGGGATCACACTATGTAAAACAGAATGTCCTCAAACTCATAGACAAGAGGTACCTGAGAGCTCTGCTTAAAGATATGTCACCATGCCCAGCTAATTTTCGTTTTTAAGGATGCTTGATTGTTTCAGTACCACTTCTCGCTTCCCATTTTGTCAACAGTCCGAACACAGTACAAGAAAAACCCTGGTGCTCAGTTGCTATAGTTTAGTACATTTTTTTCCTTTTTATTCAGCCTTGTACCCCAGACAATGACATGGGTGCTACCCACATTCAGGGTGGTCCTTGCTTCCTCCGGTAGGCCGGTCTACAAACACCTGTACAGACATGCCCAGAGGTGTGTCTGCTAGGACATTCTGAATTCAGAAAAGCTGGCAATCAAAATTGACCATCTCATGACTTAAGTAAGCTTTGATTTTGAATAACGTTTCTTGCTATTTGTTCTCTTTCATTAATCATACAGCTTTTTATCAGATATCTTTTCATCCCATTCACTGTTTTACTACAAATTTCATTTGATTTTAAATAGTTTTTTTTTCTTTTTAAGCCTGTGCTTACACTCTGTCACCTTGAATATATGGAGAATTTCGGTAAAGGCCTAGAGCCATTATGTCTAGGAATGATTCTTCTGCCCACTTTATTTCCTCATTATTGATTATGTAACTTTATTATTTCTTTTTTTCTGATTTTCTGAGCACTGAACAAATTATGACTGGATTGGTTGTATTTTACATTGCTGGTAAGTGGAATTACTTGTATTCCTTTTATTAACTGTAATATGATGCTCTTGTATGGATATTTTCATTGGTTAAACCATGCCTGGTAGATCCTTTGGCCCAGACCTGATTAGGCTTTCCTGTTTCCTGCTGAGGCCTACCTTTCTGATGGTGCTTTTCCACGCCCTGTGCAGCAGGGACACAAAGCATCCTTAGTTCTGCTTTGGACACTACTCAACTGCTTATATTTTATGCCACTTCCTATTGTCGTGCTAGTATTATGACAAGTATTTTTACATCCTTGCTAGCTTAACACGTTAAGTTGACTACTTTATATGTTTCTCTCTCTCTCTCTCTCTCTCTCTCTCTCTCTCTCTCTCTCTCTCTCTCTCTCTGTGTGTGTGTGTGTGTGTGTGTGTGTGTGTTTGGTTGTGTGTCCACCTGTATGGCTATCCCTCCATTCTCTCTTCATCACAGTGGCTTTCTTCTCACTCTTATCATTCTGTGAGCCTAGGCTTCCTTGAATTATAAACTCTGAATTTTTGTTTCAGTTAAATCCTTAGGTTCTGGTCAGGCTGCTCTTCCAATTCACTAAATTTGTTTTCTTTTTAAAGTGAGTATATAAATCTGATCTTTTTATTCCCACTATGAGGCCAAAGAAAATGTTAAACTATTGTAGGAAAGAAAACCATAAATTTTCTAAGCCAGCATATGCATGTAGGTGAGACAGATTCCAACAAACAAAAGACTGAATACAAGAGGAAAACAAGCATATGTATCAGCCCAGGTCCTGATGAACCTATGGGAAAAAAGCAACTCAAGGAGTTGGTTTGGGAGTTTTTATTTAAAGTGTGTGTGTGTGTGTGTGTGTGTGTGTGTGTGTGTGTGTGTGTACCACAAAGACATTATAGTGAAATGACAGAACACTGAAAAAGCAATCCCTGACTTAAGAGATGAGGAAACTATGTGAAGGTCAATTTATCAGGAATAAAGTCTGACCACAAATCCTTGTTATATTTCTGGCTTTGAACAGGTGAACATTGTAAAAGTCTCTACCCTGATATTGGGCAAGTAGATTTAAGAACTCTGTATTTTGATTCAATTTTGATTGTTTTCATATTCATAACCTTTTGTGTTTTGGATGAACTATTTTAGTATCCTTCAAAAGCAATTATAAATTGTATTATCTATTTATCTATTTATCATATCTATTTACCTATCTGTTGTCTGTCACCTGTATACTTTTCCCTCACATATACCATATATCATAACTTGTCTTACCATCATTATTATAATCATCAACATTTTAGACCACGTACCATCCTTAGACAAAATACAAATATATTATCTTTTTTTCTTTGTTTTCATTCATTAAGTTAAGTTTGGTTGAATTTTTATTTTTTAAATTTAATTTTTCTTTAAATTATTTTTAATCATTTTTTACAATTCAGTCATTAACCCCCTCTCATTCTACCCTCTGACAGTTCCTCATCCCACGCCCCAGTCTCCAAAACAATGTCCTCACACACCTCCACATCTCACCAGGCCTCCCCAATTCCCTGGGGGTATCAAGTCTCTTAAGTATTAGGTACTTCTTTTCACATTGAGGCCAAACCAGATAGTCATCTGCTGCATATGTGTCTGGAACCTCAGGCTAGCTAGTGTATGCTGTCTGGGTGGTGGTTCAGTATCTGAAAGGTCTCAACTATCCAGCTTTGTTTGAGACTGCTGGTCTTCCTATGGGGTTACCTTCTTATTCAAATTCTTCTAGGCTTTCTGTAATTCAGCCAAAGGAATCCCTGACTTCAGACCATTGGTTGGGCATGAGTATCTGCTTCTGTCTCAGTCAGCTGCTTGTTAGGCCTCTCAGAGGGTAGTCATGCTCCTGTCTGTAGGTATATCACAGCATCTGTAATAGTGTCAGGTCTTAGAGTTTCCCATTGAGATGGGTCCCTATTTAGGCTGGTCACTGGACCTCCTTTCTGTCAGCTCTTCTCCATTTTTGTCCTTGCAGTTCTTTTTGACAGGAACAATTCTGAGTCAGTTTTTGACTGTGGGTGGCAACCCCATTCCTCCACTTGAAGCTCCGGTCTTTCTGCTAAAGGTGGACTCTATGAGTCCCCTCTCCCCACTGTTTGGCATTTCATCTAAGGTCTGAGATTCTCTCACTTCTCAAATCTCTGATACATTCTAAAGTGCCCCCACTTCCGACCTTCTACCTCTAGAAGTTGTATATTTCCATTCATTCTGATGGCCTTTGGAGATTCACTTCTGGTTCCCTCCCCCATTCCTACAATACCTGGTCATGTTTTCATCTTTGTGAGTTATGTGGTGCTAATGTCCACTTATTAGTGAATACATAACGTGTGATCATTTTGGGTCTCAGATACCTCACTCAGAATATTATCTAATTCCATGCATTTGTCTCCAAAACTCATGATGTTCTCTTTCTTAATAATTGAATAGTATTCTGTTGTGTATATGAACCACATTTTCTGTATCTATTCTTCTGTTGTGGACATCCGGGTTGTTTCTAGCTTCTGACTATCACAAATAAGGCTGCTATGAACATAGTAGAGCATGTGCCCCTGTGGCATGGTAGGGCATTGTTTGGGTGTATGCCCAAGAGTGGTATATCTGGATCTTCAGGTAGATTTATTTCCAATTTTCTGAGGAACCTACAGATTGATTTCCAGAATGGTTGTAGTTTGCAATCATTTGGGTAATGTTTTAACTCACTTTTAGGGTTCCATTTCATGGCTTTCGCCATATTTTCTATCCTGAACTTGGGAAAGAGTGTTGTTTTTCATGATTTATTTTTCAGGTTTATTTTAGTATCAGTCAGTACATAGTCTTAGGATTTCAACATGTTTCTGTTGAGGGACATCTGCTAAACAAGAAGAACTGAGCTGTCTTCTGAATACAAAACTATGTTGTTGAACCATGTCCTCTCCAGTCCAATTATCTGCTCTCCTGGACATTGAAGTCAAGAACTAGATTTATCAGGGTAGGAGATACAGCATGGAGTGCTTAGGATCACTTGTTCTTGTTGATGATCTGAGAATGGGTCTCTAAACATGCACTGAGCATGTCAGAGAGGCCCATAACTCCAGATTCACAGAAACCCAACACTTCCTACAGTCTCTGAGGGCATTTTAATATATGAAGTACACACAAGCACATAGACAAACATACACATGCATACATGTACAGATACAAATATACACTTATGCACACATACATTTACATAAACACAGGTATGCACAAACACACAAATATATATACCAATATATGCACAGTTACACAGAAAAGCATACATACACACATACATACACACATGTACACATGCATACACAGGCATATATACACATATACATATACACGTACACACAGGCACAAACAAACACACACAGAGTGAACTCTATTAGATATGTGGTTTGACTGTGAACAGAAATATTCCCTCCTACAGCTTACGGGGAGAAATACATTCTTGATGCTAGCTTTGGAATAACTCAGTCTAATTATTCAGTCAAGTTCCTGCTCAAGAGTACACCAAAATTTGGAGATGCACATGAATGTGGTAAACTCTCTGAGGTACCCTTTCATCTCTCTATATGAAGCCTTCAACCACAACTTCTGTTGCATATCATATTGTTAGATTTATCAGTTATCCACCCAAATTTACTTAAACTCTTACATATTTATACAGTGGCACAATGAAGACTGAAAACTGCCAAGTAATTTCCTTTTGAAGAGAATACAATAATTGTTCACATCAGTAACTTGAACTGAACACCTATGTTACATTACTAGCATAATTGAGTGCTTGGGTTGACCATACAACTCATACCTGTCATTATTGGCTATAATGTATTAGGAATGCAGTTTCTTTTTCCCAATTTAATTTTCTAAATCAGTCCTCAGTACAATTAAATAGTCTAATTTTGACATTCTAGAGAATTCTACTTATGTAGTGAGAATTAATGAAAACATGAAGAGGAATTCAGTTTCATATCAAAGCTATGTGGCATGGAAAACTGGGTTAGTTCAATATTGTCCTGCTTCAGCCTTAGAAAACTTATTGGAATTAATAGATTCAGATGATTTTCAATTAACAAATGAGTTTTTCTAGGCAAACAGAAGTTCATAAGCATTTAAGTGTTATATGAAAGGTCATTTGATTTCAATACTTGTGAGCATCACTGATGATATCTAGTCTTTTCTGTGTTTGTGCATATGGGTTGTTTTGTAAGAGTCCCCATTACTAATTGAGTTCATAGATTGTTCCCAGGACTACGAGTATAAGTTTATATCACTATGCCTCACATTTTATGTGAGTGCACAAAACCTGAACCCAGGTTTTTATAGTAAAAGACAAGTATTTTATCATTTAAGAAAATTTTGCAGCACCTAGTGACTGGTTTTTATTTCTCTGACATTCAATTAGAATCAGTTTTCTTGCTTTGACCTCAGTAAATATTTTGGAGATGTTTTGATGGTTTAATTTGAATTGGAGTGAGTTAACCTTTTTATCCATGTTATTTTTTTGTTAATCTACCTCATTTCTAGACGTGCAGAAGTGGACATTTTGAACTTTTGTGCTCATACTTGACTTTTATTTTTCATTACAGTTTGACCAAGAGATCCAACTCTCCAAAGTTTCATAAACCAAATCTGGAAAATCTAAAACTGTCTATCTGTAGGTTTTTATTGTAAGTACTTCAAAATTGAGATTATTTGAAAGAAGAATTATGCAGTAGTTTTTATTTCTGTGTTAACTGATTACTTTGGACTTATAGACAGTAGATGTTTAGGTTAGGAGAGGATTTACTCTTGTTATGCTAAACAGATAATATCAAGGCCATGAGACTTCGAGATTCAATGGTATTTTTTTTATATTTAGCAAAGCTATCGTTTATTTAGTTGGATCTTGTACTTATCTTTTGTCTTATTCTATTCATATAGTTTTTTCAGTGGCTAGAGAGTTGACTAAGTAGTTAAGAATTCTGGCTGTTCTTCTAGAGGACCATGGTTCAGTTCTCAGTACTCACATGGCATCTCACCATTGCTAATATACCCATTCTCAGGTGAAGTTAACTCTCTTCTGGTCCCTATAAACACCAGGTATGCACATGGTGCACAGACATAAATTTAGCCCAAATACAAATACACATAAAGCATAAACAAAACATTTAAAATATTTTCTAGTAGAGCATAGTGAATCCACAGAAGGACAAAAGTTAAGATGTACTTTACATTTTTAGAATGAATTTTTTCATTTAATGTGCATGAGTATATATGTATATAGGTGTAGCAAGTGTTCTCAGCTACCGAGCTACCTCTCTGTCACCTAGATTTATGTGTTTCCATGTTACAAAAACACAAGCTTTTATTTCTGTAACAGGGAACCATGTCTAAATACATCTGTGCTGACTTCTGTCTTTTCTAACCCCTTTTTCCTCTAGTTCTTATTGTACAATCCAGATGCTTTTGCTAATTGGAAAAATTTCTACAAAAACTTCACTCAGCCCCTTCACTGTAAAGTAAGAAAAGGGACATATTAGAAGATTAAAAGCTTTACTCACTCTTATCTACTTTGTTGATCATAGAAAGACATCTCCACACAAGACGCTATGTATTTTAAGTAGTAACTAAAATCTTTTCCATCCAGTTTTTTTTTTTCATATTTAATGTGGTCTACCTGCTTATGGCCCCTCCCAAACTTCAAATGTTAAAATCCTAATCCAACCCCTAAGACAATGATAATATTGGGAAGTGAACCCTTCAAGAAATACTGTAGATGTAGGGGTGATGCCCCTTGGCACGGGATTTATGTTCTTTTGAAACAGACCAAAAATTCACGCTTGCTTTTTTTTCTTTATATATATGGAACTTGGTGTCAAAGCTCAGCTATCCTGTGTACAAGGCAGGTGCTTTACTGATGAACTATTGTTCCACCAGCAAATTAATCCCCTTTTCCTTCTGGTGACTCAATACATAGGGGCTTTCTATGATCCTTGAAATTTGCTTTTACCAGGCACCAAATCTGATGGTAAGGTAATATCCCTATTTCCAGAGCTAGGGCAGTAGGATTTCTGTTGTTTATAATGTACATAATCTTTGGTAATTTAATACTGATGCCTTGATGTATTAAGACACCATCATTTAAAAAATATTGTGCTCATCTACTACGTGAAGTCTATTACCTCCATCCCAATATGTTCTGCAATGACTTAGAACTGGAGTGATATTGGGAAAGGAAGAATAATTCGTTCAAAGCAGACTTTCCTCATGGGTCCCTTCTTAAACATTTCTTTTTAGTCTTTGTATGGCTTTATATATTGGTCAACATTTTTGTTCTCAATTTCCAAGTTCCTTTTCCTTGTGCCCATAAATAAAAGAAAGAAAGAAAGAAAGAAAGAAAGAAAGAAAGAAAGAAAGAAAAGAAAAAGAAAAAAGAGTCCAAGATCTACCAAGGCTTAAACTCTCTTAGCTGTAGCTTCATTAAAAAAAAATTAAAGACAAACTTTCAGTGCTCTTTGACTACATTGTTATGTGGTAGGGTGATTTGGCTAACTTTGCTGACTGGTTAGAAGCAGAAATGCAGGATTAACATGGTAACAAAGATGTTTTTGTTTTCTTTCCATATCCTCATTTCTCCCTTCATTAAGTATGAATCCTCAGATGTCACCAGTCTGCATAGTAGAAAGAATTCTTTAGAGAGGCATGCATGAAGAAGCAACCCCTGTAATGAAGTAATACAAAAATGGTAAAACCACTCTACTTAGGGTATTTATTTGGTAGGCTGATCCAAATCTCTTTTGGATTAATAAAAGCTAGTAAAAATAATAGGCTTACTTCGTTTACCACTGAGTTGTGTTTCTGAACCAGTAAATGAATAATAGACTTATGTTGAAGTAACTAGGAACATTTTTAAACTAGGAAAAGATAAAAGCAGTGCTTTGTAAGCATATGAGAGTATTTATATGCTGTATCACAGCTCATCTCGCAAGCAATTTTCCCACCTCACATGAGTTCCCTCAATCCTTTTGATAGTGTGTATTGCCTTACTGGGTGACTGATTTATATGATATATCAGTCTTGAATCCCAAAGTGCATATAATTTAATGCCTCTTTGGTTTTATTTAGACCTCACCATCGTGTTAGTACAGGTGTTTTCTTATGTTCTGTAAGAAATATGTTAAGAATGACAGGTGGTAGAACTCCCAAAGAACATCCTACATGTTAGGATTTTTGGGATGGATGATATGTATCAGCAAGGTGCTAGATGAAAGTTCATCATATTATGCAGACATTCTTACTACATTAAATTTCTAGTTCTTGGATAATTTTAGAGTTACTGATAGTTATAAATTTGGCTGATGTAACATGACTAAAAGAAATGAAATGATACATAGCATTATTTGACACTTCCCTGTGCCCACAAGATATACAACATTTGGACTTAATTGTATGTATAGACAATGTATAGTGTGATATATTGTCATTGCTTCCTTATGCTAAAACATGCAAGAGAGATGCCTCTGTCTCCAGGTCAAGCTGGTCTTCAAATGTACTTATGGTTGTGATATGACATCATTCCATTGTACTTTAAAGTTAAGTGTGTAATAAAAGTTGTGATAAGGAAGAAGGAAATATTGATACCTTGGTCTTCCTTATTAGAACTCATCATAAAAATGATAAAAAATGTAACATTAATGAGAAATGAAAATAACAGTTTGTGATGATTCAGCCTACACATTTTTAATTTTACAGTAGTGCAGAGACAATATTCATTCTATAGAAACCATTCTTGGATTTAAATATGTGTGTGTGTGTGTGTGTGTGTGTGTGTGTGTGTGTGTGTGTGTGTTTGTTTGTGTGTGTGTGTGTGTGTGTGTGTGTGTGTGTGTGCATGCGCACACACACACATGTGGCCAGGATTTAATTCAGAACCTTGTGCATGTTAGACATACTCAGTTTCACAACCTACATACCAAGCACTCATTGATGAATTCTTTTTCTCTTTCCTGATTGTCAGTATTCTGAAAATATGCTTCAAGACACTTTCCAGCAACAAAGACTAATCCCCACCTTCCAGTTGGCCTTGTGACCATAAGGATAAATAACTGATTATCTTTAGTTTATTGTTTTCTTAAATTATGTTTGTGAAGTAAGGGCTAGGATATACATTTTAAAATTTCCAATTTCAATTTTTGATGATTTGATAGGATGTGAACTGAAGATACCGACATATCTGTAGTAAAATCTTGTCATATAAGATGAGCAAAGATACAAATTCAACCATCTAGAGATTAAGTAGCAAAGTCGATTTATTATGGAGATTCAAAGCAAGGCAGATAATGGAATTTAAATAACTTGTATCCGTTCCAAGGACATGAAGGCGACATTGTATCGTCTAAGATGATGTTGGTGGTGATTAAACCTGAACTTGGTTGAGCCCTTCTGCAAATAAAAGAAGAAACAAACAAGTCTAAAGGATGAGTTTTATTATAAGAAAATTAGAATAAATGAATATAATACCAGCTATATGTACAATATTAAGCAGATAAGAAACACAAGAAACAAAGCAAGGTCGCTCTTATCAAATTCCTCCAGTTGTATTTCTGGATTGTATTGTTAGGGAATTTGACAAAATTTTATCCAGAAAAAAATATCAAACAACAGCATAACCTGGTAGTGACAATAAACAGTTCAGAGTTAATGCTGACTTTAAGCTTTTCTCTATTCTCAAATATAAGCTATTAAAGGATAATTTATGCAAAAAGAACATAGCCCACATAAAGATTATTAATAGACATCTGTCACAGATCTTCAATATTGTAGTGATTTGGGCCATTGAAAATGATTAAGTGATTAAATTTCACAAAGCATCTGCTAGCTATTTTTCTTCATAGTAAAATAATTTTATAAGAGGAATTACATTACTATACAATTTACACCAAAACCTTTTATTGAAATGAATAGTGATTCTACATTGGTGTTTTTGGAGCTCCACTGGATATACCAGTGTACTCTGCTGAGCATGAAGCTACATCTGCGACACTTAAAAAATATGTCTTCCCTTTTATTTCTAGGGGACATTATCTTACAACAGAACTCTGGTTCTCTGGCTCCTACAAACATTTTTTCTTTTCAATATTCCCGGAATTTTAGGTACAGGAGTTGCATTATGTACATATCAGTTAAAACTAGTCTACCCACAACCTGTTGTTATTTACATTATAATCAGTTGTAATTTTTAATAATGATCTCTATTTCCTGGAAAGGGAAGAATCTTAGGTGAAGAATGGTGAATAAGTTCACCTGTGAATATGAGAATAAAGTATAGAATGCATTCAGGAATTATGCTGGTCTAGCATAGTGGCAATAGTAGGTTCTCTTCTAATATCCATGATCTCACTAGCCCAAGATTATTGTTTAGGTTTCTAGTACCAGGCATTATTCCTCCCCTATTTGGTAGGTCTTATATCCAATAAGACACATTTCACTACGAAAATATAAGTGTCACAATTGCCCTTTAATAATATCTTGAAAAGTTTGTTATTATTATGGCTCATAGGCATCAAACTGGATAGAGATATTGATTACTTCTCTCTATTGGTTGATTTTATAGTATTTTCTGGCACTCTGGAAGTGATACCACTAGAAGGGGGCTTTAAAGTGAGAAAACTTAAATCTTCTGAGGCCTGTGTCTGAAGTGCATGGTATGTCAGCAATAAGAACTTAACATTCTTCCTTGGAGAGGCAACTAGGGGCAATGACAGTACTTTATGTTATTTTGACTCTCTTGTCACACAGCTTGAATGAAGATTACTCCTACCTGGTACTGAGGCTTAGTTAGACTCTTCTGATGCAGATAGTCTCTAAGACATAGATGTGGGTCATGTGACCAAGCTGTCTTTAGCCAAGAACAATTTGTCTAAAGAAGAACTCCTCACTAATTCTAGAGTACTAGTCACAATTAATAGTTGGTATTTGAGGGTCCACTAAATCAGATAATTTCTTAATTTTGTTAGACCCATCCAATTCACTCATGCTGACCTGAACTTGAACTCAGAAAATGTCATTTCTTGATAATGATGGTTCTTGCTGGATTCATGGCCACATTGGAACATGAACCTGAAAAGTAAATGAAGCTGGTTGATTGAAAAGAGGACAGAAGAAAGGAGGGCATAGCTAAAACAGGAAAAGCTTGCCATTCAAAATATCCTAGATTCCTCTGTTGCTGACAGGTCCTAATTTCTTTGTACAAGGCTCATGATCTTTCAGAATTCAATAAAATACAATTTACTTTATAATCCTCTTTTTATTTGAAATAAGTTTGGTGGTGTATGTTTCTGGAAACAAGAAGGATCTTATCTGAAGCACATGCTCAGAAATGAAAGTAGCTGTCACATAGGGGGAATTCCTGTGTTTTATATGGACCCCATGTCATTTCCCCTTCTATCTGACTACTGAATAACTGAAAGGTGGGAGGGTAAGGATGAATGGAAATGCTCAATTGTAGTTTTTCAGAGTCTATGCTGAAGCTTCCCTGTAAGCTAAGGTAGTCCAACCTTCCATAATGGATAATTCTAGAAATCTCTAGCTTATAACAGTGGACACTGAAATTCTAATTCATGTAGAACAACAACGACTTGTAGACATTCAGGGTGGTAACCTCTGATTCACAGAGTTATTCAGGAAATCATCGGTAATGTATGACCATGAAAGTTGCTTTGCATCCATTGGAAAGAAAAAAAAAAAACAGAAGCAAGATGACATGGATTACAATTGAGGTTATTGATTACAAATATCTGAAATCCACTAGCCAAATTAGAGTTGTAAAGCTATGCATGACAGTAAATATCACAGAAAACAAGCAATATTTTTTCTTGAATAAGGTAAAAGTCAATTAGAGAACCATGTGTACCATGGGTCTTAACTTGTAGTACTGGATTACCTCTAAGTACCCTCTCTGTTAAACTGAAATATAATTTTGGACAGATTAAATATGTTCTATATATATTATCTTCTAATGAAAACATATTCAGCCTATATCCCAGCAAACTATTCAGCCCAATTGCTGTCCTAAGTCATAGTTAGAAGAAATAAGTATTTTTTCATATTACTCGTAGTATATAATGTCTCTTCATCTGTGATGTTGAAGCAAGGCATCTCTATGACTAATATTCTCAGACAAGGCATTTGCACAGAGTTTGAAAATACACCTAGACATTGGTAAAAAGCATTTAGAGGTAAATAATGTTAAAATAAATGTAACATGTACTATATTTTCATGCTCTGAAGAACATCTGAATAGAGGTTTAAGAAAGAAAAACAGAAGATAGCTATATAGGAGTGCAGTCTACCTTGGGAGAGCACACACTTTGTCTGTGAGAATTCCTTGTAAATAAGGAAACTGTGTCACCATAATATGTGTGTCACATTCACTCGTGCTTTTTTTCTCATCTCATTATGGTCCTATGTCATCAAGTATTAGTTAAACACAGAGTTCATTTATTCCCAGCTGACGATAGCAGTTTCCCCACACCTCCCCCCACTGTCTCAGATAGCCACACTTGTATTGCCTAGTGACTTTTTCAAGAACGAGTTTTGATCATAAACATTGTTCTGGCCGTGCTCTGTGCTCTGTGGCTTATTTATGTTGGAAATACATCTTTTCTGTTAAGCCAAAATAATATTAGGATTGCTTTCTCTAGTGAGTGAAACAAAGACTAGCAGTTGTACAGATTTGAGATGTTTTGCCCTCAATCCCATTTTTCTCATAAACCTTATTATTTTTATTGATGTTGCAGAATCCATAGTTCTCAGCACTGCATATATTTCATTACAGCTGCTAGACCTCTCTTTTTAGTTTCAAGTGTCAAAAACCCAATCTAAACCACCTCAGAGAAAATGAAAATATATTAAATAATATACCTGGAATGCCCAAGGGTTTCACTAACTTCAGGCATAGCTCTAGCTACAACTGAAAAAATAGTTTTTAGGTAACTGTCTTTTTTTTCTATCAGTTAGCTTTAGTTTTTCTCAATGAGCTTTAAATTAAATGTATATATAGTTCCACTATAAGGCAGATAACTGGTCATTATCAGACTACAGCTTGTTATCATGGTGTTGTGATTTACATAATAATAGACTATCTAGTAGGAAGAAAAGACATGGTCAGAAAAATGATTAAGAATTTATTAAAAATTAAGAATAATTTAAAAAAAATAAAAATTATGTTTTCTATTTCTTATTTCTCCCTCCTAACTCTCCATAGTTTTCTTCAACTGTTTGTCCTCATTTTTCATTAATTATTACTGCAAGTATATATGTATATGAGTATGTATATACACATGATAAAAATTACATATATGTATATACATATATTCCTGAATATAAGCTGTCTAGTCTATGTAATGGTACTTGTATGTATGTTTTTGTATGTTTGACACCACAAAAATAACCAAAACAAAACAAAACCATGGCTGTGTTCTTCATGACAGAAGGACACCATCTCTCCCATTCCCTCCTTTCTTCAGTTTCCTATCGCTATTTTTGTAAGACTGAGGCCTTTTGGGCTTTTCTCCTTCCAGTTTGGCATGTTCATTAGAATCAATGTTTCTCAGCTCATGCTTATATAATCATGTTTGTGAAACATTATAAATGGAACATTTAATATCAAAAGTATTTGCAAATTACAGGCAGATAGGTTGAGGGACTTCTCATGGGAAAGAGTTCCATGCCAGCAAAGATGTTTATTTCTTTGAACTTTCAAGGCCAAGAATTAAACGAGTTGACTAGTTATGAGGACCAGTGGATGGACTATCTCATTTATAAGAGCAGACTGGTGAACTGAACCTACAGTCTTAAGAATGAAAATAGCCTCTGCCTTCCACGAAAGGGAGAAGAGAGCAAATGAATCATTCACTTTTCTCCTCCTCTCCTCTCCATCCTGTTTTCCCTGTTTCTCCTCCTCTTCTTCCAAATCCTTTTTTTTGTTCAGAACTTCTAATCTTCTTTTTTCCCTTGATGAAAATAGCCAGCTAAGGAAACTTATTGGAGGAAATGTTAATTTGGTCCATGGATTAAGGGAATACAGTCAGTCCATAATTGGGAAATGCATGGAAGCAGGTATGGCTCATAGCTCTGGCCACAGGAGCTTACTCATATTTTGATAGATCATGGAATAGAGAGAGGGAAGTGCTGGTGTTCACCTTTAACCCCCTTCAACTTTCTTTATGCTCAGTCTAATACCCCAACTAATAGGGTGGTACTGCTTATATTCAAGATGGATCTTACCCTTTTACTTATTCTCTGTATAAGCCCTCAAATATAGACTTTAATGTGTCCCTAGATATTTATTATTCTAATCAATTTGACACTTGGAATTTAACACTACACTGCCATAGCTCAAATATGACTATTATAGGAACAAGCAGCTGGTACACATGGGGGCTGTGGAAGAGGTTTCAGGCTTCCCATTGTAAGGAACAGGGTGAAGATATAATACAGAGAGGAGAAAGGAGAACATTCAAAGTTCTTATTTGTCCATTTCATTAACTACATTGATTTTTCTCCAGAGGTTTCATGAGAGTTTTATAGAAAGTATGTATTGACCATGCTTATATTATATGTGTACACCTGATAGCTAGAGGATTCCAGTAGAATAATTAACACCATGAACAGGAGGTCTCAGATGATGGAGAAATCTGCACTGAAGTCTTTGGTTGATCCATGAAATTGGCATGATTTGAGAACAACAACGTGTGACATGTCTGATTCTAAGACATCAAATTTTACACTCATGAGTTTGTACAACATCTTCCATTGGCACAAATCAAATGGTTCACCTTACACAAAGATAGAAGGAGGAGGAGGAGGAGGAGGAGTAGGAGGAGGAGGAGGAGGAGGAGGAGCAGGAGGAGGAGCAGGAGGAGGAGCAGGAGGAGGAGGAGGAAGAGGAAGAAGAAGAGGAGGAGGATAAAAAGAGGAGGTAAGAGGAGGGAGGAGGAGAAAACACTGAGAATAAAATAGTACATGTTTACCACAATATTTTTCAAGGCAGGTGAGCCCTATTTTCCTATAAAAATATTTCAGATAGAAGTATTTGCCTATAGAAACATATGGAAATGGAGGAAGAGAATATACCTTTGATTCCTCACACACACTTTGTGAAAACCTAATGGCAAATCTAGAGAGAATAGGTGGTCACTTCATGTTTCATAAAATCATCATAGAAAGAGTTTTGAGAGTTTACATTTTTTAGAATTCCTCTCGGTTATTGATGAAACTGAAAAATAAACTACCCACAAGGGTAGATTATCAAATCCCATCTTCCTCGTGTTTAATACCTTTTTGTTGTCAGAAGGTTTGTGTTAACACCACATAAATTCTAAGCAGGGAAATAATATTCTGCTAGTAAATTTGATTTGACTGGACCTAAAAGATTTCTTGTCACATATTTTCCAAGACTTCACATATTTTCCTATTTTAGATTTTGTGGTAAGTGTTTCTTTTCCATGAAAATGAAGAAGTCACTCTTACTGTAGTTAAATGTATCAGTGGGCTAAAATGCTCTACCAAGAAAATAACATGATGTGTTGGTTTTTTTGTGAAGTATTATTGCCTTTGGTTAGATGGAAATTGTCAGATATATGACAAAGGAATATTTTTGAAACATTACCTGGGGGATATATCTAAGGCCTAGTTAATTTCTGTCTCAGTCTGTGTCCCTTTATTTGTTCCCACAGGAATTTCTACTTGAGGTCAGTTGCTCATGATTTTGTTTGTTCATTTGTCTAGTTTTATGGAAACACAAATTCGAACATGGAGTGTGGAAGAATAGAGCAAATATAGGACTTGCTCATTGAATAGAAGCTTGAAAATATGTGGGGGGTATATATAGTATATCATATATCATATATCATATACACATACAAATATATGCACATTATGTATTACAGCTATATGCTATATGTACTCATATGTACATACATAGACATACACACAAAACATCCTCCTCTAACAACAATCTTACAAATGACCAACTGGATCAGCTTGATTCAAAGGATTTCTTTTCACATATTTTCTAACACTTCACAAGTTTTCTATTTTAGATTTCCTTGTAAGTGTTCATTTCCATGAGAATAAGGGAATCACATTATATTCCTGTTCCATTTATTTTTTTTATGTGAACAGGAATGAGTTGACAGGGCTGAATGAAGCCAGGACTACCTTCTGTTTGCACATAGATCAGCTTTTAGCTACATTTTACTTTAGAGTAGAAAATTTTCATCATCAAACAGGCTTGAAAAGAGTTAATATGGGTGAAATAAGTGACCTATACCAATCACAGTTAGAACAACATTCCTATCAAAACACCCTCTAGCCTCAGGAATGAACTGCTTTCATTGCAATAGAATATTTACTTTACTACAAAGAAAAAAAACTGTAGCCTTTTGTTGTGGTATATTAGTAGCCATACTAGAAGTTGGTTTCTGTGTCAAAAGGGGCATAGACTATGTTACTGTACATATGGTACCATACAAGATAAATATATACATCCTTTTATAACCTATAAGTCATTGGTTGTATATCCTGGATTTAATTTATGGCCGAAGAACATTTTTCATTCAATACATTTCAGAGACACCCAAAGGTTAAATGTCCCTGGTAGCAGGTGGCAAGTGGGTAAGCATCTATGATTAAGGCCGATATTTATGAGTGGCTTACATCTCATAGAAGTAGACTAGTTCCCATGACAGCTATGTATTATCAAAAATTTAGCTTGAGGCCCCTTGATTTCCTACTTCGCCAAATATGCACTTCTGGATGTTGGCCATTCTTCCATGATAAGGTCCTTTCACCATGTTGTGACAGCCAAATTTCCTTACCAAAGGCCAAAGACAATGGACTGCTTGCCTTTAGTCTTTCAACATCTAAATATGTCAACCAAATAAACTTTCCTTCATTTACTAAAGTGTTCTACCTTACTGTTCTGTTTTGGGAACACAATATAGCCTGAAACACCATTCTAGAGGTTGAAGAAACACTTTTGCTTTTTGCTAAATATTCTCAGAATGTTTTTATAAAGATGCCTAGATAATAGACCACTGTTCCACACACTTACGATAGATAGAAGTCTTTTAAAAATCAAAATAAAACAACAACAACAAACAAACAAACAATTAACAAAAGAGAATATAAGAATACAAGGTGCTTTCAGTTAGTATGGTATGTAAAATAGTTAATTAACCTGTTTTTACACCAAAGTAATGATACTGACAATTATTGTATAAGGTATTTTTAGTATCCTTCTGTTATAAATCTGGGTTTTTATGATAAGTTGATTGGAAAAGTTCATGTTGACATAATATGGTAATGAATCTCATTTGAATCTATCAGAACTATAGTAATATTACCATTACTATATTTTAATATTTCCTACATGTCCAATATTTTAATTTTTCTTTTCTTTTTGAGATTATAATGTAATTTCATAACTTTTCTTTCTATTTATCTCATTGAAAAATATTTAGAGTAGTTAGGGACCATGTTGTTTTAGTAAAAAGGTAGTTGCAGATTTTCCTCTGAGATCCATGACTTGACTTCACTAGTTCTAGATAGTGGACCCAAGTGTATCCTGTATTTCTGAATCACAAATACCTGTTTACCAAAAACAGCTTGAAAAAAATGTTAAATTTGGTTTCATTGTTACCATGGCAAATGCAAAGAAAGGAAAAAAATCTATATTTTCATAGATGGATTTACACGATGTCTCAGTACTGGTCCTGTTGGTGGTACTGGGTCACTCTAGGTGTCAGTAATATTCTCGGTTCTATTGAGGTAAGTTTTTGACAGCTGAGCACATTTGAGCATGTGGCGATAGTATCCATATATTAATCTTCACTTATGCTCTGTTCCTTATCCCAACTTTTACTGCAAAATAGAAAAGGATATTTGTCACAGAGGGGAGTTCTGTGATCCTCTTAAGTCTTCAAATAACGGATAAATTATGACCTTGTGATATTTGATTTGGCACTTTATCATCAGGATGTTCATTTAACTGCCTATCTAAAATCCTTACTTCAAGTAACTAAAGTTGTGAAATGACTCTCAACCCTTTACTTCTATAAAAAGATACTGAGAGAATAGCCTTTCCAAGCTTTGCTTTAGGAGTTTCATGTAATGCGGGGTGGCCACTGTTTCCTTGAGCCATCCTGCCCTGAGTAATGCAGGGCAAAAAGCGTCAAGAAGTAATGGCACTTTTATGGATGATCTAACAAAATGACAGACTTTAAATAGAGACTAACAGGCGCAATTCCAAAAATCTTTTGAAGAAAATTTATTTTTATTTTATGTGTCTGTTGCTCTTAAATATGTATGCACTACATAAGTACCTGAAGGGGCAAAAAAAGGGTATCAGAGCCCCTGAGACTGGAGATCCTTAGGCTTGTGCAATAGCAGATGAGTGCTGAGAACTCTTCCTGGTCATATGCAAGGACAGCTGGTGTTCTTAACCACTGAGTCATCTCTCTCGTCCTCAAATAATCACATTTATGCCCTTTGACTTAGTAAGAATAAGACAGTTTTGATGTTATCAGTTGCTAGTGAAAAGTCTGTTCATATTATCCACTCTATTACTTTCCTATAACAAGCATTTGCATCAAAATATATTTTAAGGTCAAAAATATTATGGCATAACCAGTGTGGTAGGTTTTTTTTTTTAATGTCATAGTGAAAAAGTGTTTAAATGCATTGAAGGATGAAGAAAACACTTTGAATTTCTTACTCCTTTCTAAACCTCAAAATAATTCAATTTTGTTTGAAATCTGTTGTCTTGCCAAAATATATTTATAATTGAATGTTAATATAGCTTCTGAGTAATGGTTCACAAAATTCATGTTGTCCTTGAAGCTGGAAAGATCCCTAATTAATCGTCCTCAGAAGGGTAGTTTGAGTATTTTGCATTATAGGCAGGTGGACAGATTTCTTTTGATTCAAAGACAAACAGTCACAATAGTTCCCTAATCACTGATTGTCAAAGTAATTTGACAAATCAAAATTATTTGATTTCCATCATAAAAAAAATTACCATAAAACTAAAACAACTGCTTGCCAAATCAAAATGCTTCAGTGATACATTAGATTCAGTTCTGCCATCACCATGACAACAGCTATGGGTAGATTTTTCTTATATGACCATGATGGTGAATTGAAGATGGTTTAAGTGTCCAGTTTGGGTTAAAATGAACAGTTTGGAAAGTATTGCAAAGTTATTTTACTAAGTATGACTTGAACTTTTATTTTGAATACATTTAATTCTTCCAATTAAGGTGAAGGTGAATCTTACATGGTTTTCTTACCCTCCTGGATGAAACTGGAGAAATAGAAATAGCAGATTATTATAGACCAGAAACATCCAAGGGATTTGAGGAGGCTGGAAAGAAAATATTATAAAGCTTAATAAAGTGAAAGCTTGTTGGATTTTCAAGACAAATGAAAGAGTTTCGAAGAAAAATATCACTGGATATTGTTTAGCAATCAATTAGAAAAATTTTCAGCATAATCGTAGATTCACAACATAGTATGTGTATATATGTATGCTAATATGAAACAGATAAAGATGTTTTTATTTTGATAGCTATTTTAAGACTAACAAATTCCAGAAAGTTCCTTATATGTTGATACATGAACTAAGCATTTTGTATGCATTGTCATATTCAGTTCACAAAATAATTTTCTTGAGTTGGTTCTGTTGTAATTCTCACAATTTAGTCAAGGAAAGTAAGGCTTAGAGACGCAAGCACTTAACACATACTGCACTAGTGCTCTTCTATAGAGACTAGACTCTTACCCAATGATCTCTATGAACCTGGGACAAGAGATGAAAACATTTCAGGATGTATACTGTACAGCAGAGTGAGTGTTCTCATAAAGAATCACAGTAGAATTTTTTTAAAAAATGTTATGTTTATGTGTATGGGGGTTTTGCCTGTATGTGTATACATGTGGACCATGTGCATGCCTGGTGCATTCAGAGACCGGAAGAAGGCATTAAAACCTCAGGTATTAGAGTTAATAGATGCTAATAGAGCCTGTTTTAGGTCATTCTGACAAGAATGCCTTTCTTCCTCATCATGGAATATGTATCGTCAAAAGCAATGCAGTTCTGTCGTAGGTTGGTAAGGCTCTGTGCAGAATCTTACCCATCCTTGGCTTGGAGCCTGTTAATTTAATAACTCTGTCTGGAGGTGCATTTTCAGGTTCAAGTCATGTATTTTGGCTGCCAACATGTTGATATTGTTAAAGACAAGATTTAGCACGGTGGGCAGGAATAAATATATTCCCAGGACAAGAAGAGCTTGTATGATCAAGCTATATATGCCATTCTTGAAGCTTGACCGACATAGAAATACTGACCTTAGGCCATGGGTAAATTTTATCAGCAGCATCTGCTGCATCAACGCTCATCAGAGCAGCTTTTTTTAAATTTATAAGCTCACTATGCAATGTTAAAACATCCAGAGAAGTGTTAGAATTTTGCCAAATACACTGCAAGTGTCTTTAAACATTTTCCTAATTATAATGGCTACCACAGTAAATTTTCAAAATAACAAGAATCCAATGGTATTTGGCATGATGCTCGAGATGGATCCTTATTCTTAAAATCTGAACCTCCTTCCAATAATTTGAATAGGATAAAGACCATCAATCAATTGTTACAAATGCCTATCTAAATCCTCTTGTATATTCAACACATTAGTAACATTTTTTTTTTTTTGTTAAATGATTTAACAGAAGTAGCTGTCTTAACTTCTTGTGTCAAAGCAATTGCATCAGTGGTGCTAGCACTTAATGTAATTAAAGCTGTTATACCAATAATAATCAAGGCCACTACCCTCTTGCTTCTGCTTAAAGTCTGACTCATTTCTTCCAATACTTGCAAGTTTTTTCAGAAGACCAAGGTTCTGTGATACTCAGGGCAATAAAACAAAAGCTGGTTGATAGACCTCCGTAATTTAAGCACCTACCCCTTAAGCATCCAAGAGTAGACTTTTTCTTTAAGGGTTATGCTGTGTTAAATACTGCTCTCAAAGACCTTTGCTAGGCTTACAGACTATTCTCATGATATGGTTTGTTGAATTTCTGCAAGTTATTTTTTGTTAAAATATAAATTCAAAGGTTGAGCACAAACCATAAAACATCCATTAGACTTTCTGTTCAAAAGAAGAGTTACTTCTGTTCAATTTAATTTATGACAGTTATATTTTGAGTGTCTTTTTTTTTTTTTTTTACTGCTTGCAGCACTTTTAATGGCATGTCATTCTACTTTAGTGGTCATTGATAGGTTTAAATTTTAAAACAAAGCCCCAAATCTTGTGGGTTTTTTTTTTTCTTTCCTTCTGCATATTTCTCAAAATGTACTGATGTAAATTTCACCTTGGTTCTGTTAGCTTCTACTACTTTTACAGTGGCTTGAATAGCTTACCCAGGAGTTTGGTTCCCACGTTTACAAGCAAGAACATAACAGCTAGCATCTCCTACTGTGCTTTCAGTATATTGTAGATTTTCAATCAAAAGCTAACTGAATATGTTACTGTAAGAATAAAATGTTGAGTACTGCAAAACAACCCTGTCACCACCTGTCACTCCACTAAACATTTAAGTCCTAGGAAAAAGACTGAAGTGGAAATTTTTTTCTTTTTCTCTTTTTCTCAGGACCAGTATCCTTTTGTACTTTACTTCCAGAAATAAAGAGGCAAATTCAATAGAAATGTCCTATGTTACAGGGTTTATGCAAAATAAAAATGCAGAGAAGTTCTTGGGCTCTCCACAAAGTTAGAAATTTTCTATAGTAAATCACAGTGAGCATGAAGGATTTGGATTGAGGATTCCAGTTCTGAAGAAGAAGAGGAAGAGGAAGAGAATGAAGAAGAAGAAGAAGAAGAAGAAGAAGAAGAAGAAGAAGAAGAAGAAGAAGAAGAAGAAGA
>JANHMN010000008.1:46070634-46091018 GCA_030674055.1 Rhabdomys pumilio
GAAGAAGAAGAAGAAGAAGAAGAAGAAGAAGAAGAAGAAGAAGAAGAGGAAGAGGAAGAGGAAGAGGAAGAGGAAGAGGAAGAGGAAGAGGAAGAGGAAGAGGAAGAGGGAAGAAGGAAGAAAGGCTCTGGGGTTTAACATACAGGAATTCCTGACAAGCAGAACCTGGAGTAGCTCAGAAGCAACAGTAACAGCTGCCTTCAACTTGTTTTGTTTACATGGATTCTTTTTGGAGATGTATTCACTTCCTGTTGTCACTGGCCTCCTTGAGCTCCACAGTGTCAGCATATATTCTCTCTTCTTTGTGGTTCTGGAGAGAAAGTCTCACTATGCAAAACAAGCAGAGCTCATACTTGTGATCCTCTTGCCCATGCCCAAATGTTTTATAAGGGATAGGCTTCCATACGGTTTAAGAAATCCTTAATAGAGTATTATAGACAAAATAGCAACCTTTTGAGCAACTCTCTGTACTGCATGCATATACAGAAGATGGTAGTTCTCTGTATTGCTCCCAAATTTTTGTTTTGTTTTGTTTTGTTTTGTTTTTAATTTTGAAATCTTAGTGAAAAGTTATCATTTTGAAGATTTTAAGAAAACAAAAGGCAGTTATTTACTAAATTATTCTTTTGTAAAAATTTAACTCAGACATACAAAGTATTTATTTAGCTTGGGGAAATGTAAATATGGTTTATTTACTTACTCAGTGATTATTGGAAGCATCACTGTTTAACATATTCACATTCTAAAGCACTTGAATATCAATTATATTTAGTAGTTGTATTTAGAGCCCAGAGGACAACAACATCGGTGTCATACCTCAAGAATACAGTTTAAGAATGTCAGTTTAAACAGCATGACCTAATAGCAAATGCGTACAGAAATCCTCTTCTTTTCCATACCCAATTAAATATCCTTGAATATACCATTGGCAAGTGAATCCCACTGTCAAGAAAATTGTTGAGAGGAAGCTAGTTAAATACAACATCTTGAAGTAAAAGAGAGCTATTGTTTGGTCCTAGTAGATTTTAAGTAGTCATTTCTCATCACTTTGCATGACCCTTAGACTTAAGAGGATTGCCCTGATATAGCACAATAAATGAGGTCAGAAATCAGTAAACATTTTGAGAAGGCCCAGGCATTAAGCATTTTAGACTCTGTAGGCCATACTGGATGAATACAGCCGAGACAGCAGATAATTTTGTGTCAGGATGTTTTGCTCACTACAGACAGAAAACACTGAGGTGGGTGATGGCAACAAGAACTAAACCTACTATCTAACCTTGTTAAGTTTTGTGATTAATTCAAATGATATCTATTAGCAATTAAAGCACTTCCTAATTTACTCCTATTTTAAAATATACTTGTATGTATATTATATGTGCCTGTAAATATTTGTGTGATAGTTCATATGTCTGTGGCAGTTTGCATGTGCGTGTGTACGCACATGTATTTAGAAGTCAGAGGACAATATTGGTGTCATACCTCACCTTAGAATACTGTTTACCTTAGTGCATGTGTGTGTGTGTGTGTGTGTGTGTGTGTGTGTGTGTGTGTGTACATGCATGATTTTCTCTAAATTGGTACAGATGTGTGGCATGGGTGTTTGGATGCTGAAGGTTGGAAGGTTGACACTGGGTTTCTTTTTTAATCAATCTTCCTTTGGAGATTGAGGCAAGGACTCTCACTTGAGGTAGGGTTTGTGGGTTCTGGTAGTCTAGCTAATTAAGCTTTCCCCAGAATTGCATCTCTACCTATTGAGGTCTGGGATTACAGGCAGGTTGTCATTGTGCCAGGCATTTGCATGAATGATGGGAATTCAGACCCAGGTCTTAATATTTACAGAGCAAGCACTTTTCTCCCCCTTTCACCTTCCTAGCCCCCATCTACTTGATTTTGAGACGAGGTTCCTCAGTAGCCTCGAACATCTAAAATATGCTAGGCTGCCTAGGCAGTATGTCCTGGCAATCTACTTATTGCTGTCTCCATAGCTCAGGAATGTACCACTAAAACTATTCTATTTTATTTTTAATATTTATTAATTTATTATTTTATATTTATACATGTCTACTCAAGTTTATGTATGGTGTGCCATGGGTTTGTGTGCTCTTGCGGGTTGAAAAGGGCATCTAATTCTGGAGTTGCAAGGCTGTTGTGAGCCTCCTCATATTGATAATGGGAACAGAAAATGGATACTCAGGAAGAGCAGCAAACACTCTTACTCTTAGCCAATGAGTCATCTTTCAGATCCCATGAAATTACCAAAATACCCCACTACCACATCCAAATTGTATTTATTATTATTATTTAAACAAGTGTGCTGCAATATAAGATTAGGTCTTTGTGCTTATACAATAAGCATGCTAAGAACTCAACTATCTCCCTTGATTCCTGGCTTTTACCTTTCAGTGTGGGTCTTGGGAGACTTGACCTAGTACTTCATGCTTGCAAGGGAAACACTTAATTAACAGAGCCATCCCTGCCTCCCAGCCATTTCTCTGTGTTTGTTTGTTTTTCCCACTCAAGTTTAGAACTGGGTGGAAGTTAAGAAAGTGTTATATAAAACTGGCCTATAGTGTGAGCAAGACTACCTTCTGTGAGTTAGGGGTGATAGCACCCTGGAATAACTACAAATGATTTAGTATATAAGTCTTTGGTATATTATAATTAATGAATTGGTGTGTTAGTTGTATGAGATCAAGTTGAAGAGATATATGGCTCACTTCCTGTTGTTATTATCTTCATCTTGGAACCTGACAATAACATCCATTGATTTTCTATGATAAATAAAATAAATAAATTCCATTACAATAAAGGTATTTCATTTCTGTTGGAGTAAAAGAGGTTTAGAGATATAGTATCCTATTTAACAACATTTTTAAAACAGACAAAATCTCAGTGTTTTTTGATACTTTGAGGATTATCAGCTCATCAAAGGCTTATATAAAGATAAGTACTGCATTCTCTTTATATATTGGATAATATATAATAGAACCAATGATGTTATTGGTAATTTGCTTGATTGTGCTAAAGTAATAGCCTATACCCTTCTGTTTGGGTAGCTAGCCACGATTTGAGCATGTCTTTTTCTTAAGAAGCATTTGTGCCTTAAAGACTTCCACAGAATAAGGTCACTGCTAACAAGGATGTAAAAAACCATCATCTGAGAGAGTTATTTCACCTTCTGTGACTGTTTTGTCAGCTGTTAAGTGAGAATAATGTCTGTTCTTCTGCAGGTGCTGTGAGGACAGTTGATAAAGGTCACTGTGATCTTTGAAAAAAATAGTTCTGTATAAACCCAGCTGCCTTATTTCAACCTTTTAAGCAGGTATCTATGGCAATTAGATGTAAAAAAATCTATACAATTGGTAAGAGCAGCAAACCTATACAAGTTCCTATACAGCTGATTGTGAGATCCAAACAGTTCATAGCAATTATATTTTCTCTTGTAAACAATGATTGATTATAGAGCATTTTCCAACTATGACTGGACAGTCCCTCAATACACCTGCATTTGCTTTGAACAAGGATGTATGTAAACACATTAGTAAAGGCTAGAAGTATACAAGGCTAGAGCTTATCTTGTTCAGAGATAGTTCTTAATACTAAACTGCCTTTATAATCCATTCTTTCAAATTACTCCCCCCACCCACCCACTTTTCCTATGAATATTGTGACATGCAACTACTTTAGTCTTTTTGAGATGACTGTGCATTTTATGTGTCACTAATATCAGTGAGTTAACCAAAGCTTCTAAGAATTTTCAATCCATAATAGATTTTTGTTATTGTCATTTTTCAATGTCATTTTCTCCCTATTAGGTCTGTCTTTTCAATGTTCAAATTACTAGGTTTGGAGCTAAAGAGATGACTCTACACTTAAAAGTACCTACTGCCATTGCAGAGGTCCCAAGGTTAGTTCCTACTATTTGTGTCACATAACATCTACTGCTTACAGCTGCATCTCAAAGGAGTCTCATGTACTCTGCTTGTCTCCACAGGCACCTAGACTAATGTGCACACATACTTACACAAAATTAAAAATAAAACTGCATCGTTAAAAATCATGAAGTTACTGATTATCTGTCATGTTATCAGTAAGAAAATTAGAACTCATAATTAGACTTTTCATTTTGATCTTCTAGTGGGTGGGAACAGGTCTTAGAGTTTACTCTTTACTGCTCTGTAGAGAACAGTATTTAGAGTGGGTCTGAAGTAAATTAGCTTGTCTAGAACATAGTCTTTATAAAATATATTCTCCTAGGACAGTAACATCCCACCTCAGCATCACCTTGTAAATGTGTCATGTGTGTTTGCATATGCATGTGTGTGCATGTGTATGTGTGTATTTAATGTATATTAACATCTGTAGTAATATTACTAATTATTTACTAATATACCTGTGAGTGTATACAATATATTCTTTTTCTTCCAACAGATTGCCCATGCAGAACTCATTTTACGTTAATTATTTTACTATCCCCTACACTTAGACAAGAGTTTGCATGTAATTGATATGAAGGATTTCTGAAAGAAATTTATGTAGTATAATCTAATCAGGGCTTAAGATATGAAAGAAACCTAATCTTAAATACCAAGTGACAAACACTCATCTTGGTCTTAGAGGCATCTACTTTGATTGGCAGTTTTTAAGATGGTTGTGTGATTTCTCACCCTCTTGCCATCTTAGAATATTTATAAAATTGGCTACAGTGCTGTGTTCCTATAAGGGCATAACTAATGCCATACTATTATTTGTTCATCTTTATGTGTAGATGCCTTGGACAGTTTTATTTTATTCTACAGTACAAATATTCACCCCTTTAGGGTTATATTCACTTGCTTCCCAACTGTCTGACCTAATAGAGTATAAATATCAACACCATGTGAGTTACATTTCCATATCTTGGAATTCAGTGAGGAACAACTTAGGGCCAATTGCTCTCAAAGTTACTTAGATTTTCATATAGGGAACCTGGTGAGAAGGGAGCAAAGCAATAAATTAGAAATAGGTTCTTTGCAAGCATAACAGGTAATAAAATCCTGTGTTTTAATGTAGCTCTTGAGCATGGAGAGAGAATGCATCATGCAAAATTACTACAAGTAAAATCTCTATCATCCTGAGTCACACAGAGGCAGGAATAAATATGGATGTTAATGACTGATATTTTTCTAGGTTATTTGGAGAAAACAGATCTAATTATAGATAAGTAACAGGTGAAATTGATACTGTGCTCTTTTAGACCATGGGAGAGACATAGGTTGCTTTCTGAGTAAGATGGAAAAATTGGCTTGAGAGAACTTATGTGGCGGAATGATATCATTTGACTTGGGATTTAAGCAAATAATTTTTGTTGTTCTCTGGAGAACAATGGTTCAAAGGGTCCAAGCAGAGAGAAGTCTACAACTAGCCTAGGAAATAAGTGATGGTAGCTTAGCAGAGGTTAGGTGACCTTGAGTGTGTTCCCTAGACTAGCCTTGTCACCATGCCCTGGGTGTTCCTCTAGCTTTCAGTAATGGATATTTGAGTGATAGACAAGACAGAAAATTCCTAGTTAAAAAAAGCCTTCGGGGAAATGCTAGCATTCTCCAAAGGTTTATAAAAACAACTCTAAGGTATTCTCAAATTTCAGGGTGGTAGGAAATGGACATCTTATTCCTATGCATTAAAGTCAGGGCTAAGTGTGTTGACAGATAGTTATAAGACCCAAATATAAACAAATCACTTCTGAGTCTTCTCTTGTTGTTTGTGTTTCTTTTATAAACTACCAAGTTTAATCCAGTTGCTAGGTGGTGAAATTTATGGAAGGAACAGTTAAGATGGGATCATTTGAATTCTAGGTGTGTGCATAGCAGTGTGTTTTAAATAGAATGGTCAGTTGAAGTGGATACTGAAGCCTCCTGTCTTTCTGTAATACATCTCTTTAAATTCTTGTATCTACACTGATATATTGCTCTATTGGATTTCTGTACTCACGAAATGAAATTAAAAGAAGACCTATAGAGAGTAGAGAACTAACTTTCCAGGGCAGCATTTTTAAAATTAGTTCAAGAAGAAAAGTGAATCCTTCACATTTTCCCAAGACAAATTCCTGCAGTCTGTCATATACTGTGGATCACCTAATAGAATATCTTAAATGACTAAGTATATTTTAATGAGCCAAGAAATTAAAATCATCCCCTTATTACTTGGAAAGACAAAGATGTCACAAGCATCTCATATCCTTAGGTAATACTCTATGTCGATTTAATAGCTCACTGAGGGCCTGGCTTGCTTTAGAGAAGCAGAGATGGCATTTTAATGGAGAAAAAACCAAGAATATCAACAGTATGTCTCACATCAACCCTGTCAAAATTTCCTCAGCCTAATTTGCACCAGTTAATTTAATTTTGATATACCAAGGCTCAAAATAATATTGTCCTCTTATATGTCCTCACCTTTTATATAATTCATGTGGTCGTATCATACTTCATGTTATCTTCCCTATCCTTTGTTTAAAATACAGAAGGTCTTCCTATTAAAAGTATCAAAATTCACTTGCTTTCTCAACCAAAAACTTGCCAATCTACACGGAAAGAACATGAGCACCGTTATTTAAAATTGGTTCTTAATTAAGTGTAGATATTTAGTTCTGTACTCACCTTTCATTTTGGTATGTTTAGAAGATACGGCAGAAGTGTCCAACTTTTTAACTTTGCTGCACAATGTCAAATAATGCTTATGCTATAGAATTGCACAGGTGAGTTACTCTGAAAACCCCTTATAATATTGTAAGCTTATAGTTTTGTACGGGGCTGTATTCATAGCTATCCTATGATGCATATGTTTCACATCGTGAAGACTAGATTCTTTTTAAGAGTTTCAGATATGGCAAATGTAGAAGAGTTGGAAAGCATAGTATGTTAAAAGTTAATTATTCCAAGTCTGTTAGAAATGGAGCAAAACTCTGAGAGCTAAAAGAAGGCTTGTCCTCAAACTAAGGAGTTGAGTCTAGCACACTAAAGCTAAATTGAGTATTTTTGGGCCCTGAGACCAAATATCTACTAATAACTTAAAGAAGGGAGTTCATTGCATTGTCTTCTGGTTTGAAAGGTTTTGATTCATGTCCATTTTCCTGTGTGTTTCTGAGCCTATTATGACACAGAACACCCTGAGAATGTATGTGGAGAAGATATTTTTTTATGTCATAGTGAATACCAAGCAGAACAGGTGGAATATAGGAAGGGAGGCAGGGAAAGATGTAGCCAACATTCCCTTAATAACCCGCTTCCCTTAGCTACACTAGCTTTCTACTTTTTATCTAATTCAGCACTGCTATTATATTATAATATTAACCCATGTATTAGGCATGCTATCAGGAACTAGTTGTTTACAAAAAAAAATAAATAAACCCTTATAGTGACATCTAGAGCTGTGCTTTACTAACGCATAAAGTGTTTAATAGTCCAGTTATATTGGCAAATAATGTTGACCATCACGGAGATTAACAGTATTTTAAGACATGAGTCAAGACAAATTATTTGAATATGGAAACTAACTGTGCAGTTCCTAAAATATGTTTTTTTAGTTGTTTGAATTCATAAGGCCCATTTTCACCCACTAGAAATGTCATTATACTTTAAATATAAAAAGTTATGTGTCAGATATGAGCAACAATATGATTGTGTAGGTAATAAAGCATACAGTTAAAAAACAAAGTTATTGCCAACACTGAGCTTTTCTGATGTGGCCGTGAGTTTGAAAGAAAAGGTCTGTTCACCCCTGGGTTAAAACTTTCTAAACCTGTGTCTCTGACGATATAGATATAGTTGTGTTTCTAACATATACTCCACATGTGTCCAAATGATGTGCCTGGATCTTTGAATCCTCAGTCACTTGTGCCTGTGAATGAGAGTTTTCTATGATTTTGTCCACACTTAGATTTGCTCTGTGTTGCATTAATTTGGCATTCTCTTCATAAAGAACAGCTGGCTTCAGAGGGTGATGTTTCAGAGTTAATTCCTTCCTCTTGGTGTTCCTCCCTTAGAAGGCCTAGAACTGTCAGTTCTTTTTTTTTTTCCATTCTATTTTTTTTATTGGATATTTTATTTACATTTCAGACTCATCCCCTTTCCCCCTTTCCCCTCCCTAGAAAATCCCTATCCCATGTCCCCTTTTCCATTTTGCTTTTATACAATTTTTTAAAATGTTAGTCAAAGGCTTTATAAGTTTGGTAATGCTCAGTCAGAAGTGTAACCCAATACTCAGTCTAGATATATCAACTATCTTTGACTGATGGAGACACATGAACATCTGCCTCCATGTCCCCTCCCCTCTTTCTCTCTCTTTCTCTCTCTCATCACCTAGCTTCTCCTGTCCTTCTTTTGCACCAAGATTCAAGAATGATGTTGACTGCAAAGGACAGAAGATACATATGCTTTGTTGATCACTTTCTTGTTCTTTGGTCTTTTCTACCTCTTTAATAAGAATAAATATGGTTTCAAGTTTAAAAAGAAATATGCCCAAGTGTGATGGTGTCAATATTCTTTTTCCAATGTTGATCTCTTAACCTGTGCTATGGAACTATGAATGAGAAAGACTTGATTTTTTCATTTTTCAAGAGTCTTGGGGTTTCTGATATTTTACACATAGACTAACACTAAAGTACTAGATAATTTTTATAAAAAACATTAGAATAATGGTGAGTATTCCCTTTCAAAGAAAACAGCATATTAGTGTTCTGTATGAACTCTATTAATTTATTTGCCAGAATATTTTTCTATAGTGTATACACTGTGATCAAGAGCTACATGAGTCTGTGCTCTGTCTGCACATTTTGTAGATATTATTTTAAATAGAAATATGAGAATGAAAACTAAGGTATATTTGGTGTTTGCTTATAAAATTATGAATTTAAAACTGCAAGGTCAAAATATTAGATTACTGTGTCTTTAAGTTTATTTATATTAGGACAGAAGCAAATAGTTATAGCTGCCATGTTGTATACTTAGGGGGTTCAAAACTGAAAGTATTACATTTTAATATTAAGAAATTCTTTGTTTTGGGCTCAAGAATTATTTTATGAGATAATTTACTCATATTGAATCAGTATCATGACTCTATATGAGCCATGGTGGGTCCAGAAAATTTTTATTAAGCCTTGTAATGAAGATCGGGAGGATGGTGTTGGGGAGATAAGTAAACCTTTAAAATCTGACCTTCTAAGTATTGGACATAGAAGTTATTTATCAAGTTCCCTCTCTCCAATGTTGGGCATTTTGACTAAAATCATTCTCAATGAGTTCTTAGAGTCTCTTACCTCCCAGGTTTCTGGTACTTTCTAAAGAGTCCCCAGTTGTTGGGATTGTTTCAATAGTATTACAAGGTGTGGTCTTCTTGGAGGAGATTTGTCACTAAGGATGGCACTCATATCTGCAGCCTGATAAAATCCAATGAAGGAATATAAAGCCAGAGTTTTACCGTTATTCCCTCATAATTTTGTTCACAGAATATAACATTGCAAGCACTGTCATATGTCTATACTCTGCGTTTTATATACTTCAGTATGGAGATGAAAGGGGAGAGGGTTTTTATTCATTCATCATAAAAATTTTTCAGAGCAGTTGGTCTTTTAGATGGACTATAAGGATCTGCAATGCTAGTTTTACTAAATTAATTATTTTGTCTATAATATACAAATGAGACCTTGCCTAGTGATAGTAAAGTGATTATGTCAGTGTGAAATGGTGATGTATATAAATCAAGCATCGCTCACTCTGCAAAACCATGGAATAAAAAAAGTACGTTTATAGATATACTGGTTTGAATTTTCTCCTATTTAGAACTATATCTTTGAGAGAGACAATTTTATTTCTGATCTTTCATTTTTCTAAAGAGAAATGTCCCCTAGTTACCAATAACAGTGGGACTTTGAATGTAGAGTCTTTGGTGTTGATCTTGTGGATGAGCCCTAAATTAGAATTTTTTTTGTCAGTGCCACAGGTTTAAGCACACTTTCTCTATTTTGGGGTCACAGTCTGACTATCCCATTGATAGTGTGTTTGCCGAAAGGGGAGCTTGCTAAATATATGGGAAATATATGGAACACATTGCCATGCGCAAATGACTCAAGTATATAATGAATTGGAAGCTAGGAGAATCTTTAAGTCATAGCATCTTCAAGAAGACATCTAACATATACGATGGTTATAAGAATTAGATAATTATGTGGAATTATATGGCAGCAATGGTACATTATGAATGATTAATATAGTTCAGCAGCTAAGGGATGTGTTGCCAACCCTGATGACTTCAGCTTGGTATACCTGGTCTCACATGGTTAAAACAGAAAATCAACTTCCTCAATTTTTTTCTGACCTATACACATGTGCCCTGATATGCACTTTTGCATATGTGCATAAACATATGATGACATACATACACACACACACATACACACACATACACAAACACACACAGAGTTATGAAAATAAATTTAATTAAAGAAAAAATGGCACATTAAAATATTTAAAATAAACTAAGAACAACCTAGATCTATCTTCCTCCCAGTGATGGCTACCTCTGTTAGAACATGATCATAGGGGCTGACAATGGCTAAATGAGTCACTTCAGAAAACTCTTAGCTAGAATTTCTCTACTGAATTGCAATTCAGTTACCATTGGGGTATTTTTAGTGTTCATTCTTTGTACCTATAAAAGTTTCCCAAAGCTACAGGGTAGTCCATACAATCACTGAGTACATTGCTTTACCAGTAGAACTGGTAGGAACAGTCAGAACTTTTGGTTCAGGTGACAGCACACTCCAAAGCACCCATCTTTAGTACCTTTTATGTTAGGCTTTAAAGATTGTTTCTTATAGTGACTCATAGAACACTATGAGTGTTTGCAAAAATAATTTGCTTGACATTATAGATGGTTCCTTCTCACTAGTTTGCTAAAAGTGACATCTCAGAAAGTTATGTGTGAATGCATGCACACAGCCTTTTAGAGGTCAAACCTCTACAGTTATGTGTTCCCATAACTCAGGAGACAAAGGCTAAATTCTTCCAACCAGAAACAAGTTCCAGTTACAACAACTGCTTGTGCACTTTTCCTCACTTTTGGTTTATGTTCTCAGCTTTCTAACACTTTTGGTTAAAAGCCAATCTTTGGGGAAATTCCAATTTCATTTGGTGGAGAGATTTTATTTTGAACAGTATGCAAGCAGTTCTTCAGGAAATCCAATTGTACCATGGATAGCATAAAGTCTATGGGAGAGAAAATAGGATAAATAAATATTATAAATAAAACATCAAGTCATAAAATCAATAAAGAAGGTATAAAAGTATAGACTTACAGTATTATGTGGTTTTCATACATTGGCTGCAGGGTTTATGTAATGGATTGTTTTCTATCTCTAGTTTCTTTGCCTTAATTTTCCAAATAGACAGTGAATAGATATTCTCTCTCATCTTATTGTGTTCATTCAGCCAGAATGCTGACTGGAATCAGCGATACATTGCGTGTGTGCATGCACGTGTGCACACCCACACACACATATGTGTGTGTGTATATGTGTATATATGTGTATGTGTGTATATATATATATATATATATATATATATATATATGTGTGTGTGTGTGTATGTATATATGTATATGTGTGTATGTATATATGTATATATGTGTATATGTGTATATGTATATATGATGTGTATATGTGTATATATGTATATGTGTGTATATATGTATATATGTATATATGCATATATGCATATATGTATATATGCATATATGCATACATGTGTATATATATATCTGTTTATCTGTATATATAAAATGTGTGCATTTTATAATATATATTATATATAGTAAATTATTTTTAAATAGTAATTGAAGCAGAATATTAAAGATAAAGTTAGCGGTCCTTGCCATAAGCATTGAATGACATGCTCCAAAAGGAGAGCATCATTATCCTTGTAAAAGATCTTCTTGAAGTGGTTATTGCTAGATCTTGCATTTATATTAGAAAGATAGCAATACCATATGAGCTGGCATTTAAGAAGTGTTTTTAGTGAGTTCTGTGAGTTCACTCTGATTAAAGTAATGACAGTACCAAGGCTAACCCCTTAAATGTTGAATTAAAGCTGGATTGTAAGAACTGTGCACTCTCTCCAAAATAGATGTGAGAAACTGGAATGCAGACTGGTGAGTTAAGCATGCACTTTTGCTGGTGTGGTGGTCTGTTTTCTTAGACAGTGAGCAGTCACCAAGAAGGATGAGCTGAAGACTGTGACTCAAGGATGGAGTTGTCTGGAACTTCTCACCTTACCAGAAACTATGAATGGAATATGGTCATGCAGGAGTGGATTTGAGAATAAGACACTGGCCTGGGTCTGGAAATAAAGATAAATTTCTAGAATGTGATATTCATTCAAAATACAAGAATATGCCCAAAAAACCAGTGTTATCAGAGGCCTCTGGCACTCACACACTAAAGATTTTGACCAATTCGCATGTAGTGCTGGTAGCTACCTAATTCTTTATTATTGCCTAAATTCGCACACTGTTCAAATACAAAATATTTTTACATTAGTGTGACTAGAGAAATGGCATTTTCTTTTTCAAGGCTAGGAAAAAAGATATGATTTCATCAGCCCATAAGGAGAAAACTCTTTTTTCTCCCATTTTGATTTTCTCCAAAAAACTCAGACTAGACTAGGAGCCAATGATAAGTAGTCAAATTAAAGAGAGCAGAAACTTTGGGAATTAGGAAATAATCCTCTGTCTCTGTGGGCTATTAAGGAAGGCAGTCTCAGCAATGAGACTTTGATGTACGGAAGAAGACAAGCTTACCTTCTTAGAACAATGTCTTAAGCTATTAGGAAATCAGATCCTACGGTCCAGACTTGTCAAATAATTAAGAAAATTGTATGAAGGTCAGAAACAGACAGTCTGGCTGAGCATTAAACCTTTGAGTTTAACTGAACAGCATAGTGAGAGTATCTGTAGTGGTCTTTTACCCAAATGCATTTAACACAGTGTATCCATAGTGGGCTGCTGGCCTCAAGGTATTCACAGGACATATTTTTTTAGATTAGAACATTCCCTGTTATTTGAACTGTGTAAAATTTAATATACATCAAAAATTTTGAAGTAGGGATAGAACAATTTTACACATTAATCGTCAAGAAAAAGATTTTTGGTCCCAGCAATGATGTATCTTAAAACCTTAGGATAGAGTGAGTTGAACTCTTCAACTGTTAACATGAAGACCTACTCTTGAGATTTAAAAATACTCTGTTTCTCAGGGGATGTGAATCATCACAGAAGATACCAAAAGCATAAGACAGCATTTCTATTATTTGATATAAGATATTTGTGATTTTATTCCAACATATCACATAAAATGCCTGGTTACTGCCTGCAAATGCCATTATACAGTGTCTCCTGGTGTGTTTATGCTAGCCCGTTCTGAGCACTCCTCTATGCTGCAGGCATCATGAAATGACCTTTTTGGCAGCATCTGCTCCCTTTTGAATTTGTGTTCCTTTCCTGAGTGCCATTATCTCATTAAATCATTTATGTACAGGAAGAGAGATGCTGCAGTGAATGGTAAAACCTCACCATTTGTTTTTGATATCCTCCACCTTTTTTTTTTTTAACAAATGCATTTGGAGTAAGATCTATATAAATAACTTAATTAAAGTCAGACATTTAATGTTAGGGATGAGTGTTTTTGACATGATGTCATAGATGGAGTTTAAAACTTAGAGTGATTTTAAAGCCCTGAATTGCAAAAGCTGATTTCTGACACTTTGTGCTTCCTAGGAAGCTGTTGTTTTCCCACAATGTAGTAAAGCCTTTTCTCACTTGTTATTATTGTCATATTCTCTTAAGTCACATAACATCACTTTCCTGATGACATTTACTTCAATATTTTTTGCATAGAATAGAGGGTGACTTGATTATTTATCCTGTAGATTTCCTTTAAGCCATAAGGTAAAGGGCTTGGATGGCATGTGTAATCAGAATCACATCACCAGCTTATGAAATATGTTCACTGATGACTCATTAACTACCTCGAGGACAAACTTCCCAAAAAACATAGTAGCTTATTTGATCATATGTGTGTCATAGTCGATATTCCTCCTATAAATTTGTAGCAGAAGTTTGAGTTACAACATCTCAGTTTAATCCTAGACCCATTACTTATTAATTTTATGATGTCAGGCAATTAATCTTTCTGTATTTTAGTTTGCTTGTCTATAAAATGATTTATTGGTGCATTTAATTAGACAATTGATGTTAAATGGCTAAATGCTGGTTGTCAGTGAGCTTTCCCAATTAGAGATTCTTGTTTGTTTATTATTGCTATTTTCAGTTTTAATAATAATTGAATTCAGGTCTTTAATGAGATGATGAGACACTTGGGATCCTGAATTAGTCTACAGGCTCAGAAAATAATTTCCTTATCAAAACTCTTAATATTTTAATACATGACAGAAGCTATGGGTATAAAAATTTTCAGAAGTATTTGTTGTTAACCAGAAGAAAGGACCCTCCCACCTGTCTTCTAACAGGATGAATCAGTAAATGAGTGTCTCATTTATATCTGACTTGAGAGTCAAATACAGAACATGGCCAGTCACTTTTTTCCACTTAGAGACCTCAGATATTCAGATATTTTAATAATCCTTTGGGCATTTGAAGATCAGTTTGGTAATAAATTGACTTTCCAGAGTCCAACTCATAAGCAACAATTAAGAATGTATTTATTGTAGATTTGATGCATATATATATATATATATATATATATATATATATATATATATCCTTGGTATAAGTTTTCACATTTGTCCTTGCGTATGTATATTTGTGTGCATGTATGTGTGTGTTCATGTGATGGGGTATGATGATGTCTATATGTGTTTTCATGCATATGTGTGCACATGCATGTGGAGGACAAAAGGAAATTTTCAGTGTCCTTCCTCAGGAATGCCATGTATCTTCTTTTGAGGTAGGGTCTCACATTGGCCTGGAGCTTGACAATTGAGTTAAGCTGTCTTGCTAGTGAATTCCAAAAATCAAACTGCCTATTCTTCTATAGTACTGGTGTTATAAGAGCAGGTCACTATGCCTGACTTTTTTTCCCCCATAGGTTCTAAGAATTGAATTAAGGTCCTCATGCTTGAAGGAATTCACTTGACCTACTGAGCTATTCCCCTCACCACTCTTACATATTTTTTATCATGTGCAGTATGGTTCATTGTGCCTGCATCACTGGTTTCATTTAAGTTGGCCAAGCATTTCCTAACATGGTTTCTACCACCTCCAAATTCAAGCCTCTTACAAAGCTTGCTGACAAACTCTTTAAATATATATATATATATATATATATATATATATATATATATATATATATATATGCACATATATATGCATATGTGTGTGCTGTTGTATCCATGGGTATGTATGCCACTGCATGTATGTATACTCATGAATATACGTATATTTATTGAAGCAAAAAGATTATTATACAATTTGATAAAGTTGCCTGTAACTTTTAAGATTAAGATACTGAAATACAGAGAGTTTCATACTGAGTTTTTATTTATGTATTTTACTTTGTATTTTTTTACATGTGGAACTCGCTTTCTACCCCCTCTCTTTCCAGCCCCTCCGCTGCCTCCTTGTCCTTTCTCCATATAGCACTTCCCCATTTCTACTTAGAAAAGGGCAGGCCTCCCATAATATAAACCAGCCATGGCATATCAAGTTGCAGTAAGACTAGGGACTTTCTCTTCTATTAAAGCGGTTTGGGTGACTTTTAAGAAACCCATGTTAAATACTTGTCAAGAAAATGGGGCTACCTAGGTTATCATATTGGAAGTAGCATGAGTAGTAAAATCTAACTAGAGGGCATGATATCAGTCTAATCAGTCAATAATCAGGACACTCCACAGGATGAACTCATATGTATAATTTTTGGATACATACTAATTAGGTGGTTTGAATGAATTTATTTTCATTTTGTTATTAAATTTTTAACTAAAATTTATTTAATTATTTACTTTCCAACTCTCTTTGTACATGTTTGATGGAATTATTGAAGGGGTTACAATGAAAATTTATTAATATCTAGATAATAAAATACTAGCAGTAGGATGCTAGGTGTACAGGATTGCTGAACATTAATAATTTCTGTTTTGCCCTTAGAGAGCTGACAGGTGAGTGAAGAAACAAATAAACACTTAACAAACAAATATACACTTAAGATAAAATCAAGTAGAAGTCACAGATATCCTATTATAGAAATCCAAATCTGGTAAAATAAAGAGAACATCTAAATTAGAGGTAACAAGCACAATTAATATCACTATAGCATAATATCTACACCTCTAAGTATCAGGGAACATCACAGAAGCAGCAGCAGTTAAATTAATAAGATGCAGTTAATCAGAAACTCTGCTGCAAGGAAGTATCTTCTATATATGATAAGGAAGCTATGCCTATAAAATATAAATAACATGGTACCTTAAAGAAGACCTTTATAATGACAACATAAGTTGATATACCACTGCAGATCAAGGAAATCTCACTTGGACACATCACTAGATAAAGAGACAATGGCTGATGAGAGAGGGAGAATCAATTTTTTTTTCCAAAAATGAGCCCTGGATAGGTTTTCCAATTCAAAGTGGTCAGCTCTAAACACATATACATACAAACAACACTAATGGCGTACTACTGTAATTTATCAAAGCCATAAGGAAAACAATAATGTAGCAGGAGTGAGCACGAGTAAATCGAATCTACTATTTGAAATACTCCTAACCTCTATCTCTAAATAGATCTCCACCTGAGCTCTCCCTTGCCTCCAAATACAATTACCACAAACAGCTATACTCCTTAGCATTTGAACATAATATAACTATAGTCATAGGCTGTGGAGTTTATGTTTTGGTTCTGCTACCTCTGCTTGATATAATTTGGAACAAAACAATTAAACATGCTGAGCTTTCATTTCCTAATCTACAAGTGAGGAATAATAAAATATAGCCAACAATTATAATTTTGAAGAAAATGAATCAATGTATTTAAATCACTTAGCAAACAGAGTCTTAGAAGTTAAGTGTCAAAAAATTATGAGATTTCTACCTTACCAAGGTAGCTTCATCAACCCAGTGAGTCCTTAGTAAATGAGAAACATTCATTAATGTCTTATGAGTATGTGTTACAAACTGGAACTTCCTCTGGATAGCAGGAAAGTTGTTGGTTTTTTTTTTTTTTTTAAATTTCATGAATCTAGCAACCAACACTTATTATTTTAGTTTCTCGTGCTGTGTCAACTATATATTTCTGTTTCCAAATTAGCTATGTATTAGTAGAAAGGAAGCCAATGAAAAATGTTCATACCCCTCCTGACTTAGACTCAAAGCCAAGTAGAACACTGAATGTGTATGAAGACATTGAACACTAATAAAGCTAATAGTCTATTTCCTAAGCAGTGACTGTCAAGAAGGTGTTGGTGTGTCAACAAAGATAGTGGTGTGTTGTATCCACTGCTTCTATATCTTGTCCTGGCTCTAGCCTCAGCAGGCCCCAAAGCAATCTCTATTGCACTTTCTTCTCCTGTGGAGTCTACATGCCTTTCTTCTAAACACTTGAAGATAATACCAAACTCATCAACTAACCACTAATGAGTCCTAGTGTGAGCAGTACTCTAAAATAGAAAAGAAGCGGGTCTGCTAAAGTTATCACTGTAATAAGAAAACTCTCATTAACTTTATGAAGTGTTATATTGGACCACATATTCATTTCTCACATATCCATACCCTCTTGCACTTTATACCCTTGGCAACACTGAAGTCTTCTGTGATGTTACCAAAACTTCCTAGTTGGAAAAGTCTATGCCCACATATCCCAATCTCTCCATTCAGGCTTTATTTTTACTGTGTCTCATCACCATTGTAGTGTTCATCATCAGTATATGGCAGCTAAGATGGCGCAGTATAGTGGCTTTCCACCACCCATTCCTTCAAAGAGATTCAATAGCTCCCAGTTGGTTTCTATAAGTTAAAATTCATTGGGGCAATGACTAAAGAGAACAAGTGCTAGGTGTGTGAGCATGCAAGTTCACCCGAACCCTAGCAGTCAGGAGATTTATCTACTAGAGGACCATCTTGACTACTGTATATGGCTATCTCAAATAAACAAATGCAAAGTGCTGTATCTAAACCTAGATCTATTAAAATGAAAATAAGAGCTTAGCTAGCTTTAAAATCTGATTTATTTACTTGCAATGACATAACATTCTCATAAATCCTCTAGTTGCTTCTAGGGTCATTTTATTATAAGCCAAAGAATAATGTTGCCACTTTAAAAGGCCCATTTTGACTGTTACTGCTTTTCATCAACTTGACACAATCTAGAATCACTTGGAGACAAAACTCTAGAGAGTGATGCCTGTGAGAATTATTTTGATTTCATTAAGTGATGTACGAAGATGTATCTTATCCATCAGCAGGACTCTTCCCAAGACAGTGAATTCTGATATAAAGTAGAAGGAGCCAGATGAAAGCTTCTTGACTGTAGGGTAAGATGACTGGATGCTTCAACCTTCTGCTGTATTTCTGCCTTGATTTCCCCACCATGATGGACTGTATCTTGAAATATAAACCAGAATAAACATTTTTCTCCCTTACACTGCTTCTGTGATATTGTTCTATCACAGCAACAGGCAAAATAAACTTAGACATCATCGGCCCTGAAATTTAAAAGCAGCTTTGATGTTTTTTTCTCACCTGTGGGTTAATTGCATAAAGTGCTTGCCACACTTATACAGCCTACCAAACAGAAAAGACATGTTCCTGAAAGGTGAAAGTATCTGTTCTTAATTTTTGGTTTTATCTCTGGTAAGACTATAATTATGGCTTGAATGAAGAAAGCTGTTAGAAAATATTTTAGGTGTTATTTTAAAAAAAGATATTTAAGATGGAAAAGAAACACATGAAGCCACATCAATTTGTTTGTAGAACAAGGGAGAGTCACAATCTGTTGTGGCTACTTGGAGAATTGGGTTATACAAACCACACATTTCCTACTGCAGAAAAAATGAGACCTGGTATGCATATAGATTAGATAAACAATGGTTTATTTTGCCCACTAAGAAACAGCCTATATGCAAAATTATATTTACATAACTGACAAACATCATGCCTGGTTGACATGGATCCGATTTTATTCTAGAACTTGCCATGAACCTTTAGCATTTCATCAATAGTAATCTCTAATCACTTTAGGCTAAGGTGCTTTTCTTAATACTAAGATGTTCACGTGTACCTGGAATTGCTTAATGATTAATGCCACCTTATAGTAGTAAATCAGGCCTCTGGTTTGAGTATGTGATATCTCCAACAGGGTTATATATCATTCATCTGAAGATATTGAAAATTTTAGGAAGGAGAACATGGTTGAATGTAATATGTCAGTGAGGACAAATGCCCTTGACAGAGTATCTTGCCTTTAGCCTCTTCCTATCACCTGTTTCTTGGCTACTATATGAGCAGTTATGCCTTGGCCCCATGCCCTTTTGGCTTAACGTTCTGTTTTATCACAGCCAAAACAACCATGCTAAATCCCTGTGGACTGAAACATGAACCAAGATAAATATTCTCTTGTGTAATTTATTATTGCCAGATATGTTATCATGAAGAAAATATCTAAAATGCTTAGTAATTCAATAAATGTGCTAAGTACAGACAACACATTAGTCTGAAAGACATTAGATTACTTCATTGCATATATATATGCAATTGTATATGGATATATTTATATATGTATGACCATTTAAACATTGATATATGTCTCTCTGTGTGAGAGATAAATCCATATGGTCTGTCTTCAGTGTAAAGTGTGCTTAGAGATCATTACAGTTAAAGATAAGTAGAGGTTCAAGCTCTGAGGCATGTGGTTCCTTCTCTGGTTACATCTGGCCCTGCTTTCTCAGACCTCAGAGAGTTGGTATGTTATTGGTAGTCTGTTTAGTGACTGAGAATATGATCAAGGAGAAGTCTCAAGCCCCAAATTATTCATTAAAAAACTCTCAAGGACCTAAAACAATAAGCTAAATAATTCTGGAAAGCGACAAGTACTAGCCTGTAAAAGAAGGAGGAAGGATTTACAAAGATCAAGCTATTATAGATCAATACTTTAAAGGTATTCTCTTGAGCCATATAGTACACTGGACATTTGTGCCTTTCCTCAGTGCTGGCATCCCATCCCAGTTCGTATCTTATAAACTGCTTTGTTGCATTAGTCTCTTAAATTTATTATTTTCAGCATATATATATATGCTGAATATATATATATATATATATATATATATATATATATATATATATATA
>JANHMN010000008.1:46091028-46123901 GCA_030674055.1 Rhabdomys pumilio
TATATATATATATATATATATATATATATATATATATATATATATATTCTTGAGACACATCTATTTACTCTCTTCCTAAACCACAGAAGGTGATATTCACATATTCAATTCTTAAATATTTAATACAGAAGTAAAAATGGAGTACAGGGCCAGAATTGGCATTCTTTTTGTTTTAATTGGATATTTTCTTTATTTACATTTAAAATGTTATTCCTTTTCCTGGTCCCCCAATCCCCTCAGAAACCCCTTACCTCAACCCCTGCTTCTGCTTAGGGTGTTCCAATACCCACTCACCCACTCCCGCCTCCCTGCCCTGTCATTCCCTTACACTGGGGCATCGAGCCTTCGCAGGACCAAGGGGCTATCCTCCCATTGATGCCTGACAAGATCATCCTCTGCTACACATGAGGTTATAACCATGGGTCCCTCCATGTGTACTCTTTGGTGGTTTGTGATTCTCATTTCTTTAAGATGCATGTTGAAGTAAGATCATGGTGAAATTGTATGTGCTTGTGAGTAGCATGCATGCTTTTTGGAGTAGCTCTGTGAGCTTGAGCTCAGCATTTCCTGAAACTGTGTTAATTGGCACCCCTGTAGATATTTTAGAGCTTGATGCAGATTCCTAAGGGGTACATTGCCTTTTTTTCCACAGAAGGCAAATTGTACAAAAGCAAGATGTTTTATTGAAACAACAAAATCTAGGTAGTTTTTTTGTAGTCACAAATGTCAAGTGATAGTAAAATCCATGTCAGAGATTAATCTTGAGGAGTGTGGTATGGAGTGAGGAAAAGGGAATAAAGCTTGAGATAAATGAGATTTAAAATTCTAGAATTCTTAGGTCTTAAATGAACAACTGTATGAGTTTTGGTAACAGTTGACCTTTATAAACCAGTGCATTCATCAATAAATGAAAACTTTCTATCAACACAAAGTTTCTTCCTATTTTCCCTATCAATTCTCCCTTGTAACAAGGCCAACAATGCTCTCATTTTTATCACAATGGATTCACCTTCACTATTTTTGAAATTTTAATAAAGATATAGTATATTAGGCACATTTATAATTGATGTACCAAAATAATTTATGAAGGCAACTTAATGAAAGAAAGAAGTATTTATCTTGGGTTACAGCCCCAGTAGACACTGGGTATCATGTCAGGGAGTCATGGTATGGGAAGGAGAATGATAGATAATATTGCATGTATATGTATACTCAGTGAGCACAGAGTGGTGGGTGCTTGTAATCTGCCTGATTTCTTTGTTTTTATTCACTTCATAACATTATATCATGGAATGTGGCCATCCATGTTTGTAATGTGTCTTTATATTTCAATTAACTGAGTCTAGAAAATTCCTCAAAAACACAGCTACAAGATTGCTTCTGTGGTGATTCTAAATCTTGTCAAGTTGGAAATCAAGGTTAGCTCTCACAGGGAGTAACACATTCTGTCCTTTTGTGTCTAGATTATTTCTGTTGACCTTATGCCTTTATGATTCATCTCCATAGTTGAGATTATTATGTTTGTTCTATCCATTGCTGAGTGGCATTATGTCCTATAATATATCCCAATTTATTTATATTATTCTCAACTGATGGACATGTATGAAATTTTCAGGTTTAGTTCATTACAAACAAATATATTTTAACATTGCAAATGCACATTTACAAATGATTTGTTAAACACACTAATTGTGGTTGTTTTCTTTTTCTTCTCCTCCTTCTCCTTCTTCTTAATCTTCCTCTTCTTTCTATCGTCCTGTTCATTTTTTCTGCCTGTGATATTCACAGGTGTGTGCATTTGCCTGTGTACCTCTTTGCAGGGTTAGAGAAACATATTGAGTGACTATTATGTCATTCTCTATCTTACTTATTCCTTTGAGAAATTGTCTCTCACTAAACTTGAAGATGACCAGTAAGATCCTGGGATTTTTTTCCATCTTTGCCCTCAGTGCTAGATATTGAGGTTATAAGACCCACAAGATCACATTTGTTTTTTTTATATCTGGGTACCTGGAATTCAAACTTAGATCCTTTTACTTATACAGCAAGCAATGTTAAAAAAATGATCCATCCTCAAGCCCAGTATATGCTGTTTTTCCTTGGCAATCACTTAGGCATAGAATTGCTGGAACTTAGGGTGGCTTTATGCTTAACTCTGTGAAATATTCTAAACTGTTACTAAAATTAGTCATATTGTCCCCTTTAAAGAATTTGAGAGTTGTTTCCCATACCTGCTTTAGCTCCTGATATTTTCAGCCTTTTTAATATTTACCTTTTACATGGGTGTACATTTATATTTCATTTTGAATCTAACCTGACACTTTGAAGATCACATATAAATATATAGCTTTCTTATTTCTTTGACACTTTGTTTGCGTGGAGGATATGTTTATATTTTCTCCACATGTTGTCACATTTTAAGAACACATATAGATGAAATTGTGTCTCTGTTTTGTTCTTAGTTCATCTTAGGTTATAGTAGGCTTGCATGTATAAAATTTTTATGAAGAGGTCTGCCATTTTTATTAACATAGTCCATCAGAGCTTTTAAACTTTCACTGGCTTCCTGTTTTGTCTTCCCTTAGTCAATTAAGTATTCTTTAGATTGATGTCAGGTTTCTTGGCTAAATCATTTTCAAAATTTTTTGTTTTATCATCTAATGTAAATGTATGGACCTTTCTAGGGACAGCCATCTGTACTTTAATTCATAACAGTTTATTCAGAGATAATAATGTGTTAAATCATATAAAAGTTGTAAAGAATAAAGCTATTTAACTCAGCTCTGTGTTATTGCAGCCAAGTATTTTTTATTACACGTCTCATAATATGTTCAGATTCATTTACCCAGCATCCAGTTACATTTTCCTATACTTAACAAAAAATGATTTTTTTAAACTCTCTTGTTTATCATTTTACTGTATATTCCTCTGAACCTGAATGAAGCTTACCTTGAAGTTTCATCCAGGTAACTCTGTTTCTGGAAGATTTTCTTGGCCTTAACTTGTCTAGTTCTGTACAGTTTTGTGTATCTTTGTACTCACTTTCTCCAAAACCCTAGATCTAGAACCCAGGGTAACAATTTAATCTCTAAGTATTGGAACATTGTGGTCCCATCATGTGATGGTGGACATTTGTTGCTGATGAGAAGTCTGTGCTGCAAATGTAGTATTTATTGGTTTATAAAGTGCTGGTTTTCTTTGGCTTTTTTTTTTCAATTTTTACCCATTCTTGGGTTTCATTAAGCTTTCTTTATTATACATCCTTCTTGGTGTTTTCTGAAATTCCTAGATCTGTAGGTATAAATGTTTTTACATGAATTAAGGATGATGTATCTAGTGTTTCTTTACATCTTGTGTGTCTGGGGTGGGGAGGGAGGGAGAGAGTGAGTGGGGGAATTTTGTTTATTTACTCTGGAGATTCCAGTTAGAGACATCCTTGACTGATTGTCATGATGATCACTAAAGCTTGCCTATTACCCACATCAGATTTGTGATCTGATGTGATTAGAATTCTGAATTCTTTATTCCTGGTAGTATGTGAAAACTGAAGCTTTTGTTAGCTCTTATAAGACTTCCAGATAGTGTCTGCTGAACCAGTGATCTTTTGCTCAATCAAAGTTATCTGGGTTTAACTTGCCAAAAGATTATTCCAGGAATCTTGTGATTGCAGGAACCAGACATTACATCTCTCTGGTGTGATTGTTGCAGACTTTTGTGTCCAAGCAGTAACTTTGTATACTTTTTCCTTACTTTTATAATTTATTCTGTAATACAATATATATTAACCTTTGATCACAATGTTGTCTTATAATGATCTTTGGATGTTTTTCTGTCTCTTGTATTCCTTTTACAATGATAGTAGACTGTATGTATAATTAGATCCTGGGAACCAGAAACCACCAAGATAAAGATATTGCATTCAATGACATTGGGCTACACAGTCATTATTGTATTAACATTTGTTATTATAAGATTTTTAATATCAACATGGGCAATTTACCTTTGCATTATTTCTCCAGTTCTTTCATCTCCTCCCTATCGACTATCCTGTCTGTCTTCTGTGTCCTCTGTCATAATCATATGCTGTAATCCTAACTCCCAGGGTGAAAGTATTTGAAAATGGAATCTTTGGGGAACAATTAGGCTTAGATGAATTCATTAGAGTGAAATCAGCACCTTGTGAGAAGATATATCAGAGAAAGTATTTCCTTTCTTCTCCACCCCTCTCTTTTCTTGTCTTCCTGGTAGGGACACGCTGAGAAGTTAAACTACTACAAACAATAGAAAAAGAGGTTCCTTCTTAGAACTTGAAACAAAAAAACAAAACAACCTCACCAAAAACTAAACAAATCCACCACAAACAGAAAAGAACAAAGCTAAAACAGCTTTGTTATCTCACTTTACAACATCATAAAACTGTATGATTTGAAACAGTATAGTCAAGACATGATAACACATGGGAACAAAATGGAATGCCTAGATGTGAACGCAAATATCTGTAGCTACTCATTTTCCAGAAAGATGCTAAGAATAAATGGTGGGGAAAGGCTAGCCTTCAATATAAGATTAATTATACATGTGGAAAGATGAAACTAGACATCCTGATCTCCTACAAATTAGGAATATTATATCAAAAAGCAACAAAGACTTGAAAATAAGGTACAAAATCGCCAGAAGAAAGCCTAGGGATGAGCGTATGAGGACTTTAGAGTGCGTTAGCATTTCCTGGAGATGATCTCTAATGTTCAGGCTATAAAGCAGTAAATAAATAAATGATATTATATCAGGCTAGAAGGCTTCTGTATAATAAAGGGTATATCAACAAATTGGAAGGACAACCTATAAAATATTTGTTAATTGTTCAGACCACAAATAGTTAACATTCACAGTATACAAGGGATTCAAACAATTCTATTCAAAATAATAAACAATCAAAGGATAAATCAAAGCCAGTACTGTTATTGAAAGCAGCAATAACTCTAAATAAAGAAGCCACAGACACGGCTATCACATATGCACAAAAGATGTTGAATGTAATTAGTCATCAGAGAAATATACGTATTCTATTCACTAAAAACATTGATGTGATTTGCACTGTTATTGAAATATTTCAATTTGAAATTATGTTGGCATTTACAGTTACATTTCTTTATTATTCAAATTGTAAAACAGCCTCACATTAAAAGTTATGGAGTTCAGAAAAGCTATGTTTGAAAACTATATGGTGGCATTATAGTGCCCATCCAATAATTCTGATAGAATCTACTTACTTAATTTACCCATTTGTTTAACTAATGTTTACAGAGGGACAAGCTTTTAAGTGGCTAAAATGTATCATTTTATATTTCTAATACATTTTATATATATATATGCTTTAAAAGTTAAACTGGAGGTCTAACAATTATTAAAAGGCATTTATTTTTTTGTTTTTAGATATTTGATGGTGTAATTCTGTTTCTATATTGATCCTAATTATATTGCAATTCTTCTTCTTTTTTTTTCTCCCATCGTTACCCATGTTTCTAAACTTCTTGGACATCATTATGTTAGGCAGCTACCAAAAATCGTGAATGACAATTTTCCAGAAAACAAAGCTGTGAATGAATGGGGTGCACTATAGAAAATGGGGCAGCAATCAGCACATGAATAAGGACCACAGCTGAGCTGGACCGAAAGTGGACAATCCAGCTGAAGTACGGGCACAATAGGCCTGATGTGGCATTAGGTCCAGTTTTGTAATGGCATTTGGACCACGCTCCATTTCTGGTAACTTGCTTTCACCTGTGTTTATCATCCCTGTTGCAGACTCCTGATGAACTCTTTGTGGAAAGAACTTGTCGTGACCTCAGTGAAAGCAATAAGACAGTATGTCTTCTATTCACACTAGGTACAGGGGAAAGACTGTGTGTGTGTGACAACAGAGTGGGGAGGAAATCCTACCTGTTTTACACACCAAAGATAACACCTAGAAAATGAGAAGAGGCAATTAAGCCATTCTAGGATCAAATGGATTTGAGTCTAACTCAAAATCATCAGGGATACGTCATAGTGAGCAAGGCAAGACATTGTGAAGGTACTAAGTTAAAGAGTTAAACACACAATAGCTCCTTGAGTCTGTTATGCAAAAGCTGAAGCAAGATTGCCAGGTTTGAATCTGGCAAGAAAGGGTAGACTCATACCACAGAGCTTGCTTTTTTCTGTACAACAAGCTATTACTGAACATACATGAGAACAGAGGTGCTTTCAAGTAGTGAACAAACATGAGAGCAAAGAGTTTAAATGTTTCCAGTTTACTACTGGACAACACAGTATGAGTACTACCAGTTAGATGTATTTGATAAATGTGTCATAGATTCTGCAAAAATGGCTAGGAATTTTCTAAGATAGGCCTTCCCCATAAATCCATCTCCCAAGGGGGGACTGCTCAAGACAACCAACTCAAAATTTACCTTGTACTTTGTCATGAATATTATTTTACAAATGTGTTCCAAGTAGGACATTAGCCTCAGCAGAATCCAACCTAGGAAAACCAAGCAATGGTCATAAACAAACATTATGTGATATGTTGCAATCAATGTTTCAAAAGAGCCTGTGGCTTAAGGAGAGATGCCTGAATAGGAGTTGTTGGTGGAGTTTTGTTCATGAAGTGTTTTCAAAAAGCTAACCTTAGGACGGTGAGATAGTTCAGTGGATAAAGGCATTTGCTTCCAAGCTTGAGGACCTGAATTCCATCCCTAGGACCAGCATGTAGGAGAAAACTGATTCTTGCTAGTTGTCCTCTGACCTCACACAGACACACAGACACACAGACACACACACACACACACACACACACACACACACACACATACACACACACATGCATGCACAGAAATAAAATACAGTAATTTTGAATTGCTAAGAAGAAAGTTAACATTCATATAATAAATCTCAGTAAAGAGAGAGCTAACATGTAAACCATTCCATATACACCTCTGACAAATGGAAACTGAAGAGGTGATTTTTTTGATTTGTCACTAAGTAGCAAATTGTTTGTTTTCTATGTTCATTCAAGTTTTAGAATACTCTCTTCAACATGATTTCTGAGAACTGGAATTAAAGATGAGGAAGGGGACAATATTCTATGAGATATTAATGAGTGACAGGAGGGTGGGAGAGAGCATAACAAATTGAGTATTTGTAGAAAATGAAACAATAGCCTTTATGGGTCAGCCACTCTGTAATTAGCATCCATGATAGTAAGCTGCAGTCCTTCTTGACTGGCTCTTTTGTAAGTAGAAATGGCTCTTGTGCTATGATTGGAATCAGGTCAACTTTAACTTTAACTGTTGCTTCAGATTGCTCCTCATGCCCTAGAGTCTTTAATATCATATATTTTAGAGTCAAAAACTACATGTATGGGAACTCTGTTAGAATCTGACTGACTGACAAAATGACATCACTTTGGGTAGCTGCGGACAATATTGGAGTCTAAGAATATACAGAAAGAATTTCAGTAAATTATAGACCATCATTTTGAATTTGACTCTGATGAAGTACATCTTGAGTCATTTTTTTGTTGCTGTAACAAAATTCTTGATACTAAATAGGGCATAGGAAAAAAAAGTCTGTTTATCTCATTGAGAAATATATTGCATAAAGATGGCATGAGTTTATATCTAATGAGGGCCACATATGAGGTTTTGGTATAGTAAGAGACTTCAAGTGAGCCATGGAAATTTACCTTTTATAAGAAGTCACTTCTATAGTACTAGCCTATTAATTCCTAGACCTACTCCTCTAGCCACAGATTGACTCCTCTAAGGCATTCAAAGCCTTACAACCCATTTGTCACTTAAACATCTTATTCGACTGCATCTATCAATACCCCTTAATGGCGATTAAATTTTAACATGAGTTTTGATGAGAACATTCAAACATTAGCAAGATGGTTTGCTGCTGGTAGCAAACCATCTTAGCAACTTAGACTCAACCATGTCTAATACATTTTTCTTTGTTCCTTGTCCCCTTGAGATATGTTTTGCTTACCATCCTGTATTCTTTTCCTGCGACTCGTCCTCAAGACCCAAAATGTAAATACATTAAAAACAAAACAAAACAAAAATCCAAAAAGATAGGCACAGTCATTACTCATCCACTGTACCATCTCTTTTGATTTCTTCTCTTGATACAAAAACAGAGGCTGCTGAGCTCTGATAGATACTCTGGGCTGCGAAGTAACCTTCTGATTCAATCCTGATGACTGCTATAATACAGTTTATAAAACATACACAAAAGCCTCATCTGTGGAGGGTAGAGCCGAGGACATTTCCATAGAATGAGGCTGCAGTCACCTTAGATATCTGTTTGTAGTACAGGCAAATTTTCCCGATGTCATTCAGCCTATTAAGATTACATACATTAGTGGGATTCCCACCTAGATTTTCTTCAAAGACATCATGCACTTGGAAACTCATCCTGCATTTTCACCTAGAATAATGTCAAGTATTTCTTGTTTTTATGTAGAAAATTCTCTCAGGGACCAGTAAATAACAAAAGACCTGAGCAAACTGCAAACTCATAATGGGTCTATTGAAGTATCTGAGCAGGAGATGCTGTGATGGAGTGGGGATCTACTCTCTTCTTGGTGTTGCCTTTTGCTGAGTAGAGTCTTGTGTAACTAGAATCAACCAAAATGTCTAATTGAAATAAAAACTCAGCACAAAGACTGAATTAAAAAAAGGGGACAGTAATATATGATTAGTGTGAAAATGTCCAAAACACAGGCAAAAATTATTCTTTGTTTTAGTATTGTATAGCTTATGCTTCTTTAATGTTACCACAAAGCTCTTTTATATGTTTCTTTGTGAAGTTCAAAGCCAAGCCTAAGAAAAGCATTGCTACCTCCTTCTAAACTGCAGACCCACTGTCTCTAATATAGGATTACCTTCTTTCTCCACCCTTTGTTTGCTTAGCTAGGTTGCAAGTTTTGTTGTTCTGAATAATGGAAAAGTGCAGAGAAATATCTCAGACAGTAATCTACTGTCTAAGAAGCAGCCAAAGATGGCCCCGTGTACATTGGCTGCAAAGGGTGCTCCTCTGCCTTCCCTTCCACTATGAACAAATCAGACTCCTGAAATTTTATATGCTAATGGAGTTATATTGCAAAATATGAATGATAGGAGATAAACAACCAATCCCCTCTCTAGTGAAGTAAAACTTTTATCTATAGGTTTATTTTTTGCTGTGGTTTTAAATTGCATATAGATGGTGTCAACATGGAGACAGGCAGTATCATGACAAGCAATTATTACAATTTTCCCAATTGAGCTCACTGCTGTGCAGAGTTTATCTATGATTCCATTTGAAACGCAACCTCCTCGTCTAGAATTGATTTTTCTTTTTAAATATTGTTTCATCTGCACTTTTAAATTAAATCTGTTTATCTTCCCTTGAAATGCATGATCAGAAATCAAAGCTAAACATTTCTACCTGCAGACGTATTTCTATGTCTCTTTAACTACAAATGGAAATATTTTCAAAGACAATTATGTAGAATATGAGATTTTTCCCCTTCAGAGGCTAAATCTCATTATTTTTCAGACTGAATCTGTAAAACATCTTTGTATTGACTAGAATACCACTTAGTAGGCAGCTAATTTAAAACAATGCCTAAATCTTCTAGGGGTTTTGATTACTGTAAAAAGTTTTAAAACACTATAATGTCAGTTAGTTATTGAAGCAACTTTACTTATTATGTACACAGATATATTATTCCTCATAGGAATTGCATTCATATATATATATATATATATGCATGATGACAAAAAATCCCACATATACATAAAATGTATGTAATCACATTATCTTACTGATATTAGGTTAAATAATGCAATTAAAATCTTGTTAGACTGGCAGATCCTTTCATGGCAACAAACAATGATGTTAATTTTTCTTCATAAAAATATTTATAGAGCCCTCTACTAAGGGCCATACACTTAGCTGGAAATGTCAGAATAAATAAATCATATAGATATATTTGCTGAACACTTTGGAAGAGGAGTAGACCTCTTAACAACCAAATTAACAACCAAATCTACATAGAAGTCTATGCAGGTCAGCACATGTAAGGGCATCCATGCAAGGGGTGTGACAAGAGGGAGTCCTAGAATTATCTTTTCCTTGAAAAGATGCCTGAGATTCTAGGTGAAATGCATACAGTGATACAGGAGAAACCTAGAAAAGTTAATTATGATTGGTTAGGTCCAGGGAACTGTTTTTAAGACAATATAGATATGTGAGATGAAGAGATTGCCTAGTGTGGGGAAAGCCATGGGTGTCAGATTTTAATGGAGAATCAGGAAGGGGCATTGGGGCACTTTAGGAGTATAGTAGATGGTTGATTGATTGGTGCCTAAAGAAAGGATTCTGGAATATCTGTGTTCAAATGTTGGACTGTGCCAAGGAAAGCTACAATGACAGCATCTGGGACTGAGTGTTCAAATGGACTGACATACTTTTGAATGGTTTACACTGAGATATTTATTCATATACCTTAATGAAAAATAGGTAAGAGTGAAAGCCAGAGTAGGTGCCTATGTATATTTTGAGGACTAGGCAAGTAGGTCTATGAGGGATCATACAGAGAAGCATTTGGGGAGAAAAATTAGTACTGTGATATTCAATTCAAGATAAAGAATGAGATGGGAAACGGGGCTAAGAATCACATGGCTCAACTTTTAATTGACAGATTGAGAAGAATAGAGATTTAGTAACTAACTCTATCCTTGATGGACACAGCAAGAATGGATATGTTATTGATTGGCTTTCATTTATTTTCTACATTTCAATAATTACCTTCAGAATAATTCAAGGCCTTTTGATATCTTTTTAACAGAATTATAGAACATGTGTGGTGACATACAGTTTTGTCATTGCTGCATAATTGTCCGCAAATATTCAGCAGTAAATTTATTTGCATATGGCTCCAACGATTTCTTCCAAAGTGAGCATAACTATGTCACCAGCTCTTGACTCAAGAGGTAGAATGTATTAATCACCTCATCCTATGAAGACAATTCAATCCAAGCATTCCTTAAAGTTAAGTCAAAGAACAAATTTCTGTAGAAATGACATTCCTCAGGCTGCACAGCATTTTTTGGCAAGGACTAAAAATTGATGAAAATGAAATTTAAGTTGGCAGCAGCACAAAGGCCAGATATTTATTGACAGTGTTAATATACCATGTGGCAAAGATCATATCTCAAAGAAAGCAAGGGTTATGTAGTTAGCGTGTGAACAGACCTGACTTAACATTTTTATGAAAGAGGGGTTGTCATTAATGATTTGCTAACAGAGATTATGACTTTTGCCATTTAAAACATTTTTATCTCTATTTTCTCAACTTTTATATAGAGATTCACATTGACATGGGTGCTGACTTATAACAACTGTCACCTGTGATTGGCAGCCTTGCTCTATTGTCTTTGCCTCAACAGTTTTCACTTTTGCAATTGGTCTCGGTCATGATGAACGTAACTTCAGTATTGTGTATGGTTAATGTGCCACCATAGGCAGGAGACAATGTTTGGTCTATCAGAGAAGAGAACAGAATTTTCAAAGTTATTCTTGTTAGCTCTGACTAGTTTTAATAGTTGTAGAGCTATTGGTAGCATGACAACCAATAGGGATACTTATTCTTGCTGATTTTGAGCAGAAGTACCTTCACTCCCAGTAGCCTTTGTCTCTATAAAGTAAGAAAGAACACTAACTTTATTCATATGAGAGGTATATCAATGTAAATATTTGAAAACTGAGCTTAGATGAATATTTTACAGACAATAATGAAGTACAGACATCCACATTTTTGAGCAAAGGAATGATGAGAAAAAAATTAATGGAAAATTTGATTGAATCGCAGGAATTACACATCTAATTTCCAGTTACTATTTACACCATAGTTTCTTAGAATGTCATTGAATTATTTCTTTAAATAAATATAAGAATTAACCCTTGCAAAAATTATAAGAACAGAATTTTATAGCTTCATTAGATTGACTTTTGTTTCTAACCACAGACTTTAAATTTTCAGTAGTTTTACAGCAATATTGAACAGAAGAGTTTCTGTATATACTTTCTTTCCTAACAAACACAGTGTCCTTTATCACAATGTCTCAGACCAAAGTAATACATTTCTCACAGTTGATAAACCTGCAGAGTCAGATTGCTCAGTATCTGTTTTAACACTGACTCTCAGTATGGTACAGCCTTTGAATTTGGGCAACTTGTTTGTGATACATTTTAGATTATCACATTATTGTTGTATTTTACTGTATGGGCATAATGGTGCATATTATAGTGCATAGTGCCATAAATAATTTAAATATCCCCTGGCCTCATTTGCAACTAATGATATGCAACTGGAAAAGAAAATCTTGAATTTTTTTTCTAGAAAGCTCAGAATTTCATTGACATCCTGTTTGGATTTTATGAAAAGACATACCATAAGTAGAGCTGACTCACTGCAAGTTGACACTTTAATACCTTCATCACCAATATGGTTATCAAAATGATGGTATTCAGTCTGAAAAGTAGAATACTCTTCACATATCTCATTTTAAAGCTGGCTTTGTTTATGGAGATAAATACACACACAATATAAGACTGAAACCTGCTCTTTAATTCTGGTTAACATGTTTATATCGAGTGATCCCTGATAAAGTTAGGGGCTGCAATTTACAATCCATAGGAATAAGGTCTATAAACACATTTTCTAAGTATTTAGTGTTTGCATTTAGAAAACACAGTTTTGGGGGGCTGAGTGTTTTGAGTATTGGTAGAATATATATGAAGCCTATGAGCAGCTTCAAGTTTGATTTCAAGCAGAAAGAGAGGAAAAGAGAGAGAAAAGAGAAATGGGGAATAAAGGCTCCTTCCACAAAGACAAGTTTTCTCTGTCTTGTTCTAAAGTTCCAAGGCTAATCAAACTAATAGATGGAATGCCTGAATATAAATGCAAATGATCTGCTGTTAAAGGTGCCCTGCTTCAGCTGTCTCAGTTGAAATCAACACCAGTCGTATATTTCTTGGTAGTATTTAAACCACGCATTTTGGGAAACATGGAGTATATCACTAATTAGTGTTAGTTGTGATTGCAAAATGGTTGAGTCTTGTGGTAAAGTAATGATCATGCTTGAACTAAAGTTTGCATTTCAGGGTCATTTTCATTAATTGCTATTCCATTCAACCATGTTCCTCACCAACATGTGTCCTTTTTTTGTCCTTTTTTTGTGGCTTTCATGGTGTCACCTTTAGTAACTGTGTTGAGGACACTGGATTGGTGGTAAAAGTCTCTTATTATTTGGAAAGTGTTTGATGCTATGTGAAGGATAAAGTTGACTGGCAGTTGTCATCCTTGCTATTTTGTGACTAGTTTTTATCACTCTTACTTCCAGAAATCCATTCACACAGAGGCTATAACACTTATGTAAGATCTCACTACCCACCCACTTACCCCACCCCATATCTTGAATCTTACCTTTCAGGTTACAGAACACAGACCTCAGCCAACATACTATATTTTTGAATAGATATTTTAGATTAGGCAAGTAGTGATTGATGGTCAGTTTCTACCTCTTAGTAGACTTCTGTGTATAATGTGCTTTAGCTGCTGCATGCTATGATTTAAACACCTTTATCCATAATTTTATAACTACCCATAACAGATTTACCAAAGTCTACAAGGAAGATATAAAACAGCAGATGCCTAACAACCAACGTGAGTATCTAAAAGGCCCTTAGTGCTGAAGACCTGCTTTTTTCAGACATCTTTCTCTACTATGGTGTAATAACCACTGGGGCTTCTGCTCTTGAGTCTACTGTGAGCTAACATTTGAATGCTAGAAAATTTACAAGAGCATTTTATTTCCATGATATTTCCATCTATACAAGGCAAATGTTTTATTATTTATTTTATTTATTTACATTTTGAATTTTGTCATTCTTCCTGCTTTCCCCTCCACAATACCCCCATCCCATGCCCCCTCCTCTTTGCCTCTATGAAGGTGCTCCTTCACCCACCAACAAACTCCCACCTCACAACTCTGGTATCCTCATACACTGGGGCATCAAGCCTTCATAAGACCAAGGGTCTCCTCTCCCATTGATGCCAGATAAGGCAGTCCTCTGCTACATATGTAACAAAAGCCATGGGTCCCTCCTTGTGTATTCTTTGGTTGATGGTTTAGTCCCTGAGAGCTCTGGGTACTCTGGTTAGTTGATATTGTTCTTTTTCTGGGGTTGCAATCCCCTTCAGCTCCTTCTGTTCTTCTCCTAACTCTTATATTGGGTTTCCTGGCTTTAGTCTGAGGTTTGGCTGTGAGTATCTGCATTTGTATTGGTCAAATGCTGACAGAGAATTTCAGGGGACATATATACCTGTTAGCAAGTGCTTTATGGCATCAGCAATAGTGTCAGGGTTTGGTGTCTGTGGATAGGTTGGATCCCTAGATGAGGCAGTCTTTGGATGACCTTTCCTTCAGTCTGCTTCATTATTTTGTCCCTGTGTTTCCTTTAGACAGAAAATTCTAGGTTAAGAAAATTGATATGAGTGGGTAACCCAGTCCTTCAACTGGGGCTATGCCTATCTGCTGGAGGTGGTCTCTACAGGTTGTATCTCAACTTTGTTGGGTATTTTGACTAATATCATTCCTGTTCTGACCTGGTAACCGCTCGCTTTGCTTTTAACAATAAATGTATGATAAATAATAGAATGTCCATAAAAATTGTTAGTCTTTTGTAAGTGATACTGACCCAGAAACTGATATTGACACTCATAGGATGAGCAATTGAAGGAGTGTCTCTTGGGTCATCTGAGGACATGATGCCGTCTTTGGTGACTTTTGGAGAGAACCCAAATAAAAGTGTGAAATATTTTATTCCATATTAATTTATGATAATTCTAAAAATGAAAGACTTGCTTAAAGGTATCATGCAATAATAAATGTGTATGCATCTGAAAAATTCAATTATTTTTTACATTCCCAAATTAGGTTAGCCCATGAAATTTGATAATTTTAGACTTTTTTTTTTTTTTTTTTTTTTTTTTTTTTTTTTTTTTTTTTTTTTTTGCTTGGGCACCAAAGAAGACTGTAAACTAATTTTCTTTAAACAGTGTTTTAAAGTTAACATTGTGGATCCTCTGAGTACATAGATTGCCCCAGTAGACTTTTATACAAAGCTTTTGGCAATAAATTCGTGAAGTCATTCTACCAGATTCATGACCAGGGAGTTCCAAGGGTAAATTCCTGTTGCATTTGGCTAAGGGACTCCAATTCCAGATAAGTGTAATAACATTGTCAAAAGTAACTTTAAGACCAGAAGTTGTTTCCTTCATGATTACAGAGGCAAATATGGGATTGACTACTTCTCTTTATGGGTTGCCAGCTGTAAGAAAAGTAGAGAACCAGGTAAAACAAAAGCACCTGAGATACAGCCAACTTGGATGGAAACAGACTGAGGGACTGTTCTAGGTACCTGACCTGTATGTGACAACTGAGTATATCACAACCTGCCTTCCTGTCTTGTACAACTGAGGAAGCCACAGCTCAGTGTGAGTGAGGTTGAAAGTGGAAAAGCCTGCAGAAGTAGTCTTTGAGGAAAATTTCTAATCTACACCCTTTACCTTCTATCTTTATTTATGCACCTATTTTTAAAATTAATCATTTTATTTTTTGTATCCCAAATGTTGCCCCTCTCATAGTTCCCCCTTCCATAATTCTTTACCCAATCCCCCTCCCCTTTGCCTCTGAAAGATTGCACTCCAAGCATCCCCATTCCCTGGATCATGTGCCTATTTTTAAGTCACACTGTCATTGTATTGTTAAAGATTCAATATTGACATATACATTCCTATTTACAAAAAGGCAGTTTGGGAGGTAAATAGAAAAGAAAGGACTTGTACTATTGCAAGGAAAAATAATTCTCTCAGTCATTGTACATGGTAAATTTTTGACATTAGATAACATCTAAGACTTTTTATTCAGAGTATTCTCTATTTTAGTTCTTTGAGGGAAAAGGCAGAGTTTATTTAGCAATAAAACAACTTCATCAACAAAATGCAATATCCTATATCAGTAGCTTTTGATAATAGAATCAGGTAAAACCAAAGTTGTCTGTTACTGTCAAATTTTTGGCTGTTGTGATAATAAATCATGTATTCTTTCCATGTGCATTTGTTCATTTAATTAACAAAATGAGGGTTTTGAACCCAAATTAAATTTAAAAGAAAATCAAAAATTAGAAGAAAGAAACTATTGCTTGAACTTGGGCAATTCAAGTGCTTGCCACTGTGGTGAACCTCATGGTGAAACTGAAAGAGACAGAACATGAGGACTGATCACTGATATCACTACCAGTAGGGAAACCTGCCTAGATGGGGAGCAACAGAAAGCAACAAGCACTGTCTTTGAAGCTGGAAGACTAAGGATAGCCATATCCTTATATGCACTTATTCATAGTGCAGGGAAAGGGTAAATCCTGAGTTTGTTGCTGAGTTGAGCATGTCCACTGGAGGTTTTCACCTCCAAGATACTCAAAGAACAAGTACAGGCAAGAACACTTTCTCAGCTTCCTTTCCTTTTGATTTTGCAGAAGTGCCAACAAACAGGAAAGGAGTGTGAAGGTCTTGCCTCTATGAGCCCTTGGGCTCTATAAAGCTCTCAACCAATACTTTTAACTTGTGTTCTTTTCTTCACAACTGTGTAATAACCCATTCATAACCTTGGTGCTGTGGGGGTACTTAAGAAAGCATTCTTTTCTTTCAACAATTGCTTCACCTAGAAAAGGACTTTTGACTCCATTATTGGATGGGTTAAGCTATCCCATAACCCATCATCCTCTGAAGTATCAAAGGATTTGAAATTGAGTCGAGCAGTTAGTACCAAATATCCACAGGGGCATTTACTTCATCAGTTCTTTAACCACACCTGTGACAAAGACAAAACAACACTATAGCTCAGCTAAAACTAGTTTAGAAGTGAGATTTCAACCCTAAAGCGTGTGTGAAGCTTTGTATATATCTTTAGTTACTGCGAGCTTTAGTGATGCCATCTTTCAAGGCATCTTTTGATAATGACTATCATGGTTATTAAATTGTAGAACAATTTTTCTCAAAGTACCTGGTCTATAAAAGTTTTTCAATGTAAATCTTTTCTTTTATTTCCATAGACCAAATGAAATATCCAGGTTTCATCTTCTTTTGTTTTATTGCTTGTATTTAAGAGCACAAAAGGCAGTTTAAAAAATCATCTTCAGTCCTGTCTTAAAGTACAGGAGCTTGTAAAAGTCATTTATGAGCATAATAGACAAAGCTTCATCATTATTACTAAAGATTATAAATTTTGAAAGAAAAAAAATTAAGAAGTGATGCCTGGGCAATAGCACAGCCACTCAGGTACATGATTGCTTAAGCCTGTGGGATTAAGTTTGACCATTATAACACACATAAAAAGCCAGGTGTGGTGGTATGCACTTGCAAGTACATTTCTAGGGAGGCAGACACACATGACCAACCATAATGGCCTACTCTATGATCTCTGAGTCAGTGGAAAACCTTGTCTCATTAAACAAGGTGGATGATTATTGAGGAACAAAACTGAGGTTTTCCTCTGGCTTCTACACACACATGATTGCATATCTATCTGTATACAGTCATATGTGTGTGCATCAGAAAGTGAAAGAGAAATTATTTTCTTTAAATATAACCATCCAGAAAAATGTATATATAATACTGTTATAATAGTCAACCTTTTCAGATTAGTAATGACATGTAATCTGATATATTCATTAGCTTCCTCTACACAAAATATTACAACAAACAGAATTTCCTTTTGATATAACAAAAACTGACATTATATGTAACTAATTTGTGTTGTAGACTAATTCAATAATTCTAATCTCTGAACTACTGAGAGTATTTATTTTTAAAGTAGATTCTTCTTTCTAATAGGTGTTAAAACTGGCTAACTCTTTCCACAGATAGATTTTCCTTTTCATATGTCAAAAAAATAAAGAATAAAAGTCAAAAATCTAAATGAGTTAGAAGCCCATGGTCATCTCTCACCCCTAAAGTTTTTTTTCGTTAGCAGATCTTTCTTGTTATACTTACTTGGTCTTAGTAAAGTATGTGGTGTCTTATCTTGGCTTACCATAAAAACAAGTAGGCTCCCTTTCTGTCTTTTGCATAACTATAAAGTCTACCAACAATTTTACAATGAAGTTGTCCTTTTAAAAATATCAGCTACATTTCCCCATTTTCTCCATTCCTTATACCTTATAAACCATATTTAGAAATTGTGGGACCTGTCCTATGTGTGTTTGATTCACAGTTAATTATATTGCCCTAGAACTTTTCTAAGCAAATCCTCGTAAAATGAATTGTACATGCTGATCTTGCTGATGATTTAATGAACCTGTATGTTTTCTGAGTATTTTAAACAACCTTTGCCTGGTGGCTGCAGCACACATATTGAGATTTTACATAAAGGAGTAGACCTCCAATCTTATTTGCCTTGGAAAACCACAAAATGGCAGTAATTGGTGAATGTAAAATAAGGAAGTTCTCAAATGTATGTGCTACAGACAACATTGTCAGTAGATAGTCCAGATACAATGTGAACGATTAAATGTGTTACTTAAATGTATTTGGAAATCTATAATCTAAGGCTGGGTATTTGTTATAGATGTTATATATACCACAAAAATTCCTGCGTATTAAAGGGCTAATATAATTGTTTCTGTGAGATTTTCCTCTGTCCTGGTGAGAATCTGGTGTTAGGTGTCTCACAAAGCTAAATCGTCTTACTTTTTGAACATTTACTTATATTTATGTGTTTGGTAGTTTTGCCTACATACCCATTTATAAGTACTTCATGCATGCAGTACTCTCTGAGGCCAGAAGAGGGCATCAGGTTGCTCTTAGAACTGAAGATACTGATGATTGTGAGCCTCTGAGTGGGTGTTTAGCATGGAACCAGGTGTTCTGCAAGAGCAGCAAGTACTCTTGACTACAGAGCCATTGCCCCAGCCCAACTTTTCTTATTTTGTAGTTGAACTCACAATAGGGTTATTTAAAATCTAGAAAGATCAGGTCGGTGCCTTAGGAGATGACTGGAGAGCACATTTCAAGGAGAAGGCTACTTCAGAATTTCATAGCTCATTTCCATTCATAGCTAAAAAGCATTTACATGCCATTATCTTGCTTTGATTTAATATGAAATTTCTTTGTAAAGTTTTCTAGAGATGATAATCTTTCATTAAGTTTGCACGATGTTGACTTTTCTTTCCTATATTTCCACAAATAAATCTCAAGAGACCAATTGATAAACATACAAAATGTTTTGGGTAATATTAAAAACAACCTGAATACCTAAGAGACACTGAGACTCAGATAGAAAATTAAAAAATGATGTTATAATTGTGATATAAGGTTTTAATTAATTACATGAGAAATGAAATATGTGTTTATTAGAAAACCCAATACAAAATAAAATCCCTATTCATACAGTATGAAAAATTTGAGTATTTATATAGGACTAAAATTCTTTATATGCAATATCTCAAGCCTCTGAATCTGTGCTTAAATTACTTATAGTTGTAAAAATTTCTAATTTTCATAATATTTTAAAAAGTTAGAGGACTGAAAAATATGTGATTCCCATTTTCTATGAAAATTATAGCAATGTTAATTTAATGTTTCCTAGAAAATTAAACAATGCAATGATCTTGCAGAGGTAGTGAATAGCCTTGGGCAATACTTTGCATCTGGCCATTAATAGTGTTATGAACATGATAATATCTATGGAACAATTAAATCATTGACCAAATTAAAAAAAAATGATTATACCAAGATTCTATTCTACTGCATACATTTGCATATGGTCTAAAAATATATTTTCCACATTAAATATGCAATGGTTTTGAACATATGTGGACAAAGAACTATTTTGCATTTCTAAAATGTAACCAAAATCCCAAATCATAACCTCCTTTTGAAAGTATTTTATATATGTCCTTAGTGTTCTGCATATCTGAGGAGAGTTTTAATGAATGTCACAATAAGGTGGTATATAGAATCTTCCTGGGAGTAGTATTTATTTACTGGAGCAGTTCAAATTGTAAAAGCCAAACAAAAGAAAATCTTAAATTGTCACAAAGCACTGCATACTTTATATATTCCTCTCCCCACCAACCATTAGCATCCTGAGTTCCCCAAATGACAACAGACTCATTGCTTATCATTAGTATGACTTTGTCACACTTCTCTTCCAAACCATAAACTAAGTCCTTTATCCCAAACAGTGCTTCCACCTCTGCCAGGATTAGCCTTATATAAAAATGTAAATAGAGACTGAATTGAACTCTAGGTGAAGGCATCATTCCATTACTGTTAATAGCAGTTGCAAGTACTAGGTTCAAGAACTCAGTGCCCTCCTAAGACTGATTATATTTAAAACAAGTGATCAGCTGACTGGGAGAGTCAGTGGCCTGTTAGAAAACAGGACAATTTACCCTTGCTGAAATTTTAGAGTCTGCTTTTGCTTTTTCATCTGCCCATTCATTTTAAGGAGTTGCATTTATGATGCTATTTTCTCTGCCACATGGCACAGCTAATGAATTATGTACCACGGCATCTGTGGAGTCCCTCAGAATTACCTCTGCTGCAACTCAAACCCAGGCCAATGTATCTATCTAATTACCAAAGTCAAATCTGAGTTGAGGTACCTAGAGACTCTTACTGTTAAGACTCAAACATGATCTCTGTTTAGGTCTCCCATTGACTCATTCCCATTTCCCACCCAAACTTAACTTACTGCATGAACTCCTATTCAAAGAATGTTGATTACTAATCTGTAGACATGAAGACCCTGATGCAAAGATCAGTGTAAAAGAGGATATTAATGGTCAACATGATCGGATTTAAACATGTAATTGTTTAATGTGTATGAGTATTTGCCTTCATGATTATGTGCACAGTGTGCGTGCAATGCCTGTAGAGGTCAGAAGAGGGCATCAGATCTGCTAGAACTGGAGTTACAGGTATTTGTGGGCCATAATTTCAGTACTGAGAACCAATAATTCATCTACAAGAGTAGCCTGTACCCTTAATCACTGAGCCATCTCTCCAGCCTCAACTTGATTGGGAACATGCTTCAGGGTATATCCAGGATGGTTTTTCTAGAAAATTTAACCGAGGGAAGAATAACCCTTTATGTGCAAGGCACTGACCCATAATTTGAGGTTCAGGGTTGAACACAAATGAGAAAGGGAGCTGAGCAGCCTATTTCATCTCTCTCTACTTCCTGACAGTAGATACAACTTAAACATCAGTCTCATACCTTTGCCTTCATCCCTTCCCTGCCATGATGGCCCACACCCTTAACTGTGAACTGGAAATGGAAAAGACTCAGTTTTCCTTAAGTTGTTGTTGTTTTTTTTTTCTAGGCATTCTGTGACATGGCATGCCCTAGACAGTTAATATAGGGAGAGAGAGACTTATGGGTAAATTTAGATATATCAGCAATGGCTGAATATTAAACCTAAGATTATAAGAAACTGATTCACAAGTGGCAGTAGGCACCCTGAGCTGGAAAAGCAGTGCATAACATCACAATTTCAGATATCTCTGCATCTCTTATGTTCTTCCTCTATGTTCACTATGATTTTGCCATATCATATCCCTTTGTCAGGACTAAAGAGATAAAAATAATAAATAATGTAGGGCCTAAAATGTAAAGACTAATAAGTTTAAAAGTAATAAAAGGTATATATAATAAATATGCAGATTTACATAGCACAGAATAAAAGCAAACCCTTAATTTTGAGAGATAAAATGAATAAAATGTATGCAAATGCCTAACTATTCATGAGTTTGCTTGTGTACAAAGGGACTTACACAGAAATGCTCTTATTAGCTTCATTCATAAGAGTAGTAAGTGGAAGCTATCTAGCTATCTATCAACAAACAAATGCATAAGCAATTCACATATGTCCATATAATAGAATAATATATAACTATGTAAAGAAAGAACACAGATGAATCTTACTAATGTGATACTAAGTAAGGGAAGAAATGTAGGATCCATATTGTAAATTTTGTTTACACAAAGCTATAGGAAAGGCAATTCTAATTTAGAATAATCCAGACAGGTAGATGCTAGGCATGAGTGCTGGGATGAATTTGGACTGAATGAGAAGCACGAGGAAAAGTTAATGCATTTTGTGTTCACTAGAATTGCCCTGTTGAGTACAAGCACATCTGTCAAAATTCACTGAACATTATGCCCATAAAGTGGATGCTGGGCTGTCATGAATTACACTTCAATTAACTTATTTCTTTAAAAATATATATTAGTTTTATTTAACATGAAGGGGTGCCTTGCCTGCATGTATGTATGTGCTATATATGCATGCAGGGACTCCAGGAAGCTGGAAGAAGGTGTCACACACCAGAAATTGGGGTTACGGGTGGTTGTAGGCTGCTATTTAGGTGCTAGAAATCTAATCGAGCTTTCTGAGAAAAACAGCTAGTTCTCTTAGCTGTTTTCAAACTACGTCTTAAGTCCTGCTTTTATTGTTTGTGTTCTTTTCAGGAGCTCAAGAAACAACACAGTGGTAGCTTAGCTCTCTAGAATGCTTGCAGCCTGAGGATCAATCCTCAGCAGCTCAAAAGAAATAAATATTTTAAGTTGGTGTATTATCTACTTTTTATTTTAAAATCATCATCATCATTTAGTGTGTGTACATGTGTGTATATCTAACAATAACAACTAAAGGAAAAGAGACCATAAAATTGAGAGGGAGAAAGGATAGGGTCATGGGAGGAACTGGAAAGAGGAAACAGAAGAAGAAACAATGTAATGATATTTTAAACTAAAAATAAATTAAATTTTAAAAAGCGGGATGGAGAGAGATTGAGGAAGACATACAAAGTTGACCTTTTCCTTCCACATGCGTGGACACACATGGGTGACCCCAACACACAAATAGCATATAAACTAAAAATTTTAAGTTGCCTACCATATACTGTCAACAAAAAGCATACTTTGCAAAAAATGATGCTAAAATACACTAACACATGTGGTTGGTTTACCTTTACAATAATTATCTAACTTTTATTCTACTCTAAAAGTCATTATTAGCAAAAAATATTTTGGTGCTGACATCATTCTAATTTGTGGAAAACGGAAAGAGAACATTTTCTGCATCTTACATATATTATTTAGCAAACATCTATCAGAGTAGGTAATTTCCACTAGATACAAATTGTTTTCTAAAGGTGATATTTAGCTTTTCAGTCCAGAATAAATCAGACAAGGGATCTGCTAACAAGCCCTTTACAAATACTCCTGTGAGGGGAGGGGATATTTACAACTTTGAATGTGAACATGAGTGTAGCCAGGGAGCCACGGAAATTTTTACTTGCTTAGAAATTTTGGAAAAGCTCTCTGTTTTGGTTGGGATGCAGTTGGAAATTCAGAACCTCAGCTCAGCGAAAATGGTCAATTAGAATGACTGTGAGTAGAAACTCCTGTGAACTTGTTTAGTATATAATTCATAGTCAGAAATCAGGTTTTTGTTTTCTACTCCCTCTTCCTCTCTGTGCCCCTATTTAAATTAACCTCAGTGTATCATCACCAGAGACTGAATTTTCTGCTGTTTTCTTTAGTCCATGTGCTTGACAATGAGGGGAGGGTGATAAATGGGGTGTTAGTGTGACAGCTGACAAACTGTTGTCTGTTGTATATTACCTTTAAGGACTTTAGGTATATACTGAAACATATTGACAGAGATCATTTTTATTACACTCTGATGACACTCAGTGACCTAGTTATATATACACTGAAGATTCTGCTTCTTTGTGTGTATCCCTTCCCATCACTCCTCAATGACCATCCTTTGTGCTCTCTGCTACTTAGTCCGACTGGAGCTTCACTGCAGCTTCTAACATTAGATTTGGTGCGTCAACACCTGTTAAATCTAAAAGAACAGTACCCTTTCTTTTGTGTCGATATTCTAGCCCATTGAAAACATCTGTCTTGATGCTTTCCTCTTTATATTGTACATAGAATCTGATCTGTTCTTTGTGCAGTTCATCCTGAGATTTTTATTTTCTTAAAAATGTATGTCTCTTTTTCTACGTGCACATATGCAAATGTGAGGTGTGTGTGTGTGTGTGTGTGTGTGTGTGTGTGTGTGTGTGTGTGTGTCTACACCTGTGAAGACCAGAAGAAGAGGTCTAATACTTTGGAGCTAGAGTAACAATTTATATTGCTGTGAACAAACTGATGTGATTGCTGGGAATTTGGAGCTGAGCTAAGGCCCTTGGAAGAGAAGAAACTCTCTAAACCACTGAGCTATCTCCCCAGCCCTTCATACAAAGCTTAAACTCCTTATCTTTTTCTTTTTTTCTTTTTTTTTTTTTTTTTTTTTTTGGTTTTTCGAGACAGGGTTTCTCTGTGTAGCCCTGGCTGTCCTGGAACTCATTCTGTAGACCAGGCTGGCCTCGAACTCAGAAATCCGCCTGCCTCTGCCTCCCAAGTGCTGGGATTAAAGGCGTGCGCCACCACAGCACGGCTTAAACTCCTTATCTGGCTCTACATGTTTCTTGATCTATTCCATTAACCAGTTTCTTGTTTTGTGTCCCTCACACTGCTAGCACCTTGGAAATAGAGCCTTTACTCTGATGGAGCAGTCATAGATATGATTGTTTTTGTGGTCATTCAACATTTCATAATTTTAATCCTATTTTTGTTGAAGAAGCCTTCCAGTTTGAAGGACAACAAAACTGAAAACAAGAAAACTTGAATGAGTACTCGGAATCAAAATTTTGCATCAAGTAATACAGATGAGTTCATACAGTTCCTGCTGTGAATGAGGAATAGAGTTCAGATCCTCAGGACCCAAATACAAAACACTGCCGTGTCTGTTCACATCCATAAGCTTAGTGCTATGGACAAGGGAAAAAGAATGGCTAGGGGTTGCAAAGTACATCTCTGGCTGTTTTGAACTCTAGGATCAATGAGAAACCCTGTACATAGTCTTAATTTTGGTGTCATTGTGGTCTCCTATGAGTTAGAGAGTTCTACCCCTTCAAACCTCTGGAAACATCCTTTAAATGCTTATTCCTTTTCAATATTTGGCATAGTTCCCAAACAAAACAGTCTGGAAATAAATAAAAATTATTAAAGTGGAGAATGTTAGTGGAAGTCACCCAATATATTGATATGTATCAAATGACCTTTGATTTCACACATAGACACACATATCTATATAAAAACATGCACTACATCTTCTACACAGTTGTCACACACAAATTTCAAGCCTAATGATTTCATAACAACTTTGATTAAGACTGTCTATAAGTCATAGAATTGGCATTACAAATATTTCTATATTAATGTTCATCTTGATTAGAGACCTGTCTGCTCCTGACAGCTTCCTGTCTTGGATTCTAAGAAGAAATTGAGCATCCTTGGAGTTACTCCAGTTGTGGTGAGATAGCCACTAGGCAAGAATTGCCTCTCTCCATCTACAGACAAATGACTGTCCAGAAAAGGAAACACTTGCAGAATAGTCGACTGATGATATCTGCCTTGACAGAGTAATCTGCCCTTAATATTTCTGCAGCACTAAAGTCTATCAGATGAGTTTGGGCCAGAAGGCTGAAGATTTGATGCTCCAACGTTTGGTAGTATAGGGGCTGTCCAGGTGTTCAGCGGTCTCTATAAATTGGCTAAGTTTTAGAAGCTATGCTTAGTGCTCACCATAACTTCAGTTAATCTAGTCATTCTGGATTTCTGACGGCGTTGAAGACCTATAGACTCATAGCCAGTCCTGGCTATTTACCTTGAGAGAAAAGATCTGAGTGGATGGTTTTCAGCTGACATTCATTCTAAAGCCAAGAAAAAGCCAGGTTCAAAACTAGGTGTTCTAGTCAAGAGAGACGACAGAGGTTCTGGTTAGTCAACACAAGGATGGACTGGGTATTAAGACTATCTTGTACCTCACTGGTACAAATAGGAATAATTATGCTCTAATTGTATTCTGAGAGAAAAGCTTTATTTTAACAGGAAGGGTAATATGTAGGAGGAGCTAAGGGGGAAGGAGCACCAAGAGGAAAAGATGGAGTAAGGAGAGGAGATGAAGTAGATGAGAAACTAGGTAATGAGAGAGAAAAAGAGAGAGAAAGAGAGAGGGGGCATGGAGGCAGAAGTTCACGTGTCTCCACCAGTCAAAGATAGTTTACATAGCTAGGTTGGGTATTAGGTTACACTTCTGATTGAGCATTGCCATACTTATAAAGCCCTTGATTAACATTTTAAAAAACTGTGTAAAAGCCAAATGGAAAAGGGGGGGGGGCACGGGATAGGGGTTTTCTAGGGAGGGGAAATGGGGAAAGGGATTGGAATCTGAAATGTAAATAAAATATCCAATAAAAAAAAGACTGTCTATAAGTTGATTAATGGAAAATACCTATATATTGCTCATGAAAGACACAGGAAAATTTAGCCCTTTTTATTTTTTCTTCTTATAGCAATTACACATATCTTTAATAACGGGGAAGAACTCAGCTACTGATAAATAGATCCACTTATATGTGAGCCCTTTCCTCTAAAAATGAATATATTGTGAAAAGAAAGAAAATAAATGAAAGGAAGAAATTATGATATTTTCAAACAACAATGAAATATATATAATATTGTGTGTGTGTGTGTGGGGGGGTGTGTACAATAAAAGTCTTATGGGCTGAGTTAATATTGCTTTTTGTATCTGGAACCCAAACAAGCTAGTCTAAGGTTAATACATTTTAGCTTTATTATTTTTATTTTTGCATGATTCTTCTTTTCTTCTCTACTTGCTGCAGAGCATACGTAGAATAAAGATCGCCTCTGGTGAGAAAAATTAATCTGAGATTTAAATACATCCTCTTGGGTAAAGGATTTTTAGGGCTTTCCTTCAAATGACTAAAGATAAGGTTATAACATGTTTTTGATCCACCCTGAGCTGAACTCTCAAGCCAGGCTAGGCTTTATAAATATTCCTATCACAGGCTGCCTATTTGCTTATTTTCTGGCTTTTGAACACTTACTCTCATTTAGCAGTGAGAACCCTGTTGAGCTACATTCGATTTGCTGACATTGCTGCTTTAGTTGGCCTTTGGAGGGATATTCCACAAAATGGCTGTTTATGTATTATTCCATATGTGTATTAGAGTCTTGTTGGCCATGACAATATTTACAGGGCTCACATTTTCTGCTATTGTGGTTGCTGTCATCTTAGCAATTGTATTCTTCTCAGGGCAGTGAACCAGCTAACTATACATCTTCTGGTATCTATTTTGAGAGTGAATCACTTGTACTGGTAGAAATGGGATTTATCTATAAAAATGGACAACTGAATTGTCACCTTCCCCTCAGGTGATTTCCTAATTATAATGTGTTCTGTGCAATGTCAGGAAATGCGAGCATAAAAAAAATCAGACTCTCTTGTACTCATGTGAAGCAAACAGGATTATCACATCCTGGGAATTTAGGAAAACTAATCTGGAAATAGCTCAAAATACCAACCAGCCCCTGGTAACAATGTGGCATCTGAACCCATGTGGTAGACTGTCTTTAGCCTTAAATGAACTTGACTAATGATGACCCCAGTGATTCCTATCACAAAATTAGCTGATATTCTGGTTATGTAAGATTTGAAAGGACCTTTTTAAAGACTTTTTCTATTTCCATAACCACACCAAACTGTACATTCTATGTGTTCAATAAAATCAAACAGGTGATACTGAGACAGAGTTAATTGAAAATCAGGGTACCACGTATCACAAGAAATGCTGTGCTTTGATCAGAAGATGGTCATGTGATGGAAAGAATGGTGACCCTTTTGACGTGCCTAGATTTCGCCATGTTCTCTTGTTGGTCAATATTTTGTTTCTTACATACATTTATACTTAACTTTACAGATGACAGATTGGCTGACTTTGTTAGCATTAACAACATAAGAAACTTTAAATTATTCTTGATTGACACAGACCTGGATGTCTCAGAAGACTATTTGAGATATCCTTATTTCTGATTTCTTTTTCTGTCTCTTTCCATCTACCCTTCTTTTTCTTTCTCCACTGTTAATATCTTCATTTCTACTGAAGTCTATTATTCTCTGTCACTATTCACACACACACACACACACACACACATTTGTTATTATGGCAAATAAAATTAAGTTTGTTAAGTAATATATTTGGGTAAGGGCTAAACTTATCTGTGGGCGCAAGGACATATTTTCAGAGTTTCATTAGGCATTGTGCTGTTTTAGTAAAGCGGTATTTAAAGGATCTACTCCAAGATCCATTATTTACTAGCCCTGTAGCATTGGTTAGGCTTCTGTTACCAGGCATTATTTCCCTCTTATTGACTGACTCTTAAATCCAATTAAAAACCAGTTGGTTACTACCAAGGTATGTACGTTAATACTGCATTGTTATTAAATATTATGGTTATCATGTCATGATTGGGATTATTGTAGTTCATGGGCATTATATCTGGATAGGACTGCTGTTTCTTTCCTACTTTGAAAGTGTACATGGAAACTTCTAGTAGTTATTAACAATCTGCCTTCCAGGTAAGTCTAAGCATGAGGATTCCTCAGAATGAGATCTTGCAGTTTTTCTTTTCTGTCTCCTTATTGCCTTCTAGCCCTCTTGTCTACAGGATTTTCTGCTTACTTCTCAACTTCTGCAAGCCCCCATGTTCCTACCCTGGTTTTTCTCCTGTTTTTCTGCCTCTTGTTGCTATGGCTGCTGCTGCTGCCCCATCCCTAGTGCTGCCCACCAGTCTCACATCCTCTTCTGTGGCTGTTTCTGCAGCACACTCTCTGCCCCTTTCACAGCTTCTTGTACACTGATTCTGCTATTCATTTTGCTTAGATGTCTCTACTAGCACCATTTTCACTGTCTCTATTGTGTTTTTGCACCTCTTTTTTATTGAATATTTGCTTTATTTACATTTCAAATGTTATTCCTTTCCCAGTATCTCCCAAGAATCTCCCTATCTCATTCTCTTCCACCTGCTTCTTTGAGAGTGTTCCCCAACCAACCCATCCACTCCTGCCTCCCAACCCTTGCATTCCTCTACTCTGGCGCATTGAGCCTTCACAGGACCAAGGGCCTCTCCTCTCACTGATGCTCAACAATCCATCCTCTGCTACATATGCAGCTAGAGCCACGGGTTCCTCCATGTGTACTCCTTGGTTGGTGGTTTAGTCCCTAGAAGCTCTAGGGAATCTGGTTGGTTGATATTGTTGTTCTTCCTATGGGGTTACAAACTTCTTCAACTCCTTCAGTCCTTTCTCTAACTCGTTCATTGAGGACCCAGTGCTAAGTTCAATTGTTGCCTGCAAACATCTGCCTCTGTATTTGTCAGGCTCTGGCAAAGCCTCTCAGGGAACAGCTACATCAAGCCCTTGTCAGCACGGACTTCTTGGCATCCACAATAGTGTCTGCATTTGGTGGCTACATATGTGATGGATACCCAGGTGGGGCAGTCTCTAGATGGCCTTTGCTTCAGATGCTGCTCCACACTTTGTGTCCATATTTGCTCTCGTGAGTATTTTGTTCCTCTTTCTAAGAAGTACTGAAGCACCCATGCTTTTGTCTTCCTTCTTCTTGAGCTTGATGTGGTCTGTGAATTGTATCTTGGGTATTCTGAGCTTTTGGGTTAATATTCACTTATCAATGAGTGCATACCATGTGTGTTCTTTTGTGACTGGGTTACCTCACTCAGGATGGTATTTTCTAGTTCCATCCATTTGGCTAACAATTTCATGAATTCACTGTTTTTAATAGCTGGGTGTTTCTTCATGGTACCAAGTCAGGAAAGAACAAGAGAAGCCTATTATTAACACTAATGTTGCCACACCTGAAGAGGCATCATAGGAGACTGTCTGTCAGTCAATTAAAAAACTGAGTTGAACATGCTGTTGTATATAGCCAGAGAAAGATTGTCTGCACCAATAGCAGCAAACCCCTTGTATAAGTATAGGCTTGCATTTGTACCTACAGAGCTTTTTTTTACCAGCATGAATCAATTGATGTGTACAGAGAACAGACAGAGCAGAGACAGGTTCAAGCTAATTCCTGTGGATTCAATCACCATTACAACAGAGAATAGTAATTGATAGTATGTATCTAACCGTATGCTTTTGCATGGGACCAGTACATGCTGACCTAGTCATAACAATCAATTAATAATTCAGCACACTGTTTTTCTTACTCGTGCTTTATGTTAAATGTCAGGTGGCTGATTTCTGTAACAGTATTATTCTCTCGACTCATTTGTGTATGTGTGTGTACTCTTTGACATTTGTGTATCTAAACTCTCATGTGTGGACATAGACACATATATTTGTATATAAGGAAACCCAATCATGCTGGATCCATAGAACTGAATTTACTAGCATTTTTAAGCTGCCATGTGGATTATGGGAACTGAACCTGGGTCCTCTGCATGAACAGCAAATGATATTAACCAATAAATTATTTCTCCAAACATTGAATATGACTTCTTAATTCCTCAAATGATGTACTTTAAATAAATTGTCTTTTCAATACACAGAAGACTATTATGGTAGCAAAAAAAACCATTGAATTCAATAACTTACTATACATTTTATTTACACAATGTTGGAAGTAAATGATCTTTGCATTAATCATTTATTTTCTTATTTGACATGGTCTTGCAACATAGATTTAAATAGGCTTAAACCCCCCATTTCCATAGTTCTGTCTCCTATGTGGTGGGTTTTTAGGTGTGGATTACAATGGCCAGCTCCATGGATGCATCTTAAACTTGCATGGTACTAAGTCATTTTAAATCAGTCTTTGGCATGAGGTTGAATTCTTCTGGTGACCACTTGCAGATGCTGACAGGAAAGAGCATGGCAAATCAGGGTTATGTTATTATGCTCATAGCTTTCCCAGGATATGTTGATGGAAGTACCAGCATGGTTCAGAATCATTACAAGGTATTCACACTCTCAGGATCATCTATTCCTTGTAATTACCATAGAGTTATAGGTAGAGAATTATTGCTTGTTAGTTTTGACTTCTTTGTCTTATGTGAGTTATTTTGAACATCAGTTTATCTACTCTTCTGCCTTCTTTACCTACTCGGAAGTTCCTGGCCTGGGTTATATTCTTCCATTTCTTAGATGTCTTCTGCAAATGTGTCAACAGTTGGCTGCTTTCATTTTTTTAATTACTTTTGTGGATTTTCTTTTCATTCTTTACTTTTTGCATGTATTTAAAAGTTTCATACATGTACAAAATGAAAAATGGTCCTATTCTCCCACATTTCTTCCCCCAAAAGCCCCCTGAAATTCCTTTTGCCAACATGTCCCACTCTAAAATTTATGATCTCTTTTTTATCATTATTATTGCTGTCACCAAATGAACCCAATTAATGCTGCCCAAACGTGCACGGATATGAGTTATCTCCTTCTCTGTGTTACCCTTTTCATTGAAAATTTTCAATGCTTGAGGGATTAGTAAGACGCAAAACAAAAGTTAGATTTTTCAAAACATCTCTCTTTGAAACTATGTTTTAATCAAGAGACAGACAACCCTGGAGAATGACACTTAGGTAACAGTATTGTGTGGGAAATGAGACAGTGTCCTAGAATAACAGCTCTGCAGGGGTACACTAGACTCTTTCCCACATCTTCAGTCTAACTTCCTAGAATATGTTCCTAGTCATTGTTGCCTCAGCAGGAGTGTGGGATTTTGGATGAGACTAATAGTAAAATGGATGTGCCAAGACGACAGAGCAGAAATACAAAGCATGGGTTCTCGAAAGCCAGCTATGGAATGCTAGTCTATCTATCTTATTGGAAAACAATGGACAATAAATCTTTTTATTTCTACACCCAAACTATTTCATAACATTGCTTAAGTATTCAGAAAGAGACATTAAAATAGAAAAGAAATAATATACTGAGAAACTAATAGCTTGACATATGAAGAGTATGTGGTTTTGGAAATTGAGTTATATAAACAATGGGAATTACCTATTTCTTGCTATCTCTATGACATTGTAAGTTTATATAAATTATTTTTACCCTCAAAACATCATTAAATTCTAAGAAGGTAAAGATCTGAGGCCATTAGCAGGAGTACCTCATCCTTGACCCTGTGGGATGCCTTAATCAATTAGCAGATCCCTTTTAACCTCAGGTCTAAAAGACAAGGTCAGAAGGAAGACAGAGTTCCCAGGTCCAAGCAAGACTTCCTTTTAAAAATAAACTGCATCACATAGATTTGTAGTTGTTTTCCAAACCCTTCCCTGAAGCAAACTTGTTACGAACACACTAGTCGAGCCTCCACAGAGAACACTCTGTCTCCCTCACTCTCAAAGGGGAGCAGTCAAGTAGAAATGCAATTACATTAAAAAAATAGTTGCAGTCATCGTAATTGGAAAATGATAAGGTGTCAGGAGATATGATAGCAAAAGTTTAGACTGAAGGATCTGGGGAAGGATTGGGGAAAAGTGAAAGATTCTAGAACAAATCAACATTTCTAAGAAGGAGACCCTACTGAGCCACTTAGCTTGAAATTTTATAGTTGAACGTTGTGCTCTCCTAACTCTCTCTCTATGTCTCTTCTCTCCCTCCCTCTCTCCCTTTTGCTCTACATCTATTTCTCAGTCTCTCTGTATCTCTCTCATTTTGCTGTGTCTATGTCGTCTCTTTGTCTCTGTCTGGATGACTGCTTTACTTCTTACTTCCCCTCCACTTTCTCTCTCTCTCTCTCTCTCTCTCTCTCTCTCTCTCTCTCTCTCTCT
>JANHMN010000008.1:46132122-46156348 GCA_030674055.1 Rhabdomys pumilio
CTCTCTCTCTCTCTCTCTCTCTCTCTCTCTCTCTCTCTCTCTCTCTCAACTCCTAGCTTCTCCTCCTCTCCTTACTCCTCTTCTTCCTCTCCTTGCTCCTCACACCTTAGCTCCTTTTACATATCACCCTTCCTGTTAAAATAAAACTTTTTGCCGGGCAGTGGTGGTGCACACCTTTAATCCCACCATTTGGGAGGCAGAGGCAGGTGAGTTTGAGGTCAGCCTGGTCTACAGAGTGAGTTCCAGGATAGCCAGAACTACACAGAGAAACCCTGTCTCGAAAAATCAAAAATAAAATAAAATAAAATAAAATAAAATAAAAAAAAAACTTTTCTCTCAAAATACAATTAGAGCACAACTATACCAATTTGTATCAGTAAGGTACAAGACAGACCTAATATCCAGTCCATCATTTTGTTGACTAACCAGAACCTCTGTCATCTCTCCTAACTAAAAGACTTAGTTCTGAACCTGGCTTTTTTGGCTTTACAATGAATGTCACCTGAAAATCATCCTCTCAAATCTTTTCTCTCAAAGTAAATAGCCAGGATTGGCTATGAGACTATAAGTCTTCAACCCCTTCAGAAATACAGAATGACTGAGTTAACTGAAGTTATGGGAAGCACAAAGCATAGTTTCTAAAATTTAGCCAATTTATAGAGACTGCTGAACACCTGGACAGTACCTGTACTACAAAATGTTGGAGCATCTGATCTTCAGCCTTCTGGCCCAGGATCAACTGACAGACCTAGTGATGCAAAATTATTAAGGGCTGATTGTCTTGGCAGATATAATCAGTTGACTATTCCACAAGTGTTTCCTTTTGTGGACAGTACTTTGTCTGTAGATGAAAAGAAGTAATTCTTTCCTAGTGTCAGTCTCACCACAACTGGAGTAACTCCAAAGATGCTCACTTTCTTCTTAGAATCCAAGACAGGAAGCTGTCAGGTGCAGACAGGTCTCTAATCAAAATGAACATTAATGCAGAAATGGGTGTAATGTCAATTTTGTGGATTTCTGACATTTTGAAGACCAACTATCCATGCAAGGCTATCTGGACTGTTGTCTGTTAACTCCTCTCAGCTATTTCTAAATAAAATATAGAAAAAACCCTAACAATAAACTCAGAGTCATGAAATTGCTATAGGCCCTTAAATCACAGGCTAACAATTTCAAATCATTTAGAAAAGTTAAAGACTGACTGGGTCTAAGCCTTGTATTTTTAAATGTGTTATATAAGCAAAAGCCTATGAGAATAACAATATTAATTTCACTTTTATATCAATAAGAAACTCATACCAATGAAAACCTTAAAATTTGAAATCAAAGAAAATTTTGTATAATTAAAGAAATTATAACTTCATCTTAATAACATTTATGCATATTTCTACCAATATGTTATGGCTATAGAATAAATCCTAGTTATTCTTCCCTGTTCCAACAAAACCACTACTTTTCCCTAGAAAGATAGCCCAATATTAACCACCTCAGTTCCCGAGTCCAGCAAATAGGGGTGCCAACACTTCATTAACTTCATCAAGCTGATTATGGGTGTTGAGATATTAAAAGAGGGGTAGGGGAAGAGTAAATTGATAAGCCTCTGACACTGTGTCTTCACTGCATCCAGCTGCAATTCCAGGAGATCAAAGGTTCAAGCAGGTCTACTCAGCTTGCTCAATGAGTAGATACACTAAGGCTATGTATTCTGCAATATACAATTTTCAAAACAAATTTTAGTATCAAGATAATTTTTTGTTTGAATTCTGGATAGTCTTCTAGTGGCCTACCTCTGTCATGTCTATTCTATATAATTCTGGGAGTTTTTATGAGGGTGTGCTCCCACCATCCTCCCATTCCTGCCTTCCTGCTCTCAAATTCCCCAATACTAGGGAATCCAAACTTTCAGGCACCAAGGCCATCTGTCCACTTCCACTGATGCCTGGTGAGGCCACCCTCAACTACCTATACAGATGGAGCCATGAGTCCCTCCCTTTGTGTTCTCTGGCTTGGAATTTTAGATTGGCTGCCCCAGCTTGTTTCTTAGGACCATTTGCTTGAAAAATTTCTTTTCAACCGTTTACTCTAATGTAGAGTCTGTCTTTGTCACCGAGGTGGGTTTCCTGTATGCAGCAAAATGCTGGGTCCTGTTTGTGTAATCAGTCCATTAGCCTATGTCTTTTAATTGGGGAATTGAGTCCATTGATGTTAAGAGATATTAAGGAACACTGATTATTGTTTCCTGGTTTTTTTATTATTATTATTAGAGGTCAAATTATCTTTGTGTGGCTATCTTCTTTTGGATTTGTTGGAAGAGGATTACTTTCTTGCTCTTTCTAGGGTATAATTTCCCTCCTTGTATTGGAGCTTTCCTGCTATTATCTTTTGTAATGCTGGGTTTGTGGAAACATATTGTGTAAATTTGTTTTTTTCATGGAATATTTGGTTTCTCCACCTATGGTAATTGAGTTTTGTTGGGTATAGTAGCCTGGGCTGAGATCTGTGTTCTCTTAGGATCTGTATGACATCTGTCCAGCACCTTCTAGATTTTTATAGTATCTGGTGAGAAGTCTGGTGTAATTCTGATAGGTCTGCCTTTATATGTTACTTGGCCTTTTTTTCTTACTGCATTTAATATTCTTTCTTTGTTTTGTGCACTTGGTGTTTTGGTTATTATGTAATGGAAGGTATTTCTTTTCTGGTCTAGTCTATTTGGCGTTCTATAGGCTTCTTCTATGTTTATGGGCATCTCAATCTTTAGGTTAGGGAAGTTTTCTTCTATAATTTTGTTGAAGATATTTATTGGTCCTTTAAGTTGGGAATCTTCACTCTCATCTATACCCATTATCCTTAGGTTTGGTCTCTTCATTGTGTCCTGGATTTTCTGGACATTTTGTGTTAAGAACTTTTTGCATTTTGCATTTTCTTTGAGAGTTGTGTCAATATTTTCTATGGTATCTTCTGCACCTGAGATTCTCTCTTCTACCTCTTATATTCTGTTGGTGATGATCACATCTATGACTCCTGATTTCTTTCCTAGGTTTTCTATCTCCAAGGTAGTCTTGCTTTGTGATTTCTTTATTGTTTCTATTTCCATATTTATGTCCTGGATGGTTTTGTTCAATTCCATCACCTGTTTAGTTGTATTCTCTTGTAATTCTTTAAGGGATTTTTGTGTTTCCTCTTTAAGGTCTTCTACTTGTTTACCTGTGTTCTCCTCAAATACGTTGAGAGTGTTATTTATGTCCTTCTTAAAGTCCTCTAACGTCATTATTAGAAGTGATTTTAAATATGAATCTTGCTTTCTTAGTGATATGGGGAATTCAGGACATTCTTATGTGAGAGGACTAGGTTCTAATGATGCCAAGTACCCTGGATTGCTGATGCTTATGTTCTTGTGCTTGCCTTTTGCCATCTGGATCTCCTTAGTGCTACCTGCCCTGTCTCTGACTGGAGCCTGTCTTTCCTATTATCTTGGTATTATCAGAACTATGTGGTATGGTTGTTATTACTAGGGTTAGATCTGGGGCCCAAGATCTGCTCAGTGCTCAGGTGCAGACAGGAAGAAACCAGTGCGCTGGGCCAACAATGACTTTCTGGGTCCTATTGGGTCCCAGTTACTCCCTGTTTGGGGCGAGTGTTGCTGACTCCTTACCTAATATACTGTCCCGGTTAGAGCTCCTGGGAGGCCCACTTCCTCTGGGTTCTGTGAGATTGGGGCAGAGCTGCCACCTGGGATCTGCTCTGTGCCCAGGCCCAGACTGGAAGCTGTGTTTTTTATCTTAAGTAAAAAGTATGGATTTGAGAAGTGTTGCAGCTGATACCTTGAGAAATGTGCCTCTTTTCTTCTGTTTTATTTTTTTCTTTCCATCTTCATATTGTTTAGGAATCACCATAAAAGTTCATGGTAACATAAATTTTATATGATAGTTTTGAAGCATGAGAACATACTTTGTCAAGCCTTAATTAGATAACACTAGTTTTCCATTCCATAATTAGTGTAATTTTTGCTCAAAGTACACAGGCTGCAATTTTTTCCAGGCCTTGCCCTTTCTTTCCACATCCAATTTCTCCCTGCTTCAAGACCAATTTGTGCTGTCTAATCAAGTTTTGATGTGTGATCTTCCAATGGAACATGAATGACTTACCTAGAACTATACTCTTAGCAAAAAGTGATTCTTTCTCTCCCAGTAACTAATAGTTGCTGATAACGTCACAGCTAGTTATGTAAAATCATGCTCAACTCCCCTCTCCAACTGATCTTTGTGTTGCCATGGGGATACAAAGGTTTTGTACTGTGAGTTCATATGTGTCTCTGCCATGATGTGTCCAAAAGATAATGTCATCTTGAAATCAGCTACCTCCCAAAGCTCATACACTGTTTTTAGAGCCCTCTTTCACAATAGTTACTGAGCCTAGGGAGAATATACACATGTAGTATGGATGGAATTTTTTAGGATTCTAAAGATCTTTGCTCCACTGTATGTGTGAAAAACTATAGTAATTTTTCCAGAAGTGGTTAAACTAACTACATTTGATACATACTATGTGTTAATAGAAGACTGTAAATAACATGAGTCAGCTTCATGTAGATCTAGAAGCAGATCTTACATCAAGAGGGAGAAAAAATACTCCTTGTAAAGTCTTGAAGCACATATGTTTGTGCTACATCCACTCATGTGGAAACAAATATATACCATCTTTCACAAGTCACTTTTTTGCCAGTTTATCAGATTGAGAATTAACACCTCCAGTGACCTGAAGATTTCACAGCAGAGAAGACTAAAAGCTTCCTTCAAAACAGAAACTGTGTGCTACTTATATAAAAATGGCCAATTTTATAAACCACCCAAGGGATTATCTTTACTCCCATGTTAAGGCTCACAAAGCCTGTAAGTTATCTTCTGGAGGGACTAGTGTTTCTAGTCTCCTTAGATCCTTGCATTTATGTTCAAATAACCCCAAATACATACTTATCATACAAGTATTAAAAATAAAGCAAATAAAACTACAACCTGTAAGAGTTCTACATTAATGTATCTTTAAAATAAATCACAAAATATATTTTATGCAAATGATTCACTGATTAATATTTATATATTTCCTATTTATATTAAATCAACATATGCACAATTGTTTTATTGATATAGTAGAAGACATAAGAGTTGGAGGAGGCATTATTTTATTCAACCAAATAGAACTAAGAAATTGAAAATGTTAAAGCAGAAAGTAGCTAATATGAAATGATAGTCTTAGTTACCAAGGTGTCTCAGAATAAGAATAATTATCAGGCATATATTCAGATAACTAAACATTGAAGGGCCCATCAGCTTGTCTTGATCATAGATCTCTTTCTTGAAAAGATAAAATTTATGTAGACATAACTGTAATAAGGAGTCTCTAAGTATACATTTATAAAAAAATAATAGGCTTTGTGAAAAGAGAAAGCAATGAATTAATTTGTAAAATTTGGTGAAAGAAAGGGTAGGAAATAAAATGAATATGGAATCCTTTCCTTTACTGTCATTGTTGCATCTTGAATATCTGGAATCAGCTTTATATAAAGACCCAGAAGAAATAAGAGCATCTACATTGAACAGATCTAACTACTCTAATTGAAACTGTCCACATTAAAGAGATATCTTCCCAATTCAAATAACCTGATCATGAAAACTTCTCACTAGAATATCAAGTGGCTTGACTATTGATTCAAGATCCAGTCAAATTGTTAGCCAAGATTTACCAAAACAGTTGTTCTACATTAATAGCATAAATTAAAATGCTTCCATGAAGCTTGAAAATGTGTAGTGACAGAGGCTGTGTAAGGTTTCACTGAATGTTCTTGAAGGAATCAATGGATTTATCTATGGAAATAAGGTAGAGGTTAGCTGATTTAGAAGTTCTTTTTCAATGTTGAAATTCTCAAAACATATAAGATTTTCTATCTTTAGGAGAAGCTTTGTTCTTCATTAATGATCACTAATAAGGAATGAGGAAAGGAACATCAATTTACTCTACTAGGTCTTCTGGTTTTCTAAAAGGTTTAGATAATGTATTCTATCAAGAAAACAAAATAGGAGCAGACATGTGGCTCAGCAATTAGGAGCACAGCACACACTTTCCTTTCAAAGGATCTGAGCTCTTGTTTTCTTTTTTTTTGTTTTTTGGTGTTTTTTGTTTGTGTTTATGTTTTGTTTTGTTTTGTTTTGTTTTGTTTTGTTTTGTTTTGTTTTGTTTTGCTGAGACAGGGTTTCTCTGTGTAGCCCTGGCTGTCCTGGAACTCACTCTGTAGACCAGGCTGGCCTCGAACTCAGAAATTCATCTGCTCCTGCTTCCCAAGTGCTGGGATTAAAGGCATGCACCACCACTGCCCGGCTCAAGCTCACAATTTTTGAATTGTTATTGTATCAATACAACAATCAGTTAGGAGTCAATAACACATGAACTACTTTAAGTTGTGACTAATTTTTGTCAGTATAGTTTTAAAGCTGTGCACCTCCACTGCCCAGCATTGAGCTTTAGTTTTCAAGCACCCGTGTAAGGTAGTTCAGAGCCATCTATAACTTCAGCTCCCAGGAATCTGATACCTTCTTCAAGACTCACTGGACACCTGCACACTGAAATAATCATTTCCACACACAATCAAACACTTTTACACATAATTTTTCTAAAACAGAATTAAGAAAAAAAAAGCAATAAATTATAAAGTAATTTGCTTTTCTGGAACTCCCAGTAAACTTAACTGAAAACTATTCGAATTAATAATAGTTTTAGCAAGGATACAAGCAAATAAGCAAAATTAATATACTTTTATGTTTAAACGGGATAGATAAGAATATTAATTTTACCTCATACATCCAGCAATGAAATTAAAAATTATTTTGAATGGGAGTTAATAAACAATGTGCAAAGCCTACATGGAGACGATTATATGATTTTACTAAGTAAATAATTAAAGTGAATGAGAATTTTACAATATATTTTTATTAATTTTTGAAAATTCACTCAGGCATATAATGATATTTAATTATATTCAACATATAATCTTCCTAACGTCTCCCACTTCTATCCTCCATAAACTTTATCTCACCTAAACTTTATGTTTTGTTTTTGTATAGTCCACTAACTCCAATATTTGTTGTACATTACTTATGCCCATTTTTCCATATAACTAAAGTTTGATTGTCCTCCTAGATGTCATACGCTTCAAACTGATTTTCTCCCAAAAGTCATCAATTGTGAATAGCTCTTATGCTAAGGAATGGGGAATTGTGAGTCCTTTCCCCTTCCATGTTGGAATGTTGATTGGCTTGATCTTATGAAAATCTCTGCAGACAACCACAGAATTTATGGTTGTGTGAGTGCAGGTGTCCTGTCATGTCCAAATGGCAACATTTCATTTTGATCCTCTATAACCATTAGGTCTCGTCAACTTCTTCATCATCTATAATAATCCCTATGTCTTAACAGGGTGCACATAATATTTGTAAGAAGGCTCCTTTTCTGTCTGAGCACTTGATGGACATTGTCTTCACTTTGACCATTTGTGAGTTTATGCAAAAGAAATCTTCTCTGACATGTGAGAGCTACAAAAATCTATGAGTAGAAAGATATGAATTTAGAAGATATTCTGATACTATGCTTCCTTAATAATATATTAATATTCCTAAAGTAAAATTATGAAGTTCCCCCACTGGAGCCTGTGGGCTCATGAATAATGGCTTTGTGCCCAGATGTACAAAGCACAACTTCCCACAGAAAGTAAATGTCTACTTCTATCAAAATCATTGCCCCTGTTGCATCCATGGGCACATCTTGCTACATCAGTCTGTGTGGTAACTCCCAGTAGCTGGGTCAGACTATCGATGGCTTTGTTCTCTTAGCAACCTGACTAGTGCTTTTTTGCATTCTGAAACTTAGGCCTCAGTGAAGACTGAGTCAGTACAAACTTGATTTTTCCATGTCCTATTAACAAAGTGTATAATGTTCAATAGAAGTGTGTTACAGCATTAGGTTTGTGTGGGCCGTGAAAAGCAACTACAATAGGCTGCTGCACGGTTTAGGAGATTTAGGGGCATGTCTGTCAAACATCTCAAGTGCAGTATATTAGTTACTTTTCTACTGCCATGATGAGAAAAAAGAAGCTAAATAAATGAAAGCCAAGAAGAACAAGAAAGTAACAACAACAACAACAAAAACAATTTAGAGAATAACGTGTTTTTTTTAATGGGGACTTATAGTTTCAGAGGATGAGTCTATGATCAGCATCACAGGCAACTTAGCAATGTTTCTCCAACAGTAGCAGAAAGCTCATATCTGATCCATGATCTCATGTATATAGCAGAGAAAGAGCTAACCGAGAACGACATGGGGTTTTAAAACCTTAATGTCAGCCCATCACTAGTGACATACTTCCTCCAATAAGCCTATACCTTCTAATCCTCTCCAGATATTTCCATCAGCTGAAGACCAAGTATTCTAATACGTGAACTCATGGGGGCCATTCTCATTCAAACGTATATATGGAAGTATCCTATATGTGGCACTTAGCTCTCTATTTGTCAACTAATGGCTTCTGAGAGGAACATTATATCTTGTTTAAGGTAACTCCAATTCAACTATTTTATATAAAAAATATATCTTAACTGAATTTTAGCTAAAATAATAATATTTACTTTTCCGTAAGTGAAGACATGATGCTGTAATCTCTACGTTCTACTATAATACATAGTTATAATACAATTCTCATCAAATCTTAATGAATAATTCTCATATAGTTTTTAAAAAGTTCTTCTAAAATTTATATCTAAAACTAAACATATATGATTACTCAATGTATTTTCTAAATCAGTTTAAAAACAAACATGAATGAATACAGTTTCGACACACTCCAAACTCATAAAAGCTACCATATTTAAGTGTTGAACCAAGACTAGAAAGCTAAAAATATGATATAAAAGTTATCTCTAAGTATCAAATGATTACTTCAGAATTTAATATATTCACATCAGTGAAAAATGGCTCACAGCAATAAGACTTGACACTCAAGCCTGCTGATTTGAATTCAATCCCCAGAGACCATGTAAAGATGGAAGCGGGCTACCCATTTCACACAGTTGACTTCTGATCTCCACATGTGTGCTCTGGCAATGTGTGCTCACCTCTCCTCCCCAATAGTAATAAACTAAAAAGAAGAATTTAGCTTATGAGAAGAAACAGCAGTCTTCCCTGGAAGCAAACCGTGATTAATTGTTTAATGAGAGGTACTGGGGCAACAAGTGAACCATTTGAGAGCTTGTTCTACCTCACTGATCAACCTGAAATAACATGAAGAAATTTCACCAAAAACATGAATATTCTGTCACTTTGAAGGCACATCCTTGAACATTTCTAGTGAAACCTGATAGATGAGCACAACAATAATTTAATCAGCTCTGAGGTCTTGATTTCCGGTTTGAATGATAGTGAAGATTTAAGTATTTAGAAGTATGAGGTAGGCTAAATGTACAGAAAGTTATGAGATCTCTCTCTCTCTCTCTCTCTCTCTCTCTCTCTCTCTCTCTCCCTCTCCCTCTCCCTCCCTCTCTCTCTCTCTCTCTCTCTCTCTCTCTCTCACACACACACACACACACACACACACAGAGAGAGAGAGAGAGAGAGAGAGAGAGAGAGAGAGAGAGAGGGAGGGAGAGAGAGAAGAGAGAAAGAGGAGGAGGGATGGGAGAGGAAACTGCCAGGTAAGGGGGAAGAAAATGAAATTCATATTTTTATTATATGGGTATATATTCAAATGCAAAGACAAAAGTACTAAAGATATTTAAGAAAACTTGTCATTCTTTGCACTCTTCATCAATAATATGTCACTAATTTACTAAGACAAAGTAAAACTTCATCCCAAATCTCATTCCATTTAAAGTAGGTGGTTGTGGTTTCGTATCCTGTTTTATACTTAGCATTAACAAAATTATTCTTCAGTGATAGACACGTTTTATCGGGGGAAAAAAGAATAATGCAGTAAGATAAATTTTTTTATTGGATATTTTATTTACATTTCAGATGCCAATCCCTTTCCCCATTTCCCTTCCCCAGAAAACCCTTATCCCGTGCCCTCCCCCGTTTCCATTTGGCTTTTATACAATTTTTTTAAATGTTAATCAAGGCTTTGTAAGTATGGTAATGCTCAATCAGAAGTGTAACCTAATACCCAATCTAGCTATGTAAATTATCTTTGACTAGTGGAGACACATGAACTTCTGCCTCCATGCCCCCTCTCTCTTTCTCTCTCTTTTTCTCTCTCATTACCGAGCTTCTCATCTACTTCATCTTCTCCTCTCCTTACTCCATCTTTTCCTCTCAGTGCTCCTTTCCCCTTAGCTCCTCCTACATATTACCATTCCTGTTAAAATAAAGCTTTTCTCTCAGAATACAATTAGGATAAATTTTTACTTCTGTGATTAAACATTAGAAGTATTCTCAACACAATGACTTCATAAACCTGAAAACCTGCTGGAAAGCAAAAAGCTGAGCAGGAGGACTTATCACTGTGCAAATATGCAGGACCACGTATCACAGGTTATAGAAATTCCTCTGTTCTTTCATCTCTATTACCAGGAGGGTTATCTCTGTGCAATGTATTTTGATCTCAGAAGTGAAATCCATTTGATCTTTAATTCCCTATCCTAGGATCATTATATGCCTGGTGTTGATGTAAGAAAAATAGTGAAAAGGAGGTGTTCATGGGCCTGAATTGAAACTTAGGTCTTAATCTAGGTTTTATTTCCTATGTACCTGAAACGGATGGACCTAAGAAAAAAATTGTTTTCAAAAGACAAGTGATAATGAGGGAAGGAGTCTCTTTCACCAAGATTTTCTTAACTGTAATTTGTGCATAATTTAAAGAATGTTTTTCCACCGTGTTATAATTGTGATGTTTCTCAGCATCTACATAAATGAAAAGTTGATAGTAGACTAGATTTATCTTTACTAGCACTGTTTCAGAAATGGGGAGGGATTTGGGCAGGGACGTCTGTGCATCATCATAAGATGTATACATTTCACCAAATCAAAGTTAATGGAAATGTCTTAACCTTCATACCTTGTAATTTTTAATTTCTTGTAGGGAAAATCATGTCAAATCTGACTTTCTTCACCCCCCTGTTTTTCCCTGAAGCTTTATAAATGAACTTTTTTCCTCGATATTTAAAGTCTCCAAACTACAAGCACATACATAGCCCAGATTGTTAAGGTATTTGTATAAGCACCACCAATGTGTTTAAACAATTTGTTTGAACAGTTGTTTCAGAATGAGCTGAAAACTAACTTTCAGTGATGACATAGTGATTGCTAGGGATAGAAACCCACTTAGACTCTGATCATCTATTGGTCTTGCTTTTTATGCTTATTATTAAATATTTTAGTAAAATTTTATAAATTATAAGCATTAAGAGTTCAGTTGTTTACACAGCTCATTTTTCAGGCTTGAGTAGGAATATTAACTCTATAGCTATGTATTCTGAGGTCATGGTTGAATTCAGCAGCTCAGTGCTTACTATTTGTATAAAATAAGCTAATATAATACCACACAGTATAATCTAGTGTATTTATAGTATAAAACACTTCACAGTGACTGGATGAGAAATTGCCTATGAAACTATTAGAACATGGTATATATAGTATAATGAGTTTAACATATAAAAGATGTTGCTTCTTAGTCTGTCATCATTAGAATACATGTAAAACTGTTAACTTGCCCTAGGACACAGAGGAGAAAGCTAACCTAAGCTGTAGAGAACATAGGAAAATATATTATTTCTTTTGGTTACTTAGAAAGTATGCTCTGATACAAACCTACTTTGGAGAGTAAATGTATATTTGGGACTAAAGCTCTGGAGGGCATTAGAATCTATCATAGTGGAAAGGCCAAGAGGCTAGCTAAGAAGTCAGGGGAGAAAAGAGCAAGTAGTGCCAGAATATAAAACTCCAAACTCTGCCTCCACTGATGCAGTTCCTTCTGCAAGGATCAATGCCCCAAATGTCCCAGAACCTCCCCACATTGTGGCACTGACTGAAGACTAAATACATAAAAATGCATGAGCCTGTGTCAGATATTTCACACTTAAACCATCACAAAAATCCAAATGTGGAGAATAGAGAACCTTATTTAGGGAGATATATTATTCTGTATTTTCATAATTATTTCTGAGGGCATGAATTGCTCACTCTGTCTTGGTATCATGTTGAACAATGCACATCCCTGCCTTGTGAGAGCAGTCGATGCAACTAAAGTGTTGAGGTCCAGGTACTAGTTAACAAATGACTCAAGTTCTGATGCCAGGACTTGATACTCCAATTTTATTCCACTTTACTCTCAGTACCTCTTGAAAGCCCTGTTATTCAATTATTCAGAAGAAGACCTCAGTAGAAGACTCAGGTTTCCTAACACTGGTTTGTGCTTTGTATTTGGGGAAGAGAGCCCTCTTGCCAGTGGTTAAGGTGCAGACCTGCAGATGGATAGGGGAACAGAGAACATCTGACTTCTTTCTGGCTGCATGAGCTTAATGTATAATTTGAAAGGTTGGTGGATTACAGATCTTTATAATAGTAATAACTATGCTTCAACAGAAGAAAATTACATGAACAGAAAATCAGCAACAATCAAATCAAATAGAATATTCTGGACTCTGAAAGTCAAAGTGAGATGGGCTTTGGCATATTTGTGCCAAAATAGATGGACTATCGGTTCAATTTATGCAGAGATTAAAAATTGTATCTGAGAAGATAACACGATAAAGAAATTTTCAAACAAAATATTGTCACTTTTTTATTACTACACATAACTACTTGTACTGCGAATCATAGGTTATTTCTAAAAGTCATAGGTTCTAGTTATTTCATTACTGTACCTTCCAGAAATCAGAAAGAGAACAAGTTGTGTGGAGTACACTGTATAGGTTAACTAACACAGAGATCTGGATGTCAGGTCGCAAGCCATGCTTGTAATCAATAGTGGCTTTGTAGTTTTCCTTAGGGTGTTTGAGACTGTGCAAGTGTGTGTATGTGTGTGTGTATGTATGTATGTGTATATGTATGTATGTATGTATGTATGTATGTATGTATTTATGTGTTTTTGTATCTATATGTAGTTGTCATACATATAACATAATATATATATATATGTATATATATATATACATATATATATATATTAATGTGTTACAGATCCTCAGTTTGTTTATCTTAGTATAGATTCTTCAAAATCAATCAAGTAACTAAATTTCAAGTAATTCCAAAATATTCAATACACACCAGGATAGAGAAGAGGAGTAATTTGATCCTTAACTTCCTCTATGAGTCCCTAGTTTGGTCTTCACAGGTATAAGCTCTAGAGCTCCTTAAAATAACTAGACAGATTAATCTCATCTAAGGGGAACAGTTATCTTGCTAATTTGAAAATAAGGAAATTATTAGTACTTGTGCACTGCACACAACAGGACTGAAAGCTGTATCCCAGAATGTGTGTGGCTTTGGAGCAAACCTTCCAAGTGTAAGAACCCCTGAAGCAGTGACTCTCAACTTTTCTAAGGCTGTGGTTTTTTAGAACAGTTCCTCCTGTTGCGGTGACCTCCAACCATACAAATATTTTGTTGCTATTTCATACCTGTAACTTTGCTACTATTATGAATTGTAATGTGAATATGTGATATGCAGAATATCTGACACATGACCCAGAAAAATGTCATGACCCACAGGTTGAGAAGTCCTGCACTGGGGACCACTTTTATCTAAGCTAAGTGTGCTACCGAGTACCCTTATATTATGGTGTTCTTTGGCAAATGAATCACTACATGGAATTCACTTTGCTGTGTCCTTGCGAGTCCACAGGTCTCTTTGCTAACAAACTCATGTTACTGAGGAACCATAACCTCTGTTGACTACTCTGATCTCTAGCTAGCTACAAGGCATTTGGGCTGCACTGGTTTTATATCAGTTACAATATTTGATAAATTGGTTATGAAGCCTCCACATTTAACTAGCCATGATATTTGCCATAACCTTCCCCTACTATACCCATTCCCACTTCTTAAGGAGTAAAAATAGAAAAAAACACAAGAGAAAATAGTCCTTCCTGTGTGCATCTAGGGGTTGTGTACTTGTAGAATGGTTGCTGGGCAGAAAGCAATCCTGTGTGCTTCTCCAGCCCTGTTTTTTGAGTGATTATCCTATATGGGACTCTGTCCCACCCGCCTGGTGTGCTCTCACATGGTGTTTTCTTGTCATTTCAGATCCCTCAGATTAGTTATGCATCCACTGCTCCTGAACTCAGTGATGACCGGCGCTATGACTTCTTCTCTCGAGTGGTCCCACCTGATTCCTTTCAAGCACAGGCCATGGTAGACATTGTAAAGGCCTTGGGATGGAATTATGTGTCTACTCTTGCATCTGAAGGAAGCTATGGAGAGAAAGGAGTGGAGTCCTTCACACAGATTTCCAAAGAGGCAGGTAGGAAATGATTGTATTTTCAAACTTACCTTCTTAAAAGAAAAATCTGTGCCTTGCCGAGTTTTATCGTGATAAGTGAATAGTAAATATAATCCCCAACATGGCCTTGATCTCACATCCCTATGTCCTATAACAGCATCTTTAGGTTTTTATCTACAGCATGTTATTTTGGAAGAAATTTTTAAAGATGTGAAACCCTTGGTACCAACAGATGAATAGAATGAACACTAGAATGGGAACCTGGCTTCTGCCTAAGAGATGTGGAGGAGAACATGAACCAGCTCATAGATAGTGAGAAACTGTGGCTACCTTTGTCAATTCATAATATGTTTCCCCTTGGTACTTCTAAGTGGGAAGAACTGTTTAGAATTATATGAGCATCACTACAGGGCCACTTTGATTGTGTTTCGTTTGTTTGTTTTGTTTTGTTTTTTTCTTAATTTATTTATTTGTTCACTTTACACCCTGATCACAGACCCCTCTCTCATTTCTGTTACTAAGGCCAGACAAAGGGGTCCAGCTAGGAGAGAGGGATCCAAAGGGAGGCAATGAATCATTGTCATCTCCCCTCTCCACTTTTTAGGGTACCCACGTGGAGATTACACTGCACATCTGCTACATATGTGTATGGGGCCTAAGTCCAGGTCCTGCATGTTATTCGGTGTTGGCTCAGTCTCTGTGAGCCCTCATGGGTACGAATGAGTTGACTCTGTACATTTGCTTGTGGTGTGCTTAAACTCTGGCTCCCCCAATCCTACCTCCTATTCTTCCATATAACTCCCTGAGCTCAGCCTAATATTTGACTATAAATCTCTGCATCTGTTTCCATGAGTTCCAGGATAAAGCCCCTCAGAAGACAGTTATGTTAAGCTCCTGTCTGCTGGATAGCAGAGTATCATTAATGGTGTCAGGGGTGGGTTTTCTCCCATAGGATGGGTCTCAATGTGGGCCAGTCATTGGCTGGCCGTCCTCTCAATCTCTGCTTCATCTTTATCTCTGCCTATCTTGTAGGCCAGACAAATTCTAGGTTGAAGTTTTTGTGTGTAGGTTAATGTCCCCCTTCCTTGAGCGGAAGTCTTGCTTGGCTATAGGAGGTGGCCACTTCAGGTTCTGTAGCCACAACTGCTAGGAGTTTGAGATAGGGTCACTGCTATAAATATTCCAGAGCCTCCCCCATCCCAGGTCTCCAGCTTGTCTGAGATGCTTACCCCACCAACTTACTTCCTCTCCCTCAGCCCTCTTGCACTGCCCAACTGATCTCGACCCCAGTTTCCCTTCCCACCCCCTCACCCACCCAGTTCCAACCCTCCATCTACCTCTGATGTTTATTTTATTTCTCCTTCTGAGTATGATTCAAGCATCCTGCCTCAGAACTCCTTATTACTTAGTTTCTTTGGGTCTGTGGGTTGTAGCATGAATAGCTCTACCTCAAGACCCAGCTATACAACTTCTGGGCATATACTCCAAATATGCTCCACTATACCACAAAGACACTTGCTCAACTATGCTCATAGCTGCTTTATTCATAATAGCTAGAAATTTGGAACAACCTAGGTATCCCTCAACCAACGAGTGAATGCAGTGCATTTGTACAGCTGAATAAAGATGCAGTACACTTATACAATAGAATACTACTTAACTGTTAAAAACAAAGACAGCATGCAACTTGCAGACAATCAGGTAGAACTGGAAAATATCATCCTGAGTGAGGCTGGCCAGACCTAGAAAGAGACATATGGTATCTATTCACTTAAAAGTGTTTATTAGCCATAAAGCACAGAATAACTATGCTACAATCCACACCCACCATGATTTTTTAAGAGCATCTGATGCTTCTGAATGACTTGACCTAAACAAATGAAACTGCCCAGGTAGAATGTACTTAGGCACATAGAGCTGAAGCCTTTCAGACAATCAATTCTATTAGCAGCACTTACTTAGAACAGATGTCTTTAAGTTTATTTATTCAGGTCAAATTTGAAGAAAACGGCTATGGTAGTTGGCCAGCTATCTGGTATTATATACACATATAATAAATTTGCAAATTCCTCTGTGATTGTTTTATGTTATTTTTTTTTCTTTCTTCTCATCCACCCTCCTTTGACAGGGTCTTGTATAGCCTAGGTTGTCATTGAACTCACTCTTTAGCTAAGGATGAACATCTGATCTCCCTATCTCTGCCTTTTAAATGCTAGAATTCCACTTGTCCACATCCTGCCTGGTCCTGGGAAGTTATTATGCTAAGGTAAAACAGTCTATTTTATTTATAAGAATTTTATTCAACCAAAATGGTCACTGGTGGATGTAGTAAGTCAACGATAATACCAAAGAGCAGAAGGTTCATTTCATGAGGACAGGTGGCATTTATCATGATGACAGGGCTTTGAACATCACCCTTCACTCTAGACATTCCCAACAGATGTAGCTGATAGACCTGCCCATGACTGTGAACTAAGCTTCTTTGAGAATCTCATTTTATTAATTTAATTTATTTTTTAATCATTACATGGCTTATTGTTTCTCTCCCCTGGTCCCCCTCCCAGAGTTCTTCACCTCATCCTCCCTCCCTTTTATCTCTGAGAGGGTGATACTCTACCACCACATCATGGCATCCCCTTTCCTTAAGGCATCAAATCTGTACAGATTTGGGCACATCCTCTCACACTGAAACCAGATAAGACAGTCCTCAGATACATATGTGCTGTGGGGCCGCAGACCAGCCTCTGTATTCTATATTGCTTGTGGCTTAGTCTCTGGGAGATCCCAGGCATCTGAGTTAGTTAACACTGTTAGTGTTCCTTAGGGATTGCCATCCCTTTCAGTTTACCTGTAGTAGATAAATAGGGCCTCAGTTGGAGGGATGGGGTCACCAAACCACCTACAAAATTTTTGGCTTAGAATTGATACTGTCTAAAAGAAATGCTGGGATAAAAATGGAGAAGAAACTGAAGCAAAAGCAATTCAGTTATTTGCCCGACTTGGGATCCCTCCCATGATCGGATACTAAACTCTGGCACTGTTACTGACGCTATGCTGTGCTTGCAGACAGGAGCATAACATGACTGCTCCCTGAGAGGCTCTTCTAGCAGATGAATGAGACAGATGTAGATACTTACAGCCAACCACTGGACTAAGATCAGGTATTCCTATGAAAGAATTAGGAGAATCTCATTTTTTTTTAACTCACAATAGTAACACATAGTGTGATTTCAAGTGTCACTGGCCATCTGGGTCCTTCTTACCTTTTGTCATTTGACTGAGACAGATACTCTTGTTTATAAGTATTCCTGACTGACACTTAGAAATTGCCATCCAGGTGTCATCTGAAATATCGTTTCCAGGCTCAAGCAGATACTCAGACATCCCTTTGTTGTGTTGGCTTTGCCTAGTGATTCTAGCTCTGATCATATTTCCAAGACTCGTCTTACTGGAGAACATGTATCTCTTATTCACTGCTGTAGCTCTGACTGCTGGGGTCCTAAGAAGGAAAACGTCCAGTATAATTCAGTTAGGAACCTTCTGATCTGTCAGGAAATTGTAACTCTGTCCTTTTGGCAGGCTGTAATATATAGAACTCATTAGTCGCAGGTTTCATGACTCCCCAAAGAGATACCTAATCATTGTAATGACTATTTTTATTCCTTTCTCTGTCGCTTCCAATCTTGCTTCGATCAAGCTTTAGTTGACATAAAGAAATGTCTGAACTATCTGGCTTAAAATAAATAAATTAGACAAGCTCAAGTGAAATTACATGTAAATGAGTAGCTCGGAAACAAACCCTGGCCACCATCTTAAAATGTTTAATTGCTACAAGAAAGTCCCGAATTTAACATTGAACTTTGTATTGGATAAAGCAGAGAAAATGCTCATCAATCTCCCATAAAATTTCAGCACTTTTATGGTAACCATCATGTAGAATATTTAGGAAAAGTAAGCTTTTCTTGCTTTGGAATCAAGATAAATGTTCTGTAGACAGGTTTCAGTGAGAAAATTATATGGTTGCTATTCCTGGTGTCTTTGGTTGAATCCACAAAATATGACATTAGAGTTTGTTATGTAATGCAAAAAGGAATGACCTTTGTAATATTGTATGCATGTTAAAGATTATGCATTTAGCTAATCGCATATTGAGATGCTAGGCTCAGAAACAAGGCCTTGTCAGGAACAGTTATTTAAAAAGAAATCTTTTAACCTGAAACCATGCTCCCTGGAGATGAGGGTTAAAAAATAGCCACCTACTGCTGCAGACATGGGAGAAAACATGGGAGATTCAGGTGACATGTCAGTGATTAGTTTTGCCTATTATAACATTCAGATAATGGCTATAAGTCACCTGTGCTATGTCACATATGTAATTAATAACTGTATGTATGCTTATGTGCTTCATGGATACTCTTCTTCTCTGATAAAGAAGGAGAAAATAAGCAGAGATTGAGGGAGAGTTTACTCTTTATAAATTGTGGACTAAGTACATCCACTGTGACTTAGGGAAAATGAGGTTAAATATTATTTTTTCTGATGAATGTTTTCTATTTCTTTGTGTGTATATGCATTCACTTGTGTGTGATGTGCATAGACATATGGCATTTACATATGTAAGCACACATATGGGGGTTAGCTATCCATCTTTGTCTCTGTCACTCTGTCTCTTTGTCTTTCAGTAACTCTCTTTCTGTCCTTCTTTCTCTCTGTTCCTGTCTCTGTCTCTCTGTCTCTCTGTCTCTCTGTCTTTCTGTCTATCTCATTATGAGTGTATGTGTGTGTCCTCAAAGTTTACAGTGGGTGTCTTTCTTGATTGCATTGAATTTTATTTATTAAAGTCTCTTTCTTAACCTAGAACTTAGCAATACCTAATAGTCTACAGTCTAGTTATTCACGTATCATCATAGATTTTTCTCTATATCTTAGCACTAGGATTACATGAAGCTGCTACATATTCTCATTTTGAAGAGTAATTCTGGGAAGCATACTTGTTAGAGAATCTGGAGAAATTTTCTAGACTAGCATCAAATATTTATTTTATTTTTTATCTCCTGACTTTAAGACTTGATTTGTATAAAATACCTAAGACACATATGTGTACAAGTGAAGCGTTATGTCAAAGAAATGAGCAACCCATTCATATGGTGTCAAAAAGACCTGGAATTGAGTGAAAAACACTCTTACTCCTGTACTGTAAACATGTGATACATGATTCACCATTTCTGCTTTCAGTTTTAACATAGAGAGAATGAGATTTATAAAGCCTGCTTCATCATGGTTGTATAATGAATGAGATGCTGTATTGGAAAGCAGTTAATACCTAGAAATACCTAATTATTAGTGTACCACTTTAATTCCCTATAAATATTTATTATTTGAATTTAAAGTTTTGAAAATGACTGGAATAGATAGTCTGATTTCAGTCATAATTGCAAATAATATTGACAGTATAGTTATTTCTCTTACTACATTTTTACTATATAAGGAAGAGAAAAATAAATGAGATAAAGTTCACACACACACACACACACACACACGCAAAAATACACACATGTGTGCATGCTTGCTTGAGTGTGATGGATTGATTACATTTTAATTGTATTGGCTTCAATCTGGAAGAACTAACTTCCATTGCTTTTAAACAGTTTGTTTCTGAACATTGTCATCCTTTTTTATGAATACATTTTCCGTTTTAGAATACTTTTACCTCAAAACTTAAGGGATGCTTAATCCTAAATCACAGGGTACTCTAGCAGGGAAGCATATCTCCAGTGCTCACAGTGGCAAAGCAAGGTTGAGCTCCCCAGCATCACTTCTTGGTAAAACAAATGAAGATATTACATTGGAGACAAAAAGTCACATTTAAACAGGTGCCTTTAAATTACTATTTATTGTTTGTTTGTTTATGTGTTTAACTTACATGTGTATAGTGGGTTTTCCAGCATGTATGTATACAAATCATACATGTATTTGGTGACCTAAGAGGCTAGAGGGCATTAATTCTCTGGAGACTTGAGTTTCAGATAGTTGTGAGATGCAATATGGGGGCTGGGGATCAAGTGTTGGCCCTTTAGAGGATCAGCCAGTTCTCTTAACCACTAAGCCATTTCTGGAGCACCAACAGGGGCCTTTTCACATAGATTAGGTATCTTTATTTTATACTGTCAAAGTAAATGTCAGCAACCTTTCTCTCTGGCACGGTTCTGGAAGGCTTACATAAGTATAGCTACTCCACCATCCTAAGATATAAAAAGAACTTTAACATAATTTTCTCATTTTGATGACATTTTTGTAAAATAGTCACATTTGTGTCAATGGCCCTATAGTGGTTACTCATGCAGTGTTAACAAAAGTTAGTTTTTGCCTAATATTGCAGAGACCAATACAAAATGCATTCCCATTATGCAAAAAAAAAAAAAAAGCCTAAATGGCCAAGGTTACATTTAAAGACTCTATTTCCTTAGTGAAATATCAAAGTTAATGTTCATGATAGTATGTAGCACTAGCAGTTCTAGATCCATCTTTTGGATTCAGGCATTGTAAGTGAATATTCTCTATTAGACTCTAACAGCCTTGTAGACTGTTTCTAGGAGAATTTAGCGATACTTCTTTACGATATTATTATTATACAAGACTCCAGTATTAACAATATGATAATGACAGTGTGTCAACTCAGTTTTCAACTTTTTAAAACCTAAAAGAAAATGCTAGAACTACCTTTTCAGTTTTTCATGGTACTTACTAGCTACTGTTACTTCGTTTGTTGTTATAAATTAGTTATTTTCAACAGAAGTGAACATGCTTGCATGAAAGGGGAAATCTTCAAATGTCCCGAATAGTAGAGCAAGAATTAGAGGCAACAGATGACTGCTGAAATAGGGAGGTAGTGTTACTAGGGAGATGCCTCCTGATTGTATCCAGCACAAAGTGCTCAATGCTGAAATCATGTACATATGTAAGCCATAGTAAGCTGACTCTGTGGGTTATGTTTATGTATCATTAATATCTGTATATATAAAACTGTTGGGTCCTTTTGTCAGTGGCCCTTGAGTAACCACACCTAGCCGGGAGTCTTGCTGAAGTAGGAACTCAACTTTAATCTATCATCCTCTGGCTTATATAAACTTTGAGTATAGGGAAGAGTTTTGGTGGGGTTAGATGAAGTAGGGGGCAAGGAAGGGTGACAGAGTGTATGGGGTGATTGACAGGGCCAGTAGCAAAGCTCTACATCAGTAACAGCAGGGCAGAGGCAGGGCCAAATAGGTCTTGTTGAGTCACCCCCATATGGAAGTGATTGAGACAAGTCTCAAAACTCGAGTCAGGCTCTGATTTGTCCTCAAGACCAAACCAGTACCAAAATGTGGCCCAACATGCAACCATAATAATCAACAAAGGAATGATTGGAGAGAGGACAGAGATGGGGAGAAATGATGTAAGTATAATTAGTAAAATTAAAAATGTAAATATAAAGTATTCTTAGTTAAATTCTAGAGCTTCTTTGAATTTACTTTCTTTTTACTTTCTGTATCTTCTCTGTAATTTTCTACTTGAGGTCATATGTGCAGGACGAGAGATTAAATTTCGCTGCTATTCAGTCTTCAGGAATTTAGACCTTGGGAATGTGGAATAGCTACTTATGGATTTTTATACACTTATTTATGACTCTGTAGTGGGTAGCTCATTGTGTGTGTGTGTGTGTGTGTGTGTTTTATTGTGGAACAATTCACTTTGTTTTGAGACCAATTTTTTCACTGTGAATTGAAGCTTTTTCTGATCAGAGGGGCAGACTAGGTAGTGAACTCTGGCTTCCTTCAGTGTCCACCTCCTCAGTGCTAGGATTGCAAGCCCTTGCCACCTGTTCAGTTCTTACTTAGATGCTGAGAATAAAACTCAGTACTAGTATCTCTCTCTCTCTCTCTCTCTCTCTCTCTCTCTCTCTCTCTCTCTCTCTCTCTCTCCCTCTCCCTCTCCCTCTCCCTCTCCCTCTCCCTCTCCCTCTCCCTCTTTCTCTCCCTCTTTCTCTCTCTTTTTTCTCCCTCATTATGGAAATTTATAGCACCATTCTCCTATTCCTTCCTGGATGAAACACTCTGGTCATTAATTGTGTTTCTGATCATAAGGACAAAGTCAAACCATTTTCCCTGCCATCTAGCTTACATTCTAGTGTGTAGAAGGCATGCAATCAGTATTTACTAAGAAGAGAGGGAAGAATTACATTTACTTCTTTATCTTGCATTTCGGAGGAAAAAAAGGAATCCCTTACAAACCTATAATATTTTGTCTGAGTCTCCACAATTTTATACCTATATCTCTTTGCTCTGCTTCGTCCCAGGTTCCCTCTTGACATTCCCATTGGTAATCAATTATTAGAGTGGAAAAATGTCACAAAAGTAATTGTGTGTCTTTACATCTTTAAGTATCTAATATTCACATTTTATATTTTTTTTATATAGAATTTCACTATGTAGCTCTGCCTGGCCTGGAATACCATATGTAGATAACACTTGTCTCAAACTCACAGAATATATCTCTTGGGTGCTAAAATTAAACGTTTAAACCACAATGCCTATTCTAAAACCTAAATTTAACATAGAACCATTAAATACTTCACAAGAGAAGTAATCTTTGTAAATATTGAAAATATTAACACCTTTTTACATACACCATTGTAGAAAAGAAACAATAAGAGCAAACTAATTCAAGATTGAGATATAAGCATCGGTAGGCTATAGAGATGCCTCAGCTGATGAATCTTATGCTCACAACCATAAATACAAGAGATCTAAGAATTCTTATTTTGAAATGGGTATAGGGAATTTGAACTTACATTCTCAGGCTTGAACAACACACATTCTTACCTGGAAAGCCATCTAGTCAGCCTAAAAGTCATGTTGTAGATTGGGATGTGTTAAGAATTCAACCTTTATAAATCTACATAGATATGCTAATGACAAATGACTGTTTGCCAAAGTTTTCAGAAGGGTGCTTCCTGGGTATTACGGTAAAGCTAACAATGCCCAATATTCATGTTCCTAGTATCATGTTACTTTATGCTCTGCAAACTAAATATAACCACTGTAAATAAGTTAAGCTTCAGGGACACAGCTACCAAGATCAGTGGAAAGCCCATTTTATTGGCACCAGCACTGGCCAGAGCAGTGACACCCATTTGTACCAGTAGATGTTGAATCCAGCATAAGTTGGCTCCATTCACTCAACCTCTGGCTTCCTATTCCAACAGAACCTATAATAGCACCAAGCCAGCCTGCTGATGTGGCTTTGTTTTATTTATTTGGAGCTTTGATTTGGGTAGCCTGGCTTCTCTCCAAGTTTACTAATATTCTGATTTTGGTTCTCTAACCTCCCCAGTGGCTTAATACATTGTCCAACATCATTTAAATAATTTCTCTGCTTAATTTAGGCATGTTCATATTTTGTTTGTCTTCAAACTTCATTAACACAGGTAATGAAGGTCTGTCTCTCTTCTGGGTTTCTTAACATTTTGTGTGTACCTGTGTCACAGAATTTCATAACGTCTTCATTTTCATTTGCCTAGCTTTCCTCTCTCATTAGAAATGAAGTTTGTAGAAGGTAGCATATTGTATCTCACTTACAAAAATGTTTATACAGGATTGTGCCCAACACAGAATAGGATTTTTAAATATTTTATGATTAAGCATATTGTTATTTTTTTGTTTGGGGTGTGTGTGTGTGTGTGTGTGTGTGTGTGTGTGTGTGTGTGTGTGTG
>JANHMN010000008.1:46156358-46181110 GCA_030674055.1 Rhabdomys pumilio
GTGTGTGTGTGTGTGTGTGTGTGTGTGTGTGTGTGTGTGTGTGTGTGTGTGTTTGTGTGAGCATGTGTATAGAGGGAAGAAGGCAATTTTTCGCACTCAATTCTCTCCTTCCACCATGAATTCTAAGGACCCAATTCAGGTAGTCAGGTTGCATTTCAAGTACTTTTACACACTGAGAAATCTTTTTGGGATACATCAATTTTTTTTTTAACATGTTAACAATACCAGTATAATCACAAGGTTCTAACTGGTGAAGTGGAACTGTTTCTAATTCTGATTTGCTAATGTGACCATCATTCTCTTCTTACAAATTGATGTCCTAAGAAGACGACACTGGACCAAGAAGCTAAACACTTTGTCTTGTGGTCACATAGTATACATTAGGATGCCTTTATTTACAAGCACAGTTTCAAAATTATATTCATAATACACCAAAAGATTCTTGGATTTTAAATAAGCAAATATGAAGAAGGAAAGCAATGAAAATAAACTGAGATATGTTCCAACTGAGGTCTCTGGAAAAAGGTGGATGTTTAACTAACCTCAAAATGATGATAAAATCTGAACAGACAATGTTGCCCAAAGGGAAGCAGTACAGGAAATTCTTGGAAGAAAGAAGCATGACTGAATCCTAAACACCACAGGCAGTGTTTGAAATGCTCAGTGCTGTGAGAGACAAAACACTATTTTGAAAACTCTAAGACCCAAGATAAACGTAATTCCAAGTCTTCCATTCAACTTGTTTACCATTTCCGAAAAGAAACAGACAGTTCAAGCCTAAGTTTCAGTTTCTGGCTCTCACTCCTTATATAACACATTGGGAACCAGCATATAGGGGCTTTGAGTTGTGAAGGCATCAGTATTTACTGAGAAACTCGTATCTCTGGTTTCAGAAAATACCCCAATATAAATCATTCTAATGGCTAAGGATGAGCTCCTCAAATCATTTGGACTCCTCCTGTTGGCACAGGGTCCTGAAATAGTCCATGACAGACTGCTGCTCTGACACAAAAGAAAGAGGTAGTGAACACACAATCCTCTCCCCCTTCCCACCCTTTCACATTACCTCTTGGGCTAGGGATAAGGGATTCAAAAGATCCAATGGGAAGCCTTGCCTTGATGCTTACTTGCCTCTGATGACCTCAAGATGTGTAAACAAAGAAAGGGAAGAATATGAGGGTTTTATATGGAGAGAAAAACATAATGGGGAAAAGCATCCTTGGTTTTAAATAGAGGAGTAGAGATTCAAATATGGAGAATTCTGTTGAGCAGTAGAATACCTTGGTCAGCTGAGGAGGGAGGGGGAGCCCTGTGGTAATTTCCTGAAAAAAAGACTATTCTGTTGTATCTTTGATACCAATAAATTTACAATAAGGTGTTTACTCTTCTCTTTCTAATAAAGTTAAATGCGATCATTAAAATCAAGAAGTCCTTATTCTCAATATTTACAAAAAAAGTAATTGTGAGAGAATCCCAGTCCTAAATTTCAGAAGGCTTGACAGAATAGATGCATTCAGCAATAGAGATATTTCAGCAAGGAAAAGAGTGTATTAGAATAGCAGTTTCCTTATAGATTTCAGAGAAGCATGTAGAACAACTTGTACTGATAACCGGATTGTGCAGCTAAAAGCTTCAGAGTTCTAAGAATTACTTAAATGTCTACTACCATTTGAAAAGTGCAGGGCAAGCAAAATGTCCTTCACTTTGCTTAGATTTAAGTATCTTATCCAGAAAGTGAATTAGCTACAATAGCACTTGCCATCACTGGGGCTGAGGGAGAGCAGAGGTTACTTATGAAGACTGATTTTCACGCAACTTCCTTGCTGTGATCAAGGCTTGGTGGTCAGAAGCTATGGCAGATTGTTAGTTTGGTTGCTGCTGCCAGAAAGTTCGAGATTAATACTCCACTGCAACAGATAAGTATGATGAGGGGGGTCTTAACCGTCCCTCACAGCAAATGCAGTAGCCATTTAAAAAGATATAAGAAATGGACAGTGGAATTAGCCAACTGGACAGTTCTATTGTTTTGGCACCCCAGTCAAAGAAGTGTTAAATAACAGTTGATTGATTACAGCACATCTGTTTACTGGCTTCATTGACTTAGTTTATTTTGTATCTCAACAACTTAACACATGTAAGTAAGATTTTTTTTTTTTGAGATTTACACAATGGGATTTGTTTTCATTTGGCTAATAGCACCCTGCTGTTAAATCTTTGGAAGACTGTGGAATATTCTACAAAGCCCCATGTAGGATGTCTTAGCACTCCCAAGAGAGTTGAGTGCAGTCAAGACAGTAGTTGTTCTGGATACACATTACTGTGGCTTACTTAGACTTTACCTCCATGTTCTATGGATCCGTACTGGCACTGTTCATTTCTCTTTTAGTTGAGTGAATTAAATATCTCACCTTTAAGTTCAATCACTATTGGATAGTACTTTTCGTTAAAATAGGAATTTAGAGTTATCATTAATTGAAACAGGATTTCCATAGATCCTCTTGAGATAGAACTGTAGTCTTTGTTCCACAGTATTAAGATTGTTTTATGACCATGAAGAGCTTGAGTACACACTAGAATAACCATTTGTATGTAAGAGAAAGATACTGAAGTCACTGTCATCATCATAAAACTCTCATCTTGCAGTAAAAGAGATATGTATTGGGCTCAAGTGCAAGAGGATAATGAAAAGGCTCTTTCTATAAAGTGTCAGTGGCCTTTCTAGATGTGAATAAGATTTTAAAATCAAAGACAGGGAGGAGTTCAGCTCTTAAGCTTATCTACAATGTGTGAAGCTTCAGATATGATTCCTAACATTGCAAAATAGCAACTTTGGATGGGTGTACGTAACAATGCCTAGTTCCATATGAGGAGTGTGGATGCTGTTCTCCTGAAGTCCTGTGTTCAGCATTTGTCAATGAGTAGTTCATATAGCAACTAGAATGGTGGTCAGTTATAGACAGTACAGTCAAGTGATACATGGAACACTGCTCTAGGATCTCAATGTAGATTTTTAAATTTTAATAGAATTATTTTAATAAAAAATACTGAAAATTTTCATTTAATATATTCTAATTATGTTTTTTCTCCCATCTTCTCTCAAATCCTCATCACTTCCCCACTCATGCAACTCCCTGCCTTTTTTTTTCACTTTAATCTCTCTTTAGCAAAGAGGAAAATTAGAAAATGACTAAAAACAAAATGAAAACGTACAACTTTCTATTCTTTGAAGTGTTATTCATCTGTATGTTTCTTAATCAGATTTATCTACAACTACCTCTGTCCACCATCCCCCAATCTCCCCAATCCCCTTCATCCTGTATCCTTTCCGACTAAATGTCCTCTTTTTTTCTTAGTTTCTATCAGTAACTCACAGATAGAGCTTACAGTATTCACATAGGTGTGTGGCTATCCATGTAGTATAAGCAATTCAACAGCCTCCAAGTTCTAAAGAAGAGTGACTTTGCCTCATTTATCAGTTATTAACTGTAATAACTCTTCTGGTGGGGATGGAGTCATAAGGACAGCACCCATATATATTCTGCAACCCTTTGTCTTAGGAAGTTGTTACAATTTCAAAAAGAAATACAAGAACATCAGTAGATCATATATATGGAAATATCCACAATCTGCTAACTGAGAAATGGGAAAAACCCCACCCTAATTTATAGGCAATTCACTGAGAAAGAATGTTCCAGGAAAGTCCCTCTTTGTGGCTATGCAATTAAATGCAAGGTTTTGTCTAAAGTGTCTGAAATGTATAAGCACTTAGGAGATGAGGCTGTGGTAATAAAGATCTTTGCCAATTTTCTTTAGATTTCAGTATTTTCCAAACTGCACTCTTCATGTTGGTTTAAAAAATAATGTCCATTTCCACATACAGTGTAGGTAAGGTTTGTATTGAGCTTATTTCCTCTGTACAAATTCACTCAAGTTTAGGTTACTGCATTCGCACTAGATAAATTGCTGTGGGTAGCTACTGGATCAATAGCCAGGATGCTTCTGCTGAGCCATCTGAGGCTGAGTTTGACTAGCTCTTGACTGGTGATTATTATTTGCTACTTGGCTTGTGTCCACTCTCTTTAAATAGAAAACTCATTCCCATATCTATTATAGGAAAACATAAAAACTTTGTTATAGCTCAGAGTGTACAAAGTAACAGCCTCAACCTTGAAGCTGACCACCTAAGTGTAACATGTGCAAGCTAGTTCTCAGGGAAATTATGACACACCTTTTCATCATAAGCTTAACAGGCCCTAGAAGGGCAGAACAGGTGCCGTGTATCATAGCAATGAATTATTATGCTAAGTTGCTTCTATCTGTATGGACTTTTTGTTTAATTTAATATATTTTACATTTATATGTATATCTGTGCACATTCATGTGTGTGACTGCAGGCATGTGTATGGAAAATACAGGGAAACATCCAATGTCAGTGCTTGCCATCACTTTGTTGTTCACAGCTATGTGCACCAGAATAGCTGACCTATCCGAGGGCTTCTAGGATCCCTTCTGGTTTTGCCTTCTATATCCCTATAGGAGTGACTGCTATTGAACAATTTAGACTTTTATGTTTGGCTTTACATTGGCCTTGGGAGTTCAAATTCACATCACCATGCTTAAACATCAAGTAATTTATACCCACTGAGCAATCTCTACAGTCCCCATGATACTTTTCTTCTATTTTGTTTTATTTTTATTAGGTTTTCATTGACTATTTCAATTTTTCAAAAATGTTTTAGCTTCATAAATAATGCAGATAATATGCACTGATTGTACATTCCTTAGCAAATAGTTTAAAATTTAAAAACAAAAGTAATTCTTGGAATCAATATGAGGCAACTCAAGGAATTACTGGAAAGTTTAAAGGTCCAAATTTTACTGAAGTAGCAAGAGTCTGCTTTCGTGAATCCAGGCAGCAACATGGGAATGGCTGCATGAGGAACAAGTTACATCCAGCTCCATCCATTCCTTCAATTCTGTACTCTAAACTGAGCTGCTTTTGAGAATGCATCCTAATGATGCTTGCCACTACTTGTATGCTTGCCCCTTGGCCAATGGAATTTGAAACAATGGATCATTCTCTAAAGTCATTCTTTTGAACTAATGAACAATCCAAGATTAATGTTGGATCTTGATTAGTAAAGACAAGTGAAAGAAAGGAAAGGATGGATCTATGGAAGAAAAGATGATAGATCTTTCTCTGTTATTCCAATGCATACCTGGAGAAGGAGACTAAAATTTACATAAAATGCTCTAGGCAATGAGAAATTTTAAGAATAGAAGTTGTTTTCCCTTTCTTTTTCTTTAACCACTGTTCAAAACAAATCATTTTATTTTAAAAGTTTATAGATGATTGCTCAAGCCACCAGCTTTCTAAACAGATGAGAAATGTGATTTTCCCAGCTTTACATTCATGACTATATTCATGACTACTGTTATTTCAATCAAATGTTCTCATTTGCTTTACCATATCACGTGACTTCAGGTATGAAGAAATATGAGGGTGAGTTGTCAATAAACAAAATTTCTGTGAAATATAGAAATGAAGAAATGAGAAATTATTCCTGCTTTTCTATGTTGTCACAAAGATGGACATTCTTTGTGGATACAAGGAGAAGTAAAACTAGTTGAGAAAAAAAAAAGTGACAGAGGTGCATGGCACGCTGGGATAGGAATGAAAGTTTCTTCCTGGTGATATCTCTGAATGTTAACTATGCTGAAGACCATGAAAGGAAGAGAGTTTGTAGCAGAACTGGGTTTGTAGAGCTTCTCATTAATAGTTCTGTGTGGAGAAACACTAACAGTAAAAGAGGGGAGAGTTTAACACAATACTTGCTTGTTCATCAACTGAATACCATGAACACTGGAAATACATAACTAAAGCTCTGACAGGCACAGGTTTTGTTTTTTTTTTAATTGAAAATAGATTCTTCTCTCCTACAGTACATTCTGACCAGTTTCCCATCCCTTCACTCCTCCCTGCCCCACTCCACCTCCCCTCTCTCTCAGATCCACTCCTCCACTTTTTCCTCCAGACCTCCAATAGATGGCAAACGAACAAGACAAAACAAGGTACAATAAGACAGGGCAAAATCCCTTATCTCAAGGCTAGGTATGGCAACACAAAAGGAGAAAAGAGCAGACAAAAGAGTAAAAGATACACCAGATTCCAAGCTGTCTCACAGAAACATCAAGCTAACATCCTTAACATATCCCGATTAACATTTCAGTCTCTGTGAGCCCATCTGAGCCCTGCTTAGTTGATTCAGTAGGCCATGTTCTCCTGGAGCTTTACATTCCCTCTGACTCCTACAATCTTTGCTCCAGCTTTTCAGTGGTGTTCCCTGATGTCCAAAGGAAGGGACCAGATGAGGACTTCCAGTTCACACACACTCTCTTAATCTCTCTCTCTCTCTCTCTCTCTCTCTCTCTCTCTCTCTCTCTCTCTCTCTCTCTCTCTCTCTCTCTCTCTCTCTCTGTCTCTCCCTCCTCCTTTTTCTGTCCCTTCCTTCCTCCCTCCTCAGCATAATGTCTTGCTGTGTCTGGCTGTGAGTTTCTGCACCCAGAATACTTGATCATGTAGACAAGCATAGGTAGGTCTGAAGGTCCAGCACTGCTTTAACCATCTCACTTTCTATTTTCCCAATCTTTTGACCATTTACTTACTTGATTTTGCCCCCAGTTTTTCCCAAAAGAAGACACCATGTGTTACTTCCCCCTGGATTTTTACCGAAGCAGTGTCCTCTGAATGGAACAACCTCTTCCCAATCTCAATGGCCTGAAAACCTCTTGACTTGGTGATATTTCTCTAATGTTTCCTCCCCTCCAGCTCAGTTTCATGTTCCTGTCACTGATCCAAAATGCGAGGCAAAAAATGTAATCTAGTCATTGTTTTGATACAAAAAAAAAAATGGCTGTCGGTGTAGTCAGATATTAAAATCAGCAGTGTTGGTAAAGCGGAAATCATTGTGTGTCTTTTTCAATTTGGGTGCTGTCAAGAGCTTGTAAGAGCCAATGGAAATATTAGTTACTAAATATGCACTTGTTCATGGAGCAAAATGTTAATACTCCAAATCTTCAAATTTCTGGGTATGGTAGATCAAGTCTGTAATCCCAGTTTGTATACGGCTGAAACATGAGGATATTTAATCTGAGATTAGTCTAAACTAATTACTTCAAGTCTGTGTGGAACAGCTTAGTGAAATACTGTTTCAGACTAAAATAAAAATGCCTGGGTATGTAGAGTGGTACTAGAGTATTTGTTTAGCCCAGGAGGTCTTGGTTTTGCTTTATAAACAAACAAACAAACACTCTATGAAATTAATTGTGTTTTTTAAAACACTGCCATGGATCTCACTCCTTTACTGGGCTTTTTGATTTGTCTCATGCTGTATTAGGGGCTGTCTGGATAGGAAAGTGCATATTACCTATTTCTTCAGGTTATTTTAGCTGTAAATTCATAATAAATAAGAAAATTTATACAATCTTAACCCTTTATTTAGAATTGTGGTGTTAGTGATTTTCTTTTTGTTAGTGCTTGATAAAGCAAAACCTAGTGTAATTATGTTTCTAAATTGAATCTTAAACTAATTCTGCTCATAGATTAAAGAGTTTGTTTTATATTTTAATACACAAAGCAAACTTTCATAGATTCCTTTTAAATGTAAGAAAGATGATGAATAAAATAGAAAGACAACTGATAAGTGGTTTTGAACCATAAAATTAGGCAGAAGTTGGTTCTGTTGAGTTGGAAGATCAAAAGTGTATATTTTCTCCTTGATATAAGGATTATATCATAACATAAGAAACAAGAAAACACTGAACTGAAGATGAAATATATTTTCTCAGCAATGTCATCTGGTTTAAGAATAACTTGCTTTTAGATTTTATACTGTTTAAGGTCAAAAAAAATGTAATGCAGAGATGGCAAGAAGGATGAATCTAACTTCATTATTTTTATTCTCCCCACTCCTAAATTAATAGGATTAGATTGAAAGAAAAATTGATCAAGCTTCATTTTTGTTTTCTAGAAGTCAAGAATTGCTACCCAGGAGGTGGGTCAATATTTAATGCTCATTAATTAATTTTTCTACCATCTTCCTCATTGTTCTTGCTTCTAATACCAAGCATCAGAAGACAGCATATTCATTACTCTTTCCTAAGGGTTAAAAGGGTAATTGAGGACCAGATGTAGTTAAGTTGAAATCTAAGCTCTGTGCATATTAAAACTATGTAAATCTTGGCATGTCTGAATTATATCCAGATGCCATTACTGTACAGGCAGTTGGGCATAAAAATACAGTGGCATCATCTCTCTGCAATGGAGATCAGAATTTGAGATCTGTCAGTATGTCAGTGCTATATAATTTTTGGAAATGGCATGTGATCACTTCAGCCTGGAGGATGCTCAGGGACACAGCCAACAAAAATATTTCAAAGTCTAGAACTGGTGACAGATCCAGCAACATGAACTAAACAAAATCCAAAAAAAATAGTGCTCTTAGGAATCAGAAATTATGAGCTGAAGGTCAACCTTTAGCAAGTACAAGAATGGATCATAATATTTTGCGGCCTGGAGATCATCAGTGACTTTGAAAAAGACTCTTGAGTGAAAGAACATAGGTGAAGATTAGATAGTGTAAGTTTATAGAGAATGGAATATGGGAAATTTAACAGAGTGCATAATAGACTCAAGGAAGTTCCTCCTAAACATAACAGAAGTGGTGATTTTAGAGTCCTTTGTGATGGCTGTGATGACTAATTTGAGGATGTTTGCTTAAACCTACTTTACATTATATTATTTCTATATTCCCATGCTAAAAATCATTCTCTTCTTTTTAAATTTTAAACTATGTGCATATATGTGTGCTTGTATACATGAGTGAGTCCAGTGCCCACAGAGTCCAGAAACATGTATCAGATTCCTATAGCTGGAGTTACTAGCTGTTGTGATCCTACTGTTGTGATGTGGATGATGGAAACTGAGTCTCCAAAAGCAGCGCTTGCATTTATATATTGAGTCATCTAAGCAGCCTCTCTTCCTTCCTGTACTATGTTTTTATCCTTTTCCCATATTCTTTCTCTTTCTCATTTTTGTTCTTCCACCAATTGATTGCTACTCTGGAACATAATGGGCAAAAGACAAAAATATAAAATATTTAACAATTTGAAGTGAGAGATGAAGTGAGAGGGTGTATCACTTGAAGATAGGGGAGGGTGGTTTTGTATAGAAGGAGAATTTGTATTCAAAGACCAGAACACAAGGATGTCTTCAGGTTTTTTAAGAAAAAACTCCATTGTGTGAGAAAATTTTGCTCAAATCTTGTTTTCAACAAAAGTTTTAGGATGCTTTTGAATACCAGAGGAATAAAATTTCTAAGGCTGTAGTCTAACTGGTTCTGTGCTCTAGTCATATCTGACTGACCATATAACGTGGCTTTCTTGTAAGTCCTCATAGAAAGTATTTCAATGGTATTTTCAGAATAGCTCATTTCTTACATCGGTGCTTGTCAAAATCAACTTACCACTGTAAGTAGCTTCCTGAAGCTTGGGAGAGCTGTAGTAATACAGGGATAATCAATATCAAAATTTCTCACAGATTTTATTTTGACAAATCATTATTTATATCCTAAGTCATCCATTCCCCCAGAATATTTCTACTTTCTGTCCATTTAGTCTGGATCTGGTTTTCATCTTTAAAGTCCAATGTTTTGCCAGGTCATCTCCTTCCCCCTCCATTCTACTAGTATTGTCAATGCAGTCAGAAAAGTTATTGGCTGCAAGCATCTAAAACTAAAAAAAAATATAGAGGACTATATCACAATTAACAAGAGTGACATAGCTGAGAGAAAATCAACATGTGCCAGAATGACTGGCTGCTGATCACCACGCTAAGTGAGTTAAGTCAGTCTGTGAAAGATCAAGAGAGCATGCTTTCTCTTGTGAGTCAAAGAATTTACATGTACACAAAATTATATATGTACATACAATATAAAATAGAAAGTAATAATGGAAAGGGAAGGTTGCAAGTAGATTGTGAATGGACCTAAGAATACATATGTTTATGTACATATTTGCTTACAGAAGGCAAACTTTTGGCTCCCTAGATGTCAACTGTTTGGTAGGTTGATAAAAATTTAACTATAAGCAAAATGTATAATGAAATATGTTCATCCCATTTTTCATTTTTTACTTGGAGAACTGTAAATAAACGTTTTATTTTTGAAATATATTTTAGTTGGATCAGAATGAGCTTAATTCTATTTAAAATTCTATGTATTGAACTTGAAGAGATGGCTTGGAAGTTAAGATTATATGCTGATCTATCAGAAGACCTAAGTTCAGACTCCAGCCCCCACACTGGATAGTTTACAACTTCCTGAAACTACAATCAATACCATCTAGTGGCATCTGGGGCCATCCCAACATATCTATTAAACTATTAAACACACACACACATACACACACAGAGAGAGAGAGAGAGAGAGAGAGAGAGAGAGAGAGAAGAGAGAGAGAGAGAAGAGAGAGAGAGAGAGAGAGAGAGAGAGAGAAACTAACAAACAAAACAACAAATAAATATATTTTAAAATAATTTTATATTTTGACAAGTAATGGTGTTTCCCAGAAAAACTAGAAAGGAAAGTTTTTCAGTAACACCAGAGTTAATGCATATATTAAATAATGAAGCTTCAGTGTAAGCAGGAAGCTCGTGTTCCATACAGTTTGTCAATATACAAGAACTTATTTACATAGATATCATGACACTGGTGGAAAACTACAAGTTTTCACAAGTATCATTAGGAAATTTTTTCAGAACATTTACTAATTTATTGGTAAATATTATCTATTATAATAACTATTATATGCCTCTATTATCAATTCTTTGTATAGCACCATGTAAATAGTCAAAATTTTAGTTTTACCATCTGGCTTTGAAATTTATATTTTTGTATGGATAATTGTATCATCTATTCATTATTGTTATTTCACTATTATATGGATATTTCCTTAGTAAACGCAAATCAAATTTTCTTTAAAAAGTAATTTTAAATTCTCCAATATTTTCAAATATTTCTTTACTGCTTAATGTTTAAGCCCAAAACTAGATCTACTAACACAAATGTTTATATCTAATTTTTACAAACATGGTATATTGAAAGTTCACTGATTTTGTTATCATTTTCATAATGAGAGAAAATTGGGCAGGGGAAGAGATTTATATAACTTTATAATCAATGGTTCTTCGTACTCAAGGCAAAGAACTTGAGTATTCCAGAACCCTTGAATTTCTTTTATGGAGACCTGCCATGTCTGAACTTTAATGGTGCTAGGAGTTTCTGAAATGTGTAAGACTGACACGTAAACACTTTGCTCTAGTCTCATGCTCATAACACTTTCATAGTTGTTGGATGGAAAAAATAACACATCAATTTGGGAGCATTTTGAATAATAGATCATAATGTAGTTCATAAAACAAAGAACTCCTTCTCTACAATTAGTGGATGAGTGAATAATTCAAGAGCAAGTCATAGTTGTTCTTTGTGATATGCCAAACTGATTGAATTTTCATTTTCCCCCTTTGCCACCATCTTTACTCTCAGTGGGAGATTGTATGAGTCTCATATCAACTTACGTCCATTCCATGGCACCCTCAGTGGGAGATTGTTTGGGTCTCAAGTTAACTCACTTCCATTCCATGGCATCTTGAAGTATCAGTTTCAAACTTGGGACTCAAGCCCAGAAATGTGGACACACAATCTATTTCTAACCCCTGGACCATGTTTACCCAAATCCCTGCATTATCTAAGCCAATTTCAAGGCAGATGCTTATTAACAAACAGATGTCACTTGATGGCAGTGCCATCCATCAGAGAAAATAATTCTGCTTGAATCAGTCCCTGGGCAGTACAGAAGTCATCACTATTAAATATTGTCAGAGGATTTTTGTTTGCTGATTTATTAATAATAAAAGTTTGTGTTGCTCTGACACTTATCTGATTTTAGGGAATGAATAAAATTTGAACTATTTGTGTTGGACTGAAATGACATGTAAATCAGGATACCTTTGTACATTTCGTTCTTATGAAATGAGGTAAGCTTTGCCTAGATGAATGGGATAAAAGTTCATATCTTGAATGAAAGGAAAAGAGATAGAATGCTGTTTTAATATCACAGACAGCATGGATACTTGTAATTTAATACTCACTGTTTATTTACACTGAGATGTTAAAAAACTGATTTTGTTTCCAGTCAATCAACTATTTTCTCATTGGTTCTCTAAGCAAAACAACTGTGGCAGCCCTTCCTTTATATTATTGCTACACAAGAAACACAATTTTTGATAAATGTAATTTGCTTTGGCCGCAGTAGCTAAACATTTAATTTTGAAACTGATCCATTTCTTTGGGCTCTGTGACAGGCTCTCCTAATCATCAGCATGCTGTAAATGTGACTGAGTTTTTCCTAGTCATGTGACCCACATTAGTTTTTCACACGTTCATATTTAAATGCCTTCTTACAGTGATATTGTGGTTGATTATAAGAGTCATTTTGTAAGAAATTTGTGTTGCTAGATGCCTTAGTCACTTCTATTGCTACAAAGACACATCACAACCATAGCAACATATAAACAAAGAGATTATTTGGGTATGTTTACAAATCTAAAGTGTGGGTCCATGACAGTTATGGCAGGGAACATGGTGGCAGACAAGCAGCTATAGTACTGTACCAGTGGCTGAGAGAGTTTACATGTGATTCACAACCATGAGACAAAGAAAAATAGCTGGACAAATCACTGGGTTTTGAAACCTCAAAGCCCACCACTAGTGATACATTTGTCCAACAAGGACACACCTCCTAATCCTTCCCAAGACGTATTATTTTATCATTTACTTACTTATTTATTATATTATATTATATTACCAACTGTTAAACCTTTTAACATGGTCCAAATATCTCATGCAGTGAGTACATAGTTACACTTAGAGTAGAGAATAAATTTAAATCTGAGGCTATAAAGTGCCCTACATATTTAGGTCTTTTGCATGTTGTGGCCAAACTGTTCCTGATGAGATTACCATACTCTGGGCACATGTTTAGTTGATACACATATACGCTGCTCATAGGAAGCAAAGCTGGTAAGCAATAAAAACAGAATGGTAATAGTATCCATATGTGTATGTATATGTATGTATATATATGCATTTTTACAAATGTGCATAAACATTCATAGCTTTTATAAATTCACCACAAAGTCACAATGTCTAACTTGTATACATCATCAGCTTCTACACATTACTAGCCTACATTTAGGACACATTATACACATCAATTGTCTGTGATTATACATCTAACTGATTTCATTTCCTGTTTCTGTGAATAAACATCCAACAATAGCAGCATAAAGTGGGGAGATGTTATTCCAGATCATTATTTGAAGATCAAGGCCATGTGAGTGGAAATAGGCATGGCAGTAGAGCTTCAGGTAGCTGTTGATATTGCTCTTGTAGACAGGAAGTGAAAACACAGGAATACTGATGCTCATCCTGGTGTTCCTTTTATTCAATCTGGTAGCCTATAAAATGATGCCATCCTCATTTACAGTGAAGGCACTCATCTCAACTGATTCATTCTAGGAAATCTCTCATAGACAGACTCTATCTGGCATATATTCTAGGGATATAGTCTAGATCCTCGCATGCTGTCTACATAAACCATTACAATATCTTTATCTGAGGTTTGATTCAAACAAATCTCTCTTTCCTACCTACAAGAGTTTTTTCTGTATAAGAACAGTATCTAAATGGACTCCTTCATTCTGGGCATGAAAGTAAAGCAGTATCTGAACTTTCTCCTGGCTTCCCTCCTCTAATGCAGAGGATCCATTTTGTCTACCAATTACCCCTTTATTAACAATGACTACTTTTACATACTCTCAGAACAACATCTTCTACTATTTATCTTTCTAATCACCCATGATGTAAGGAGTTATGCAGCCAAGTGGTTCTCCCTAGCACCAGTTCAGTGGTTTAGTCATGAAATTCCCTTGTAAAAACATTACTCTCATAAACCCTTCCATTACAAGACCAGGCAGAAAACACATGTGATGCTATGGAGGTGGGTGATTGGACAAAGCACAAAGAAGTGTATATCATTAAGAGATACTTGTAAAGTAATGACTCTTCTTTAAAACTGAAAAAGGTAGCAAGAATCCCACATAAAGCACTAAGTCAGTTTCATCACCTGTATTCCTTACACAGAGGATATAAGATCCATCCATTTATGACATCAGTTTGGTAGATAAAGTCCTTGAATCAACGGTAAGTCCAGTAAAATAGTCACATGAAAATATTCCTTTGCCAAAATTAAGCAATTATGCCAGCTCTTTCTAAGCACTGATGTTCTAAATGAATAAGACACAGTTGTTCTTCTAAGGGAATGAAAGTCTGGTAGGAAGAACAACCATTGTTAGGATCAAACTTTAACAAGAACTTTACTTCATAATCACCTAGAGAACTTGTTCAGAACAGAAGATTGTGCTTTATCAGTAGGCCTCTGATTCAGTGGTTCTGGCAATGAGCCTTGGAGTGTCTTCTATATTCATTCCTTGGGAGTTGAAATCCTGAAGACAACATTTTGTAATCATTTCATAGACATCTGTATGAGAGTGTTGCAGGAATTACCTGTATGGTCACTTTAGTTGTGAATGAAGTATCTAAGTCCCCTTCTTTGTTTTATAGAGGGCATCCTCTTATATCATCTTCTGCCTGTGTACATCTGTGCTTTTGTGCACTTTTCCCACTTTTTATAAAGATTCCAAACTTAAATTGGTTCTACTTTAATGAGATATTCTTAAAATTATTAACATTTATTAATTATATAACACATATATAATATACTTTGATCACCTTTGTATCTGCCTCCACGTCCTTTATCTACTTTTGGGTATTAGTTCTATTTATATATATGTATATCACATCTATATAATAAAATATATATCATGCTACATATATATTGTTATATATAATAACATGTTATGTTATTAAATATAATATGTGTTATATATAACATAATATATATAAAATAACAAATGAAATCAGTACTTTGTACTTATATATTTATTTGTCTGCATACATATAAAATTATATACATATATACAAACAAACATACAAACACACACACACATATATATATATATATATACATATATTTATGTATTTATATATATGCTTTTAGAGCTGAACACTTAGTATGATGACAACTATTTGGAGGAATCAATCCTGGGCAAAATTGAGTTTTTCACTCTCTCAAAAGTCAATTGCTTATAGCTCTTCATTTAGAGATGGGTCTTGGTGGAATTTTTCCCATCCTTACTGGCATGTCAATTGTTTTTTGTCATGTTCAGATCTTGTTTAGGTTAATAATGTTTTAAATTAATGGGTACAACATCCCCACCTTATACAGAACACTTGATTCTGAGCCAGGCGGTGGTGGCACATGCCTTCTGTCCTAGTACTTGGAAAACAGAGGCAGAAGAATCTCTGAGTTTGAAGCCTATTTGGTCTACTGAACGAGTTCTAAGATATCCAGAGCTACACAGAGAAAACCTATCTTAAAAAAAATCAAGCAAAAATTTAAAAAGAAAAGAACTCTTAGCAGATTCCATGGTCATTTGTCTCTTATAATCTTTCTAACCCTACTTCCAAGGTTTTCCCTTAGCTTAGGTATAGGACTTATAATGTAGCTGGGCTAGAGACCCAGTGCTAATGACCTAGTTTTAACATGATGGACTCTAATACTATGGTCTCATTTTTATATAGAGTCATTAGATCATAGTGTACATGGTGTTTAGGCTTCAGTTTATATGTATTTAGAGATACAATTCATTATGCACACTGATTTCATAGAGTTAGACATTGCTACTTTAGAATATATTACATATATATATAATCTCCTTTATTATTTATGTGGATTTTCAATGATCTGTCTTCCTCATGAGGTTGTACTTGCTAAGATGTCATTGTCAGCTCTATATAAGCACAGAGTTCAAGGAACACTAGATATGCAACCTGTGTGGTAATCTAAGTGTTTGGGCTTTGAGACACCATGGTATGACTTGATGACAATTCTGATTCATAAAATAGGGACAGCACCTCTTCACTAGAGACCAGCAAGGAAGGAATGTCAAGTGCATCACATGCTGTTGGATGAGGGTTATGTTCAGTCAAGCAAGTTTCACAGTTTAAAGCATTCTCTCCACAGCTTCCCTTAGGAAAATAATGCATCAGCAGTGGGATGAGGACAGATTGCTGATTCCTGGTACATGGACTCCCTGTATGAAAGTCAGTTTAGAGTACATTTTAACCAGAATTTTATGTCTTTCAGAACTTCTGTGAGGAAAAGTCTTTCTTCCATGTTTGTATTTGAAACTTTCAGTGTGTTCAGGTTCTGCATAAATTCTTTCAGCAATAGGAATTTCAAACTAATGGGTCAGTAACACAAGTTGTTAAACACTCAGTGGACTTGCTAAAGAAGCATAGGTTTTTATATGGCAGGACTCTGTTATTTCAGTTTTTTTTTATAACGAATATAAGAGCTAAATTGGGAGGAGGTTGTTTAGCAAAATGATATGGTTACTGTATCAAATTCTCATGTAAGATAGGTCCTTGTCTCTCCCTGGTTTTGTAGGTTAGCTACAGTCTCCCTAAAGGAAAGATTATAAACAAGATGATTTTCAAAGCTCTTTATCTACCTCCTGACCTTATCATCTTACCTTGTTCTTGAGCAGTGGACTACTCCGTTCTCAACAGGAGCTTTCAAACAATGATCATATCTTCTGTAGTTCATAGTCTTCACGACTTGTATGAGAAGTGATAGGCAGTCCTCACATATTGTACAGTAAAATAGAACACGTTTGTCCAAAATGGTATCACTGAGCACTATGTCAATAGGTATAAACTTTATTTTTAAGAGTTTTGGTTAAATCAGAGTTTCATGTAGCCCAAACTAGCCTTGAACTTGCTGTGTTATCAGAGTGACCATAAACTCCTGATCTTTCTCCATCTACTTCTGAGGGCTATGATTATTATGTATGGTTTATATAGAACTGTAAATGTAAACCTAGGCTTCATGCATATTAGGCAAGGACTCTACCAAATGAGCCACTTTCCTAGGAATTTAAGACAAATTTTTGGTTTTGCACAGAACTAAAACAAACACATTTACTTTGGATGCTTGTTAACAGCACAGTGTTTGGGTTTCTATATAAAATTGATAGTTCTTTTTAAGGATGAAATGCAGTTAAATATAATGTTTAATAGTCAAATACTAAACACCTCATGTATACAGATATTATAACCTATGAAACTATCATCATTATGAAAACAATTGAGATCAAGAATTGACAAATAGGACCTCATAAAATTGCAAAGTTTCTCTAAGGCAAAGGACACTGTCAATAGGACAAATCGGCAACCAACAGATTGGGAAAAGATCTCTACTAATCCTACATCTGATAAAGGGTTTATACCCAATATATACAAAGAACTCAAGAAATTAGACTACAAACAACCAAATAACCCTATTAAAAATGGAGTACAGAGCTAAACAAATGGTGGAGAAGCACCTAAAGAAGTGTTCACTATCCTTAGTTATCAGGGAAATGCAAATTAAAACAACCCTGAGATTCCACTTCACAGCAGTCAGATGGCTAAGATAAAAATCTCAGGTGATAGCAGATGCTGGCAAGGATGTGAAGTGATTTTTGTTTGTTTGTTTTTGTTTAGAACTATGGAAATTCTGTTTTTCTATAATGGCAGACAATACTTCCTCTCTCTCTCTTTCTCTCTCTCTCTCTCTCTCTCTCTCTCTCTCTCTCTCTCTCTCTCTCTTTCTCTTTCTTTCTTTAAATTAACTTATATATTTACTGTACATCTCAACTACAGTTTTCCCTCCTTCTCCTTCCAGTATTCTGCCTACCTCTACCCCCGACCCCAATACATTCTTCTTCCCTTTGTCTACAAAAAGGGGAGGCTTCTCATGGATCTGAATCAGCTTTACCATACCAACTTGTAGTTAGGTTAGGTGCATCTTCTCTTATTGTGGCTAGACAAGGTAGCCCAGTTAGAGTAATGGGTCCCAAGGGCAGGCAACAGAGATAGCCCCAGTTGCTACTATTAGGAGTCTCACATGAAAACCCAGCTACAGAACTGTTTCATATATGCAAAGGGCCTACATGAGTTCTACACATGTACTCTGGTTGTCAGTGCAAACTCTGTGAGCCCTTATTGGCCCAGGTTAGTTGATTCTGTAGGTTTTCTTATGATATATGTTTCCTCTCTGGCTACTGCAGTACTTCCTCTCACTCTTCTGTAGGATTTCCCAAGCTCTGCCTAATGGTTGTCTGTGGATCTATGCAACTGTTTCCGTCAGTTGCATACAACATTTTTATATAGGCTATATGCTCAGATTACTTCTACTGAGCATTAGCTATTGTTAACCCCACATTGCTGAAGTGTTATTCATACTTGCTTAAACAATCCAATGTAGAAAAACATAATGGAAAGAGGAATGGAAAATGAATAAAGGTGAGAAGGATGAAGGAAACAATGTTTTTGTTTTTCAATCTTGAAAATCATCACATAATGTGTTTTTAATACTTGTACATATTAAACTACTTAATGTAGGCTCTTAAGACTTATGAGTGACACTTTCTTATCATCTGTAATTGGCTCTTGCTTAATGAAGAGCTCAAGTTTGATTAAATCCCATTGAAGATGAAAATACTTTAAGCAGACATTTTTACTTCAGCAGTGATATTCTTCGTTGACTGAAAATTCTCATCTTAGATCTTGCTCAAAGTACCTGAGTTCTGTTAGGTGTGAAAACAGCTTCATTCTTTGCTCATTTGGTTCTTGCTTTTGCTCTTTTTCTATTAATAATTGTCTTTTTCATTAGCAAATGATTCTTTAATGTGTTGAATATTTTGATTAAGTGTATCTGTCAATGAAAGTGAACGCAACACTTTTTAAAGTATTTTTCTCTCTTTCCTGTCAAGGCCAAAGTCCTATCATGGCAACAGAAAGTCTAGAACAAAGCACATTTCTATATTTCCTACAACTTTTCTGAAGGCAAAACCTGTAACTCTTTACGTGGGATGAGATATCAGTCAAATGAGACACTTTTTCTGGTCTTCAGCAGCAGCTTCTTCCCTATTTCTGCCTGACTCATTACACTTTCATCTTGTTTTATATTACCTTGCATTACCAAATATTACCTCCACATTAACCTTTTCATTTAATATGACCCAAAGTCATAGGTCAAAAGAGCAATATATTCAATATAATTTGGGTCATAAAACTTGGTCTTCATGTTTCGTTACACACATGGCAGCACACAGCTCATTATCAAAGTTTTGTAATTAGTACTGTGAACTGCTGAGCCTTTTCACAAAGAACTAAAGTTAAAGGGAAAGTTCATGGGTCCTGATAGCTCCAACAGTCATCCCTGTTTCAATGTATTCTTTTCTGCCTTAATATTTTATTTAAGGTATAGAGTAATTGTACAAAGTAGAAAGAATAGACCATATTTCTACACTGGAATGTATGGCATAGGAATCTAATGACATGTATTGGATGTTGATATGAGTCCAAGGTATATTAATAGACAAGTAAATGAACTAAGAAGCAAGAGGGATGCATAATCTATCAGTCCATTCTTATCAATATTAAACATAATTCTTGTTTCAAGAAGACAAGAATATAGCTTGTTATGAATACAAATATGAGTAACTGTAAACTAGGAGCATGGATTCAGGTTGCCCCAAAATATGCGTTCCAACGTAAAATGAGGTTCATGAACATGTTTTATAATTATATCACAAATAATAGACATAAATCAAAGCATTTTTAAAAATGTATAGGTAGAAACAGTAAGTAGGTGGGTTACAAGAAAGAAGGGAAAGCTTAGCTACTGGTATTGAATGCTATTTTAATATATTCATAGTTTGAAGATTTGTAGAAGCTAGTAGTTTACTACATTAATATATTTCTAAAGGATTTGCACGATAGTCAAAAGGATGTCCTGGCAAACACTGGGATGGGCAATGAATAGCTACTAATTCTCTATATCAACAACATCCAACACTTTACAACCATGAAGGTCTAACTTATGATTTAATTATGCCGAATTTTGAATACAGGTGTGACTGCTTTTGTGTAAACTTCAACTTACAGTTCTGTTCATGTTTATGCATAGAGAAGACCAGTAGAACTTTATGTCATCCTAGGAAGATTCATTCCTAGAATCTGATAAATACAAGACTGAGTATGTAGGATAGCAATCATCAACAGAAAGAGAAAACTAGTAATCCTTCAAGGAATAAATTCCACAACTGTATCAACTTTATTAATCTTTGGGATATGAGAATTATTTTATTCCTCTCTCTGTATACAATATAACATCTATATGTGGCAAACAGTAGGAGTATTAAATCAAAAGCTGAAATAAAAACAACAAATATGATATAAAGAAATGAATTTTCCACCAACCCAAATCACAGTATTAACCAGATTGTGAACAAAATTGTCTGTGTTCACAGTTCTTTCTATTTCATGAAAGAAATGCTTGATGTATGGACTATTTAAAATAATTCATCTACTTTTACTAATCCATAGCTCTTACATCATGTAATATGTTCAATATCTAAATTTTTACAATTATTTGTAACTGATATTTTTATTGTACTATTATCTTACATTGCATCAGATTTCAATAATAAAAATAATAATAAAAATTTAAAAATTCAGTAGAATAAGTGGATAGTGACATTATAGAAAATGTCATATAATGATACAGTATTACTTAGAATTTTTGCAAATTCTAACAAAAGTGTTATTTTTGCATATGACATATACATTACATGGTAGCAATAAAAGCAAAAGTTTGAGGAGGCATAGCCAAATCTCATTTTGTATTTCATAATCATAAAAGTAAGTGGGACTTTAATATGAGACATTAATAATAATACTTATTTTTTCTCATTGGCAAAATATTAATATTATTTTTATGAATTAATCCCTGCTAATAAAACTAGCATATTTTGAAGACTACTTTGATGGTGAAATATAAATTCAGAAAGTATAAATCACTGTAAATGCTGCATTCATATAGAATGGATTGCTTTGTACAACTTAGATAAGAAAGTCAATAAGTCAAAGTTACTCTAAGGTAGGAAGAAGCCAATATTCCCTATGATTTTACAGAGCCTTGATTTAGTTGTTGTTTAACATTTTAATACAGTCACAATATAATAATATAGTTGGTTGATCCAGATATATTCTTCCCTTCAAACAAAACAGTATAAAGAGCTATCATTTTGTACTCTGAAGAGTGTATTTAGAACAGAGTTACAGGGTTTAAAGAGATGTCTGAAAGGTACAAAGCAAGTACCACTCTACAAGAAGACACAAGTTCACTTCCAACTACACCTGGTGGCTCTTGACTAACTTTCACTCCAGCTTCACCATTCTGGACTCTTCGGACACCTTCATTCATGGGGACATACCTATATAAATAATTAAAAATAATAGTAAAATTAAAAATAAAATAGTGATCTTAACATGAATTTATTTTTGAGTAACTTAAAATAAATACTTGATTTGTCATCTCAATTTTCAATCTGAATTATATTCAATAGTAAAAGAATTAATTTATGAAGATAGTTAAATGTTTGGATCTCTAAAATATGAAAACTTAAGGTAGGACTCCTGGGAAAGCAAAAAGTCTTCAAAGAAATATGATCAGTAAGAAGACATAATATCATCCTTATTTTGTAGTGTCATCACAGCTGTTATCATTATTTTTTCACATGTAGGTAAATAACCAGAGTCCAGATACCTTAGAGAGTTAAAAATATGCCTGAATATGAAATAATTTAATAAGTATATAAGAGAAAAGCAATGTTATCAAAGATGTTTAGTTACTTTGGGGGATTACTTGACAATAAGGAGGAAAATGAGTATCATTCAGCTATTCTGAAGTCCAGGATGTATCCTCTAAATCAATACAAGCTTATAGTGATAAATAAGAATTTAAAAGTTTAGCTTTTAAAATTTCATAACATAGGAGATGTTAAGGAACATTTCATAGTGTCATTTCTACCTGTATTGAAGCTGATCTTGGATGTGTGTCTTTTCTATTTAATAAAATTACTTGGCTTCATTATACTTTTCATTTGATTAGCACTTTATTTCTAAGGAGCTCAATTGGAAAATACTGCCTAATTCAGAAGCTTTATTTATTAGAGTAGTGTATTCTAATCATACATATTGTTTATCTTTAACAGAGATGGCTCATACATCCTTTGTTTATTTTTATGAGATGCTCTGTAAACACTGTATAAGAAGAGAATTAAAGTTTTCTAACAGAAGTTGATGTTAAATTTATGATGAATAAGAGTGCATTTGGCAAGTGCAGCCAGTGGATTTTGTCAGTTTTGACCCATTAAAGAGTTAGTTGTCAGTATATTTGTTTAAAATAAAGATGATTGTTTGATTAATAAGATGTTGGTTGAATTTTGTAACCTACATATATCTTGTAACTTGCTTTTGGTTTTGAATATTTAATTAGTGTTTTGCATGTAAATGTATGAGTGTATAGTATATGGAGTATGTTGGTGCAGGTGTCTCGGAGAAAAGAAGATGACATTAAATTCTCTGCCATTGGAGTGACAGCCTTATTTGGGTGCTGGAAGCCAATTCTGGTCCTCTGCAAGAGCAGAATGTTCTCTTAGACTGGAGCTGTCTCTCCAGCCCTGTAACATTATTTCTATATAAACCATCTTAGTAACTTGGGAACTGTAACATACATATTTTGGAGAAATAAATGTAATGTCTGAGTACCATAGTTATGGAATACTTAAAAGGGCAGAATGTAAAAGAGTAGATAGGAATTATCTAATAATACAACATATTTACTTCAGTTCTACTTGTAAAATTTTATAAAAAATAAAAATTTTAGAAATCTTGAAGGCTGAATTTTCTTAACAGATTTTATCTGTCCATTAAAACATGAACTGTTTTAAGAAGTTCTAAGTAAAAACTTCAAATTTGTTAACAGAGAATTAATTAGCCTGGGAAATCATACCCATCTTATCTTTCTCTGCTTTAATTATTGTCTGATAATGCTAAAACAGAATTTGAATACTGATAGTCGAGAAACACTGAGAATTTGGAATTTTTAAAAAAGAAATAACCTTTCAATTTTTTTCATTCAAACTCTGTGAGTAATATGCCATTATGGAATCTAATAATCTCCAAGTTCCATTGCAAATATAAGAGATCATTCCAGGCGGATTTCTGAGTTCGAGGCCAGCCTGGTCTACTGAGTAAGTTCCAGGACAGCCAGGGCTACACAGAGAAACCCTGTCTCGAAAAACAAAAACAAAAACAAAAATATAAGAGATCATTCTTCACTAGTTCAAAAGTAGAATTAAAATTCTAAAAAGGTGATGTTGAGTGTCGGCTTCTTCAGCATCTGCCAAGACAGCGATAGGATCTATGTATGGAATGGGATGCATGGTTTCCTTATGGACAGCATCTTATACTTATATCATGTAGATTTAGTAGCAATAGAACACTAGACAGATGATGCTGTCTAGAACAATAGAATGATGCTATACAGTCATTGAGGATCTTATAATTAGTTGGTTGCAAAAGATTATGAGCTACCTTGGTCTTCAGTAGAAACTGAAATAATAATTCAGGGAATTTTTCTTTACCCACTTTACTCCCAAATAACTGAAGGGCATTTTCTATATTGGTTCTAGCATATTTTAGCACTAGAGAAAATGACAAGATAGTCCTGGTATTTTTATTAAAAGATGGCTGTCACTATGCTTGGAAAATTCTGAGCTTCTCTAATCACCTAAAGCTGCCAATCTCCCAGCCACATGGGCTGTTATCTATATCCGAGTCTTACCCTGTCTAGCTCTGTTCCATATGTGCCCTCATGGCAACTCCCTTAGCAACCTGCTCATGCTTTTTCCATTCTCTCTCTCTCTCTCTCTCTCTCTCTCTCTCTCTCTCTCTCTCTCTCTCTCTCTCTCTCTCTCTCATCCCTTTGAGACTCCCTCAATGTGCTCAGATATCCTGCCTCCTCTGTCCTATCCTGCCCAGCCATAGTCTGACCAGTTCTTTATTACCCAATCATAGATGATTTTTACTAATTAGCCTTGTGACATTGGGGGGCAGTCAAAGAGAAAAGCAGAAACTTGGGGTTAAGAGAACACAAGAAAATAGAGAATAAAGACAGAATAATGGAGAATGTAGCATACCTCAACAAGAGAAAAATAGAACTATGTGGAAAAAATGACAACTCTGAAGAAGTCCAACTTTTCTGTGTGTGTTAGCTATCTACTCTTTACTAGCCACTTGGTCTTGGTTGGACCTCTGTTTTGTAAAAGAACTTCCTATGTAGTATATCTTAATAAAATTTGTTTAATATTTGCTTAAATTGAATTATGTTCTCCAGGAATGCTAGCATATGTCTTTAATCTCCAGATCTCTGGAATCAGAGGCAGCCAGGTCTTTGTGAGTTACAGAGCCACAGTGATTACATGGTGAGACCTTGTCTCAAAATCCTTGATTGAGTGAGTGTGTGTGTGTGTGTTTAGGTATATATATGTTTGTTTATATCTAATACACACAAACACACACACACACACACACACACACACACACACACACACACACACA
>JANHMN010000008.1:46183329-46224348 GCA_030674055.1 Rhabdomys pumilio
TGTGTGTGTGTGTGTGTGTGTGTGTGTGTGTGTGTGTGTGTGTGTGTAATATTGCATACATATAGAGGTGAGGAAACTTCTCATATTCATATTCTTCCATCACCTTCTTTGAGACATAATCTCCAGAATAAGATTACGAGGATTATACTGTAACCACCTTCTCTCTTGTCATAAAAGCCCTAAGATGACAAGTAGACACTTGTCATCCTGTGAAGTTTTATGTGCTTGCATCCTCATGTTTGCATAGCAAGCGCTTTACCCACTAAGCCATCTCTCAGTCTCAAGCCAAATCTTTTTTTTAACCAAAAAATGTTAAATCATTTATTTATTTAGTTAGTTAGTTAGTTCCAGATTTTATCTCCCCTGTTCACCCTCTGGCTGTTCCACATCCCATAACTTCTCCACAAACCCCTGTCTCTATAAGGATGTCCCTACCACACACCCCACACCCAACCAGACCTTTGAACTCCCTGAGGCCTCCAGTCTCTTGAGGATTAGATGCATCTTCTTTGACTGAACCCAGACCAGGCAGTCCTCTGCTGTATATGTGTTGGGGACCTTATATCAGCTGGTATATGCTGTATGTTTGGTGAGAACAGCAGGGACAGAAGTAGAGAGGAGCTTGAGTAAAAGAAGGTCCTGTCACAGGCTCACAGAGAGGTCCAGCTCATGGAGAGATCCCAAGGCCTGACATTATTAATGTAGCTATAGAGCGCTCATGAAAAGGGACCTACCATGACTTGGATCCGAAAGACCCAAGAAGCAGCTGAAAGAGTCAGATTCAGGTATTTGCACTCAACCAATGGACAGAAGCTGCTGACCACTGTGGTTGGATTAGGGAAAAACTGGAAGAAGATGAGGAAGAGGGCAACCCTGTAAGAGGACCAGCAGTCTCAATTAACCTGAACCCTCAAGATCTCTCAAACTTACTATTATTTTAAAAATACGTTTATATATGTTTTTTTATATGATGGCATATGCATGTAAATGTAGTACCTCCAGAGACCAGAAGAGGAATTGGATCCCCTTGGGAAGCAGTTACAAGCTGTTGTTAGCTACCAGATGTGGGTACTGGAAATCAAACTTGGGATCCTTTAGAAGAGGAGCAGGTGTTTTCACATTGAGCCATCTCTCCAGCCACCCTGGGGCTGAATCTTTAAATATCCAGTACCTCTTCAAACTTTCCAATAGCCAGGGACATTTTGGAGACTCCAGACAGCAGACTCCATATTAACCCAGATTCCAAGTTGTATTTTGCTTTTGAATCTTGCACTACTCTGTACCAATAAAAACTATCAATTCTGAATCTTTGGCAGATGAAAACAGTTATTTTCTTTCTCTTTTTTCCTTTAAGCCATTCAAGGACAGGCCATACTTTGAAGATTTGCTTTTTCTAGGGTTGATTTAAAAATTGCCACACATGAATATTTCATTTTCCCTTGTGTAATAATTCAGGTAGTGCATCCTGTTTAAAGTCTAGTGCCAGGAAAAAAAATTGCCTGTACTGATTACCCTGGTGTCAATCTTGTTTGTTTTCTAAAACCAGGAAGGCCAGGCAGTTACAGATAAAAATAAACATCTCCTCAGAGACTCCAATTTTGCTGGTTAACTAATACCTCTTCATGCATCTAATGGTGATATCAGTCTATCTCTTTGGTATTTTATTAATCATTTTATTCATTTATATTTTATTCATTTGCATTCATTACATTACATATCTCTCTTTCTGGTTACACTTCCACCAGCCCTGCCCTCCCACTCCCCTTCATCCCCTCCTCTTTCTAAGTCTAACTTTCCATTTGTTCAGTATCCACACTGGTTTCTATGTACCTCAGAGACTTTTCTTTTGACCCTATTATTTTCCTTAGCTTATTGGGTACAAGATCTCTTTTTCTATAATACTTTATTACTTTATTTCTACTTTGCTTTTTGCTATGAATTCTGAATTTCAGGCTAACAATTAACATTATATAAATTTTCTGTAGTCATCAAGTGAATGGATTTATGAAATTCATTTAGAAGAGAACACTTTAATGCATATGCTCACATACATAAACACACACACACACACACACACACACACACACACACACACACACTCAGTATTTCTAGTTATTAATAATATGAACCTTCAAACCAAACCAAAAATGTCATACACATACAGAGTAGTTTCCTTATCAACAGGGTATTTTCAAAATTCCCCAGTCAGTACCCAAAAACATGGGTGGTGTCCAATCCTGCATGTTCTATGTTTCATACAAATTTACCTATGACACCATTTAACTTATAAACCTTAGTAGAAGAAGTACAACAGTAATTTAGCATAAAATAGAACAATGCACTGTAGTAAAATTGTCATTATCACTAGGCTTGTCTTTTGTATCAATAGTAAGGTAAGTATATTATATATATAAGTGTTAGAGTCTCACTGTGGCCAGTATGTTAGTCAAGATGGCCAGTAAGGCCACTAAGTGTCTGCACATGGCCATGAATTAGTATTTTTTCTGGTTGTTGTGATGAGACACCTGACAATAGCAAATTCAGAAAGAAAGAATTCATTTTGGCAAACTGAGGGAACCATTGGTCAGTCATAGAAGAGAAGGCATAATGGCCGGAGCTAGATGCATGTGGTCACATTACATCCACACACATGAAGCACGGAGGAATAAATGATAGTGCTGAGGTCTTTATCAATGTGTTTGCCCGTGTGAACATCCCATCTGAGTGTGTGGACATCCATATGCGTGAGTTTACATAGGTCTGTCTGTGTGGAGCCCAGATGTTGGTGTCAGCTGTCTTCATCCATCACTCTCTATTCTGTTTCAAGATGGAGTCTGTCCCTGACCTGGAGCTAACTAGTTTTGTTTGGTGGCTTGATTCCTTTCTTTCTTTCTATTTTTTAAACAAAACTTTCTGGCCAGGGATCCTCAGAATATGACTGACCCCTACATTTCCACCACAGTGCTACAGTTACAGATGCTCTGGCAAGTCTGGACTTTACCAGGGTTGCTGATGATCCAAATTCTGTCCTCGTGCTTAAGCAACCGTGGCTTTACCCACTGAGCTATTTCCTCAGCTTTCTCTGTTTTAGGCAATCGTGGCAGGGCCCCACCCCAAGTCAGGTGCCAGCTACACTTATGTATGATGGGTCTTTTAACTGCAGTTGATCTACTTCAGGCATTTCCTCTCAGTTGTTCTCAGTTTATACTCATGATGATTCTAAAGTTCACCAATTTTACCTATTGTTATCAATCATTGCAGTTGGGTTATACAGTATGGAAAACACATGCAGAAGAGCGATATTCTGGGTGGGTTGAATATGACAATAGGGGCCTTCATTGGACTCCTCAGAATAAAATGTGACCTTGAGCATGTGGACAATTTGTTGGAAAATTTTCCACTTTAGGTTATCATGTTCAAAACTGGAAAACTAAATTTTGTATAAAGGATGACTAATATATAGAGAAATAGGCGTTTTGTCTCTGCACCCTGATTCCCTTTAGAACTTTGCATTGACATTGGTTGTTTGTCTTCTTGGAATTCATAAGCTTATTGAGAGCAGGTGTTAGAATGTATGCATTGCTAGGTTCTTAATATGTTGCAATTAGTGAGGCCAGGTACCCAAAGATATCAGTAAGTAACAAGAATCAAATTAAAGAGTTTGTTTAGATCACAGACCAAAAATGAACATAGAAAAGTCAAATTACTAATGAGGCTTTGCAGAGAAAGGGTACAGAATGGGCATGGGTTTATTTCTCTTGAACTTACTGTTACACTTGGGTAGGATGGTTGTAGAGAACAAGGACCTCATGAGGTGACACTAGGAGACGGAGTACATATCTGCTGGGCTTTATGAGCAGGTAAGTGAAAAATAGTGATGTCTAATTCAAATTTTACTCTTTACCTCTATGTCAGGAATTGACAAATTATGGGTTGAGGAAACTGCCCAGTTTGTAAGCACCTGATTTGTAAGAATGAAGTCATGAGTTTGGAATCCTAGCACTCTTTCATTGGTCAGATGTTTGGGAGAGCGTGCATCTGAAAACTGATCATTGGGGGTTAGACATAGGCAGGACCTGGAAGTTAATAGCCATTCATTCTAGCAGAAATATCAAGTTCCAGGTTCAATTAGAGATTCTGTTTCAGTGAAAATGGTCATTAGGCCCATGAGATGGATCAGGGGGTAAGGGCATGTGCCACCAAACCTGATGACCTGACTCTAATTTATAGTATCCACATAGTGAAAGAAAATAGTCAACTTCTGAAAGTCCTCTGTCCTTTAAATGTGTACTATGTCAAGTACCCACTCACCCAAGTCACAACAGCAAATACATATTTATGTACATATATATGTACATACATAAATAAATAAAATAAAATAGAGATAGAGGAAGATAACTACACGTACTTCTGGCTTCCACTTGTGCATTCAGGAACAAGCATATCTATACATCCATACACACAGACACATACAAATGAAATAAAATCCTCAAAACATATCTGCATATCTTTTATAAATAGTCTCAAAGTATGGTCTTCAGACTAAATCCAACTCAGAACTTACTTTTTATGACACTTAAGCAAATATTATTTTTACAAATAAATTTGAAGTCTGATTCAAATGAAGCAAAATACATAATAAGGAGATCTCTGGCCCTCAAAGTCAAAAAGTATTCACTCAATAGTTGTCCATTTACAGAGAAAAAGCAATGCCCATTCAATTCAAGAGGAAAAGAAGGGGAGTGAAGGATAAAGAACAGATTTGGGACCTAGCTGAGTATGGAGAGAGGCAGTGGGAGACAACAAGTTCTCAGTTTCAGCAGCAAGCACACATTTCATTTCTCACTAGTGTGGTTTCACCTGTTTTTCTGGGTTAATTTTCTCGCACCTTGGGATGAAGGGACTGAGCCTCCTTCCCTTATGTGGTCCCAACTCTCAGCAGGAGTAGCTCATCATTCTTGCATCCAGCAGTGACCCACCTGCTGCTTAACAGTCTTGGCTTTGATGTGCTGCCTATCTATCAGTCCAGCACTTGCTGTTTGTACTTGATGGCCATTTGCTTTTATCTGAAAGCAAGAGCATTGAGAAACCCTACTTCTTGGCTGAGTGCTCCACATCCTAGGAAGTAACATCCAAGCCAGCCATTTCTGCTCCAGAGAATCTTGCCTGTGGCTTCTGACTCAATTGGGAGGGCTTGATGATTGCTTCCCACAGCAACAGAATGGAAGCCATAAAGTATCTTCAGGAGATGTATTTGTTAAACACATATATCTCAATAAACGACAGTTATACATAACGCACTTATTTATGAACACATAAGTTTATCATAGTCACATAAATTTATTTTACAAAGGAAGTTGTTGGAGAATGAATGAATCCTTTTATTTACATTGGCTGGGTCCCTTCTGACTTCATATCTTCTCTTTATTCTTCCTCTTATTCTCATCCTCTATCTTGAGACAGCCTTATGTACTTCAGGATGATTTGGAACTCACTCTGTAGACCAAACTGGTCTCAAACTTGCAGCATTCCTCACGCCTCTGCCTCTCAAGAACTACGATTACAGGTAAGAGCCATTACACATAGCTTTGCCATGCTTGTGTGTGTGTGTGTGTGTGTGTGTGTGTGTGTTTTATACATATGTCCACATGCATTTGGAGGGAAGTGTTTATATTGGTGTCCTCTGTAATTACTCTGCATCTTACTTTGTGAGATAAGGACACTCACAGAACCTAGAGCTAACTATCTGTCTATCTGGCCAAAAAGCGTCAGGGATCTGTTTCCATCCCTCTTCATTCTCAATTCTGGAGATTTAGACACCCAACTGTGCCTGCCTTTTATATGAATGATGTGGATCTGAACTCAGATCCTTACTCTTGTGAGGAAGATACTTTCCAGCTGAGCTATCATATCAGGCCAATTTCCATATGCTTTCTCAATGGTGTAGTTTAGAATGTCCAGTTTTGGAATCAATCCTGAGCAGAATGGATCAGTAGTCTGACATTCATTTCATATTAGTAACTCCTCTTACTCCTTGACAAACTCAAAAGCAATTCAACTGTTATTTTCAGTATGCCTTGTTTCTTCTGGTGATGAGCCAAAAGGATATTGTCTTAGTCAAAAATAAAGATTCTAAAACAGATTTTAAAACAGATGTGCTTGATTTTAGATAACATCGACTTCCTGGGTTTGCTTCCTATTTTTAATGTCAGGGAAGACTTCGAGGTCTCTTGCTTGACCCAGTTTGGAAATGAGTTCAGACAGTTATTCATGCCACCCCCAGCACTTCCAGAAGAATTTATTCTGTGGTCTGTGGACAATTCAATTCAACTAACAAGGTGCTTTGGTTGTGCAAGTCCTGCTTCATGGTGTGGGACATGCCTCTAGAGACCATCATTTTTAAGCTTGGTACCATTATGTAGCTGCACTTCCTGCTAACAACTTATTGCTGGTTTTGTTTGTTTGGGATTTTCTCCACACTGAAGTCCCCAATCAGACAGTAAGCCATATGGATGGAACCTCAGTTAGCATATAACAGTCAGTTGATAGATTCCCATGGGGACATCTGCTCCTACCAATTCCCCCTGCCAGGGACAAGAAAGCATCTTACAAATGCTGTCTGGAGGAGAAATTGGTATCTTGTTACTTACAAATCATAAATTCACTAGTCAAAACTGGTTTGAACCTGATCTCATTTTTGTAGAATAGCAGCTTCAACTAGTTCCTTCTATCCTTTATTTCATTATACATATATATCCATAAATCTACCAATAAAAACAGACTATGTGTGCACAGTGAGTTGATTAGCTATATAGTATATATTTATCTTGGGAACCAGTTCTGAAAAATTGTAAGTAAGTTTTTGGCTTATTTTTTTTTACTTACTTGGTCATTTCTTTATTTTCAATGGGTTCATTTTGAACTTAGCAAATTAAATGTAAGAGACAGGTGCCTTTATTCACTGATATATCTCACTAGCAAGAGTTTTTAACTTTCTACAATGTTGGCCATGATGAAAGAAAAGCCATCAGGAATGGATTTTGCTTTAGTTCAAAAGGATAGTAATGGATTATTTGCTGGTGATGATGTCATGGACAGTCAGTACTTCCTGAGTAGATCCCTTCTCCCTTTTAGATCCATCACTCTGCTCTGCTAACAGAAATCGGGCCCATCGCTTTTGGATTCCGAAGTCTTGTCTGTGTCTTACTCTGTTTTGTGATTACCTCTTATTACTAGATAGTCAAAGTCCCACACAGCATATAGTAGTAGCTCTGGAATTATTAGTCAATTAATAAACCATCCCAAGGAAGAAATTTCTTCAGACATGGTTATGGTACTCTAATAGCTCCAGTCACTCTAAAATCTCATTCACTTGGAAATATATATTTGAATGTGATCACATTTAATCAGGTTCTGTCATATCTGTATTTTAGGTCCATATTTTTAAATTGTATTTGTGTTCACAAACTTGTATTTGTTTTATTTTATTTCTAAATATAATATCCTACTTTGTAGCTCAGACCAATCCCAATGCCTTTTTTTTTTCACTATAAATGTTACCTTGGTCTTAAATTCATGATCCTCTTGCTTCAGCCTGGTTGTTGAAGTTGGAGTCAGGAGTCTCCATGTTCCTTAGATTCCTGAAATTCTGGAATGACAATGCTAATTTCATAAACTCAATAGATCCAGGTGAACCTAGACATTTGTGTAAGAACCTGGATGATTCTGGAATTGAAGTTGAAGAAGTTAGATACACCCATATAGGGCAGTAGTTTTCAAGTATCTTCATGAAGCATTCTATTAAAAAGTTCTGGTAGGGTGAGGGCTAGGGTCATAGAAATTTCTTTATCAGTCAACATTACTATCACAATAAAAAATTTCAAGGTGGAACATGGGAAGTCCTTAGAAAAATACTTATCTATATCTATACTGTTTGATTAAATATCAGGCCCAGTGTGTATGTTCTTTTACTTCTAATGAATAATAATAAAATGATTTAATTTGTCTCCTCCTCTAGCTGGTAACAGCACCTCCTACCTGAATTCTGTGAACATTTTTCAGGTGTTAGTGGACATCGTGGTTAGCTGTCACCTACTTTTATGTATGGTCTCCTGAACCTACCTCCTCTAATGTGCAGATAAATTAATGTAAATATTTATATAACGTAATACATGCCATTGCACTGTCATCCTTTCTCAGTGGTGGGGTAGAAGTGCCCCTTGCTTTTCAAGAATAATTTCTGTTTCTATTCTCTTGATCTTCATGGCTGGTGGCCCTGATTTCTTTCTCCTCCAAGTTCAGTTTCTCCCTTGATAGTGGCTTCTTCCACAGCCCATGCACTTGCTAGCTCCACATTTATTATAAAGTCTCTTTAATGTGAACCATTTCTTCCTTTATCAACCACCTCACAACCACACACATCACCTTAAAAATTTCAGATGTCTTATTTCCCTCTTCACTCTTTATTTTGTAGAAATGAGGCTTCCTTGATTTCAGTTCTGCTCTGATAGGCCAATGGTGAAATACCTTTGTATCTTCTTTAGCTAAATTTCTAATTATTGTGATAAAATGCCATGACCAAGACAATTTATAGAAAAGTTTACTTGGGTTTACAGTTCCATAAAGATGTGAGTCCATCACCACCATGGCAGAAAAGAATGATGGCTGAAAAACCTGAAAACGCACATATAGAACCACCAGTAGAAAACAGGGAGAGCAATCTTGGAATGGTGTGAGCCTATGAAACCCCAAAGCCGCCTTCTTACAAAACCATACATCTTTATCCAAAAGTTATGTTTTCCCCATCTTCTAATATAATTACTTTTGGATGATTTCTCTCTTATCTTGTATTTCTAATGCCTTAATATTCTGTTCCCCTGGACTTAGTCCAGATGTAAAACAAAACCCACGTGGTTCTTCTCTCAAGCAGCTAAGCTGTTGAGTATTTTCTTCAGTAAATATTAACTGTGATTGTTTTATTCTAGGACAGTGGCCTTCAACAGGAAATCAGAAGGTTTCACCCTTCCAGGGGACATTTGGAAATGTCTGGAAACAACTTATAGTTGTCAATGGAGAGGAATCTATAGGTATTTGGTGAAGACTATCAAGTAAAGTTGGTAAATATCCTATATGCTGCACAGAACAATCTTCTTGGTAATTTTGGTCTCAAGTATCACACAAGATGGCTGAAACATCCTTCTACAAAGCAGTATTCAAAAATTAAGTAGCAACCAGGAGCTACTTCTAAAACCATACGTGTTTATCCTATACGATGATATTGTCACATGATGATATTATATACTTAATTTGTAAAATCATCCTAGACCCTCTTCATCAATTTGCAGAGAACTTGTCAGGAGGTTATATCTTTGTTTTGATGGAAATTTTGGGAAATACCTTCCTAGCCCAGGGTTTTTCTGATTACAATATATAAAAGTAATATGGACATCTGAAAATATGAAATCTTTTACATGGAATAGAATGAAAACCAAAGTTGTGATTATTAAACGGGTTCCCAGGTAAGGCTTGAACTGTTTCTTTACCTGCACTCGACATAGCAAGGCCCTGCAGCAATAGTAGTGGGGCTCCACCTTGAGTACAAGTTATAGTTTCCTACAAGGCCCAGCTGGCTGTTTCACCTAAAGATTTTAATTTTCCTGGTCTAAGATGAGGCCTGGGAATGTGTATTATCTGTAGATTTCCAGATAATGCAAATGGCACCTAGTAGTCTTAAGAACATAGAGTGTGAACCACCAGCTTGGACTGCCACTTCTTATATTCCAGTGTCCAAAAACTGAGCTCAGAGCTCTGCAAAGCTCTGGTGAAACTTCACCACATTCCATTCTCTTCTTTAAATTGAGTGGGAAGACTAGTAATCTGTATTTTAATGAAGAATTCTCCCACACACCCAGGGATGATGCATGTATTAACGGTCTCACTTGATATTTATAAAATGCTGTCTAGGGAAGGGTGTTATAAAAACTATGTAGGAAAGAAGAATATATTTAGTTTGTAGATCTGCAATGAATTATATGGTTGATTATATTATTATTATATGGTGCTAGTTGTTATCTTTGAGTTATTCTGAATTATCACATAACATGCATATAATAAAGGAAAATATTTATGCTGTTCAAAGGAAACAATAGGTTAAAACTAGGACCAGAAATATTGCTGTGAAAGATAGCATCATTTTTTCCCTTGATCAGTCACCCAGTTCTTTCAGAATCTGTGTAATCGCATTCCCTGTAGGAGATACCAGTTGAATGTTATTGCTGACTTGGAGGTAAGACATTATAGTCATGGCCACAGCTTCAGATTCTTGAATTGTTAGGATACAACAAACATTGCATAAATATATTATCAATGTAATTTGATCTAATACAGCAGACCACACATCCCTTCAGACACAGGCAGTATTTATTCTCCTTGATGTATCATGGGAACATTATGCCTGTGAGCTCAATATATTTCTTCAAGATCATGTAAGTAGTTAAAATGGCAAAAGTTTTTATGTCATTTGATATAACACACAACTGATTTCTTAGAGACAGGAAGCAGGTATTTAAACATGATTTGATGCATGGGGATAGAGAATTGGCTCAGAGGATGAGTTCAAAGGTTCTTGCATATGATCCAGGTTCAATTCCCAACACTCATTTCAGGCATCTAACAACTGCCTGTAACCTCAGTTTCAGGGGCTCCTCTGCCCTCATCTCATCACCAAGAGCACTTTTATGTACATGGTTCCCATAAACCCATGCAGTCATACACATATAGATATAAATAAAATTTGAAATAAATTGAAATATGCTTGGAAACTTTTTAGATAAAGCTATAGTTCAAATTTAAAGTTCTGCATATTTGAAAACTAAAAAAAAATTAGAATAAAATTTATTTTGTTGATAGAGAGGCCTATCAGAGACAGCTTTTAATATCTTTGATTAATTTTTATAATAAGTTAATTATAGATTTGCAGAATTTTAGAATGTTATTTGTTTCCTTCTCAGAGGATATGGGATTTTTTGTATTCTATATTCTCCAGTAGTGTTTTCTGACTAGCTAAGATAGTTTACAGTCATCTTGCCAAAGTAGAGACAATTTTCAGGGTCTCTTATTCTCTACTGTATTAAAGGTTTTGCCCCTGTCGTTGGTCATCTTCTCTCATTAAGTGTTGCTTTTAGGGGAAAATTCACACAGCTTTTGTTATTACAACCTTCAGTTTCTCAGATCACAGTCAAAGCACAGAATATTGTAAAGCAGCACATGACAGGGAAAGGTTCTTTTGTGCTAAGAAATACCATTTCTTATTTTTTGCTATATCAAAGATATAATTGCCTATCTTGAATGCAGCCCCTAAACCTTCTGAAGAGGTATGTGAAACTGCTCTGCCACCTGTGTGGGAAGTTGAGCTTTTGAATTAATTGCCGTTTACATAACCTGGTCTTGAGCCATAGTTGCTTAGAGGCCCACTGGCAGCTTCAAAGCTAATTCGCACTGACATCTTTCACAACGTATTTGATTTTGTGATTAAGTCTTTTCCTTCCACCGTCCCTCATTCTTTTCTCTTTACTCAGTTTTTTTCCTCTTTTTTCTTCCTTTTCTATTTTGTTTCTTCTGTCTATTGGGACATAATATCACTGTATTACCCAAGATAGTTGTGTACTCCCATGCTAAGCTTGAATCTAAATTTAAAAATTACTAGTTTTCTTAATATATCAGATATTATATACTATAGAAAAAAAATAAAAACAGCTGGGGAACCGCAGAGTCTCTCACGCCACGCTGTGTGTAGTCAGCTGAGAACGCCCTGGGTTTCTCCAGCTGGAAGTTAGGTTCAGGAACACATGGTTCCTCATGACATGGCTCCAACACACTAGGAAGTCTTTAGGTTTCCAAAACCGGTTTATTGGCATGGTGGATGGTGGGTGGATCTGGATGTGCTCCCACAAAACCCAGGGCAGACCTGAGTTAAATAGGGAGGAGAAGAGGGGGGAGGGGCTGGGGAGGAATGTTTAATAAGCTCCACCCTCTGGTCTTCAGGTACCTCATTAGTATGTAAATCTCTCTAGGGCCTGGGGGCTGTTCATCACACCCTCCACCTGTGTACTTGACTGAAGGGTGAAGGTGGAATGGAGATTAGACTTCATGTTAGGCCCGACAATATACTATGAACAGTTCTTACTTTGATGCATAGCAAGTACATATTTCCACATATTTATACTATTACTATCAATATACATTTACATTCCAGTTGTTATACCTATCCAAATCAATCATGGACAACCTACTAGATCAGGCAAAATGATTCTGTGTTAATGGTAAACCTTGTGAGGGAAAAAAGGTTTTACTGTCTAGAGGACCATGTGATAATATTTTCAAGAGAAGATTATTCCAAAATCTTGGTTGTAGATTTTTTTAAAAGTAAATTTAAACTCAAAATTAAACAACTAAGAAACACATGGCTTCAGCTTTTAATGCAAGATCAGATATGGACAGATATCAGCCTAGCAACCAGACATGCCACTTGATCCTACTCTGCCATGGGACATCTTGACCCTTGGGCAAGAAGACAATGATTGTAAGAAGTCTATGCCTGATCAAAGTTCATGTATAAGCAATTCTATTCTCTGATATCTAATTTAAAGGATCAAAGAGATCTTCTTTTCATGTCACAGCTAATAGTCTGATACAGTTTGCTAGCAATCTACTACAATTCACTACCAACAATTTACTATAATTGTTAGAATTTATGTCAATTGTTTAACCAACCCCTTTGGTCACAATTTTTTTCTGGAACCAGTAGGCTAAACCAAGCATAGTCCAGGCCATCTTTGGCAAAGAGGAAAAGGGTGATCTTTTCCAATCAGTTCTGGTTGCAGTTTAAGTCAGTACTTCTTGGAATATTAAGTCTATCTCATTGGGAAGGATAGAAGACCATTCAGTGAACAGAGCCAAAATGAGTTCTGGTGCTAAATTACAATGACATAGACCAGAAAAAAAGGACTTGGCAGAGCATCAGAAATACTCTCTGTGTTCTCTACTTGAGAAGATTTATAACCTTAGGATTGCCAGACACAGCATTGTTTCTTAACAGAATAAAAAACACTGGAACCAGAATTGTATTCGCTATAGAGAGTGCTTTTTTAAGCCTATGCATTTGTGATCACTAAAATTAAAAATAGCTTTGTAAGAGGAAAATTGTAAAATTCATTGGTTAATGTGTTGTGGGTTTCTGAGCTGTTTTTTTCACTTGTAAATAAGTAATTAAATGAAAACCTAAAAGGCCTGACCTCAGATAAGTAAATAATTAATAGCCATCTTGTTTTATGGGCAATTTACTTAAGTATCATCTCTAAGAATGAGTACAAAGGAGGGTGACCATGTAGAAGGGTGACTTACAAATACTGAAGATGAAGACATGAGTATTAGGATTTTAGATGGCTGATAATTTTAGTTTCTCTCTGATCTGAGTAATTTAAGATTACTGCTCCCAAACTTTAAATGGACACTTTTGAAGGTGACATCACATTGTTGAGAACTGTTTGATTCAGTCTTGGTTTTGAGAAGCTTACCAAGTATAAAAGTCACAAATAACAATTAAATTCTGGAGTGTCTCGAGTAATGGTTGGAGCCTTGGCTATACAGTTGCACTGCCTTGTGCATTTCATGCCTTGACTTCAGAACCCAGAGAACTTTAGGTGGAATTGCACTTCAGCTTCTTAGTTCAGTCAGTTAACTTACATGAATACCTAGTGGTAGCAGTTAACAGTAAGTCAGTCTTCAACAGTAATCTAGGTTCAACGACTGATTCATTCAAAACTATTCTCTGAGTATGGTGATTAAATTTTTTCAGATGTGTTTAATGTGCTTACAGCATGTTTCCTTCAGAAATTGTTCTTGTATATTCAAAGTGGCTGATTTAAATATGTCTCTGAGATGTCATATCTTTGAAGAATTGCTCACCATCGAAAAGTATACCAATTTCCTAGCGTTATTTCTGGTTCATTATGAATATGCTAACACTGTTTGGGAAAATAAAAGACAAATTCAAGACAAGAATAAATACAAGGCAACAAAGTTAATTTTTATAATGATTTCAGAAAAGGTGTGTATACTGATACCATTTAGTTTTAATGACACTGAGGGCAAACTAACTAGCAAAGTCGTTAGTTTTTATTTATTAAACACTGTCATCAAAGTAGATATAAATGGGAATTCAATACGTGTCATTGAGTTATTTCAAAAACTTTCCCCAGATACTTTAGTGTATTAGATAGTATTTTAGTTCTTTATGACCTAATATGAGTTTCTTGGTTATAACTCCATCTTCAGTAAAGTCATCAAGACGGAGAGGAAGGGCTACAGAGGATGGCCTTGTCTTGCATCAATGAGAGATTAGGCCCTTGGTCCTGTGAAGGCCTGCCCCAGTGTAGGGGAAATTGAGGGTGGGTGGGTGGGTGAGAAAACACCCTCATAGAAGCAGGGTGCGGGGGATGAAATAGCTGGATTCCAGGGGGTAATCCAGGAAAGGGGATAACATTTGAAATATAAGTAAATAAAATATCCAATTTAAAAACAAAAAGACGGAGAGAACTTCCTAGTCCAGCCCTTACTGGCATGCTTGGTGTCAAGAAGTGAAGTACTGTGATTCTTCTTACCTCATCAGTTTTCCTTATTCTGTGCATAGCCTTGTATGTTGGATATTTCATTAGAAGTTGGATTGAAAAAAAAAAAACAAAAGGTAATAAAACTTAAATCTGTTAATTTCATAGCCTGAAATTTGTGTATATAAGTTTCATTACCTTTTGGTTTCTCTATCTGATTTCTACTGAAGTATCTGACATGCATGGATGTGGACATGAGAAGAAATTGGTAATCTTTAGAAGGAGGCTATAAGGATGACTCGGTGCTTAAGAGTGCTTCCTGCTCTTGGGACTGCAATTCTATTCTCAGCACTTACATTCAACAACTCACAGCTAGCTGAAGTTCCAGCTCCAAGAGATCTGATGTTATCTAGTAGCCTGCACCGGCACCCACACATAGGGGCATATATAAACAGACACACACATACATGAAGTAAATTCTTTACCTGTTTAGAGTAAGGTAAAAACACTCCTCTCAGATGAATTTAAAAGTGAGCCCTAAACTGTGGTTCATCAGTTTCCAATTTATTAGTAACTAAGCATGAATTAAACCAGTGTGTTATTGCACAGACAGATTATGTTAGAATTATCAGTTTGCTGATTGTTAAGACTGTTGCTAGAGTAAAAGACCTGTGTGTTAAAAATTTCAAGTCTTTAAGGAAAGATATTGAAGATGGAAATATATATCAGAAGCTGGAAAGATTTCTCATGCTCATGGGTCAGATGAAAATGACCATCATACCAAAAGCAATCTACAGATTCAATGCAATCACAATCAAAATTCTGACATTATTGTTTACAGAACTTGAAAGAACAATTCTCAACTTCATACATAAAAATAAACCCAAGGCTCCAGCTACATATGTAGCAGCAGATGGCCTTGTCCAGCATCAGTGGTAAGAGAGGCCCTTGGTCCTGTTAAGGCTCGATTCCCCAGTGTAAAAGAATGCCAGGGCGGTGAGGTGAGTGTGGGTAAGTGGTAGGAGGAGCACTCTCATAGAAGCAGGGGAAGGAAGATGGGATGGGGGGTGTTGGAGGAGATGACAAAAAAACACAAAAAGGGATGACATTTGAAATGTAAATAAATAAAATATCCAGTAAAAAATAATACTAATTAAATAAACAGACAAATCCAATAAGTAATAAATAAAAATAAAAACAAAGGTATCTTCAACATGCTGTCCTGATCAAATAGGTTATCTGAATGTAGAAAAATGAAAAAAAGGAAATAGATCCCCATATCAGTCACTCTGGATAAAACTCTAGTCCAACTGTATCAAAGACTTTATCCTAAAATCTGACACATTGAACCTGATAGAAAAAAAAAAAAAGGAGAAACAGGTCTTAAATGCATTGGCACGGGAGAGAACTTTCTGAACAGAACATTGATAATGAAGGCACTAGGATCAACATTTAATAAATGAGATGTCATAAAAATGACAAGCTTCTGTAAGGCTGAAGACATCATCAATAGGACAAATCAGAAGCCTATAGAGTGGGAAAACATTTTTACCAATTCCACACCTGATAGGAGACTAATATCCAAAATATATAAAGAACTGAAGAAGATTGATATCAAAAAAGCAAGCAAAAAAACAAATAATATAATCAAAAATAGGGTGCAGGTATAAACAGAGAATTCTCAATAGAAGAATCTCTTATTTTACTTTAAAAATTATTTTTATTGGGTATTTTATTTATTTATGTTTCAAATGTTATCCCCTTTCCCAATTTCCCTCTCCCTAGAGCCCCCTATCTTATCCCCCTTCCCCCTGCTTCTATAAAAGGGCTCCCACTCCTACCTCACTGCCCTGGCATTCCCATATACTGGGCCATTGAACCTTTATAGGACCAAGGACCTCTCTTCCCATTGATACCAGACAAGGCCATCCTCTGCTATATATATGGCTGGAACCATGGGTCCCTCCGTGTATACTCTTTGGTTGGTGGTTTAGTGTCTGGGAGCTCTGGGGGGTCAGTCTTTTCTTAACTCTTCCACTGGGGTCCCTGTGCTCAGTCCAAAGGTTGGCTGTGAATATCCACATCTGAATTTTTCAGGCTTTGGCAGAGCCTCTCAGGAGACAGCTATATCAGGTTCCTGTCAGCAAGTACTTCTTGGCATCTTCAATTGTGTCTGGTTTTGGTGTCTGTATATGGGATGGATCCCCAGGTGAGGCAGTCTCTGAATGGCCTTTCCTTTAATCTCTGCTCCATACTTTGTCCCATGGAAAGTGGGGAAAAGCCTCAAACACATGAACACAGAGGAAAATTTCCTGAACAGAACACCAATGGCTTATGCTCTAAGATCAACAATCAACAAATGGGATCTCATAAAATTGCAAAGCTTCTCTAAGGCAAAGGACACTGTTAATAGGACCAATGGCAACCAACAGATTGGGAAAAGATCTTTATCAATCTTACATCTGATAGAGGGCTAATATCCAATATATGCGAAGAACTCAAGAAGTTAGACTCCACAGAACCAAATAACCCTGTTAAAATGGGGTACAGAGCTAAACAAAGAATTCTCTACTGAGAAAACTTGAATGATCAAGAAGCAACTAAAGAAATGCTCAATATCCTTAGTCATCAGGGAAATGCAAATCAAAACAAGTTTGAGATTTCACCTCACACCAGTCAGAATGACTAAGATCAAAACTCAGGTGACAGCAGATGCTGGTGAGGATGTGGAGAAAGAGGAACACGCCTCCATTGTTAGTGGGACTGCAAGCTGGTACAACCACTCTGGAAATCAATAGAAGAATCTTAAATGGCTGAAAAACACTTAAGGAAAGGTTCAATGTCCTTAGCCATTAGGGAAATGAAAACCAAAATTACTTTGAGATTCTATGTTACACATGTCAGAATGACTGATATCAATCACACAGTGACAGCTCATGTTGATAAAAATGTGGAACAAGTGCAACACTCCTCTATTGCTGGTGGGACTACAAATTTTTACACCCACTAGGGAACTCAGTATAGAGGTTTTCAGAGAGGTGGGAATCAACCTACCTTAAGACCCAGCTCTACCACTCTTGGACATATACCCAAAAGATGCTCCATTCTACCACAAGGACACTTGCTTGCCCCTGTTCCTTAAGGCTTTAGTCATAATAAACAGAAACTGGAAAAAACTTAGATGTTCCTCAACAGAAAAATGGATAAAGAAAACGTGATACATTTACACAATGAACTATTACTCGGCTGTTTTAAAAAATTGCACTGTGAAGTTTGCAGACAGATAGAATGAATTAGGAAGAAAATCATCCCAAGTAAGTTAACCAAAATAGAGAAAGACAAATATGGTAAACACTCACTTATATGTGTATATTAGTTGTTAAGTAAATTATAACAAAGCTACAGTCCATAGACCAAAAGAGGTTAGGTGAAGAGCAAGGATCTCTCCTTGCATAGATGCATAATGTCTCAGGAAGGGGAAATAGAATAGATTTTCCTGGTAGCATAGGAATGAGTGAGGATAGAATGTGAAGGATCAGATTTTAAAAGGTTGAGTATAGGGAGAAATGGCTCTCTACACCAACTAAGCCAGACCCATATGAGCTCAGAGACTAAATCAGCAAGCACGGGAGCTGTAGGGGTCTACACAAGGTCCTTTGGTATATATTATAGCTATTAGTTTAGTTATTTTTACAGTATGCCTGACTGTGAGAACAAGTGGGTCTCTGGTCTTTTGCCTGTCTTGAGCCACTTTTCATCCTGTTAGGTGGTCATGTTCAACTTTCATATGAAAGCTTTTGCTTCAGTTTATTATATTTTATTTTGCCCTGTTTACTTGTTATCTCTACAAAGTTTGGTTTTCTTTTTGTTTTTTTTTTCCTAGTGAAAAAAAAAGGGAGTGGATCCAGAGAGAACGAGAGAGAGGGAGAAATTAGGAGTAGTAAAGGAAAGGAAAACTAATTGGGATATATTTTATGAGAAAAGAGTCTATTTTCAATAAAAAAGAGCCCTTTTGCTAGAAAAGAAATCAAAGTCATTCTATGGAATAATTCTCAAATTTAATACTGTAAAAGGCTTTGGCCTCACAGCTGTAACCTCCTTTGTTCTCGAGGACACATGACAGTGACAACAATGGTAACACACACACAAAAAACTGTGCTGTTCCTGGGGTGCAAGACAGAAGAGGCTATCTTTATATGTGCCAAGCCCTTGTGAGGATAGCAATAGGAAAGAAAGCATCTGAGAAATTTCAGAGGTGTTAGTAGCTCTCAGGCCCTACCTCATGACTGTGCAATTATAACAGTTTTAAAGCACGAGCTGATGAAAGGGAAAGGGGAGGACAACCCTCTGGTCTGTCATGTGTTCTGGTGCATCCTTGCTTCTTATTAGCTAGCTTCAAGGAAGCTTCAGTGCAAGAGATATGGGAAAAGATCTTTATTTTAAAATAGGGGCATGATATTTATGTATAATGAAGCAGGCATTTTAATTTTAGCTCGTAGTTATCCACAAGATCTTTACATAGAAAATAAGAAAGCTAGGATGTGAAATTAAAGAAAACCAAAAGATAAGAAAATGCAGGTAATATGTTTTTTCTAGCTATATTGTTGTTGTTCCTGTTACTAATTATTATCATGTTTATTATTATTTGTATAGAATGAAAGTTGTAAGAGCTTTTGAGAGTCCATTTTTAACACTGTAAATATCAAAGAAGTGGTTTTCTTTTCCTTTATCCGAATGTTGATAACACAAGGGACTTTGTACAATGTTCATGTGTCTGAGACTTAGATTTCTAGAGTTTATAAATTAACTGATCTAGGGCAAGTTCTCATGCATTTGTGCTTTTTCACATTTTCCAGTGGGTTTGTTTTTCTATATAGTCAACCATTCCTATTGAATACAAAGATTTCTGTGATGCCTTCCTTTTCTTCATCCCACCTTCCTTTCCTGTCTGTTTGCATTCTTGATTTTCATTTGGTGCCTCTTACCCTGTTCCTTCTGATAGTCATTGTCTTGGCTGCAACAGAAACCTGAATCAGCCAATATCTTAAGACCTGATGATCATTTTGGGTTGATATTTGCTACAGTGAAACTTAAAAGCATAAACTTCTGGGATCAAATTTTACACACCTGCATCTTACAAAATAAATATGACTGGATCAAATAGAAGATTGTTTTCTCACTCATTCAGCCTTTGACAAAAAGTATGTAGGAAGTTAATCTCCATAGTAGGGATACTATAGTTGGTCTTCATGGTCAACTTGACAGTGTTTATAATAAGCACAGAAACAAGCAGCAGTGTCATCTACATAGGACTTTCTAGGAGGTTATCAGAGGAAGAAAAGTCTACCCTAAACGTTATTCCATTGTCCTATGGGCCACAGTCCCAAGCTGAATCAAATGTAAAAAGTAGGTCAGAGCCAGTGTTCATTATTTTTATTCTGGATGCATACCATGTAACCAGCAGCATCAAGCTACTACAAACATGCTTTCCTAATCATCACAGGCTACATCTTCAAATTGTGAGAGAAAAAAAATTCACCCTTAAGCTGCTTTTATTCAGGTATTTTATCAAAGCACCATGATAAGTAACTGCATATAAAGAATAGTGATACAGGGTGTTTAGAAATAAAAAGAAGCCAAAATACTAAAATTTGTTGCTGTTTTTCTAAATCATGTGTGTTTTGCTTCATCTACTCAGAGATGTATCTAAAGTTAGGTATCTGGATTTAGGGTCATGAAAGAAGACCTTAGTTATTTAAACTTGTTTCTTTATAAAAGAAATGTTGAAAGCACAAAGAAAAAATGTTATTAAGTAGGTCACTGAGATTTGCTGGGCCTTCTATATTTAGTACAGCTTCCTTAAAAGCAAGCATGGCAAGGTGAACTAAAAAGGCACTTGGTGGCTGCTTGATACCAGTCTATTCATCCATGCACATTCTTAATAATGGTGTGTATGAGTATGTGTGCGTGTTAATGTGTGTGTGCAAATGTATGAAATTCTTAGTCCCTCTCTGATACAACTTCAGAGGTCTCACTCATGCATACACGCATGCATGCTTTCAAGATATTCCTTGAATAGAGATAATTCTGAAATAGGGAAAACTACATCTAACTCTAGCATTTGCTGAGCTCAATAGTCCTTGGTAATGGGTAGTAATGAGAACACACACTCTGTGACCACAAGACATTGAGACTGACACACAAAGGAGAGGGAGAACCTGTCAAACCATATACAGAGGTTATGCATAGACCCCCAGTTGAGGAATGGGGCCACCCACCCACTCCAAACTTTTCACCAAGAATTGTTCCTGTCTAAAGAAAATACAGGGACAAAGAGTAGAGTAGAGATGGAAGGAAAGGTCCTCCAGAGACTGCCCTACCTGGGGATCTATCTCACATGCGGACAGCAAACCCAGACATTATTGTGAATGCCAAGAAGTGCTTGCTGACAGAAACCTAATACAGCTGTCTTCTGAGAGGCTCTACCAGACCTGACCAATATAGATGCAGATACTCACAGCCACCATAGGACTAAGCACAGGGACCACAATGGAGGAGTCAAGGAAAGGACTGAAGAATCTAAAAGGACCTTATCTGGCATCAGTGGGAGGGGAGGCTCTTGGTCCTGTGAAGGCTTGATGTCCCAGTGTAGAGGAATGCTGGGGCGGTGAGGTAGCAGTGGTTAGTTAGGTAGGGGGGCACCCTCATAGAAACAAGATAAGGGGGGTGGGATTGGGGTTGCAGTGGGGTAACCAGGAAGGGGATAACATTTGAAATGTAAATAAATAAAACATCCAATTTAAAAAAAAAAAAGAAAGAAAGAAAAGAAAAGAAAAGAAAAGAAAAGAAAAGAAAAGAAAAGAAAAGAAAAGAAAAGAAAAGGCAGGTCTTTAGTAATGCCCCTTCATGGGTGAGTTGATTTCCTGCCATTTTTGGGTAAGCAATGTGGTTCTGCATGTATTCTATACCATGTGTTCTGACACACAACATATCTCAAAGCAATACAGTTATCTATCCATGTTTTCATCTTTAAAAATGTGACACAAAGTTCTTTATCTAAATAGGAAGATGTTCGAATCAGTATTGTTCATCTTCTCATATATCACATGGCCTCAGTCAATTTTTCTTTTTTTGCCTTTCCACAGCTTCATTTTTCTCATCTGTTTGAGAAGAATATCTGAAGCATCTTCTCTGTATCCAGTGCTAGGACAGATGGTACACGTAGAAAGGGAAAAACAAGAGGAAGCTCACTCATGAGCCATCTTTTACAATAAATTCTGTCATTATGGGTCTTTCAGGGATTCTGAAAACAAGAAATGGTAACAGATTCATTTGATGCTTAAGAAAATGAGTTGGTTGTGAAAGTATGTTGTCACTAGGCACTGCCACCCTGTTTTTATAAGACTTAGGCATATGGGGATTAGAGCAAAGGTGGTAGACATTCATCTAGAATCTAGATCTATCATACCATCTGATAGATACAAGATCAAGTAATTTGCTTGTTAGAAAAGAAAATTTTAGGCTCCATTCAATACCTTTGTTCAGTAACTTGTTGTATACTCAGGAATTAGTAGGGGAAGACATTAGAAAATCAAGATGCATTTGAATGAACAGTGGATAAGAGAAGAAAGCCACAGAGGAAGATCAAGCAACAGTACACTGTACTCTAACTGGGCAGAGGAACTAATTTCCAGATCAGACATTGAGAGAACATATGTCACAGTTCAGAAATCCAAAAGCAGTTTAAAGTTAAGTTTGCACTTTATCAGTTGTAACTAGTGGGAAAGCAAAAAGAAAGAAGTCACTAAGGATTGATATATTGACCAGGTAACTCCTAAGCAAATGGAAGCCATGCAGAGTAAGGGTTTAAGATTAGGAGAAAGGAGAGCTTCAGGGATGGCTCAATGGTTACAAGCAACTAATGTTTCTATTGAAGACATGTATTTGGTTTCCTGCTCCCATGTCAGTCAGGTCAAAACTGCTTGTAACTATAAGTCTCAGGAATTAGAATTTGGCATCCATAGACATTGCATTCGTGTACACAGATCAACATACATGCATAATTAAAAATAAAACCGAACATCTGTTTTAAAGATTAAAGAGGAGAGCACAGCACTCATCTGTGCATGCAAATATTCAGGAAGAATCAATCAATCAAATCCAAGAATTCTGGACCTGACTAGACACGACAGTCAGATTCCATCTAAAAAAAAAAAAAACAAAAAAAACAAAAAAACAAAACAAACAAAAAAAAAACCAAGCAAAACTGACAAGAAATATATGAACAAGACAGAGGTGTACATGAAGTACAAAAGTCTATATGGTGTGTGTGAGTTTCAAAATTGCATTTATTACATGAGTATAGAGAGACATTGGTTTGGACTTAGATGGAGAGATGAAAATTTACAATTTCAAGTACAAAGGGGGAAAAAGAGCAAAAATGGAATATGCAGATGAGATATACAAGTCTACTTTACTAAGTCATTACTACTCTGAAATAATGAAAGTGTGTGTGCGTGCGCGTGCGCGTGCGCGTGCGCGTGCGCGTGCGCGTGCGTGTGTGTGTAAAGGCCAGGGTACAACCATATGTCACCTTCAGAAAGTTTCTACAGCTCTTTGATGCAATCTCTCCTTAGATGGAACTCAGGAATTAGACAAGACGGCTCTACCAGCAAGCCCCATAGATCCTTATATCTCATTCTCCCCTGCACTAAGAGTATCAATGTACTCTGGGCATTTACCTGGGTACTGGGATGGACGTTATTTCCCTGTGCATACAAGTATGTTACAAACTAAGCTATCTTCCTAGCCCCAGAATGAGTATTTTAGGCATCTTTAGAAATTCTCATGAACATTGCTTTTCTTTCCACCCAGATGCCTGGCTTAAAGCCACTCACAGTCAGATCACAAACTTTCCATTCAACTGTTGTCATGTTCTTTAAGGTAATTAACTGGTGGTAGCTTTGGTGCTAAGTTAAAAATTCTTAGCTAAGGTACTTCAATTTTTTAATGTGGCAAAGACAGGAAAAAAAAGGAAACCAAACCAGTCATAGACATGGACATTATACAAACATGCTTATAAGTATTGATGTATGATGTTGCAATGAGATTCTCTTGAAGCCTGGCTTTGAGAAAAAATGAATGATCATGACATTTTGTGGGGATAACTCTGAGAATGTACACAAATTAATTAAGGTAATTAATTAGTGGTAGTTTGGGTGCTAAGTCAAAAATATCTTAGCTAAGGTACTTCACACAGAACCTTTACTGACAACATTTGGTGATTAATTTTGAGTTTGAAAGGAGGGAGGAATTCCTCAATCCTCATATATTAGATGCCATTGCTCCAAACACATTGTAGGTGGACTTTCAAAGGCTTTCCTACTTCCTTCTTAATAAAACCTTGTGTTACATTTAGTATTCAAGAAAGGCTTGAGGTATCTTTGAGGCATTAGTTACCCTTAAAGTAGAGCCTCAATATTATCTTTTAATGTGATAAAATCTACAGAGTACAGGAATATGGAAGTATAAGACCAGGTGTTCCTGAAAGAATGTGTTTTAAGGCTCGAGTCAAGATGGGAAATGCCACCAGCAGCACAGATGGGGATAATGGAAGTTTTATTCTAATTTAAGATCTTGCTCACTCCATAAATATAGTGTTCAAGAAATGTTGAATAAAAGGAAATATCTGACTATCTCCACCTACAAACTGAACTTAGGAGTAACAGTCACTTTTGGAAACCTTCTGTGACCTCTCTTTGGAAACCCCAGTTATGTAATTAAACAAGCAGATTAATAAAGCAATGGAGACAGTTGTCTATATATGTGAATTGGCCAGGTGAGAGGACTTTTCTCTCTCACTCTCTCACTCTCTCACTCTCTCACTCACTCTTGCTCTCACTCTTACTCTCTCTTTCATTTAACTAAAATGATATGGCTATGTCTGATTTAACCAAGTCTTTAAAATGCCAAATAGAGAAAGACAACTTCTCTGTGACCCCTGATAGTGTGCTGCAAGGTATACAGTGAGAGACAGACATTCAGAAATGCCAAGTAATTGGTAAAATTTGTAGGCATGGCTATCAGAATTTCAAATCAGATTCTTTTTAATTAAAGTCAGCAAATATGTACTTGTAATAAGCACATTGCATGGTTTGGATGCAAATCAGATGAGAACTAGACATCAAAGAACCTTGATTTGGTATTGTCTTCTCCAGGGTTCCCGAGTAAGAGAGTCAATGTCATGAAGACTCCAAAACAAAAGCTGTATGCTGAATCTTACGAGCTACAAAGCAAAGGGACTACCTGTTAAGTATCTTTAGATAGAATACATTTGGAAGACTGAAATTCATATGCGTACTTTAAAAAGAATTCTCAGCATTCAAAATTAGCTTTCTCTATTCTCAGAAAGAAAGAAAGATTCAGTACGCCAAAGGAATAATTCTTCCTTGTAGATGTCAACAAGGAATAGCTATAAAAGACAACGAACTTAATGTTACATTTCAGATTTGTCTTCAGATTTAATAGCACAGATTATTAATGAAGAATGCAAGGGAGCCAGCTCCTTCCTGACCCTTCAATTCTATTAGACACTAAGAGTGTCTACTAAAATTAACACTTTTTTATCTTTCATATCTTCTACTTCATCTTCATATTCTGTGGTCCTTTTAGCTCCATGTGCACCCACACATAAAAGAGGGATGAAGTTCTTTTCCAGTTAATTAGTGCAAAGTCCTTTTAATTTTTAATTTTTATTTATATAGATATGTATATATCACATGAATACAGATGCTTGGAGAGGCCAAAAGAGGGTATCATCCCTTGAAACTGTAGTTATAAGCAGTTTGTGAACTTTCACAATGTGGGTGCTGGGAACGTAACTTGGCTCCTCTACAAGAACAGCAAGTACTCTTACCACCTCACCACTGAGCCATCTTTCCAGCCTACTAAGCATTTCTAATATTAGATAAAGTGTTACAGATGTACATAGACCTCCTAGCATTCACCCTGGACAAAACTCTAAAATCTCCAGTGCAGCTTTCAGGTTACTCAGTTCATGTAGAATCAAGCCATTCCTTCCATGAATTGCTTAGTTTCCCAAGCATCTTTTCTGCTGCCGTTGTTTCCATGGGTCTTCATTAATATTTTCTTTCTTAGCTAATAAAATTTAGATCCTCGTTAACATTTTGTTCCTTCTCTGCTTAATGGTACAAAAAGGGATATATATGACTGGTGTATAATATTTATATGCTGAATTTATCTTCCTTTCACTGTCTCCTCTTCCTTCAACCCTCCCAGCCCTTCCTCTCCTACTTCCTTCCTTCCCCCTCTCCCTTTACTCCTGCCATATTACTCTGACTTCCTTCCTTCCTATCTCTTCAACCACTTGTGCAATCATTCTCTAATCATTCTTTCTATATTCACCCATCTGTCCACCTAATAAATAGTTTAGTGTTATGAGTCAGGCAATTGACAGTTTCAAATGGCAATGATAAGCAAAACCAAAATAGAAACAGCTCTGCCTCTTCAGAACTTTAATGGAGTGATCACACAAATATATAATTGCAAATTTTGATGGGAAAGTAATACCCAGAGTGCTCTGGAATGCTGGTCTATGATAAGATGAAGAGAAATGACTTTGGTGTCTAGCAAAAGAAACAGAACCCTAATTTGATAGTGCTGAGAGGAATGAAAGCAAACCATTCTAGACTTTAAGCCATGGCTTTATTACTCATAAAGTGGTTCATTTGATAACCACTGCCACCCAAGGGGTTATGTTGTGTCTGGCAGTATACTAAAAACAGTTGCTTCAATGGTGAACAATACTCCATATATCACATGGTTACTGTATGTCAGGCTCTGACAGATGCTATAAGCTGAGTGTCCATGGCTCTAGTATGTATGAGTAACCTGCACAACCGCACTTGCCTTTCTCTGATATTTATCTGATAGAGAATTCATCTTTCCCCTACACTAACTCTCCTCAAGAGACATTATCTTCTCTAGCCATACCTAATTTTATGACATGAATACAAGTATTTTCTTCAGTGAAGCCAATCAGTCTACACTATATGTTATCTCCATATGTACATTTTGTGTAACTGAATCTATTTCCTTGCCTGGTAAATCTGAGCAATTGGCTATGTGTAAAGGACAAGGGCTGTAGAGGTTGATTTTGTACTTTAGTTGCCACTCATTCCTAGACACTGACATTGAAGTGGTAACAGAATCTCTCTGATTTCAGTGTTGGTTATATCTGTAAGTGAGAAGAAACAAAACTTGCCAAGTAATTGGTAATGTTAACCATCACTATGAACCGTTCATGGAATGTAACATGTGCCCAGTAAATAGTGATTAGAGAAAGGTAAGAGGGCTGTTACTGGCACTCCAGGAGCTGTCACCTGCTGTTGAAACACAATTTTGATTCAAAACTAATCACTTGGAGGTTTTTCATGTTTTTATCACCCTGTTTCCTCTGTTTTTCCCACAAGCTCTCATAGAGCACAAAGTCAAATACTCAAGGTAGTGTGAACTCTTTCAGATCAATGATCAGTGGGTTAGAAACAACATTTTTAGAGAGTTCTTTTAAAGAAGACAACAAAATAGATATAGTTCTAATCATCCAGGTAAGAGAGCTGGGTTTAAACAGCATTACCCAAAATTCCTGTTAAGGCATTGGCAATATTTATGCTGTTCTTATTTACCAGCTTCTTCAGAGCTCATAAGGCTCTGGGGAAAGATGTACTTCAATTTTTTAATGTGGCAAAGACAGGAAAAAATGAAACCAAACCACAGTCATAGACATGGGCATTATACAGACACGCTTATAAGTATTGATGTACGATGTTGCAATGAGATTCTCTTGAAGCCTGGCATTGAGAAAAAAAGAATGATAAGGACATTTTATGGAGATAATGCTGAAAATGTGCACAAAGCAAAAGAATGTCCAAGAGGAAAGAGCAAGAAATTGTGTTTCCATGCATTTACATCAGGAAACTTAAATGATCCCACAGCAGATTCTGGGTTGAATTGACCACTTAGAGTGGTCTAGACAAGTGGTCTAGACAAGTGGAAGAACATAGACAAGTTACAGTGATTAAATACATATTTCCCTTAAAATCTTTCTGCAGTACCAATGCTAGTGTTGCAAACTCATGAGTTGATTGACCTCATTTGCAAAGGGAGAGGAAAGAAAGGCTACCGTACTGGAGTACCATACTGGGAATGCACGGACTTCATAATACCACCTTGGTTCTGGGAAGTTATTCATAAGGTAAACAATGGGTGTACAGGTCACTATATCTACCTAAAGGAAATGAGAATAGAGTCACTCAAGGAAGTTTCTGATAATTGGACTAAAACTTTACAGTTCAGACTCATACTTCCAAACATGCTTATTAAATCATTTGTTTATAATCCACTAATACTCTTAATGTAGAGACTTGTCAACAAATGAAAAAAAAATACTTTTGCATTTCATTCCAGACCTCTTGAACCATATTCTCTTGTTTTTCCGCTTTGATTTGCCCCTGTATTGCACGTCTATGGATGGAACCTTGAAGCAGTTTCTCTATATCTGCAGGGCCTCACTCAATCTTTGCATCTGAATGTACATGGAGTGGAAACAGTAGCAGATTGCTACACAAAGACACTAGTATTTGCACTTCACTAGTCACACCACTTAGCATTTATTTTTTGAGCAACTGTTTCATCCTTAGCCAGATTTCACATATCTCATAAATCCCCTGAGTTGGAGCATGAAGAAATACTGCCAGATCTGGAAAGAAAAAAAAAACACATCAAGAAGAGAACTTGTTTGACTGGTCCTTGGAAGAATCAGGGCTGAGTTGGATTTTTCCTTTTTCAATTATGTCATATAGATATCCCAAGACCTTCCGGTTGTTTCTAGGAGTATTGTAGATTTCAAATCTATGACTTCTTTTTTTCACTCTAGGATTATTATGAAGTTGGGCTTCAGAAAGACTTAAAGGCCTCACTTTAAAAAAAATGATCGAATCTTATTTTACCTCCGCTATATGACAACAATAATTTTCAATAATTCAATAAATTAATGCCAAGACTAATAGTAAATGGCTCAAAAAGAAAGAACAAACTTGGGTACATAAAAGCATCGTATTACAAAAAATATAACCATGTGTGTTTAAAATTTCTCCTAAAAATGATTTCTTGGAGGTCTGATTTAGCAATGTTAGGGCAAGACCCAGTAATACAACATTGTTGATGCTGCAAAGTTGCTTCATACAGTCCAAAGACTAGAAATCTCTATATTGTAAGTTATGTTTTTGTCTTGAGTCTGGCATTTACATTATGACTTGTGGGAAATCCTATAGCTTACCTGAGGCTATGTTTGCTCACAAGAGTGAAGCTGAAAATGATTGCCTTTCAACATCAATTGAGTCACTCATGACTATTAAGAAGGAACTATGCACAAAGTGACATCAGACGCATCCTTCCTAGACAGTTTCCAAGTGAATAATAACTTAAAAACCACACATTCTATCTTCCTGTTAACAGGGTTTCACTTTTAGAAATTGGAAAAAACTCAAGTTTCCAATCAAGGGAAAGCTGGATGTCATTTGGGGATTCCCCATCCAGCTGTCTCTCTTTGGAAAAGTCTTGCTGGCAGAGAAAGCTCATGCCAGAACACAGAGTAGGAATTGTCAAATATTCATCATTTAAGCAACAAGATGTTATTTCCTTGGTCTCTACGGGAAGGCTTTAACATTTTTAGATCCTTTTTAACATAATGAAGCAAATTTATTCCCATCCCCGGTACTTTTTTTTTACTTTTGAAAATGCCTTTGGAAGCCATCTCCTTCTGCTGCGCCTGTCTCTTCACTAGGGATGTAAAGGACTGAATAGGTGGTTTCATGACTGTGGTCTCCGAATTTAGTGGTAGATAGGAAAGCAAAACAATGTGAATTTTCCACAGAAAAGACATTTTGCATGATTACCATATGTAGGTATCGATATAGATCTGTAAACAATAACTAAATTCCTTGATAACTTGTGAAAAGATAAAAAGATAAAAAGTAGATATATGGGTATGTTTGTGTGTGTGCATCTTTACAGAAGAGATACCTTATTATAATTTACAATTTTCATATCTCTAAAATAAACGTAATTCTTACTCAAATGGTACTTGAATAGTCATGTATAGTTGCATTGTTGAGATTTCTTGGTTGTAGAATCCCTATCATGTCTGGAAGACAATAGCTGGCAGCAAGTGTACTGGTTGTTTGGTTGTTATAATCTTTTCAGCCCCGCTTTTGCAATGTTCCATGAACCATAATTGTAGGGGTGGTATTATAAATATACTAGATAATGTTGGGATTAAACCTTTACTTCTCTACATTTGACCAGTAAGTAGTGGGACTCTGTATTAGAAAAGAGGTTTGGTTTTTTTTCATAAATCCTATAGAGCAGACCTCTCTTGGGGCTATATGACCAGACTCAGATTATAGAGACACCAATATATCACTTGCCCAATAGGTTTGTAGTTCTAGTTGTACCCAGTTGCCATTCTGATGTACATGAGAGAACTATCACAAGACCTTACTACTAGATGAAGAGCTGCAAGCACCTGATGGCTGATAAAGTGAGAATACTGCTCTATGTTTGGGTCTCCTGAAGACTTTTCCAATTCTAAGTGGTCAATCCTATATACACATACATAAGAGCAATAATAAATGTTCTCAGTAGACCGTGTGTGTGTGTGTGTGTGTGTGTGTGTGTGTGTGTGTGTGTATGTGTGTGTGTGTGTGCATAAAACAGAATTTGTGAGCTTAGGAGGGAGTAGAGGATCATAAAAAGCATTATAGAAGGTAGAGGGGAGATAGCAGGGTGGAAATGATGCAAATACAGTACTCATGTATGCAATTGTCAAATTAAGTAAATAGAATATGCTATGTAGTACATGTTAAGACTTGTAACGGGATTATTTATTATTCTTTTGCCATAAAGTAAAGAATTGAGATTATCATAGAGGACTTGATATTACCTCACTCATTTTGTGATAATATTTTTAAACACAAAGGGTACTATTACTAATACACCCTTTTCTGGAAATACCACCAAATAAGTTGGTGTCTCTTGTTACTTGCCTACTATTATCCAGACTTCTTGTGAGTATTATCCACTCAATTTGTCCTATGAAAAAGAGTTTGAGAATTTCTGTGCCATCTTATTTTGTTGTTGGTGGTGGTGCTGGTGGTTGCAGCATCGTTTTCAATGGAAATACCCATGTCTAGAAGTGTTATCTCTTGTTGGTACTGAATATATACACGTGAAATTCAGCTGTAACTAAATGTTTAAATATTTGTATGACAGCAGTCTTCCATTGTGAATTAGTGATCAGGTTTTTTTTATACATGACATTCTATATGGTTTTTCTTTTAAGTTTGTTTATTCAGATCAGCTGGAGTTTGCATCATAAGGAAATCATTCTCTTTCCTGAGGTTAGCCAGCCTACGAACAAGGATCATCACTCTGATTAACTATTGGAGAAATTAAAGGATAAAAAAAGAAAAAACAAAAAGACAAAACTGTATTCTTGAGGAAAGAAAGAAAATCTAAATCTGGGATGGGAGACTGAGATATCCATATTGAGAGAGAAGTAATAAAACAATGAAGAATTAGAAATGTCCATAGGAGAATCTTCTGATATTATTCAGACAAGTTATAATTTTATGTGTAGTGATGTTCTTAATGGAGTGTCTGCAGTTGGACCTAATTCTCACTCACCTGGCAAGACATGAAGTTGTTTCTCCCTCCCATTGACTTCCCACGTGTCTTCTCCAACTTTATTCATGGAAATCCATTTTCCATTCTTGTTTAAATTCTAACTCCAGACTTTCAAAGAAATAATTATTAGTCAAACTTCAAGTCTGCAGAAAATAGACCACTAAGGTTACTGTGCTTTTTTTATTTCACTAAAATTGTATTGCAAAAATAAAATTGCCAATCCTCCATAGTCCTTTAGTTCACATTTTACTATTTTCTGTAAACACATATGCTCATTACAAAGTAACATGTATATTATAGATTATGGAATCCTTCAAATTTCATGAAAAATCCATTTAAGTTGAAAATGTTTTATAATAAAATATGTTTCATAACTATTATAATATTAATTATATCTTATATATGTTAAAATACCAAACTAATAGATAAGTAAAAAGATGATAACAAATTGTTACATAGGTGCACACAGACATGTCTGTATGTATATATATATGTGTGTATTTAAAACAAAACAAATTCTATATTTTATGACCTCATCATTTTTTATGACTTGAAATAATAGAGTTATTTTCAGTATATTTGTTATTCAACAGATTTTATTTCTTTTGATGATTTTATATCATTATATTAGACCAGTTTTTATAAATTAAAAAGTTTCACCCTATTGTGTGCTTGCAGTAACTAGAATATGATTAATAGTGATTGACAGTTCTAAAGCAAAATATCTAGACTCTCAAATTAATTCCTTAGTTCAACTTCCTAGAAGTGCAACTGTAATTAAAATATATGCACATTTAAAGTTATTTATCACATAATTTTAAATTCCCCTGAACAGCTTTTGCTGACTTAATCCTAAATACCACAAGTTATACCTACTTGCTGAGTGTTATTTTATGTTTACACACTGTGAATTTATTTTAATTTGCATCTTATGAAAATGTGTGCCCATATTTTATTAAGTACTGTTTTAAAATACAATGATGCTTATCTCATTTAGCACACACACACACACATATATATACACACATATAACACATATGCCTTCTGAATTAGAATCCAAGAATAGATAAAAAATAAAGGAAAAATTAAATTGTCTAGTAAAAATATATTATTTCCATTTACATTACAATGTGGCAATATATCAATTTTAGGATATTTTTCAGAACATTGGAAAAGCTGACCATATATTAGGTGTTTAGTAGGCATCTCAAATTGTCCCTTTCCTGATTGGTGACTCTTATACCTTAGTTTTTTTAAAAAATAATTTTCATATGTGTTCATAACTTTGTAATTATATAAATATGTATCTGTGAGTTGTAGGGAAATCTTATTTTTTATAACTACCCCTGATCTATGGATAGTGCACTTGTTACTTTGACCACTAAAAGAAATTAATGATATTTATGCTATTGATTAAGTTGTACTGGATCATTAGTGGCATGAGTTATGTCTTGTTTTAATCATTAAGTAGTTATATAAGGTCACACTGGCTTTTTGTATTCCTTTTAAGGTTTTTACTCTTCCTTAGGTTAAATATTCCATACAGTGTGAAGAGAATTCTTTTTCTAGCTACTGAACTACCTACATCAGTTATCAGATTTTTCTGCATCCATATCAGCAGCTGTCAGCCTGTGGGTCCCAACTGCTCTGGGAATTGAGTCCCACTTTCACAAGAATCTCATATAAGATATTTTGTGTATCAGATATTTACATTACTGTTCATAAGAGTAGCAAAATTACACTATGAAGTAGAAATTAAAATAATTTGATGGTTAGAGTTTACAATAGAAGAATTTGTACTAAATTAGGGTCACAGCGTTAGAAAGGCTGAAAAACACTGCTCTAAATCATGCATATAGTATTCTGTATTTTCATTTTAATTTCTGTTGCCACTATTCATCCATACATCTATGCATTTATTTATCTCTCAAACACTGTAACTTTGAAACCTTTTCCAATTATAATATATAGAACCAAAAATGGCAATGTTGAATAAATTATACTTCTTTTCATGTATTTAGAATGGCTAAATTCTTTTAGTGTCAAGCTTATATGTACTTTATATATAGAAAAGTCACTATCTACATATATGAATTGACATACACATAGGTATAAGAAAACTATTATTCTTAGGTATTTTTTTTAAAGACTAAATAATTCCCTGTGGTGATGAATCCCTTTAATAGCACCAATCAGAAGATTGAGGTAGGAGGATTATGAGCTTGCAGCTACCCTGTGATACACAAGGAGGCTCTATCAAAAGTAAAACAAAACAGAAATTTGTCTTCTTGTTGGAACTGTTGAAAGAATAAACTGTAAGAGGCTATGAAGGGGGCTATATGATCTCTATTTTAATAGATAAGTTAAGGGCATAATACTATGTTTATATTTGGTTTATTGTAGATACAGATGATTATTCAAGAAGAATTATAGATGCTTGTATATGCACCACTCACATGCTTGTTTTCTTGCTGTGTTAGTATCACCTAAGAGGCTCTAGTTATCACATCCAAGAGTACTTTAAGAAAAATATATCTGTAGTTACAAATTCAAAATCTGGACAAACGTTTGAGCATTAAAATGATATTAGACATATAAGAAATAAAATATGAATAACATGAGAATTTCATTGATAAAGCATAAATATCAATCTTACCAAGTTCACTATGACAGTATTAGGTGTTGATAACGTAGGAAGACAGTTGTAAGGGCCTTTCAGTTGACTTTGCAATTATTTTGTAAAACAGTTCTAAAAGTTCACATTTATTGGTTATCCAATACCAAATGGTCAATTCTGGAAACATATATAAAAGTAATAAATAGATGAAACATGTTATATTTAAGAATATATTATAAAATGTTGCATTATTAAATATAATCAAATACTATTTCATGAGCTGAACAAAGACAACAGTAGATATGTTAAAGTAGATAAAGAAAGGCTACAATCTGTAATCCTACAAGAAGGACAACAGGCAGCTAAGGAATACTAAGAGTAAAAGAAATTGGTTTTCCCAGAGAAGAGCTTACCAACTGTTTATCAAATACTAATGGTCAACGCTAAAAACAGACATACAGGTAGACTGGACAGGCTATATTTACATAAGTAATGTATATTTACATAAGTAAGTAATGAAAAATAGGACATGAATGTAGAAGCAAGGAAGGAGGGGAATAGAGGTGGATTGGGAGGAAAGAAAGGAAAGGGGAGAAATGAAACAGCCACGTTTCAATCTTAAAATAAAAGAGATAAATTTTTAAGAGACTTGGCATTTTCTAATTACCCCTCTACTGAGGAGTCCAAGCAGTAGTATAAAGAAGTGTTTGTTTTATTATACATTTTTTAAAACATCCTCTTTTCTGATATTCTGATGAGTTAAAGATAGATCCTACCCCAAAGAGCAAAATTAGATAAGGAATGTTTTATATTTTAAGTGAAATGATTATCAATGTTCACCTCTGAGTGGCCAAAGTAGTAATTTTTATAAGATATTACACATTTGCTATTCAATAAGTGGATTTTAGATTATTTTCAAGAAGTAACTTTTTGCCTGTTTTGCATAATTACACCTTGTTGATTCCCCATCAAATGATCCTATGAGAAATTTACAATCTTTGACATTCAAATAGCAACCTGAGTCAAGTTCATGTGCTGATCCACTTGTTTTTATTTCTTTTCTTTTTTTAATTGGATATTTTATATATTTACATTTCAAATGTTATCCCCTTTCCTGGTTTCCCCTCTGGAAACCCCCTATCTCATTCTCCCTCCTCCTGCTTCTATGAGAATGCTATCCCACCCACCCACTCCTACCTCCCTGCCCTAGCATTCCCTCTACATTAGGGCATCAACCTTCCAGGACCAGTGGCATCTCCTCCATCCACTTGTAATCACTGTTTCTTTGGCCTACTCATGAGATTAACCAGATCTGCTGTGAGCAATTTAGAAAGTTTACATAGTGCCTTTTGAGAACTTCATTCCAAATTCTGATTAAAAAAGATCTTCTCTGATTGAGTTGGCCTTTCCTGTTTGTCTACAGTTTAGTAGGTCTTAAGATCCTAAGATATCAAAGAACTCAAGTTTCAAAGAAAAAAGTTTAGTTTATAATTAATTAACTTGCATCTTTCCCATTTGTTGAAATAGTTTTTTTTCATACAATATACTCTGATAAAGATTGCCCCCTCCCACTGCTTCTCCCAGTAACTCACCACTTCCAGTACCATTCAGATTCACTTTGCATTTCTCTCTCATTAGAAAACAAACAGACTTCAAATGAATAGCAATAAAACTAACACTTAGACTAGGATAAGACAAACAGAAGAAAAAGAGCCCCAGAAATGCACACACACACACACACACACACACACACACACACACACACAAATATTGATTCTGAGACCCACTTATTTGTATACTTATAATTCTCAAACTCTCAAAATGTTTTCTTTTTTAAATGTGTCTTTTAGTTTTACATTTTGTTATGACAAAATGTGTGTTTGATATATGCATATGTATGTGCAGACACACTTACCTGTGTTTATTAATGTGAGCCAGAGGGCAATATCCAGTGGCTTTATTGCTCTCCACTTGTCTTTTGCGACACTGTTTCTCACTGAACTTGGAGTGCACCTTTTCACCCAGATTAGCTGGCTATAAATTCTTTGGGATTTACCTTTCTCTATCCTCTGTCCCCTGAGTCCTGGTACATGCCACTGTGTCTAACTTTTACATGAGTGCTAGAGACATGAGTTCAGATCAAATACATTACTGACTGAATAATTCCCCCGTGTGAGTATTTTATTGCTCTGTAACGAGTCTCCAATCATTCAGCAACTGAAAACTACAGGTATGTATCAGCTCTTCATTACAAGAGATCAGAATTTCACATCAAGATAAATAGTCAAGCCCCCTCTAATAAGTAATCTTATACCACATTCACTTTACTGTGGAGGTCTTATTTAATGTCTTACTAATTGTATGTTATACTGTGTGTAATTTGGGGAGGGGACGTCACATTTTGGCATATGTAGTTTCATCATGTAGGTTCTGACAGGGACAAACTCAAGCTTCATACATATTCAAGTTGCTTGAAGATTTTTTTTCCTGTTTCTGTGAGGCTGTGGTTTCTTATTGCTTGTTGATGAGAACAAACATGTGCCTTAGAAGTAGCCATCATTCTCCATCATTATTGACTCTTCAAGGTTAGACAGAAGTCTCTCTTGTTTCAGTCTACTTAGATGAAGTTTTCTGTGTTAAAACACAAACATAGAAATAATATTTCCTGGGCCTTGCTATATCCATCTTCCTCGAAGCAATTTAGAAAAGATCTATCTGTCTGCACTGGAAGTAAAGGGGGTTATGCACTTGTAGAACTCACCAAATCACCATCCAGTGTATCTACCAGCAATAGGCATTCTTCCCTTGAAATTGTATAAAACCAAAGAAGCTTTCTCCTCTGTTCTTCATTATGTTCAACTGCTTCCCCCATTTGTCTACTTTCCTATTCTGAAAGTTATCATGCAGTGCTGTACTCTTAGGGGATTTGCATGACAATAAAATTCTATTTTGAGGGTTTTTATTATTTTATTGAAAACATTTGCTTTAAGATCAAGTTGTACAAAGTCTCAGAGTGGCATTGCTTTAATTTGTCCCATAAATAAACTTCAATTACCATTAAGTATATTTGAAGATCATTCTGAAGGGCATTTTGATTTCGTTGACTTACTTGAGGTTAAAGAATAACCAAAGCTTAGAAGAAAACAGCTTTCAACTGTAGCATCTGGCTACGCATTTATTTAAATTATTCAAATACTAATTAAAGTACTTCTGGCAATATTCACTTTTCTTAACTGTACAAGTCTTATGTTAATGCTGTATTAATTATGCTTTTCACTAGATATAATTTCTTTTGTATCACCTTTGGCATATGTATTTTCATTGTGTATAAGAATCCATGGGAAATTGCAAGGGGTCTGTGGCTCCAGCAGTAATAAAATGAAGAACAATACATAACAATTTTGTCTCATGTGGCAGTTGTTAATTTATTGAGATAAAATAAATATTAAATACTTGTTTAGAAAAGATGCACAAGAACTCAAAACATGAAAGTTAATTTTTGTTTTTGTTGCAGTCAGTTTAAAGACCCAAACAGAGCAGTATTAGGATCATGCATTGGGTAGCACTAGAAGCAAATTATGGGTCACTACTGCTGTTAAAGAAGCATAAGAACATGTGATTGCAAGAACAGTAATCTATCTAAGACAAATGGAGAGAGGGGAGTGGAAAGAAAAGATATGGACTTCATAATGACTTCAATGATTCCAAATTCTAAGAGTGACAAAAGCCTGAGATATTGAGATAATCTGAATGTTCTTCTTCAAGAATAATTAGTCAATGAATTTTGAGGGGAGATATTTTAACACACACACACACATTCACAAACAGAGAGAGAGAGAGAGAGAGAGAGAGAGAGAGAGAGAGAGAGAGAGAGAGAAACAGAGAGACAGAGAGAGAGAATGGGAGAAAGAATGGGAGAGAGAATGGGAGAGAGAGAATGGGAAAGAAGATAAAAAAAAGTGGCTGTTCTTTCTCAGCTTTGCTTACACAACACATAGTTACTGATTTTTTGATAAACAGATGCTTATAACATTCTATGTTTACAGACATCATGGATCAGTAATCTCTCATCTTCTCTTTGAACTCTGTACTGAGGAAATTAACTGCACAAATTGGTGTAATTAATTGCAAATAACATTTAATATTATGCTAGAAAGAAACAAAACATTATAGACAAGACTTGGAAAGAGTTTAAAAATAGCAATAGAATGGCATAAAGATGGTTACTGTTGGGTGGTGTCTATCTCAAATGGAAGAAAGGCCATAGATTGCTAGGTTCCCAATAACCTGTCTTGGGTTGCTCAGTACTGTGTTCCATTTCAACACATTTCCAGAGAAAATCAACTCAAAAGATAAAAAGTTTATTTTGACTCATTGATTTGGTCCACGGCAGGATGCAGTGATGTTGGGACTGATGACCTGGTGGGAATATCATGGGAGAAGTACATCACACTAGAATGCATGATAAGGTAGGTAGGTAGGATAGAGAGGGCACACATCAGTCTTGGGACAAGATCTACCTCCAATATCAGGCCACACGAAGCACCTACTCTGCACAGGCCTCACTTTTTAAAGATTGCTTTATTTTTAATTCTTTTCATGTCTATGTGCACAGTAGATACAAAATTCCTCAAATTCGCATGAGCTAGATTTTTGGGTCTCTTCATCGGTGCTCAACTCTGAATGAAGCATCTAATAGAAATTTGTTTCTTTTCTTGCAAATGGCTAACATTTCTCTAAAGAGAGTGAAAGCCATGCCGAAGTTCAGGAGACTTAGACATAGATTAGAAGTTGGATATAGGCCAGTGGCTTAAAGAAGCTTTGAAACAAGTTTATTTGTATAAGAATGGATCCCTTCCTCCCCAGCATAGCATTTGTGAAGTGACAATGATCTGGAAAGGCTTAAAATCTGATGTGTTAAGGCTTTTTCTTTTTTCAGACAGCATTAAGCATGCCTCAGGGAAGAAATAATGGAGTGAACCACAGTTGCAAATGTGGGTGTAATTTTGAGAAGCAGTCATTGCATTAAAAGCCTTTTAGTATATTTATGAATCTGAAGGAGGGGAAAGAATAGTGACATAGGCTGTTCCCACCTCAATTGGACCGAGACAAACAGCAGTCACACCCACCCATCCATTTCCTTACACAAAGGAGCAATGAAAAGCTACCCATACATATGCTTTGAGTTGAATCTGGGGTGTGTGTTTGTGTGTGTGTGTGTGTGTGTGTGTGTGTGTGTGTGTGTGTAGTGGTATAGAAATAAGAGACATCTGTACTAGGAGAAAAGAATTCTATTTTGCATGACTATTAAAATTTTTCTATCATACATCTCATTCAGAAGTTTCTAGTAGCCCTGGACACTGAAGTAGGACTTTACTAAGATGGAATTTGAAAATGAAAATTCCTTAACTGTGCAGGTTTATTATTGTCCAATGAAAGACATACAAAAATCATTTGGATAAACAATGACCAATCAAACAATGTATTGGTCATGAGAGGTGAGCATGTATCTTAGATTGTTTTCTGTTGCTATTAGAAAACAATTTTATGAATAGTCATGTATAAAGAAGAGAAGTTTGTGTAAGCTTTGGCACTATAGGCTGTGATGTTTAAACCTGAGCAGCCATGATTCATGCAGCCCTGCTGGAAAGGACAAGTAGATTGCACAGAAGAGCAGATACATAGGAGCTCTTTACTTTAAAACCACCCTACCCTCATGGTAAGGTATCCCATACCTCCAGAATGAGAATTTACACCAAAAATATTGACCAAGTTCTCCAAAAAAATGACCATATTTAAAGATCAATCTCACACCATCATCCCAATGACAAATAAATTTCAACTTATGATTTGGAAGAAGCAAATCATATTCAAACAATGCAGTATTTTAAATAAAAGTTTTAATATAATTTTGGGAAAATGATCTCAATATCTTTGACACATGAACCAATGGCATCCTCAATTTTTATCTAAAATCATCTATAAAATTGCAATATATATATATATATATATATATATATATATATATATATGTGTGTGTGTGTGTGTGTGTGTGTGTGTGTGTGTGTGTTTATGTGTGTATGTATTTGTGTGCATTTACATACATGTACATATACTTTTATGTTCACACATGTATACATGTATGCATGAAGGTATGTTTATATGTATGTATGTGTGCATAGCATATATCATCAAATAGAAATTCTGTCTTATGGGTCAACTTTAAAGCTAAGTAAATTGACTGGCATGAAGCACATCATTGTACTTGGTCAACATTTGCAAATCCATAGAATTCCTCATCAGCATTGTAGAAAGAAACAACTGAGGGGTTCTGTTGAGTTTGAGTAAATGCAAATCATGAAAACATATTTATTAATATGCTATGTGGAAGACACTGAATGAAGAATATTTACATACCCTGAATTATTTAATTTTACAACATTCCAGTAAAATAGATAAAAATTCCCGTTGATATACTGATGAGAATACAAAGAAATTAAATATTTAAATAATTGTCAAATTCCTTAAATGGGGAGGAGAATTATGTGGATTAATCTAGACAATCTGCTCTGGATCTTATCCTTAATTCTAACTCTCCAGTGGCCTTTATTTAACTGCATTTTCATGCTGTGCTTGTTAGTGATGCCTGTGTTATAAAAACCTTGTCTATCGGGGCTACCAAACTGCATGATGAGAAGTTAGTAGAGGACAGATGAGTAGGACATTAGGATCAGTCAGTGAAAGTGAGAAATCAGTTTAAAAAATACAGTTTTTATGAAGAAGAAACACCTGAGATGCCACTGGTATAGGAATTTTTACAAACAATGGGAAGGAGTGTAACAAGCAGAGGCACATCTGAGCCACTTCAGTGACATTGCTCTCCTGTGTATGTAATATGGGTACTCTTTATAAATGGGCAGACTGTCTACGAAAAAAAATTCTGCATTGATTATATAGATGTATAGATAGATATAGATATAGATATAGATATAGATATAGATATAGATATAGATATAGATATAGATATAGATA
>JANHMN010000008.1:46224604-46245531 GCA_030674055.1 Rhabdomys pumilio
ATAGACATAGACATAGACATAGACATAGACATAGACATAGACATAGATATATATTCCTTTATGGACCAGACTATGTGAAGAAAACCTATATCAAAATGGTAACACATGGTACCAAACAATGAGACAATGAGAGAAGAAATTTTACAATTTTACAAATAAGGAAATATTTCTTTGGGTTAGCTGTTTGTCATCAGTGTTTAAGTCAATTAACATCTTTTGAACTTCTAGTCACCTCTGTGAGGCAGAGGAGGAGGCACTCTTATGGTTTGCAACGAATGGCTGATCAATGTTTAGGACACAGAAACATTCAAAGTGATGTGTGGTGCTTCATGAGATTGCTTTAAATAATCCACTCAGATGATATAGCAGCTGCATTTATTGGCAGATGGCAGTTACATGCCTGATAAAGGATACAGCTCTTGTTATACCTTGGGCTCTGCTGAGAGGGACCCAGTGCCTTTTAAAATCTCGTTTTCACATTTACTCCAAGTATTTCATTCTGTGAACCCTAGATGCTTGAAAATAGAAGTACTGACTGACTGTAGACAGGAATACTTAGCTGAACTTGGAGTACAGATACTTTTTTATTTTCAAAATCACATGAAGAGTAACATTAAAATAGTTGTAGTGTTGAATAAATGTAAAGCTTTCACCAAATTTGGTTTTGGACTATTCCCTAAAAGAGATTTTTTATTTTAAGTTCAAAATGTGATTATATATTCTTAAAATAGAGAGCAGAATATATATGTGTCCTAGTTTAGAAGTCTGAGAAACTTTATAATTGAACTTACAACATTATATTTTGAAAAGTAAAAGCCCAATTTATTTAATCTGCTTATTTCAGCTTTCTAAGATAAGGTTGTAAGAGGGCTAAAAAAGTCTCCTTGATCAGTAGCAGGGTTCCGCTGAATGGGCATTTGGGTTAATTATGATCTTTTCAGTGATTAAATATCACTGGCAAATCCTCTGCTTGGATGATAGGAAGAAATAATGATGCAGTTGTACAGAAGTTTAGGGAGATGACTATAGAAAAGACTTTGAGTCGTATAAGTTATGGATATATACAGAGAGTATCAGATTGTGTCAGCTATCGTAACATCAAGGTTTTATTAGCTCGATGTTTTGTTCAGTCTGGACAGGGAGAACAGAAACAACAAAAATCTGCTATGTTGAAAGACCAAATGTCCCTTTTGTAATTATACTCACTGTGAGTAATATCACAATGAACAATTGGATACCCACTACAATAGCAATGGTCATAGCAATGGTCCTTGCATTGAAAGGTTATCTATATAAAATGATGCAGTGCCCAGTAAATGACAGCTTACTGAACCCTGCTCTAGAATCTGGCTTCCTTGGATTTGAAGAAGAGCCTAGAAGTTCCTCAAATTAACATATTCATCTTGAGGATTTTCTTTCTTTCTTCTGCACGAAGATCCCACAGGCCCCTCCCAACTGTCCTCAAGTTACCTCAGCTGTGTCTCTGGAGGCAAATTCAGGAACTAGGCTCTAGAGAAAAGGAGCATATTTCAGATTGAGCAAGATTCCGGGTTAGTCTCAAAACACATTGCTTGTTTATCTGTTTTTCTACAAACATGCAAGTTTGACAAACATCAGTACAAAGGCTTTCTTGCTTCTCTCAGCTTCATGGGTCCTCTCTGGAGACATTAATGCACACATTAGCTCTGCCCTTTTCCCAGAATGGTTTTGACAATGTCTTCATTGTCTTTCAGTTGCAGTGATCCCATTGGACATTTTAAAAGTATTGTAGGAATGAAAGAACCCTGTCATTTTATCTCTTAACTCTCTATGTCCTACTGGAAATAATAGCCAATAGAAGCAGATATCCTCAGTGGAGTCCCATGCAACATGCATTAGTGCATTAATACAGAGCAGCAGCGACCTTTTATTAGGCCTTTCTCTCCATACCCTCCTGATTGCTTGCTCTCTCTCTCTCTCTCTCTCTCTCTCTCTCTCTCTCTCTCTCTCTCTCTCTCTCTCTCTCTTTCTCTCTCTCTCTTTCTCCCTCCCTCCCTCCCTTCCTCTTCCCCTTCCTCTCCCTTCTTTCTTTCTTTCTCTCTCTCTCTCCCCCCCCCCCCCCCCCCCCCCCCGTGTGTGTGTGTGTGTGTGTGTGTGTGTGTGTGTGTGTGTGTGTGTGAATTGCCACTGCTGGCTTGATTTCATTTTGTTTTAGCAAACCTATGTACTAGGAACTTGAAAATTATGTGCTGTGCCAGTGAGACCTCAGGAAAGAAGGGCTGTAAACATATGAAAGTATGAATCATGCAGGGCAGGGTCTCAGAGCCTGCGCAACATCATCTTTTCCATCCTTCCTGGTTATGCTGAAATGTGTCAAGAACCCATGAATTTAGGACAAAAGTCATACAGCCCAAGGCATGTAGAAGCAAGAAGAATGATGAAGGGATGTGAAGACTACAGTGTACCACACCCACCCATCTGGAGATGAAGCGACCTTAAACCCAAGGTGAACAAGGCTATTCTACACAAGACAGGTGCTCTTTCTGTCTAGTGAATTATGATGATTTAGGCAGGGAAGTCCTGTATGAACACAGCTTCCACTATCTTAAACTATGTGGATATATAAATCTTTATTTCTTCTTTTTTTTTTTAACCTAAATCTACCTTGTTTCAAAGTACACCAAATAAGGATTTCTGTTGGGAGTAATTCAATCAACTAGTTTATAGCTTGTGGCCTCTAAAATAGGTTTGTAAGATGTTCACAGTTATTCAAACATATTCAAACAGGAAGGAGTTTTATAATTAATAAGATGTGGTTAAACATTGGTTTATCCTGACAATCCAGTTGGTCAGAACTTTATGCCTCACTCATACCTCAATCTTGAAATACCTTTAAGATCTAAATAAATCATAATCAATCTCTCTCTCTCTCTCTCTCTCTCTCTCTCTCTCTCTCTCTCTCTCTCTGTGTGTGTGTGTGTGTGTGTGTGTGTGTGTGTGTGTGCGTTTCTCTCTTTCTCATTCTCTCTCTTATGCCTATGAATGCCATATAACAAAATGTGAAAGTCTATTTTCTTCTTCTAACATGTGTATTCTTAGGAGCTAACTCAACAACTTCCTCACTTAAGAAGCACAATTTCAGTTGCTCTCCGGATTATTTACTCATTTCTTTATTCTCTTCCACGAAGACCACCAGTACTAAGTCCAGTGTCTGGGTTATAACAAGCAACCAGTATAGTACTGAATTAATTAAATACAGCTTCCTTTGTCCAAAGCTTGCTTTAAAATTAGCACCTTCTTGTTTAAGGTTAACTTTGAAATTGTTTAATTTGCAGTATGTTCTATGACTTCATTTTATACCCAGTGTTTGATTTTCATCACTATCTAGGTTGCAAATAATGGTGTCTACAGGAACAATTACTGAAGAGATATTAACTCTATCTTCGTTATTATCACCATCACTGTCATAATCATCAACATCAGCATCAATGTTTCTCTTGCTCATCTTCATCATAGTTAATGCTATAAGTGGTTCATATGTTGCTCTTGTACTTCACATACGTACTTCTTGTACTTCTTGTATGATATTTAACATCGTCATTTCTTATTTTTCATAGAGGTACTTACCTTTAAATCTTAAATTGGGTGTTATCTCATAGTATGGTATAACAAAAGAAGACAGTGTCCAGGGTGGAGGCATAACTGAGCTGGTAAAGTGCTTGCATAGCATGCTCTAGCCCTGTGTTTCATTCTCAGTATCCCATGGACCAGGAATAGTAGTGCATCCTTGCATTCACACAAAGGATGAAAAATTGAAGTTTGAAGACATCTTCAACTATATAATGAGCAGAAGCCCAACTGGAACACCTGAGACCATGTCTAAAAACAAACAAACAAAAAGTCTCATAAACATTGACCTTAGTTTAACTAGGCAAAATCCAACTTAAACAAAAGAGCATTTTCTGTGCATTAAATAAATTCATTCAAAGTTTCTCAATTACTCACCACATGATGACTTCACTGCTACCCAGTAGCCTGTCCACCTTGAGTAAGCTAGTGAATTGTGAAGTTGGGAAGAGAGATTGACTGTGAATTTCTAAAACGGTTCCAATCTTCTATCAGCATGAAAAATGATAACTGGCATCTGGTGGGTACTCTAGGATTGCCAACCAAGGCATGGGGGTTTTCTGCACAGCTTTTCAAGGCATAATTCCAGATTTTTATTTATGCACAGGTGTACATGTTGGTTGGTTGAATACTGCATGTTCTGCCAACCTTTAGCAAAATTCACAGCAATCCTGGCATTCAGAGACAATATCTACACCTGACTCTTCTGTATCTCATGCTGAAAATGATGCATTGCTTTCATTGGGTGTGATGGTTTGAATAAGAATGGCCCTAAAGGCTAATATATATGAATACTTGGTGAGCAGTTGGTGGGACAGGATGAGAAAGAATAGGAAGTGTGGTCTTCCTGATGAAACAATGTTACTGGGCATGTGATTTGAGGTTTCAAGATCACATACCATTATCATTTAGTTCTCTCTGCCTTGTGCCTGTGGATTAAGATTTACTGTCTCAGCTAAAGTTCAGTGCTATGCCTGCATGCCTGCTGCCATGCTCCCCTCGATGGTGGTCATAGACTATCTCTCTATAACTCTGAGCCTTGAATTAATTGCTTTTTTAAAAATATAATTTTCCTTGGTTATTGTGTCTTATCACAGCAAATGAAAAGTAAATAAGGCACTGAGATTTTTACAGTTTGGGAGAACAAGATGGAAACATTTCTAAGAAAAATGAACCGTCATTGATTCCTACCACCAATTCATTAATGTACAGACCCAGGCCCTTTTCTGCAAAATCTTCTTGTCTGAATCCCTGTAGGATGTATCATAACACTTGGGCAAGGGTCAACAAAAATGTCAACTTATGTAATGGATGCCTTACTGGCTTGAGCTAAATGGGCCAGAAAAATTGTACATGCCATTTATTTTCCATGGTACAAAGGGCTCACAATAGGAAGTTTGTGATAGTTTTAATTGTCAACTTTATACAACCTAGAATAGTCTGAAAGGAGAACTATGGTGAGAGGTTATATAGATCTGCTTGGCCTGTGAGTATGGCTATGGGGACTGTCTTGATTGTTTTTTCCTATTAGTTTAATTATTCTATCCACTTTACATCTTGGTCAATGCCACATTGTCCCTCACCTTCTCCTCTGAGAGGGTGGGTCCCCTGGGTATCCCCTCTCCTCCCTGGCACATCAAATCTCTGCAGAGATATTTTCAAATCCTCCCCCCACTGATGCCAGACAAGACAGTCCAACTAGGGGAACAGATTCCACAGACAGGCAACAGCTTTAGGGTATCCCCTGCTCCAGCTGTTGGGGGACCCACAGGGAGACTGAGATGCACATCAAGCCCTCTACTTTCTAAACTACATTCCCAGCCCCTCCCTGGTGTGTTCCAAGCAGTATCTTTTCAGACGAGTCACATCTACAGCTGACACTGTTTGCTTTTGCTTTTGTTTCCGTTTTTTAATGGGGGAATCTATCTTTAAAAAGAAAACAGGATTCTTTATTTTGTGGTAGGAATATTTTGCCTGTATGTCTGTAGGTGGACTACATGCATGCATGATGCCCACATAAAGCCAGAAAAAGTTGTGAGCCAACATATGGGTGCTAAGAATCAAACTTGGGTCTCTGCAAGAGCAGCCAGAGCTCTTAACCCTGAGCTATCCCTTCAGTCCCAATCTACCTTTATTTTTAATATTGCTGTTTTGCTTGTTTACTTACTAGTTTCATAGCTCAAGGATGATTTAATACAACTTAAAAGTAGAAAAAGCAGGTCAGACAAACTGGAAACCAAAGCAGCTGCTCTGAGAAGACAGAGGAGAGAAGGAGAAAGCTGGGACTGAAGAGATGCTCCAGCAAATAACAGCTCTGGCTGCTTTTCCCAAAATCCTTAGTTCAGTTCCCAACACCCACATGCTGGCTCATGACCCAAGATCATAATTCAATGCATTCACAGTTTGCTACCAATCCAGGCATGGCGAACCTCCATGGTGCAAGTGCCACAGACCTTGGACTGAGCACCAGTAAAACAGACTTGAATTCACACCTTTCCTAGAGTACACTACATACACACTAGAGACACATTGTAGTATTTTGGAAACAAAGAATTGGAATCTGATTCCTTTTGCTGGAGTGCATGAAGACAGAACATTCATAAACATAAATATTTTTTAAAAGAGAAAGCCATGCTCCCTGTAAACAGACAGGCAGTTACCTGATGAGAGAGAGAGAGATAGAGAGATGATAGAGATAGAGATAGATAGATAGATAGATAGATAGATAGATAGATAGATAGATAGATAGATAGATAGATTTAGGGAAAGAGAAAAGCAAAAATGTCTGAGCTTTGTCTGATCCAAAAGATACAGATAGAAAGATGGAATGGACAGCTTGCTGCTGATTGTTTCTGGCCTCCACACACATGGCCATACATTTACACAGAATAAATAATGTGGGAAGACTCTTCCATTATGGGTGGTATAGTTACCTTAGTTTGGGTCATTGACTATGTAAGTGTATAGGTGAGTGATGAGCATAAGAAACCATCCATGCTTTCATCCTTACTCTGCTTTTGTTTGTGAATGAGCTTCAAGTTTTCACATTGACTTCCTTGCAGCAATAAGCTGTAACCTAGAATTGTGATCTAAAATAACCCTTCATGCCCCAAGTTGCTTTTTGTGAATATATTTTATCACAGCCACAGACATTAAACTAGAACAGACATTCTTACAGAGTATTCACTTAAATTAGAGGACCATGGTTAAGTCTGGTTTTGGGGAAAAAAAACTTGCTTCATCAGAATACGATTATATCCATCACAGTTATTTTCATCGCTAAAATAAAGAGCTTTGCCAGGGCTCACATAAGATCCATTTTAGTGCAATGAGTCCACAATGGGATCTTGACTCATTTCACTTCAGCTGTCATTAAAAATTACTTATAGCACCTGGAGAGCTGTTAGATCTATGTATTACTTCAGTTGAATAAGAACACCTGACTGCACCCTATTGATATATTCGTACGGACTTAATTCCCTCTGATGACTTAAGTTGGTTTTGGATATTTTCTATTTGAGCATTGTGGGCCTGAATGAAATATGAATACATCTAACAAAGCTCCTGGTAGACCTTGCTATGCAAACAATACCAAAATTGATCTGTAGGCTTAATGTGGTTCTTAAACTCCCAGCCGGATTTTACTGGGTAAATGTTGCAAAGCAGATTGTAAAGTGTGTGAGGAAACATACATGATTTAGAACAGCCATGTTCTAAGACTGTTTTAAAACATAGTCTTTTAAAATACCAGGAATATAAGCTTTACGATGGACAATTTTGTGACTTATAAAACTAGAATAATCTAGAGTATCATGTTGAGATAGAAAGAGAAAAATTGTTCAAAGAGAATGCAGAAACCAGAAATGTACCCATATACATGAATAAATTTTCTACAAAGACATCAAGGTAATGTAATAAGATTAAAAAACTTTGATCATGTTACATTGCTTAAACCATTGCATATCTATGCTTTATAAAATGAACTTTACTTTTGTATTCCAATACACGTGATCAGAATCAAACCCATAAATTTTAAAAGAAACATGCTTTGGGGAAAGCAGATGAAACTCTTTTCAGACTCTTGATGAAGGGAATGAAGTTTTCTAAGGACACAACCAGTCCACTGTGCATTGTGTAGTACTTTATAGGATCAGGTATCTCATGTACAAAATGGTAACTTCATGTTCCCTGGAGCAGTGGCACATTTTATGGTTGAGGCTTATTGTAGGATTATTCTCTGATAGTCAGACACTTGGAATATTGCTCAACAGCATATTTCTCAGAAGGTGTCAAGGTCCTTTAGCAATACATGTCTGCAGTAATATAAACAGAGGCATGGCATTATTTTAGATGCATCACAAATAAGTTTTCACACAGAAGGAGGGGCACAGGTTTATTCCCTCGCCTTATGAGAATGCCATTTCCCAGTTGCATTTTGAACAGTAAATGCTGATAAACTTGAAGAATGTTTGCATGGATTGAGTTAAGGACAGAAGAGATTCCTAGCTTTATGGACATGTTTCCAACTTTAATTTAGAAGCTAACATTTGCAGAAAAGTTACTGAACCTCATTAGAAAAATGTTTAGTTAGTGACATGCAAATTATTCCTCAAATTAACAAGAAGAAGAAAATATAATTACCTATATAATTACCTATATTTTTATTATATTTTATTTATTTATTGGGGGGGTGTGTCTGTGTGTGTGTGTATGTGTGCGTGTGCATGTGTGTTTGCCTTACTGCAAATATAAGCATCAAATGCTAGCTTGCAGGAGTAAGTTATCTCCATCCAGCACGAGTCCTGGAAATTGAACTCAGATGTTTGCCGACAAGTTCCTTTACCAGCTGAGTCATCTTTACAGCTCAAATAATATACGGTATGATTAAGCCATTTTTAATTCTGACTCCATATTTAAAATACAAACTGTAAATTATCATGAATCTGGCACTTTCTATGGAGGCCTTTGTCCAGTGGTAAACCCCCCTCTGTCATTCAGACATGCATCTGTAAGTCACTCTCTAACATACTGTTGTTTCTGTTTCTACCTTTACCTGGGCTAGCAGTTGTTAAATGAAGATTGGATGGTTTATTAAACCAAGTGAGTTGAGAGTCCAGGAGAAGATAAAATTATACTGTCAGAGATTTGAATATGGGTATTTATAGTTTTATCAAGTCTAATGCTTTCTTTTCAGTTACAAAATTTAGAAAACCCATTCAATCTGAGCTGTTCTAGAGAAGAGTATCTCTCAATCAGTGTTAAGTGTGTTCTCATCTTAAGCTTTCTGTACACCTTGACTTGTTTCTTTCATATGTAACTCTGTTCTCCTCCTGTGCCCAAAATAGGTGACTTATGGCAATTGACTCTGTTGGACACTCTGGGAAACGGGACGCTGGAATAACAGACCTTACACATGTAAGAGCCTTGTGTGACACCACGGTCCTGTCTCTAATTTTCACACCAGAAGTTCATTTGCAAGTCTAGATTTTTACTCTTGAGTTCACACATGGTCTGTGAAAATGACTTAATTGAACCAAATGGTGTATCTCTGTGCGACTACATGCACGAGTATATATATGTTCGTGTGTATGGTCATGTGTGCATTCTTTGAAAGGAGGAGGCTTCTGTATATTCTTGAGACTGTAAAGAGATTCTATGATTCCACTCAAAAGATTAACCAATTCATTATATGTCATGGTAGACCTCTTCAAAATAGTTCCCCAACTTTGAAAAACTAAACCTAAAAGACTATACTTCAAGCATGTGATATGCTCATAAATGTGTGTGAGTCGATTACAAATCTCTCTGCCTGTTTTATAGTGCTTTACTTACCTTTTATAATTTTTTCTCATTTTTGTAGGTGTGTAGTTAAGGGAGAAAATGGATAATGTTTAATTATTATCCAGGGCAGGATAATTCCTTGCTTTGGCACTTGCCTTGTGACAGGAATATGAGTAGAGAGCATTTTGAAAGACATTTCTTCAATGTTATAACATATCAGTCAAACACAGTGAATGTGATTTTGTAACATAGAAACTAATTCTTATCAGGAAAAAGAGTTGGGTGTGGAATTAGAAAGGGCTTGACAGAAGGACAGATTTAATCACAAAATGAAAAATGTTGACATAGATAAATCACCACATTACTATGGAGTTTCTTTCTGAGTTTGCTCCTTGAAAAGAATATGGAAAGTAATAGGAAATTAGCCATCTGTAGTGTGACAATATAGATGTAGGCACATGTGATGAAAAAAACCAAAAATAGTTCATAATCTTGAGAGCATTTACTCTCTGTCCTAATAATATCTAAGTGGTTGTGCCTGCAAGTCCCCAAGGACCCATGATGACTTCAAGGGCATTGCTTTTACCAAAAAAGGCAATCAGATGTACAAATTAGAAAGGAATAGAGGGCTTCTTCATTTTGAAGGACACAGCATGGCTAGAGATCACCAGTGTAGTATGTTCAGATCTCTTGGCATCACATGGTTCCCAATGTGAAGCTGGAAAGCAATCTTCACTCTGTGGGATCAAATGTTCAGTTAGGTCTGCAATGGAAAGAGTGAACGGATGTTGGTGGAATGACATATTTACAGCAAACTATTGAATAAGGAGAACTGTAACAAAAGCATAAAAGAAAAACTACAATGAACTAAACATATGTATGTATCAAGAAACTAGAAAAGAAATCAAAAGATTCTGCCCTTTTCGGAATTTATTTCTGAAAGATTAGCATTTCCTGCAACCAACAGTGACCTAATGACCATTATGGGGAATCAGATTTCTTTTTCTATGTAAGAAGTATATAGAAATTAGTTAAAAGCTTTATTTTATGGCTGTTGTCTTGATGGGTTTTTTTGTAGGACCAAAAGTAGAAGCAGGTGTATCCATGACTCTTTTGTCTGATCTTGGGACCCTTTTTCTCCTATTAGATTGCCTTGTCCAACCTAGATATGAGGGCTTTCACCTAGTCTTACTGTATTTTGTTTTATCCTGTTTATCTGCTGTCTTTTGGAGGCCTAATCTTTTCTGAAGAGTAAACAGAGTCTGGAGGAAGAGGGGGTGTGGATAGAGGGACTAAGAGGAGTGGAAAGAAGGAAAATCATGGTTGGGATATATTTTATGAAAGAAGAATTTATATTTTCAATTTTAAAAACTATAAAGTTCTTATAGGATTACAAAACAGAGGAAAATGTATTGATAAGTAGGCTTTTATAAAAATATAAATATTTATACAAGCTTATTTTGAGAGACAGGCCAGTAAGAATTTTTGATGCTTATTTGAATGCACTTAATGTTGGGAAGAATTGTAGTTTTTGTATGGGTTGTGTAAGGTACTTAGTAATAAGTGAGAGAAACCAAAGACTGAAGCTTGAAAGGGGGAAACAAGAAGTGATAATCAGGATACCTAGCCTGGAAAACCTGCGTGAAAAGCAGAGGTTTCTTTGGAAATTGTGTGCTGTGTTTTCTACAGTTAACATGGGGGTTCAATTCTATTCAATAGGCAATTGGCAAGGAGACATAGGGTAAATCTTATGTTAGCAGAGTTTCCCTGAGGATATTCAGAGAGGACCCAGGGAGGTATGCTATAGATATCAAGGGGTAATTGAAAGTATGAATAATCAGCAGAATATTGATTCCTTCCAATGAAACAAAAAACAAAAGCAAAGAGAGAAAAATGCAATACCAGGATTAGAAACAAACATAAAAACACAAGAGTTTTATTGACTGAGAGAAGTGAACTAGGCTGCAAATCCAGGGAATTATTCTCTTAAATAAATGACCTTAATTGCTTATTACTTATTTTCAGAGTTTTAGCATCACTATGACACTATCTTTTTATAGAGAGAATGTGAGGATACAATAAAATTCACACAGGAAACATGGAAGGATACTAAATGCCACTCAAATCCCATATGTCAGTCATTTGAATTAGGTTTTCTATCATTATAATAAAGTAGATAGCAGATAATTGTTGTCATGTCCTATACTGGATGATTATGGTCATTGAATTTTTATTGTGCACTTGTTAAAAAACTATTTTAGGCCATAGAGGTCTGGGTCAGATGGTGGTCTTGAAAAAGAACACCATAGTATACTAGCCACTATCTGATTCACGTTTTAAAATATTTCAATTCATTCAATAAAGTCAGCTCCTGCACCTAATCCAGTGACATTTCATATAGATATAGTGGCTTCCACAAACATCCCCTGCTCACCAGAATTTAATGTGCTTACATATGTTGCAGCCTTTGAAATCTGTGTGTAATCTAGTACAGAGAGCACATTATCTGTTATTACTATTCTATGTGTGTCTCTGGAAGCACAACATGCAAGTAATGAATCAACTCCATTTACCAGAGGGCAACCCTTTTGTTTGAATTATTAAAAATGATATTTAGATAGAGAATATGGATATAGGAAATCTACTCTCTGCTTCTTCTTTCACCTCTTTAACAAAGAAATCAATGAGCAAATAAATAAATAAAACCCTTTTGTATACCAGATTAAGCCAAAGAGTGAAAAGCAGAGGATGCTGGACCATCCCTGGACCTATTTTTCAAGGTCTCTTAAGAATTGTATTCAAAATTCTTGCTTCATTTTTATTCTAAAGTAGATATTCATGGAGTCAAAACAGGTTTCACTACACTTTGTAGAATGGTTGACTAAAACAGAATTGAAAAACTGGACTTGATCAGCATTTACATAATCCAACTACTGATAACTCATAGCATGACTTTAAAACTATGCAGACAAGCAATGAGAGGTGGCTCTGCACCTACTGCTCTTGTAGAGAACCTTAGCTCGGTTCCTAGCACTCACATCTGTGGCTCATAGTCACGCAGACATAACTAAAACAAACAAGCAAAAGCCTTACAGATGATACAAGGAGAGTTATTGCAGCTGAAGGAGAAAAGGGATCTGAATGTTGTGAACACCTCCTAGGCTGTCTCCTTACCTGGTCTCTACACTAGAAGGAAACCTACAACTACAAGTAGGTTTAATGGCATGTTCCCCTTTCGGCACAGAGAGTCTATGTTAATAGTAGGAAAAGCTCCATGGACAGATTAGAAAATTTACAAAGAATAGAATTTTATGTGACTCCCAATTATGGAGGCTAGAAAGACCACACGCTTGTTACTCAAACCTTCTCTGCATCTAGTAAACATCTTTTTGTTATCTCATAAGGAAGCAGCATCCCATGGATCAGCAGAGCAAGCATGCTATTTAATGTCTCTCTTCTTTATGTAAAGACACCATTTCTATTTGGAGAACCCCACCTTTAGGACCTCATCTAACTTCAACTACCTTCTTAATGTGTGGCCTGCATTTGCATTTAGTGTAATCATTCAGTGACTAAATGTCAAAGACAAGGACTTTGGTGGGGATATAATCAACCCCAGCAGGGAAGAGAGTAGATACAATTTGTGATGTACTAACCATATGAGTGACATTATCACTGCAGCCCAATGGTAGTTGCACAAACAGGGAGAAGAGTGAGCATAGTCGTGACTCAGTTCCACTTTCTTGGTAGTTTAGGTTTGGTTCTGTAGGTTTCCCATCTTTGCCTAAGAGTCACACTTGTCTGATAATGCCTAGTTTACTATTAACTCTCAGACTTTGTACAAGTTGCTTAACCTTCCTTTGAATCTAGAATTTTCCTTTGGATTTTCTTTTTTTTTTTTTCTTTCCCTACAAAAGGAGACTTTGCTCACGGAGTGGTTCAGAGTGTTACCCAATGAAATGCATAAAGGACACAATGCCACTCAACACACGCTCTTGAGAAGCTGCTACTTTCATTTGCTTGGTCACTTCAGTGAACGATTTGATTTTCAAAGCTGCCTTTTGTCTGCAGGTGATAAACTCATGTAAAATTATTTAATAAACCCTTGGCTACATTAGACTTGAAGGAAGAGTAAGGAGTCTATGTCATACAGCAAGCAGTCAACCTTTTTTACTTACCTTTACAAACATTCCATGATTAAGTATAAATGGATTTGGGCAGCCCTGAAGGCCAAATAGAGTGGAACTCATCAAAGGGAGTGTGAAAATTTCATCTGATGTTCTTAAATCCCTCGCATTTAAATGTCAGTTTCTTATATGTGAAGTGAAGGCTATGTGGTGACATTGTCACCTTTTTAACTGGAAGGGCTGAGTAGTGTACTGCCAACTGCTCACATTTTATAAGCACACTTAGTTTACACTCCATCTCTGATCTCTAGACTTGTGATACTCACTTGAATCTGAGAAGGGCTACAATCTCTCTGGATTCTTCTTGTGTGGAATCAATTCACTGCCTTAATAAGGCAATGTGACTATGATAGAAAGCTGACAGTTAGCAAAGGCTTGCCCAGAAATGTTCCCTGTTTGTTAATACACTTTAAGAAAACAATTACCCAGAAACTATGTGCACAGTACAATCTGGCTTATTTACATTGTGTAAGCCACACACAAGCATACTAGACAAGTAATGGGGAGAAGCTAGCAGAAAGATGTTTCTAGCAGTAATAGAGTAATTCTTCCCTCAAAGACAATATTCGTAAGTGTTAGGTTTTCTACTACTACCTTAGGGATTATCTGGATTCTACCATGCATACCAGCTCATAATAGAAGGCACTGGATTACTATGGTAGCTCCCTGTGGTGTTCCAGTCTATACCATTCAGGAATACTCATACAATGTGGTTTGTTCTTGGACAAAGCTGCACAAGTGAACACATAAAGCTGCATATCATACAAGGCTACTCCTGTTCTTCACCTGCTCCATCAACATATGGAGAAAACACACACCTCCAACTGAGCACTGATTGTAGCTCTATGCTCCTTTCTGACCAATGTAGGATCCCTCATCTCTTTGCCCATCCTTTCATGATAATGATGCAACAGCATCCTACCATTGTACCTTAATACATATTTAAAGGTCTCACAACCCAGAATGGTTCTTTTCTTTCCTTGTGTTAGTTTTTACCTAGAACCTCACAGGCCTATTGTCTATCAATCCCTCAGCTCTCAGCTCACCTTTCTCATAAGACTTATAACTCCAGTAAATTCTCTATTTTGTTCATGTATTATAGTCTCCTTTGCTAAAAGGAAAGGGGGTATTTCCTTGTTTCTTGATTATGTCCCCATGTGTGAAATGGTGAGTGAATGAGTCAGGAAGAGTTCATTTCGTAGTGCATTGAAAGAAACATTTAAGAAAAACACACACCATGTCTATGTTATAACAGAAGAAGAGAAAATGCTAGATACTGCTCAGAATCTCTGTGTGGTTTTGTGGTAGTATGCTTGGGGAAGAAACTCCTGGATGTTTTCTGATAAAAGAACCACATCAAGTTGAAATAATAGTTGTTTCATCTGTGAAACAGTAGACACATAAGCAACACACGATATCCACATGCACATACACACCAAGCAAACTTCAGGAGTGTTCATAAGACACTGTGGAAACAGAACCTAGCAATTCCCAGTAAACGCAGTCAATGCGGATGTGAAGGTGAGTGTTATGTGGTGATGCTTGCTAGGGATGCGGTCAGGGAGGAGAAGTCATTCTGTAAGGAAGAAGCAATATGGAAAATTTTCTGATTAGTAACTTCAAGGAATATGTCAGAGAAGGAGTGCCCTTAGGGATAATTGAGAAGTCTTGTGTCACGAGCTAACTTGAAAAGGGTGAACTTGACAGGATGAAGGTTCCCTCAGATGAAGAAAATCTGCTTCAGCAGAGACTCATGAGTGTGATCATGTGTTTTGTGGGAATTTCTTTACTCTACCCATTTTTCAGGCTCATAGTACAGAGTAAACCAAAGAAACCTCTATTCCCTTCAAACTATCATTTGGGGGATCCTAGGGAGGGAGTCTTTCAAGTAAGGGCAAGTCAGGTGGGAAACTCTCTAGCGAACGTGTTTTCTAGGGAAGACATTTCCTAAACACCAGGCACTTTATTACTCTTTTGTTATCATGAATCAATTATATCACCCAACAGCACCCATAAAGATACTCTGTGGGGGATATTTTTACCACTCATTTTGATAGAAAGCAAAGTAATATTTCATACACAGAGTTGATCTTTCAGAATAGTCATTAGAACCGACTTACCGCATACCAAATAAGTTCAGGTGCTAGTTCCTCACAGGAATGACAGATTTCAGACACAGGTATTCCTTCAACATAGCTTTCTTTTTCTGTCTCCTCCAAACATTAAGATTGAGCAATGAGTCCAAAGGCTTACAACTGGCACACACAGTGATATATTTGGATACAGCCAACTCTGAATAGAAACCTAGCATGAATAAGCAAATTTTATCTATAACTTATGACCAATGAAAATGATCACTGCAGGCTGCAGTGCGGTTGTGAATACGGACCAGATGATCACAGTTCTGTTGCTAAGGTATATTTGTGATGAACATTAGCTTTTTAAAGGACTACCATTTTGGATGATAAAAACTTGTAAACACTTTAATGTTTTCTCCTGCTATTTTTCTAATTGAGTGATTGGCCTTAAGAAACTTCAAAGGAGTATTTTTTTTTTAAACCCCACTCTTTACTTCTCACTTCAGAGACTCTCTTCACTGTACATTATGTGAGGCATCTTTATTGTGTCTTTATCCCCAGCCTTTGAAGTGAGCAACTGTGGATGGAAAGATGACTGAGCTATGAGAAGCACTTGCTCCTCTTGGAGAGGACTGGAGTTTGGTTCTCAGTACACATACTGAAGGCTCACAACTATCTAGAACTAAGGCTCCAGAGGACCTTATTCTGGAGCTTTTAAAGCACTGGCACACACACACACACACACACACACACACACACACACACACACACCTACACATAAAGTTTTTAATGAATCACTATTTATATCACACATTATTATTTTTTCAGTTGAAGCTGCCCAATTATCGAATAACTATTAGTCATTTATAGCAAGTGTGTGACATAAACTCAAAAGCCCACAATTTAATCCCCGTACAACAGTGTTTCGTTGGATGTTTTCTTTTTCACTGAAGCTTAAGCCTAATTTAAATAATACCTGTATTTATTCTTTGAGAATTCCATACATTTATAAACTGTACATTATCTCCTCCTCCTTTCATCTCCTCCATGATCCCCATCAAACATCCCTTTTCTTCCCTCTTCTTGTCTTTCCATATGTAATAATCCTCTTAGGGCTTCCCACATAGGCATAGGGGTAAAGTTAAAAATAACTTAAACAGGGGATTATGGCATGTTGATTAGGTAAAGAAATTAAGTCTTATGCTAAGATTAAAAGCCATCACCCTAAAAATGAAGAGCCTGGAAAAAAAACAGCAGCAAGTAATTAAGCCAAGATAGGCTAGGTACCTGCAGACAGATGCTAAAGAGCACACAAGGAAAAATATAGAATGTGTCCACCCAAGCAGAGCATGGGAAACTCTGGGTCCTTAAGACCTTGTTGCAACAGGAAGTGAAACAGTGTGTTTCCTGTAGCTTGTTCAAAGTGAACACAACAGCCTAGGCCTGATGGTAGTCTGGAGCCAGATGGGACCATCACAGTACAAATGAGCTGCTTGTGGTCATAGCCTCACAGGTACTCATTTTAAATGAGTGCAAAGTAGATTTTAAAACCTACTATCTGTTAGAGCATCTGGCCCATAAGCTGCACAGTAGATTATTGGCATTCTAAATCCTGCTTTGGCTCTGGGAAGGATTTTTCTATTTTTGAAGAATGTTAAGTTTTTAATGTAGAAGCTTTGAAGATACATTATAGCGAAGGGCTACAGATGTTGTCTGATGGTTAGAAAGACGTTAGTGCAGGTGTCATAGCACCATACCAACATGTCTCTCAACAGCCGTTTATCTGCTAAAGTCAAAGAACGTGGGCCCCACAAATGTGACAAACTTCTAAGAGATTCTGAAAACCTGAGACTGGGAAGCTAGGGAGATAGCCTAGTCAGGAAATTGCCTATCATGAGAGCAGGAGGCCCTGAGTTTAAATCCCAGAACCTACATTTAAAATTCTAAGTAGGATGGTGTCTACTTGTAATGCCAGTGGCTACAAGACTGAGACAGATTGCTCTCTAGAACCCTCTAGTATTCCAGCCTAGCCAAATACAAGCCTGGAGTCACAGGGAGATCCTTTCTATAGAACCCTCTAGTATTCCAGCCTAGCCAAATACAAGCCTGGAGTCACAGGGAGATCCTTTCTAAAAAAAAAAAACAATGTACAGTTTATGAGCTAGAACATCTGAGGTTGACCTCGGGTCACCTCATACACATACACACATGCACACATGCATTAATATGTGTACCTATACCTACAAAGACATACGTATACATGTGCGCACACATACACACACACACACACACACACACACACACACACACACACAAACAAATGGCGAACTGATACTAGAAATGAATCTTAATTTCCTGTGTGGAGTCTGTCAGAGCAAGGGCCTCATCTGACGTTCTGTACTCTTGAGTCTGTAATAAAGTGTGTTCACTCTCCAAATGTGTCAGAAGCATGGCTGTCTTAGAAGCTCAAATTCTGACCCTATGAGACACAAAATAAGTGACCTACTGGTGGCAGAGCAGAGTGCTGTATGAGCCAGGGATTGGTCCAAAGATTGAATATATGTGAAAAGCACTTAATAGCAGACTGTGAAAATGTAGTTTATTCACACCTTGGTTTCCCTTGATGTATGACTAAGGCCATTACATATGTAAAAATTAGCTAAGTCAGCATGCTTCCTATCTGCCTGACCCAAGCTGAGTATACATATGATAAGACTAGTGGCCTTTAAAGGTACAGTACTATTTTTGTTTGTTTCATTGGAACTATAGGCATCAATTCCATCCTGAGCCACTGACTGAAGATCAGGAAAAAAAACTACTCATCTATGTATTTTGAATCAGTGATGCTTACCTAAGTGATTGGCCAGTTGGATAATTGTGATGTTTTTCTCAGAGATTAGATCACATTCAGATTCAACACATGTAAGTATAAGAGGTGATACAGCCTGGTAACTCTATTTAATTCCCACAGTCTAGCTTTCTACAGATACGATTCAAAGGGAAATGTTGACGGTCTGGACATATGATTAGACTCAATTTTGAGTGAAATAAGTGTCTATGTATACAATTCACTAACCCACAACAGGTAGATAGAGTTTATCATATAGCAGGTATTTCCTCAGTTTCCATAATTACAGCTCAGGAGGAACCATCCATTAAATATTGTTAGCATGTACCGCTTGCTGGTGTGCATCAGTGGCAAACAGAAGACTAATACATTTGTTTTATTGCACTAGAGAACGCAGGTCTAACTCTGCCACTTTTAGAAAGAGCTATAAATAAGGATACCTTTTCCCATTTCTAGAGACATTCTATCTCAAGAAAGAAACTTGATGCTAACTTAATAATCATATCTAAAATGCAAATAGTTATAAGACACCATATACTAAGGTTCTGATTCTGTGGTCAGTGCTATGCTTGGTGCTCTCTGACTGAAAAATGAATAGGAAGAGCTTAAGCAGGCCATGGGGACCTCATCTATGGTTTGTTTTGTCTTGTCAGAGCTGCCTTTTACTGTCCAGTTTCAGTAGAAAGCGTGACAGGAGACCTTGCTATCTTCTGTTTGGGGCTATGTCATCACTCTGCTTTTTATATCTTCCCAAGATGGCCCAGCTGAGAAACAGCAAGTCCTTTGAAAGTGTTATATCCTTAATCCTCCTACATGCCCAGAAAGTACACACAGAGTTGCAGGAAAAAGATCTCGAAGTCAGATGCCCCCTGCAGAGTCCTCAAGAGAACAGAAGAAGCTGGGCTTGGGGTCATGTGTTATTTCTGACTCCAGGAGAGTTTATGAGTCTGAGTGTGTTTCTATAGCAAACAGACAGAAAAAAAATGTTAATAAAAAATAAGAGAAAGAGTTGGGAGGTGGCACAATGGTGAAATTGCTCTGTGAATAAGTCTGGGGACTTAAACTTATCCGTAGTACCCACTTAAAATCCAGATTTGGGGACTAGAGAGGTAGCTCAGTAGTTAAAAGCACTGTATGCTCTTCCAGAGGTTCTGAGTTCAATTCCCAGCAACCACATGGTGCCTCACAACCATCTGTACTGGGATCCAAAGCCCTCTTCTGGTGTGCATGAAGACAATGTATATATATATATACATTTAAAATAAATAATTATATCTTTAAAATATTTTTTTAAAAACCTAGACTGGCAGCTTGTGTTTGTAACTCTGGTGCTAAGAGGTACATACAGGAAAACCCAGAGGCCTTGTCAGCCACCTAGTGTAGCAGAAATTTGGGGATTAAAGTTCAATGAGAGATTGTATTTCAAAAAGAAGTTAGATAGAGAGGTGCTTGAGGAAGGCATGATGTTGTCATACACGTCAATACACACACGTGCACGCCTACATATAGCACACAAAAAATACTCCTCTGATATTCCTCACTATGATCAAATTACCAAATGAATGTTTAATAGGTCCAGTACTATATTATGATAAAACAAATAAACAGACAAACAAACAAAACAGGAGTCCATAGCTCAAAGGAAGCCACACCTAAAATAAAAACTGAACCCAACACTATTAAAATTCTCTTTTCCTGGCTAGAAATTAAAGGTTTCAGTAGACCAAAACATGAATGTACAGAAGAAAGCCTTCTGTTTGAACACAACACACTGGACAATCACCTAAAATTACAAGAGCTGGTCCTGAGAAATAAAACCAGAACAGGGAATGGCACATTTGTCTGCGAAGGCAGAGGCTAATGGAAACTGCTTTCTGCAATGGTGCCTGAGTGATACGAGAGAGGATTGTTTGTGTATGGCCAGAGTCCTACCCACAAATTATATGCAGCAAGAAAATATCTCTGAGCTATCCAAGCTTAAACACTGCTATTGCTCACCCTGCAGAGCCTCACCTAGGGAGAACTAGGCGACTGCTCTGTTTATGTTAACTGAGTAAAATGTATGCCATTTTATTTTCAACTCAGCAGAAGCTTTCAACTCACAATTTGGGAAATACATTAAGTATAACCTCCCTGAACAGATTTATTGTAGTGATAATTTACACAGAAACTGGGCATTGAATAACTTACAAAATCATATCCTATTTTTAAAAATTTGGGCAGTTCCTATTTTTAAATAGGCTGCTGGCTTTCTCCCAAGTCTTATAAAACAAGGTTGATTCTAAATTTAACTATAAGTAACTTATTTTATATCCACTGCAGGGACACTGGAACTTTTACCTCTGTTTGAAGAGACACTCTATGTTACAAAGTGTCATTTTCTTTCTTTCTTTCTTTCTTTCTTTCTTTCTTTCTTTCTTTCTTTCT
>JANHMN010000008.1:46283158-46309319 GCA_030674055.1 Rhabdomys pumilio
ACACACACACACACACACACACACACACACACACACACACACACACAAACACTTCCATGTTCTTTTGACACCTCTGTGGCAACTTTATTGACTCTCTTCTTTCTTTTCTTGAACAGGTGGGCTCTGCATTGCCCAGTCCGTGAGAATTCCCCAAGAACGCAAAGACAGGACCATTGACTTTGATAAAATTATCAAACAGCTCTTGGATACCCCCAACTCCAGGGCCGTTGTGATTTTTGCCAACGATGAAGATATAAAGTAAGGATGCTTGTTGAACCTTATTCTTATGCATGCCACAGCTTTAGGAGACAGAAGAATGAGAATACTGGCGAGTGTCCTGGCCAGCAGGGCATTAAACAGGGGGCCAGGGAGGTCACCTGAAAGAGAGTGGGGGAAACAGTCAAAGATGCAAAGAATGGCTATCTGTCTATAGTCTGATCAAATTGCAATTTTTACTTTTTCACACAGGGGTTATATACACAAAAAGGCAGGATGTGGGGGAAGGGGATGACATAGAAACATAAGTGTTCAGGGAAAGTACAGATATCTTCCAGAACAGAGTATCAGCTGGGTAAAGATTCAGGGGACAGGTCACTATGACTCCGTCTATGATTCACTTGTCCTTATCTAAGTTGATACTATCCATCAAGGCTTCCTACCTATCTACAAGGACTATGATGACTTAGGCTGGCAAATTTCCACCAAAGTTGTTTGTTTGGTGTTTGTTTGTTTGATCTTATAGCTATCCATTTCAGTGTCTCCACAGAGACCCAAGACTTTGTGTTAGCGGGCTGACTTAGGCCTATGGCTGATTTTAGGCCTTCAGTATATAAACAAATCTGCCTCTGACAGGTGAGGAGAGAAGTAGAGGCAGAAAAGAGCTCTAATAACAAGGCGGCACATTGTTTCATACTTGATTTCCCCAAACAGTTTAGCAGCTACAGAAGTATTAACACAGCACCTTGGTGTCTTTAGCTTTATTTCAGTTAAAATCAAATGTATTCAATAATTGGTAGAAAGAAAGCACACTAGACTTTTAAAAGGTTGTATTTTTAAATTTTTATTGGATATTTTCTTTATTTACATTTCAAATGTTATCCCTTTTCCTGGTTTGCCCTTCCCCATGAAGCCCCCCATTTCATCCCCCCTCCCCCTGCTTCTATGAGGGTGTTCCCCCACCCACCCACTCCTGCTTCCTAGCCCTTGCATTCCACTAAGGCTGTAATTTTAAAACCATATTTAATTATTACAGGATTTTATTCCAAGAATGGTGTTTGTTAGTATAAAAGACGTTTTATTTTGCTGTCTTCACTGCTTAGCATTTAAACTCAGGACATCATTCTACAACCACATGGTATTTATACCTTTGTGGAGTCATTGCCTCACACTCCAAACTTGTCACTTTAACTTCTCTTTAGGCCTACCCTCTTGCTGTAAGCCTTACCACACAGAGCCATCCTTTAGATCTCTTCTAGAAAGCAAATGGCTTCTGGTTCCTTTTTTGAAAACTACAATCCAGTTCAGAATCTTTATTTTTGTCTTTTTAAAAGTTAACACTAATTTTATCTGACTGAAAGGCTAATTTTTTTTCTTATGGTGTCCAATACACCAAATAAAATGTCTTACACTCTGTGTCCTGGCTAACAATTTCTGCTTTATGGATGGCAGAACTCCTAGCTTGTCAATCTCTGGTATGCCATTCTAGAGACATTCTGTACCATGCTCTTGATCCATTTTTAAGTAGTCTGTAGGTAGATTTCATGTGTCTGTTCTTTATCTAGCTTGCCTTATCATTTCACTTCCGAGGACTTGATTCTCAGTGCCTGTAGATCTGTATAGTTTTTAAATCTATATGCATAATTTCATTTTACTGCAGTTTTTCCGGGTTTTCCCTTGTGGATTGGCCATTACATTTTTCATCACAGAATTTCACTATAAATAATAATGCCATAGTAAACTTCCTGTACAAGACTATCTGTGCTGAACTATAAATATGGAAATATGTAATAATAATAATAATACATAATATACTAAGTGATATGTAAATATATCAGACTAATATATTGTATCCACAATACGCAGAGCATTTTAAATGTCCTCTTTAGCAGTTTAATCCTAGACTCATCACTGTGCATGCTCTAAGTTTATATAGATGTAAGATTTTGCAAGTTAGATTTTAGAAAGTACTAGGATAAAGATCTGTTTTTCCCTATAAAGGCCATCAGTACAACCATCTGAAGATCGCTAATTTACAATTCTCTTGTATGTAAACATTATTTTGAATCCTAAAATTCTCAACCTTTACATAGAAAAGGATGGCATTCGAACTTAAGATGACTCACTGCACAGATCAACACCTCTTTCTCCTTGAAACTGCTTCTTCCCTCAGATCCCAGTTTCATTGCATCTCAGTTCTCCAGAGCATCAACGAAATGGAAGGTTTCTAAAGATGTCCTACGAGATGGTTCCACAGTCTAATTTTCCTCTGAACAGTTCATGATGTACATAGTGCTTACCTGGAGGCTGCCTCTGTTTGCCCCGGCCTACAGGGATTCAATGAGACCCTAGGGAAGAGGGCAAAAGAATGAAGAGACAAGAGACACAAAGGAGGAGAGCAAGTCTAGAGTAATGATCAAGCTCTGCAACTTTAATTTCAGGCGTCAGGTTATAAAGACACAGCAAAATGGGAAGTTTGGGCAAGGGTCATAGCTTAGGGTTATCCCACTATTGAATCCTCATTGCCAAAGACCATCTCACTGTCATAACTGGCTCCCAGGAAATGCCAGATGTTCCTTGAGTACCTGTGATCTGAGATAGTGAACATCTTTTCTTAACCTTGTACTTAGGTTTTTCTAGAACAGCAGGTAATTTCATGAGGTTCTCTTAGAACAACGGGTAATTTCAAAGGTTTGGCTCCCAGCATCTGTCCTCTCCTTCCTAGTTCTTTCAACCATCTCTGCTGCATTTTAAAAGATTTCTCTGACTAGATTGTTTTGGGTAATCTTTTTCTTATAACACTTTAATTTTTGGGGGTCATGCCAGTGGATTTATGTTCTTGTTGTTCAAGGGCTCGGATAAGTCTGTACTGTCCATTAGCTCTTGCCACCACTAGACCATATGACTTCTGAATGGTGTTTTTTATCCTTACTATCTGTCCTAATACTATGAAAATAGTTGATGCTCAATAAATACCATTGAATGTCAGGGTGGAATGCTGAGTCCACTGACCAGTGTTTAATGATATAAGTGAAAGCTATTTTATTCCCTAAACTTTAGAATTAGTATTTTTTTTATATTTGCTTGTTCTTACTCCCGTTTCCTCTCCCTCTCTTTCTCTCTCTCCCTTGCCCTTTCCCTATCCCTTTCTGCTGAACTCCATGTAGACCAATTATGATCCTCCTGCCTCATCCTCTGATTGCTAGGATTTGTATGGGGCTAATTTAGCTAAAATAGTGTGAAAACTCGATTCAGTTTTTATCATTTTAACTTCACATATACCATATATGCAGTTGTGCACAGAGATATTTGATCCAGATCTACCACCATGTTTCAGGGTGCTTCTTACACATGTCTAATACTAATGGTATTGTTTTACTGACTCCTGGTTTTTTTGTTTGTTTGTTTTGTTTTGTTTTTTTTTTTTGTTTTTTTTTTTTATCTTGAGTTCTCTTTCATATATGCCCTTCCTTGTAAAAATTTGGATACCCGTTAAATAGATCATTTCCCTCTTGATGCTCTGCTGTTTGCATCATTCTTAAGATGTCTTATTCCCTTTTGCTTTTTAATTACTTTTGAGGTTTTGTTTTCATTATAATGGTCTTAGGTTCTATTTTTTCCCCTGATGTTATTAATATTCTCTTCAACCATTCTACCCATCTTTGTTTTGCTCACTTTAAATATTTACTATTTAATACATTGGCAACGTATGTCTATGCTTTTTTAAAGATAGTTTTGTTATTATGATTATAATATTTTTGACCTACAGCATATGACTTATATCTTAGGTAGAATATGTACATAATCCACACTCAAAGTGTGCATACTGTTTTTATAATTGAGTTAATTTCTATTTTGAATAGTATTTTGTTTAGAGATTTGTATGTTAGCATCTTGGTTTCTGCCCACAGTGATTAAAAGTCCAGCGTGTGTGTTTCTTCTAGAATGAGTTCCTGAAGGCAGAACCATCTGAAGATTACAGAGTCCCTACACTGTTGACTCTTTTTTCAAAGAGCGGAGATGGAAAAATTTGACATTTCTTGCAACATTAACTTCAAATACTTTGAGAATAGTGATAAAATTGCATTAATATCTCAATTTTGAAGGGAAGCTACATGGTAAATCAGTCATGGGTGTTGATAATTTGGATTTTAAGGAATAACAAAATCTGTCTTCAAAATTTGACTCTCCACGTAAAACTAACACATGTCCACTGTAAATCCCTTAGAAAATGAGAAAGAGTTGCTTTTATTCTTTTGAAATAAAATGATCCTGTAAATTTTACCTCCTCCAATTCCGTGGAAAAATTAAAACTCAAAGTAAATGATTACAAGTAATAATTAAAATCATGTCTTACAAAACCCAGAGCCTTGGCATTCAGAGACAACCTCTAATTAAATACAGTTTAAGATTTTCAAGAAAGTTGTAAATGCACTCAAGCTTTCTCCTGCAGAATGGAGATTGCTCGGGTTCTATGTGCACAATCTGTGATTCAGATTAAAATTTAGTCACTGTCTATATTTTGAGTAAGTGCTCATTTATTTCAGAGGTATCTGGTCTCATCTTGTTGTCTTGGCTTCTATCTAACTTTTCCACTGTATCAGATGTCATTACCTCTCCACACTTTAGCAACAAATTATCATCTCCTTCTTCCTGTGATTTAATAAAACTGCTTATTTCACACATCCATAAAACACATGCACATGTCTGTATTGGCCAGCTTCATCATAAAGAAATGAAGAAATTATTCATAGTTTTAAAAATTACTTTTCTGTTTTAACTATAGCTTTTGACATATAAACTAAGTGTATTTTATTGAGAGTACCATTATTTTATTTTGGCAAAACATATACATATATTTAATTAGTTTTAACATAATTATGTTTGGGTGCACAGGCTCACATACATGCGTGAGCATGTGGAGATCAAAGGACATGTGTGGGAGTTGGTTATCTCTTTCCAGCTTATGGACATAAAGAATAGAACTAAAGTCCTCGGGTTTAGTGCCAAGTACCTTTGTCCATGAGCCCCCTCACCAGCCCCATGTATTTAATTACAAACCATCACTAAAGCACTCCAGTGTAGAGTATCTGCTTTCTGTCATGGTCTCCACAATCTCTAGCGTTCTCTTCAGCAGCTATTTCAACTCTTTAAACATCTCTGGGTTTACATGCATAATGGGCAGACAGTCAAGGTTAGAATTATTGATTCCTTGCCCCGTCTATTTATTCATATCTGACATAATTTAAACCATTAAATCTCTTCTAAGGTCCCCACATCCTTATGCCACATTTCTATTTATTGTATGAAAATTAGTGTCTACATTATTATGAGTATGTAAATACCTAACTGCAGAATCAAGTACTTATTTTCTTTTGGTGCTATGATGTATTTTTTTTTTACCTAAAGTTAATATGATATTATTTTATTGAGTTTTTTCATTATTTAGTTAGTTTTAGTATTTTCTCATTATTATTGACATTACAGACATACCCTTTTCCCCTCAGGTTCGTAAAACAATAATCTTAAGCTCAATTTTTTGGGGTGTACATTTCTGAAAATTCCATCATTCATTCTGAATCTGGGAGAAGTTTCAGTGTTGTTAAGATTTCTCCTTCCTGTATTCTCTCTCCTTTCATGACCTCTCTTTCTTGTTCCCAGACATTATTCATTATTTATAATACATATATCTCATATATATTGCATATACATATATAACATATGTGTTTGTGTAATACATTCTTTTTTTGTTGTTGTTTTTCTTTGATTTTAGAAATCAATGTGAAAACACCATTCATCAAATCCTTTATATACTAATTAACAGTATTCTTTTTGTTTTTTGTTTTTTGAGACAGGGTTTCTCTGTGTAGCCTTGGCTGTCCTGGAACTCACTCTGTAGACCAGGCTGGCCTTGAACTCAGAAATCCACCTGCCTCTGCCTCCCAAGTGCTGGGATAAAAGGTGTATACTACCACCACCCGGCTGTGTAATACAATCTTAAATATCTTCTTTTGAAAGAGCAATTTAAAGGAAAACATATTTTAGGGCTGAAGAGGTGGCTCATTGTTTAAGAGCACTTATTGCTCTTTCAGAGAACCCCGCACACACATTCCATAGCTCATAACTGCCCTGTAATTCCACTTTAGGTCAGGAGATCTCTCTCTTATTGCCTCTGAGAACATCTGCATGCATATGGTGAATTTAAACTCTTCCAGGTATACATATGTATAAAATAAATATATCATTTTCTATAAAAAATATGTGTTTGATGTCTAAAACTTTTCTTACTCTGACTTTACAATTAGAATTTGGCAGGTTGACATTGTGTCTCACATTAATTAAAACAATATTTTCTGTAGAAATGATCTAGTAAACAATGTTGATTACTTATGTGTTGGAGAATTTTTTATTTTTATTACATATGAAAGTCTACCTTTTCAGTGCAAAGGAAATCACAAGTATACTGAGTACATGTGAAAATTCTCTGATTAACAACTAATAATCCAATTTTTTTCTATTTTCTTTTTATTTTTCTGAGTTCTCTGCTTTACAGAATATACTCACTATTTGCAGAGTTATTGTTTTTGTAACATGTTTTGTTTCTCTATTTTTACAGTGGTTTAACTTTTTAATTCACAAATTTATTCTCTCAATGTCTCAGTTAATGGGTAACAATAAACTATAGAAATAATCTCTGAAAATGTTTTATTAACAAAAGTTAAGAAATTCAGTTTAAAATAGTTTATTTTTCTGCACATTTGTTCAGGAATATTGACTATATGTAATCTTATACTTGTTTTAACTTTATTTTTAAGATTTGATTTTATTTACTAATCTTCCTTTCTCAAAAGGAACTGCAATTTTTCATTTTTAAAAGACACATTCTTTTTTATGCTCTTCATTCTTTCCATCATCTTACTGTTGGTTATCCTTTTACATCTGAACTAAATACATTTGTTATTGGCATTTTCTCCTATATCATTTCTTACTCACTTTCACACTCATGTGCTTTGACAATGAGGTCTTCTTTTACCTATGGCGACTTGGGGTAGGCACTAGATTGCTGTAGACATGGACTTATTAACTGATGGAGTGGGAGTAGCCACTAGAGAGTCCAAGATGCCAGGAAAGCAAGAGGCTCCAAGAACACATCAGGGATGACATTAGCTGAAAACCCAACCAAGGAGAGAAAGAAAGTGTAGAAACCATATCCAGAGGTTAGGCATGGTCTCCAGCTGAGGGATGGGGCCACCTACCCATCTCAAAAATATTAACCCAGAATTACTCTTGTCTAAAGGAAATGCAGGAACAAACAGTAAAGCAGAGACTAAAGGGAAGGCCATCCAGACACTGACCCACCTAGGGATACATCTCACCTGCAAGCAGGACTCTGTTGCTGATGCCAAGAAGCACTTGCTGACTCGAGCCTGGCATAGCTGTCCCCTGAGAGGCCGTGCCAGAACCTGACCAATACAGATGAAGAAGCTTGCAGTCAACCATGGGCCTGAGTACGGAGACCCCAATGGAAGAGTTAGGGGAAAGACTGAAGGATCTAGAGATTAGCAACCACATAGGAAGAGCAATAATATCAACCAACTAGACCCCTCAGAGCTCCTAAGGGCTAAACCAACAACCAAAGAGTTCACATGGAGAGACCCATGGTTCCAGTTGCACATGTAGCAGATGATTGCCTTATCTGGCATCAATGGGAGGGGAGTCCCTTGGTTCTGTGAAGGCTCAGTGACCCAGCATAGGGGAATGCTAGGGTGGTGAGAAGGAAATGGGTGGGTAGGTGAGCAAGCACCCTCATAGAGGCATGGGGGATGGGGGAGGAGATGGAGGTTTGCAGAACGGAAATTGAGAGGGGAAATAACATTTAAAATGTAAATAAATAACCAATAAAAAACTTATGGGGGTCGCAGTAATTACAGAATTGGCTATTTTATTAAATGATTCCTGCCTGTCAAATTTGTAGATCTTTTGTGAGCAGTCCATTAAAAAACAATCCAGAAGACTGTTTTTCTCCTTGTACAATTTGTTTTTTGAAATGTTTAATTTCTTTAAGTAGCCTCACTCTTTAGTACTTAACACACTGGTACTTGCTTATTCCTTCCCACTCCTTTCCTCTTATTCCATATCACAAGTTGTCCTCTACCTGTTGTTGGACAGTCACACTATTAGGGAATAATTTCTTATAAATTTATTTTCAACTAGTATTCCATTTTTTTATCTGGGAGAAAGAAGATGTGATCTGAATTCTCACTATCTCACATTTTGTCTTTAAACATATCCTCATTTCTTTACTTCTGAATCTGTGTATGATCAGAAGTCTTGAGTGCTGAAAATGTGTGTGTGTGTGTGTGTGTGTGTGTGTGTGTGTGTGTGTGTGTGTAGGGAGGGAGGAACAATGCGGAAAAGAGAGAGGGGAGAGGGAGGAAGCATGTGTACCTGGGCATGTGTGTATGTATGTGGGTTTATATATGTGGGTGAACTTGTGTGAGTACATTAGTACGAATCTGTGTGTATGGATATGTATATGAAAGTGTGTATATACTTGTGTGTGGATGGATATATGTATAGTATGTGTACATGCGCACAAGTCTCTCATTTTTCCTCTTTTCCATTTCCCATTATAACTTTCTTGATGATACTTTTATCCTTTTAATATTTTTTCTCTTTTTGCCTCTGATATTTACCCACCATAGTCATCTGTAAATACAAAAAAAAAAAAAAAAAAAAAAAGAACTATCATGCTGAAAGTAGAATCCTGTTTATTTTATTTTAATAAATGACTGAAGAACTATGGTTTATATTGACATAGTACCTTCTAGAAATGAGACTTACCACTATCTCACCTTTCTAACTGAAATACAAAGGTGCAAAATGAAGTAAAACAAAACTTTATTTGGCCAAAATGGGAAAAGCATTTAGAATCTTTTTGTATGTTTTGCTTTCACAATTTTTAAAATCTTTATAAAATCATGCTTTTTATTTTCATTCCAAAAGTTGGCCTCCTTCTGTTCTCCCTGAGTTCTTCACCCAATCTCCTCTCCCCACCTTTGAGAGGGTGTTTCTCCATCTGAACACCCTACTTCACCCCCACCAGCATCCCTCTTCCCTCAGGCATCAAGTTTCCACAAGATTAAGTACACCTTCTCCCACTGAAGCCATATAATTTCTAATGCATGTGAATATGCACAGTCAGCTTACTGCATCTTATCTCTCCTTTTATCTTTGACTCTTAACATCTTTAATTTGTTTTACTCAAAGGGCTTTGACATTTTTGATATTGGCTTACATATCTCTTTACATATGCAAGATAAATGCCCTCACTATATCTCTTCCTACCGATCGCTTATGTTTTGAAGTGGCAGGACTTTTCTTTTGGCTCTGCTTGATTTTGGAAATGCCTGGGCTCAGTTTCTATACCTGTATCTTTTTTTGTGCTTCTTTCCATAGGCAGATCCTTGCAGCAGCCAAAAGAGCTGACCAAGTAGGACATTTTCTCTGGGTTGGGTCAGATAGCTGGGGTTCCAAAATCAACCCACTGCATCAGCACGAAGATATTGCAGAAGGAGCCATCACCATCCAGCCTAAGAGAGCGACTGTGGAAGGTATGTGTTTTGCCACCAGTGGAGTGTATGAAGAGGGGGGCTGCATGCTGTTGGGTGACCCAAACTAATGTCTTTGAGGTGTCTCATGTTTGTACAAAATTTATACAGTGTGTTTTGCAGAGTAGGGTGATGGAGTGCAAATGAAGCTGCACACCTGGTCTGTTCCTTTTGTTAACAGTCCCTTTTTTGTAGAGATTATGTTATTTCATGGTAATGTTGCAATTAGCATAGATTCTTTTCTCACTCAGAAGAGCTTTCTGAGGAGAGATCATCACCATTACTGAGAACTGAAACAATAACACATCCAATGCATTTTCAGAGAGAACATTTCCCCTTTATAATTTACCCTTTGCTTCTAACATGACAACTGTAAGGATCACATGGCAGTTACCTCTGTGATCCCTTCCAGAGGCTGTGATTATAAAAGACTTGACTCTCAGCAGTTGCCAGCATTACCTTCTTTTCTCAGAGCCCTCTCTCACTATTCCCTTACTTTTCTCCTTTTCTTTTTCTTTTCTTTTTTCTTTTCTTTTCTTTTCTTTTCTTTTCTTTTCTTTTTTTGGTTCCTTGTTTTTGTTTGTTTGTTTTTTGTTTTTTCGAGACAGGGTTTCTCTGTATAGCCCTGGCTGTCCTGGAACTCACTCTGAAAATCAGGCTGGCCTCGAACTCAGAAATCTGCCTGCCTCTACCACCCAAGTACTGGGATTAAAGGGGTGTACCATCACACCACCACAGCCCGGCTGCTTTTCTACAGTTTACAACCTCCCCTATTTATTTTTCTTCTTCCTTTTGAATATGTTATTTAAAAAACCCTATAAGGGGCCATTGGTAGGAAATGACATTTTGTGGTGTTCTCATAATCTAAATAAATATATTGATTGCAATTAATGTTTAATATGCAAAGAAATATTTTATCTAAGTGGAAACATTATGTGAAGAAAAAAAAAAAAAAAAACTAGCTCCTCTGCTGATAACCTGCTTTCTGTTTCCTTTTAAATGAATCATGCCTCCAAAGGTTTCCTCAAGTATGCTTCACACATCACACTGAACCTGGTCCTCTTGCTCAAAGGGACCAAATATTTGCACTTCTTTCTATTTTCTCTCTGTTTCAGCCTAATTAATTGTTCTCCCCAGAAGGTTACAGAGTCTGTGTAGATTTTTTTTTTTAAACAAATCAGGTTGTGCCTCTATCTGTCACTGATGTTTTTCTATGTTATCTTGAAGAGATAAGGATCCCCTGAGTCACTCTTCTGTTTTCCTTGGGAGTCTTTGAATTAATTTATTCCCCTAATACTTGCCCAGAGCTGAACGCCTATCTTACTACACAGGCCACTGCATTTACAGATGTGCTGCAAAAATACCCGATAAGATTTTAACTGTCTCTGGTCCCTTTCATTCAAAAATGTGTGCATTTTGCTTTGTGCTACAAGTGTTCTATGATTACAAGTAAATAGAAGATGGGGATTCTATATCCTGACTCTCAAAGCACACAGATTGGGCGAAGCAATTTGGAAGAAGCTAATGGGAGCAGGATATGGAAATTCTCTGCGCTATGGGGCCGCAAGTAAAGCAGGCTGAGTAGACATTATCCTATAGTTCCAATATGGTGCTTGAGGGAACTTTGCACTGTTATACAGGACATGATGCATGAAAAGAAACTGGGTAGACAGAGAGAAGTACAAAATGCAGACTGAAGAACAAAGGGACAGACACAGTGAAGCAGTTGCCCAGTGACTCTTGAAACAATTCTACACTTGGACCTTATTGAACTCATCACAATTTGCTCAGTATTTTCCTGTTTGCAAAACACTGGGAAGACTCGACTCCCCCAGCGTCTGGTCATGATCATACTATTCAGCTGACAGTCACCTGCTGACCCCGAGATATTTTTCCTGAATATTAATATGGTATGGATGCTCTCTGTGCTCATTGCTTTTCCTTCACTGTAAGAAATACCTGAAATAACTTTTAAAGTTTGATTTTTGTATTACCTAATATATTTATTTACTTTACTTCCACATCTCAGCCCCCTTCTTCTCTTCCCTCCCAACCACCTTCCCCCACCTCCAGGTACCAACCTCCCTGGCATATGAAGTCTCATTAGGACCAAGTGCATTCTTTCCTACTGAGACTAGACAAGGCAGCCCAGCCAGGGGAAAGGGATCCAAAGGCAGGCAACGAAGTCTGAGTCAGAGACAACATCCACTCCAGTTGTTGGGAGACCCAGATGTCTGCTACATATGTGCTGGCAGCCTAGGTCCAGTCCATGCAGGCTCTTTGATTGGTGGTTCAGTCTCTAAGTAACAAAGAGAACCCAAGGGAGGATGCTGTAATTTGCTTTACAGGTTTTACTGTGACCTTCAAGTCTCCTACTTATTAAAGTTTATTGGCTTTTGCTTTTTGTTTTTGTCAGCTTTCAAGAGCATCACTTTTGGGGACCAACACTTTACTATCCGGACCTTTGACTGAGAAACGGGATTGGTTGGTTGGTTTAATGAAAACATCCTCTCTAGGGCTTATATATTTGAGTACTTGCCCTCCAGTTGGTAGAAATGTTTGGAAGTGATTAGAAAGTATGGCTTTGTTGGAAGACATGTGTTAGTAGAGTTAAGTTTTGAAGTTTCAAAAGCCCAGACCTTTCCCAGTTAAAAGGAAAGCTGGGTTTACCTCACAGAGTGTCCTATCTAGAAAGAGATTGTACTAGATGTTAAAAGTGAGACTGGTATCAGGGGATAAAGTCAGCAGTGAACAGGGTAGGTTTGAATGCTCACCCAGGTGACTTTGTGGAATAGTGAATAAAATGTGCAGTCTGAGGTAAGGAGGAGAGATTCTAGAGCATCGGTTGTGTCCTTTCCTCCTGAATCTTATTTGTCCCATAGATATGGTTGTCCATATTTCATGGTTAGTAACTCGATGAGCATTATGTTTTAGAAAATAACTAATTTTGTGAGGTTTTACAAATACTAGAAAAAAAGTTATTTTGTATGTATAGGTATATACATAGTTATCATATTAGACGCAAAGTATCATTATAAGCATCTTAAAAAATAAAAAGAAAACATTCAATAAAATCTTATAGAGTCTGGATCTTACGGCTCAATGGGTAAAGCAATTGTCACACAAGTGTGATGAGTAGAGTTTTAATACCTAGAACGTCTTTAAAGGCTAGACACTCATGGATACAATCTGAGAACTTGGGTGGCGGCAATACAGGGTTCTGGAAGTTCAGTGAAAGATCTTGTCTCAATAGTAAAAATGGAGAGCAGTCTGATATCAACCTCCGAACTCCACATCCACACACACATGCACACGGAACCGTACACCAGCCTGAGCCTTTAAACATGCACACAGAGGACAAACACATGCAAGAATTATATGTCAAGTCAATAAAGTAGAGAAGAAATGTGGCTAAATGTGATATCCCAACATGAGAGAACAGTGGCAGTTCCAAAAAAAAAAAATCTCCATGCCTCCGTCCAAAGAAACATGAAGACGTTTACAGTGCTATGAAGAAAGTGCCATAACTTCTATCTAGGAATAATGTCATCGTGCATTATCACAAAAACAGAATGAGGCTGTTTCGCTTTCACAGCAGATGGAACAATAAAATTGAGGCTGTGCATTCGAAGTGCCGTTCCTTAAAAAGATGGAGAAAAAATAGATGAGTTCAGCCACACTGCTGAACCTGACCAAAGATACAAAGGATCTAAACTCAACGTATTCTATAAGGACAAATAGAGTTTCCATCTCTGGCATATTATGTTTTTGTCTCTCTCACCAGACATCCATTGTAAGTTCTCCATGTCAGATTTATTGAGCTAGAATATCTTGCAAACATTCATAATCTACTCCAGTATCCATGACAGACATGTATGCTAAGTTACAAGGAAGAGAGAGAGGAGTGAATTAACCATTTACATGTTTAACATTTAGGTTCATATTTTCAATGTGTTTTGACACCATCTGTACATTTGGTTGACACTGGGGTGTGTGTGTGTGTGTGTGTGTGTGTGTGTGTGTGTATAGGACATGCATGTATATATCAATATATATTTTTTAATTGCTTCTCTACCTTATTTCTTAAGACGGAGTCTCTTTTAAAAGCTGGAGTTCTTGGTTTCAGCTAGGATGGATAACCAGATACCTCTAGGGATCATCTTCCCTTCTTCAGAAAGTGCCAGGATTAGAGGTACATTCCTCCATCACTTCTGGATTTCACTAGGCTATTGGTTCTAATCTTTGGTTCTTGTCTTTGTATATCAAGCATTTTATTCACCTCATAGAACTCTCTCTCCAGTCATGCATAACATCGATTTAAACATAAAAACCCATTTTGTACCAACATGCCTGCATCTATGACATCAACCTTTGGTCACCTTTTATATTCCCTCTGTACTTATTCTCCATTGCAGAGAAAGAGGCCTTGAGTTTGTTTTATTTTATTAGCTGAGGATGCTATTTCTTTTCCTTTCAATTTAATGGTGCTAGGATCTAAGCCATGGTAGGATCAGCTATGGTCGGGCTGGCTGCCCAATATTCCTGACAAATCTAAAGAATTTCCCAAGCATTAGGCAATACTCCTCTGAATTTTTAGCCAAGATAATTCTATACATTTCAGTTTCCTCTTGTTTTCAGAAAAATCCAGGCATGCCTTAATTTTGCTTATGTGTATAAGACTCCATTAACTAGGATGCTCAGTCATCTTCTTCAGTCCTAACAAGTCTTCTAAGGAAAGCATATTCATATGGCCTTTAGCTCTTCTCCTCCAAAGTACCTTGCTTCTCTAAAGCAGACTGGTCTGTGTACCCTCCTATGATATCCAACATGGGTCCTGGATCAGTGTCCTTTTGCTTCCACCACAGGCAGTAGCTTTGAGAAGAAAGTACAGGAAAGACTTATTTCACTTATATTTGTTTGATTTTTGCATTTTATTTTTAAGTTACAATTATTTCTATATGTGTGTCTAGAGATACACAGGGATTGCTTCTCTCCTTCCTGTGGGAGGTGGTTTTGAACTCAGGCCATCAGATTTTCATAGCAAGCACATTTACCCACTGAGATGAAAGGGCTTATTTCAAAGCACCTTTGAATAACTCTTACACTTGGGGGTACTCTTTCTAGTGCAATTTAAATCTGAGATATGGGAAGGGCCAGACAATCAAGCCAACTAACTAATCAATCAATCATACCCAAACCCACCCACCTTCTGGGCTCAACATAGAAAAATCTGCATTTGAATAAAAGAACTCATTATTTTTATTCAAGATTAGATGGATGTTTGCTTTTCATAAAATCAGGAAGCTTGAAGCTATAAAGATCTAATCAAAATTGTCTTGATTCTTGACTGTAGTTTTCAGTATGAGAATTTTATCCATCTTTAATTGCCTGGACCTTTGCTCAGTGACAGAAGATATAATATATCAGCAACAACAAATGTATTGACAGGACCACAGTCCACAGGGCTTGGGTTTGTTCATTTGTTTGTTTGTTTTGATGTTTGCTCTTAAATTTCTTTGAGAATTTCATACAATATGTTTGACCACATTGGCCTACCTTCTCCTTACTTTCAGATCTACTTCATGTCTCTACTTGTTCAACTTCCTGCCCCGCCCCTCCATAGAGTTCAACCTATCTGTGATGTCCATATACATTGGGTGTGCAGCCTTCCACTGAAGTGCCGTTAACCTACTAGGGGCTACACTCTTTAAAAAAAATAACTGATTCTGCCTCTCTCGGCTGCTATCAATTTCCAACTCTTTGACTACTGGCAGGCCTTTGTGCCTGTCTCTCCTCCTTTTTTATGCTTTGGTCTGGCCTGAGACATTATGCATGCTGCCATAACTGTGAGTTCCTGTGTGCAGCTGCTCTTTTGTATGCAGCAGACACTGTTTCCAGTAATCATCCACCACCTCTGGCTCTTACACTCTTTTGTCTTGTGCAAGGATCCCTGCTGTTTTAAGCACTGTATTTGGTTATTGACCTATATAAACTCATTTAATAAGAAAACAGTAGAAGGCTGCAAATTCTTTGACATGGTCACTTCCTTCATTGAAATCTCCTGTAAATGTTGATGTTGCCAGCTTTAAATGTATGTAAATCAGGAACATAAATATTATGATATAGCATGTAATATAATCACACATATAATGTGAAAACCACAGATGACAGAGAAAATATAAACATGAAACTATTTTATCAGGAAACTCACTCCAACTTCATTCCTTAAAGATTTTGTCAGGGCTCTCTATAGAAAAAGCACCAAGAGAATGGATGGTTATCTTAAAGGTTTATTAGTTTGTCTTGTGTGATAATTTTGAAATGGTTCAGCAATGGTTGTGTGCTGCACACCAGAGAACTCAGTCTTAGAGGCTAAATGCCTTAATAGTCCCAATATTATGCAGAAGGCCTAGAACATTCCTAGAGAGATAGTAATTTTCAGTTTGCCTTGGAAGATCTAAGAAGCTGAGTTCTGGTGACAGTGCGTAGTGACAATAGCAGCAAGAGCAACAAAACAAGGCAAATACAGTCATCAGCAAGGGACAAAGGTAGACAGAGCAAAACCAACAACTTTCCTCTTTGACCTCCTCTTATTTGGGTTGCAGTGACTGACTCATGGTGACTCATATCTGAAATCCCAATGCATGAGATGTTGAGACAGTACAATGGAGATTTAAATACATGGGTATTTAAAGAGACCCATGACTACACAGAGTTCAAAGCTAGCTTGAGCTACATGAGACATCACCACCCTTTTTGAAAAATAAGTAAAAGGAGAACTATTGTGTTGGGTGGAGAATATACAATAAAATATAAACACTAAAGTCTATTAAATCTAAATCCAAATAGAAAAGCAAAGCAAATATGAAAAATGCAAAAGAGCATTTAGTTAGCAAAGCAGATGGCAGGGATAAAGGCCATTTATAAACTTTAGGAGGTTGAAAGGGCATCTGTAATGTTCTTTAACAAGATTTGGCTGCTTCTTAATCTCTTCTCATTTAGATGAGGGAGAAAAAACTCTTCATAAATCAAGAAATGAGTGTTTTTTCCAGCTCACTGTGTTTGTGATATTTGGTGTTTCCTGGAGGTTAATCAGAATGTTAAAGTGACCCTTCCTGTAACCCTGACTCTTGGCTTTCCCCAGTTAGTTGTAAAAGAGACTGTTCAGGGTTTTCATGGCCTGACTGTACTGTGCTATTTAGTACTTGATATAGAAATTTATTATGCCTTGAGTCGCTGCCCTCAATTACCTTTCTCATGTTCTAGGATTATAGGCAAGTACTACTCTGGCTTCCCTCTGAGCCTTTGCAAGCTATGGCATCCATCTGCACCAGAGATGGGACTTTCTAAGATAGCTAATAGACTCCAAACTTTCTGCTAAAGGAGTCCATGTGTTTGCAATACAGAAAAGGGGATGCAGGATTGAAAAGCAACTTAAATAATTATAGTTAGCATTCACTTGCCTAGAGACACTACTACTTTTTATGTAAAAGAGAGATTTCTTAACTTATCATGGCTAGAGCAAACACTTGATTCAGATACGTATTTTGATTAAAACCCCATACATGTATATATGTAGTCAAATGCTCAGACAGATTAAAAAAAATTAGAAGTTTATAGCATTCGTTCAATGATAATACCTTTATAACTAAATGAGGTTCCTACTTATAACTCTATGAACTTAACAGTCTCTTGTCTTCTATATATTCAGAACAACATACATTCACTAGAAAGCTTGGTTATTTGATGAGTTTGACAACCATATATTAAAAGAAAAATGCTGTGACCAATCCTTTCAAATAATTAATCACATAATTGTCCTCCTTAGAAAACAGATAATCCCTTAATTATTTATAATCTTTGTTGTTTTTCTCAGTTCTTATACAATGAATTAGAGCTAAGCAGAATTCTCATTCTTTAGTTCGGGCCCTGGATTAGCACTCCCAGACTTCCAGCAGTTACACTTTTACGTTGAACACAGATTTGCCCAAATCCCATGATATTGACACTGACATTTGGAGAAATAATCCATTCAAAATCTAGGAAACTTACTTTTAGTGGTAAAATAGCCAATTTCTGTCACATATTTATAAACCTAAAACAGACAAACAGGAAAAAAAAAAACATATGAGTCTTGTGACGCTCTGCGTGCTGGCATTCACTTTGGGTTACACTGGGATTCTCTCAGATGCTCTTGTTCTTCACTAATTACTTCAAGTTCCAGTATCATCCCTATAAATGCCGGTGTCTCGCATCTCGGTTATACCAAGACCCCATATGACCGTGTTATTGTGAATGACTTCTAATAAATTCTTATATACCTTCAAAAAGCCTGAGCATATTCTGAAATAGTCAATTTTAGAAGGACAGGATTCTTTGTAACAGCTGTGTTAATGTTACTTACAGGACTGTGTTCTTTCCTTTTTCACCAGCAGAAGGATTAAAGAATTGCTGTTTCCAGTGATGTAGTCAGAAGTGAGATCCTATTGGACACATGACAGAAACTGTGCAGTACATCTCAGAAACAGAAACTATTTTGATCCAGTTTATAGATTAAAAGAGCAAATTTTGGTTAGACTCCTGGCTGAAATGTACGTAGGATGGTATCTGCCAAAAACAGGATTTATCACAGAATCTACCTGATGTCTATCACTGTTTTCATTGCTACTGCTTACAGTCTATTGAAGGGAGGGGAGATTTAGTATATAAAATTTACTTATTTTTTTAAAAAATAAAGACTTGTGAGCTGTCTAGTTGACTGGAAGGCATCTTTTCCAGTGCTCGCCTTTTCTCAGAACTCTTTAGAAGCAGAAGCTAAGTAACAGGCTTCTGTGCATGTTTAATGAAGGGAAAGCTCATGGGAAAAGGAAAAACTGAGATGAGCATGTGAAGTTGGTCCATGGGTAATGACACTGTTGGAGTCCAGCTTCTGCCTGTACTCATAGAATTGAGTGAGTCAGGAGTCATTTCAGAGACGCAGTCCCTACTAAACCAGGAACAATGACATTCAGTCAGTCTGTTGCAGACAATGTACAAAGATGGACTATAAATAATGTCAGAGCAAGTTAACGGTCAGGGAGAGGAAAGAGAGGACTTCTGAGTCACGAGTAGGTATGTGCTTGACTTTAGGGTAAGAGTGGGAGGGCACAGTGGCCACTTTTCTTGTACATTGAGGGGTGCACCTTCATACACAGTAGGCTATTGAATATTGATAATTTAAGATATTAAATCTTTGCGCCTTTCCTACTGTATGTATATCATGCCGTGCATGATATCTATGGAATTTGCCACTAATTGGCCAGTATGTCTCATTATCATGACTTCATGGGCCTGAAAGACTGTTTATACAGGTAAAGAAACATGTAGTGCAAGACTTACAACTTGAGTTTGAGCCCCATAACTCATGGTAAAGGTGGAAGTAGAGGCCTGACAATACAAAGTTGCTTTCTGTGCTCAACAAACAACGTAGTCCTTAGAATAAAAAAAATAAATAAATAAAAAAATAAAAAAAGTTTTTTAATTGGATATTATATTTACATTTCAGATTTTTATCCCCTTATCCCATTCCTTCCACCACCCAGGAACCCCCTATACAATTCCCCCTTCTCCTGCATCTATGAGGATATGCCCCCATCTACCCTCCTACTCCCACCCCTCCACCCTCGAATTACCCCCCCCACTCGGTGTTCAGCCTTCATGGGACCAAGGATCTCCTCTCCCACCTATGCCCAACAAGGCCATCCTCCCCTAGATATACAAATAGAGTCATGGGTCCCTCCCTATGTGCTCCTAGGCTGGTGGTTTAGACCCTGGGGAGCTCTGGTTGGTTGGTATTGTTGCTCTTCTCATGGGGCCACAAACCCTTTCAGCTCCTTCCTGTCTAACTCCTCCATTGGGAACCCCTTGATCAGATCAATGGTTAGCTGTGAGCATCTGAATCTGAATATGTCAGAATCTTGTAGACTTCTAAGGAGACAGCTATATCAGGCTCCTGTCCCCATGCTCTTCCTGACATCCACACCAGCATCTAACTTTGGTGACTGCCCATGGGATGGATACCCAGGTGGAATTGTCTCCAGATGGCCCCTCCTTTAGTTTCTGTCCCACACTTTGTCTTCATATTTGCTCCCTTGAGTATTTTGTTACTCCTTTTAAGTAGAACCGAGGCATCCACCCTTAGTCTTCTTTCTTAATGAGTTTCATGTGGTCTGTGAGTTAAAAACTCCTTAAACAAACTTCTTTTATATTTGTATTTTTTTCTTATCTTTTAATGGACAAGCCTATTTTACCAAATTAATTTAGCTACATATCATGTGAAGCAGCCCACTACAATCTGTACCTTAGAAGATGTCCCACTGAGGACATAGAATTTAAGCCTCAATTAGGTTGAATTTAAAGTTCCCTGATATTATATGGTATGAATAAGATGGTTTTCTAAAAACCAAGTTAGCAAAATAAAAATGTGTATATGATGATATACAACTGTTGCTTCAATCTTCAAAGGTAGCATTGTGGTATGTCTGAGCTATTTCTCTCAGTTGCTAGTTTCCAGGGGATAAGGGGCTGTGTGTCATTTCAACCTCTGTCTCATTAATAAAGAAGCACTCATCTAACTCAGGTCTTGAGTGAGAAACCCTAGCAATATACATACCTGAGTGTGCATAGCATCACAGTAACTCATGACTTGATGCAATATTAATTGCAAAACTAAAGCCGACTTCTCAGAAAAATGGGCCACCTTCCCAAAGTAAGAAGACTCTCTAATTCTTGGAACAGTGAAATAAACCTCTGAACTTAATTCTGTGACATCCTCGGGAACTAAGGATAAATAACAGTAAGAGAAAAAGGAAAACTAAGCACAATGTTGAGGGTCAAACCACAGTCTCATGACACGATGTCATAGGAAGGAGCTTCCTTGAAAGTTCAGTGATGATGTTATATAGGAGTCTCATTTCTGTCACCATTGAGCCAATTTTATCTTGAGAGTTTACCTGATATGACTACAGTAGTTTCTATAAAGCTCTTTTAAACCATATATGGTACCACATAATCATAAGGAATTGTAGTGTTTTCCCTGTAATGGGCACAAAATAAAAGCTATCTCCAAACAATGTGGCTAAAGGTTATAATGTTAGGTATGTTCTCAAGAGAGAAAAGAACATTCAGGAGTAAAAAACAAGGGATACAGTTGTAGCTGGGATACAGAGGCCTTGCTTTGATGCATGACGTGTTGTGTTCATCCCTGGGACCAAATATTAAGGAACCCATAACTAACAGCTGACAATATTAGATCTGATGTCTTCAAGATAGGGTGACCTGTGGTTTGAGAGAAACAAGAGTAGAAGGATAGGAATCTGGCAATGGAGTCATAGGGGTAGTTAATAGAGGGAAAGTTAGAAAAAGACATATAAGTGGAATAATTGCATTTTTTTCATATGTCAATTTTAGCTTATTGTTTTTAACAGGAAACTCGCTGTGAGGCCCCAAGGTCCTATGGAACTCCTTCATGAGGATATTCTGTTATCTCTTGTTAGAACACTTGCTAGACAACAGCATTGTGTTTCGTGTCCTTACAATGTAAGAGACAGAACCCAAGGATACTGCGCATACTAGGCAACTGCTCTATTTTGAAGCTGAAACCTCAGTGCTTGGGGGCACTCTCTTCGGTTTTGTCCTGATGGTTCTTGGTACTCTTCAGAGAGCGTATTGCTCTCTAGTCTAGGGGTCTTGATTCCTAGTACACACTGAGGATTCTTTCTGCAAGAAGCTTTGCAGAAGTCATATTGCCATCAGCTGTGCCTGGAAGATGGGACTTGGAAAATATTGTTCCTGACTTTTCTTTCATGCTAAAAAATGACCTAATCTGTGTGGTTTTCAGTTTATTAGTAAAGATATGTAATTACTCCATGCATATACACTGTTTAAGAACATGCGTAGCACATTTGAAAGCTCAATTTTCAATTGGGTTGCTATAGTCCATCATTATCAAAGTACTAATTCATTTTTGTAGCCACGTCCCTATAGATCAAGACACATGCACTCACTCCAGTTGTCCATACAGGTCCCATCTCCTTACATGATCACAAATCCTTTCACATACCATTTCTGCTGCTGTTCTAACCTGGCAGGCTTTCTGCAATGTTTGTACAAACATTCCAGTAACCTAAAGCATTTGAAATACACTTTGGGCATTTAGAATTGAAAATCTTAGATTATTACAAAGAGGAACCCTTTCTTGTCCATTCTGTATGCATGTCATTAGAAACATGGTAAGGTGTACACTTCAAGGTATCAGAATTTGGATCCCTTTAACCAGGGGCTTCTTAAGAGGTCTACATGATATCATTGTCTATCCATTTCTATCCCTCCCTCTTATCTCTCTTTCTAACCCTCCTTCTTTTCCTATCTCCTTATCTCTACTTCCCACCTTTGCCTCCCTTCTTTTTTCTTCCCATTTTCATCTTTCTCTTTTTCCCTCTTCCACTCCTTCCTTTCCTTTCTTCACATTCTTTTCTTCTGACTCCCCTCCTTCCCTCTCTTTCTATCTCTTTCTTTCCATTAATTCATTCTGCCCTCTCTTTTTCTCTTTCTATTATTCCCTTTTCCCTGTCACTCTGTCACTTTTTCCAAAAATAACTCATCTTCCTTTTTATATTTACTTTTCAGCTTTTTTTTCCACAGTGTTCCTTTTGACTGAAATACTTCTCTTGACTACTTTGCCTATGAATTTCTGGCCACTCTCATTTCTCAGGAGCATCTGTATCTTTTCTTAGTATACTGACTAGTTCCATGGCAATTCATCTCTGTACAAATGCATATTTGCTCTCTTTTTATTCCCATAAAATTTAAGTTTTGTGAATTTTCAGATATATCTTTCTTGTCACTAACATGGTTTTTAGTTTATAATAAGTTCAAGAAACCTGTAGAGAAAATATTTTGTTAATTCATTAAAGGTACATTTTTGAACTATTAAGTGTCTCCAGTAGAAAACAAAAATGACCATGAAATCACCATTTCTTGTCCAAACTATAATACTTTATTAAATAAGGAAAAAGTCATTCAAGAAAGACATTCCTACATTTGGTAAAGATCGACTTGGAAAGTATCCAAAAGTATATTTTTTTCCTGTCAAGTCTTTGCTAATTTATATAATAAATTTATATATAATTTATATATAAAATACCAGTATGTTTGCATCTCTCTGTGAATATCTCTCTGTTTCTCTGTCTCTGTCTCTGTCTCTCTCTCTCTCTCTGTGTGTGTGTGTGTGTGTGTGTGTGTGTGTGTGTGTGTGTGTGTGAGAGAGAGAGAGAGAGAGAGACAGAGAGAGAGAGAGAGACAGAGAGAGAGGGGGTAAGGGGCATGGGGAGATGGAGACAGAGACAGAGGAGGGGGAGACTGAGGAGAGGGAGACGGAGAAGGAGATTGAGAGACAGGCAGAATACTTTGGGTCTTTTGCTTCACTTTGAGTATAATTTGATGATAGAAAAACTTGAATCCTGTCTTTGAATTAACGTCTGCTCCATGTGTCAATTCATGTACTGGAACTACAGTATCATGTATAGCACAGTGTTTGCTTTCTGCAGTGCTTACACATGCTATATTGTGACTGTGTTCCGAAGTTTTTCTCCACTGGGTTGACTGTTGGACCTCTTGATTTCTCCCATGAAGTTTTGCAATTTAATCTGCAGTGAGGCTTATTTAAAACCAAAGGTTCTTCTGCCATGATGACTGATGTAACAATTGTCCATATTAAACAGAGATGGCATAGTGCTTAAGGGTTTGTTTTGGCTTACAGATCTTAATTATAATTCATCCTAGCAAGAAACTCAGAGTGACAGAAGCATAGGGAATTGCTCACACTGTATCTGTCATCAGGAACAGAGAGATTAAATACATGCATGCTAGTACTCAGCCTGCTTTCTTCACTCTCACACCATTGGAATCATCTGCCTGAGGAAAAAAATGCCACCCAGTGAGCAGATTTTACAACCACATTTAAGGGAAATCAAGTTAATCTTCCATAAATATATCACAGAAAACCTAGACTATTCCTTGTTGAGATTTCCTTCTTAAGTGATCCGTCACCATATCAAGTTGACAAGAAATGTGAGTCATCACAGAGAGTAAGCCAGAAGGTCTCACAATATAGGACACATATTTACTCTGTCTGTAATGCATTCTGAAAAAGTGAAACTGAGTTTTTATTATATCCATCTGCAATCCATCTATTAACCAATGCTTAAACTTACCTGATTGGAAACCAGCATTTTACTGAATATCTTTCCTAAGCATGGCACACTTCTAAATAGCATGTGATTCCAGTTAAGCAATCTATGCAAATATAATTGATATTTACTGCTCTTTCCAGCATATACCAGAACTGCCCAGTATACCTCACTGGCAGTGTATTATCTAAACTTTTAAAAGATCTTAATATTTTTCTTTGTGAATTTCACATCATGAAACCCAATTCCACTCATCTTCCCATCTTTTCAGATACATCCTCTACCCTTTTAAACTTCCTCTCCTCCAAAGAAAAGAAAAAAAATTATAATCATTATCATCTTGTGGAAACTGTAGTGTGTCACACAATATGCACCTCTCTCCACACATTCTGAGTTGCAAGTATTCACTGCAATGACTCATTTGTCTGTTTCAAAGACTCTGTGATTCTGCTACACTATACTGCGTCTTCATGGGAACTCTTCTCAGATATCTTGTTGTTTCCCTGTGTCATGGAGATCCTGCAACATTGAATCTGCCATTTCATGTGCTCCAGAAGCTCACAGATAGGGTAGATGGGGTAGGCTAACTCAAACCCCTGGAAATGGGGCTGGGAGAGAGCTCAGTTGATCAGCCTGCCAGCTCTCCTATGCCAACATGACCAGGGCAAACTCTCCAGCACTTCTCAGCTAGCTCGGTCAGTGCTGCAGTTCACACGGCTTAGATGAGTACTTGGGTGTTTTCCTTCTGGCTACCTTAGGCCAGCGTACCCTAGGACTTACCGAAACTCTTAAAGTCATCAAATATCTGCCAATAAAATGGTATATTCTGTATTACTGACCTACCAAGGATGAGGCATTAGGAAAGGATTTTCTAACTCACTGCCATAGCTTCTGTGTACAGTATGAACTGATAAGTAAGTTTTAACACGGTGTAAATTCTGATAACATGTTCTAGCTCCAGAGTCTTTGAAAAATGACTTTTGTTAAAAATAAAAAAAAGTGTGTCACCTCCAGAACCATTCCTACCCTCTGAGTTCTCAACTATTTTTAAGTGTCTATGCTACTTAAAAGTGGCCAGGTGACTGACATTTGTTCCCCATGAAGGGAGAAACAGAACAAAATTTGAACAGTTTGGCAAAGTACATGTCTTATGTATAGGTACAATACTTAGACTGACCTTTGTCTGAATCTACAAGCCTCCAGGGTAGAAAGCAGAGTATCAATGCAGCATGCTCTGGAAGCCATGGCAACTGCTGAGCCTGAATACCAGCTTCAGGCCACATTTTCAGAATATTCATAATTAAAGAAAAAAAATCATCCTTCTCACTTTAAGAGTCCATGAGTAATTCATTAAATTTTATACTGCATGAGTTATTCTATAGCTAAAGAAGAAGCTGAGTAACTCCCTCTATACACATTTGCATTGGTGTGTATTATTTATAATCCTAGGGATGAACTTCGCAGCTGAAGATGCAGGTGAGTGTACTTACCATGGGTGAAATGTGCCATTGGTGCCTTAAACAGCCCCTTAGTCTTTTTGTGAGTATTCTTCCTTCACAACAAAAGTTAGACTTGACTCTGTGAGTCAAGTCTGCCACTTGATAAAGAACATAAACTAAAAGCAGAACACAAGCCCCCTCTTATTTATCACCTGCCCTGCATTAAGGATGTTACTCTGTGACATTGGTATTAATCATAGTCTGCTTTCTGCCATGAAAGACATCATCAAAGTATTTGAACCAAGGCTACAGAGTCACTGGAGGAACATTCCAGTGATAAATTCTCCTCTCAACTTGGTTAGTGTGCTGCCACTTCCAAGCAGAAAAGAAGCAGGTTCCCAGGGTGCTCATTGAGCGTAAGGCAGTGAGATGAGAAAGAGGTTAATTCTTCACTCGCCAAGCCAAATCCCTTCACCCTCCACTCAGCAGAGGCTTCAGCCTGCCACCAACTCAATGTGGACCATGGAGAAGCTGCTTACCATTTGAAAGGAATATGCTCTGTTACTCATTGAGAAACTGTGGCCAGATTTATTCTTTTCAGATTGCTTGTGCCCTGCCCATGTGTGTGTGTGTGTGTGTGTGTGTGTGTGTGTGTGTGTGTGTGTGT
>JANHMN010000008.1:46309329-46393358 GCA_030674055.1 Rhabdomys pumilio
TGTGTGTGTGTGTGTGTGTGTGTGTGTGTGTGTGTGTGTGTGTGTATACTTCTATATATACCTACGACCAACAATTGAAACTGTTCTCCTTCCATTACTTTGATGAGCAGAATGCTTGGGAATTTCTGAATAAACCAAAGTGATTAGATGATGATTTCTGAAAAGTTGATATGAATATTGTCAATGAAGTGATTTTAAGGGCACAGTAAAAATTTAAAAATATAGGACATGACCTCTGCTTTGAGTTAGTAATGCTATATGCAGGTAATGACCAGAAGACATTTCACAGCTCTCCTTCCTACCTTCCTTTAAAACATGCATAAATTTGGGAGAGAGATATTTTGGTGGGACATAGGGAAATTTAAAGAAGTGAAATGGAAATTTGATAACATATTTTAACATTTACTTGTATGGAATTATCAAGAATGCAGAAAAACTTAAAATAAGTGTCATATTTTATATATTTTATATATTTTATAAAATATTAGCATATTTAGTACATTTTACTTGTTATCTCATAAATACTGAGAATTATTATATGTGTGTATATATAGTTTTCTTTATTTTGATATATGCTTATATTTCAATAAATATTTATATGTATGGATGTGCATATTCTATGATAATTCAATATGTATTATCTCTTGAAATATAACTACCTGAATAGTGTTTAACTATAGAGAATTATCTTACTTCTTTAGTTGTATAGAAAATAAATGCATTTTTGAAAAGTTTGAATGTTACCATGAGTGACCATTGTTGGGGACAACCTCACCAGTACCATTTAATGACCTCTAAGAATGCTGCATAGATGGAAAAAGGCAATTACACATTGTAAGGACTGAGCTGTATTCCAACAACTGAATCCCAGAATGTGAGATGTCTGATATCCATTGAGATAGAACACAACTTCTGAACTTCAGTGTTTGCATTAAAATTCATTTCATCACTGTCTTTTACCAAACTTCCTGGCCTTTGCAAAACTCTAACCTTACCCTTGTGAGAGGGAAATATATCTATGATAATGGATACTTTCAATGACTGAAAAGTGATCTTAGAAAGCGCTTCCCATAAAACCCTTTAGTCACTAGAGTCTGGTGAGTTCTTGCCCCACCTAAAAGAAAACCCATATACTTATCCTGGTGAACTTGAGTTTCAAGCTGAGCTCTGTCCTCATATTCTTGACACTTGCTGTCAGATCCTGGTAACAGCCAGCTGGGCATATTTTCCCATGCTCCAGGACTCAATGTTCATTCTCAGATTGTCCTCCTACCTGGTGTTTTTTATCCTTCTGTTTCTGTAAGTGATATTCCATCATTTCTGGCATAAGTATACAAATTTACATGGCAGATGTGCAGAATCTCTCTACCCTAGCCCTTGGAAAGGATCATTATGTATTATTTTCTTCTTGCTGGTTTTATTTACAGAATTTTCCTTCTCTAAAAATAACCTTGCCTATTTTTTTGAAGAGGCTCTACAAACTCAAGGATCAGGAAGCTCATATTTTAAAGTATATTGTTTTACTAAGCTTTTAAAATATTATCTTATCCTCTATTAGGTATTCTATAAATATTAGGTATTCTATAAACGAATATATACAAAGCCAGCATGTTGTTTCAGTCAAACTACATGTGGATTGTGAAATGGGGTTAGCATGTTTATAGCTCAATCAGAAGAACTTTGTGATGAAAAGAGACTTGGATGAATATGTACAAGTAGGGTTAGAAAAAGAGGAATTTCTTTCATGGAAGAAGAAAATAATCAACTGGTCCAAAATTCAGTTTCAATTGCAAATAAATTAGAGGATATTCAGAAAGTGTGACAGAAGCAGAGCACCTAAGTGATATACTACTCTTTAAGTTTATGTTTTAAGGAACAAAATACCCAACTCTGAGAGTGGCATCTGTTTCTCTTCATGTTGTGAAAGAATTAGTGTCTGTGGGATAGTAGCACAGGTCCAACAGCAGGAGCACAGCAGTTCTGCAGCCTTACTAATCAGGGTGTTTGAGGCTTTGGAGAAGATGATGTAGTTCTTCATCCCTTACATATCAACCTATCTTTCATATCACAGTTGCAATGTATTACATATAATTTTATTTTACTTGTCCCCATTTCCTTCATAGGTAAAGGGTGTAGTGAGACACTCAAAAGACTCTAGCCACTCTAAAGCCATTATAACTAGAGAAAAGTAAAATTTTTCAATAAAAATATTATTAAATTTTTTTTCAATTTCATCACTGACAAGCAAACTAGGCTAAAGCAATCTAATTGGGTATATCTGAAAAGGTGCTTTGTTTTAAAAAGTTCAATCTGAGAAAAAAATGGAGTCTAGACCAGTGTGGTGGTAGAGGCTATGATGATGTATAGTCAGGAAGCAGACATGTTTTAAAGGGCTATTTGGCATGGTCTGAATGATAAATGTATCCTATGGACTTAGATATTTGAACCCTTGATTCACTGTTGTTTGAAATACTGGAGGAAATTCATCACTAAATATAGGCACTGAGAGTTTATAGTCTCTTAGTTTGCTGTCTCTGGATCTTTTGTGCAAGTGAGATGTGATCTTTTATTACTGCTCCAACTACCTACTGTCATGCCAGCCTGCCTTTATGGACTCTCCTGGAATCATAACCCCAAATAAACTCTTTTCCCAGAAGTATCTTTTGGTCATGGTAGCAAAAAGCAGTTTAACTGATACAGTATTCATAATTTGTAGAAAAATATATTTTGTATGTATATTCCAGATTTTACCACTTTCGGTACTGACTAAAATAATAATGGTATCATCTCTAAAAATATTTAGTGATTACATTGAAGGTTATCTAGGATCCCATGAGTTAACTTCTGTCCTGTGTTTCTATCAATGTTTGAAAATTACCTACCTAACACTTTCAGATTCATTGTCCAATATGCTTGTCATTTTTGTGTGGAGAAAGGAATTGGTGATATTATTTAGCTCATCTAGTTTATAATGAAATAAATAGAACCAAGACTATATTAATAATGGCATTTAAAAACCGAGACTTTCTATTTTGGTATTGTTTCTTAGGTCAAATGGACACATGTTATTGTCTTAGACAATCTAGATAAGATAGACAGTAAACTATTTTTCTATGTCCACATAGCACACGACAGCTTTGAAATTAAGAACTGATTGCTTTATTTTATTGTCTCTAGGTGATAGAGTGATTGAAAATAGAATCATCAACAGCCCAATCTTAAAAGGTCTTTACTTACTTTGTAGATACATTTGTCTCACTGTCTCACATATGGTTAGAAGCTATGGCAGATGGTTAGGGAGTATGAACAACTTTTCATGGCTACATGGACAAAATTTTGTCATTAATGGCCTTTCTCCTAGATGCTTTGAGAGAATATTATTATTGCCTGGAATCACTACCAGAGTTGAAAATGAAAACTTCTCTGTGGTTGTTTTTTTTTTTTTATTCTAGAAGTCAAGGTGATTGTTTTCGGGGGAAAAATTATAGAACAGGAACTCACTGTTCTTAAAACAAACACCTAATTTTATTATTCTAGAAATATTCTAGACTGAAACATTAGACCTGGGCCACTTGAATGTTGTATTTTCTGTAATTCCATACAAACTTTTCTACAGGCCAGAAAAATATTCGGCTTGCCCTCAGCATATTTCAGTTTATCATTTAACCTCTATCTCTTTAGGGTAATCCTTCCCACTCTGAATTTGCAATACAATATTTTAAAAAAACAAGAAATCCTCAAGCCACAGTGAATTGCACTGAGCAATCATCTAAGACTACAAATTGGATTTTAAGTGTCATATCCCAAACATGTGTTAGGCAGAGACGTGGGTTATATATTTGGACTCTTTCTGAAGAAATCCTTTTACTCCTTTATAAATTGGCAAAGTGGCATTGGCTTTTGACAGCCTGCTTGGCTGGCGTGTACACTTGTAAGAGATTGGAAAGCAGACAAAAAACCAAAAGCCCCAAATCCTAGGAAGTGGCAGGTGCCAACTTCTTGGTTCCATTTCCAACTGGCCACCTTCCCTCTTCTTAAGCAGACCCACACCTCTATGCCTATATGAAAATGTATCTGATTAGTGTAATGGCTGGCCACAGGGTTTGCACATTCAGCTGAAATGTTCATGATATTGAAATGTAGTTTCTTGTATGGTTTTCCTGATCTTCATCACTCCTCTTCTTGAGAGTATGTTCAGGATTCTGTAGTCTCTTCTTCCTTTGAGCTCTTAGCATAGAATTGGAGCATATTTAAGCAAAAGTATTAGTTATACAGCATGTTTAAGGTATGGATCATGTTCTGTTTTGAGAAAAATGACCCCAGGGCAAATAGTCTTTATAAATTGAAATGACAATCATCTCAGTAAGAATGAGAAGAGTGAGTTGAAAAAAAATTGTTTATTATTTTCTGAGTGTATGAAGGACAGAGTTATGGAATTGTTTATTCCTAAATAACAATGAAGTCATATTTCTTCAGAGACCTGAGCGACTGTGTCATACATAATATAAAAGGGCTCTAGAAACTGCTGCCTGTTCATAGTAGAGAGAAACCACAGAGAGAAGTATGTTCTTTGCCCTAGAACAATCTGACCTAGAATACTGGATCCTTGCAAAGTTTAAAGGTATTTCTACTGTTAAATTAAAATATTCAAGGTTAAATCACATGATAATTTTCATACAACACTAAAAGTTTGGGCAGTCTAAACACTGAATATGTATTTTATGCTATATTCATTAAGAAATTCTTTATGTTAAATATAAAGTTTTTTTGCAAAACAGTGATACCATACTAATTAGGGTAGCATGTTGTAGTGTCCAAAGCCAGTCATGCCTGTCATTATTTTCTGTAAAACATTATTTTGTTCAAATGTTATTTATTCCTGATTAGCAGGACATCCTTATAGGTGACAGCATTGGCTTTCTTCCTGAGATTTCTTGTCTCAAGTTCAGAATAATCATGGATGCAGACGTTTCCCCAGAGAAGTCAAATTACTCAATACCATTGTCTAACTAAGCGTCTTAAATAAAATCAAAGTGATGTCAGAAAGACAAACTGGAATTTTCTCAGCAAGTTTCTTAGATATCTGCAATATGGAGATGGGGTAGCTACTTCAAGTGAGGGTCAGAATTATTCCCTTCCTTGCCACTTTCTACTAGGAAACAGCTCCCACAGCTTTCTATAGCTTAAAAGTAGCAGAATCAAACATACCTAGTATCTGGGAATAGATGTATCCCATGGTACCTTTTGCTCATCAGCCTTGTTAATGGTGACAGAATTGCATACTTGAGGAAGCAAGTATTTCAGAAAGATTTTTTACTAAACTGACAGTATTTATTAGGTTTGGTCTTTGAGACAGAGTTTGATTCGATTTGAGGCTCTCCATCTTACTAGAAGTTACTGATTTTCTTGATCACTGAATATTTTGTTTTCCATTTTCAAGAATAAAATTCCCTACGTGTTTGGTATAAACTGACCATAGACATCAGCTAGGTGAGAACTCTAGAATATAACAGAAAGTGTCATTTGCAGACCCTGTATGTTCATGCAGGGCTGGCTGTGTTTGTCCTGCCATAGGGAGTATGCTTCCATAGTTATGTAACATTTACACAACACTGTGGGTTGTGGGTAAAGATAAGTACTGGTATAAGAAGGACTCAAAAAATATTGGTGTGTTTCTGCAAAAGCTTGTAATATGAGAGGAACAGTATGATTTTATAAGTAATATGCTCACACTTTGATCAGATCAGTATAAAATTCTGTACCCCCCAAAAATATTTTATGTTGCAAACACAACACACATACACACACACACATACACACACAGTGGTGATGAGGGATACACATCTAGTGTGTGTGTGTGTGTGTGTGTGTGTGTGTGTGTGTGTGTGTGTCTGCAACAAAAAAATCTATAAAATTTATCTAAGAGTATATGGCACTTTCAGCTACTTGTTGGGGCTTACAGAGTGTGATCATGATAGGTCCCTTTTTTTCCTGAGTGCTCCAAAGCCTCAGTGATAGTGTCAGGCCTTGGGACTTGCCCTTGAGCTGGCTCCTACTTTGGGCCTGTCACTGAACTTTCTTTTCCTCAGGCTCCTCTCCATTTCCATTCTTGTAGTTCTTTCAGACAGGAACAATTATGGGTCAGACTTTTGACGGTGGGATGGCAACCCAATCCCTCATTTGATGCCCTGTCTCCCTACTGGAGGTGGGCTCTGTAAGTTCCCTCTTCCTACTGTCAGGCTTTTCATATAAGATCCCTCCCTTTGAGTCTTGAGAGTCTCTCACCTCCTAGATCTCTGGTGCACTCAGGAGGGTCCCCCCTCAATCTCTTACCTCCTGAGTTGCCTGTTTCCATTCTTTTTGCTGGCCCTCAGGACTTTGTCCTTTTCCCTCACCTAATACCAGCATCTGAAAGAGTCAGATGCAGATATTTGCACCCAACCAATGGTCAGAAGCTGATGACCCCTGTGGTTGAATTAGAGAAAAGCTGAAAGAAGCTTGGGAGGAGGGCAATCCTGTAGGAGGACCAGCAGTTTCAATTAATCTGGAATCCCGAGATCTCTCAAACACTAGACCACCAGAAAGACAGCATACATTAGCTGATATGAAGCTACCAACACATATACAGCAGAGGACTGCTGGGTCTGTGTTCAATCAGAGATGATGTACCTAACCTTCAAGAGACTAGAGGCCCCAGGGACTGCAGAGGTCAGGTGGGGTGAGTGGTAGGAACATTGTGATGGAGACATGGATGTGGAGGGAAGGTATGGGGTGTGGAACAGTTGGAGGGTGGACTTGTGTGGGTCATAAAATCTGCAGTGAAAAAAAAAAGAGTATATGGCAGGTATAGAAGTGTTCCAGTGATGAGCTTTATACCTATACTAGAAGTCTAATATTTATTAAGCACTTACTTCATATTTTATACATGTTTACGTTTTACCACAATGTTTTGGGTAGGATCTTTTACATGTTGAAGATAGAAAAACATAGGAGTTTAACAATATTCTTTGAATGCACAGTACTTTCAAATAAAAGCTAGGATGTGAGATCCAATACGACTGTTCAGCAGGTAAAAGTCCCTGTTATGCAATCCTGGTGGCCTGAAACTATCTCCCAGAATGTATGTTGAGGTAGAAGAAGAGAAGTGATTCCAGAGGTGTCCTCTAGCTTCTACATGTGTTCTCTTTTAAATATACACCCCACAAGCACACAATACATACATAACACATACACAAAGCATACACATGCAATAATAATAAATAAAATGTATTGCCTACCAAGAAAAATAATTTAAAAGCACAGATATTTGAACTCATTCAGCCTAGAACTGTGCTGTTACTCTTCTGTCACTAAGAACACAAGAACAGAGCCACATAATATAGGATAATATAATGACCAAGGTATGGGCATTTTTTGGAGGTGAACAGGATTCCTATAAGCTTGTTCTCAGACACAATTCATATTTATAACAGTGATATATGCCTATTTACATATGTCATCTATATATGTCTGTGTCTGTATCTATTTATTCATATATATATATATATATATATATATATATATATATATATACGCCTTTTGTTTTAATTATGGTTGATAAGTAATTCACTGTTGTGCCACATACTTATTCCCTAACAAAATTGCATACTTTGTGGGACCTTTCAATGACTTAGTGATGTTTGCTCAATTCTCTTTCATGTTGAAGACCAAAACTAAGTTTTATTCAGTGATCAAATAGGCTACTATAATTTCAATAGTAGCCTATTTGGTTAGCGTTGGCCTCAGTTCAGAGTACAAATATCAGCAGTGCCTAGATCTCAAATTAACTAACATCTATCTTTGCAAGTTAGATAGCATGCAGCTTGCATATTCTCTGTCTATGCTAGGCATTATCAGTGGATCTAGACTCAGGGTATCTTCCAAATATTTACTTTTTCCAATGGCATAAAATGCAGATTTTTGGAAGATTTGTTTTTGTTTTATGTGTATAGTGTTTTGCCTGCGTGAGTGTATGTGCACCAGGTGCACACAGTGCCCGTGGAGGCCAGAAAAGGGCATCAATTCCTCTGAATTGTAATTGCAGAAAGTTGAGAACCACCATGATGTTGTTGGGGACTCAACCCTTGTCATCTGAAAAAAGCAGTAAGTGCTATTAACTGCTAAGGCCACTTTCAATTCTAATGTGTGTGTGTGTGTGTGTGTGTGTGTGTGTTTGTGTGTGTAATTGTGTGTGTGTGTATTTGTGTATGTGTGTGTGTGTTTGTGTGTGTATTTGTGTATGTGTGTATGTGTGTGTGTGTGTGTGTGTGTGTGTGTAAATTTCGTCAATTTAATGAAAGCAGAGACCTTCCTACAAAAGTCTGCCCACCCTAAACTAAAAATGTGATTGTTGAAACTGCTCAAATTTACCCAGTATGCATTCTTAAATTTCACCTCTAGAATGCCTAGCAGGATATATCTGAGCTAGGGATCAAGGCTGTGTTTTTAAATGTTCCTTTCTGGGCCATGCCTTTCCCTTTGAAAACCACTACTGTAAAATTAGAGGTACTATAGTGAAGACCATGAGTCCCTGAAACGGCATCTGCTTAAATGCCAGCTCTGCCATTTGTGACATCTATGGCTTTGAACAAGACATTGCTATTCTTCTCTCGTACATGAACCCTTTCATCCTCAAGATAAGGAAGGATTAATAAACACTTTTTAGGGTCTTTGTAGCTTTTAAATAAATTTATATTTGTTAGGCATTTTTTAAAAAAGATGGCACTTGGAAAGTTCATCAGAAAGATTTTATCGGATATTATTGATTCAGTTGGACTGTAGATCCAGTTCAAATATCTGTAAATAAAAGTTGCCTGAAAATTCAGCACATTGAATTTCAGTGCCTAGATATAGTAATTTATCTATCATGTGGCCCTACCATGCAGCAAAACACTGTAAGCAGAGGAGGCTACTGCAGCTTGCACCTTTTCTAGGAGGCTTTTACTGCTATTAAAATGTTTATTCACATACTACCATAAGAATCAGGTCAGGAGGCTAGAGAGATGACTCAGTGGTTAAGAATATTGACTGATTTTTTTTTCAAAGGACCCAGGTTCAACTCCCAGCACTGACAATGACAGCTCAAAACTGTCTGTAACTCCATTTCTAGAGGCTCTGACACCTTCGCACAGACATTCATGCAGGCAAAACACTTAAGAACACGAAATAAAAATTTTAAAAATGTAAAACAAAATAATGTCAGATATTTTTATTATAAAATCGGCACACAGATGAGGCTGACTATTGCTTAATTACTAATGGTTGGTGAAAAATCCAACTTCCTCACAAAGAAATGCAGACTGCCAGGCTGCAAAGCTTTCTGCATCTGTATCTCTGAGAAGTAATTCTTCAAGATACTGGAATGTTCAGGAAGTCCTCATGCAATCACAAGACTTTCACTGGATATCCTGACTGCTCTTTCTCCAAATAATGATTGATACCTGTCATCTCAATTATTTTTATCTTTACATTGTTCTTTAGCAGGTCCTTATTATTGCAATGAGTGGGCTGTTCCTCTGAGCCCTTCAGCACATAGACAGAGAATTATGTGCTAAACTTTTGGTACGCAACGTAGCTAAAGGCTTGTTGTTTGATCCAATTCTAAAGTCAGAAATCCTGACATCACTAAGAAGTCTTGACAACTGGTGAAGTTTTAAATATGTGTGTGTGTGTGTGTGTGTGTGTGTGTGTGTGTGTGTGTGTGTGTAAACAGATATGGTTACTTTGATTACATTTTCTCCCTGTTGCCATAACAAAATTCTTGGCAAAAACTTCTTATTTAAACAAAAAGATTTGTCTTGGCTCACAATTTTGGATGTTCATGTTCAAAACTAGATAGCCCTACTGCTTTGGTTCTCTGTTAAGCTGACAGCATTATTAAGAGATTGCGGTCATATCTTAAACTGGGAAACAGAGAGAAAGAATTCTGGATTGCCATAACCACTTCAAAGTCATGCCTTCAAAGATTTTGGACCTCTTACTTGGTGCCAGCTCTACCACTTCCTAATCTTATCAACCTCAGGGCAAAGTTTACATGTGTTCCTTTGAGACCGACTTACCGAAACCACAGCACATGTATGTTTGCTAAATCATGTTATTGAAAACAGAACAGTATATTTTAACAAAGTGCTGGAAAGTCTATAATATATGGAAGGGCAACAATGTACATAGAGAGATATATTTGATTTTTGTTGAGATAGTGACACTATGTGTTGAACTCAGGACCTTGGATGTGCTAGATGAAACAGGAAGTACTATACCACTTGGTTAAATCTCTGTTCTTTGAATTTTCTATTACATAGAGACTTATGTGTTTTGGCTAGAGAGATGACTCTGATGTTGTAAATACTAACTATTGTTCTAGTGAAACTGAGTTTAATTAACTCACAGTTGTCATGTCCAGTGTCTCATAACTGCCTGATCCTCCAGGATTCCAATGCCCACTTTTGGCTTCCTACCAGTGTCTTTACACATGTGCCAAACACACAAACTTACACATACATACTTATGGACAAAAATTAAAAGAAAAGAAAATCTTAGTGTTAACTTGATCTCACCTCACATCATACAGAATTATCTTATAAATTAATGATAATAAATTCTGAGATGGGGAGATGGCTCAGTGGTTAAAAGTACTGGTTGCTTTTTATTGAATCAGGTTCCAGTAAACCCTGATTCAATTCCCAGCACCCACATGGCAGCTCACAACTATTTATGACTCTCATTCTAGGAGATCTGAAACCCTCATTCAGACATTCACACAGCCAAAACACTGATGTACATAGAATAAACAAAAATAGATAAATATATAAATAAATAGAATAATTTCAAAGTGGACTTTTCCTGATGCTTTTGTATTATGTTGCCTCTGTGATGAATATAGTATATTTTAGGTCTGGTGACTAGCCTTATGGATATTCCAGTAAATATCAACTACCTGATGATAATGATGGTGGCTGGTAGTGATATTGGTGAGGATTAAGCCTGCTTATATGGTCTTTCTGTTTTCCATTTCTGCAGTCTTAGAATAAATCCAGACAGCTGCAAGAAGATGTAATTATATAAAGCCTTAAACTGAAAAATATTCTTAAACATAAAAATTAGAAAATTTAACATGAGACCCAGCTATAATGCCACTTAATACGCACTGAGAACTCAAAGTCAGTATGCCACTAAAATATTTGTATATTAATGTTTATTACAGAACAGTTCACAATAACTAAGGTTTAGAACAAAATTTTGTATGTGTTTGTGTTTTGTGTGTGTGTGTGTGTGTGTGTGTGTGTGTGTGTGTATGTATGTATGTATATGCATGTATATGTGTGTCTGTATATAGTGACAGTACATAATGGAAAGAATATAAAGCCACAAGAAAGAAATTTTACCATTTAATGATAATGGATACAACTAGATCCATTTACATTATCATACTAAACAACTTCAGTCAGACGAAGAAAGAAAATATCACAATCCTCTCATCTGGGGATCTGAGATTTTATAAGGATATATAAAATCAGATATACACAGGTGCCTAGGTTAGACTTGGAGAACAAAGGGAAGTAGAAGAGAAGGAGGCAGAAAAAGTTAACAAGAGATGATCCTGAAAAGATATAAGTCCAAACACAAATACTTACAGCAAAATATCTTTATGACAAGCATAACAGTGGTTACATACAAGTAATTTTTAAAAAATAAAATAAAATTGCATATTGCTGCTATAAGTTATGGCTGTTTTTTTAGGCAAAGAAGAGACATACATTATTATTATGAAGAATAAATTACATATTAACAGTCCCTATTCTTCTCTCTTACAAAAATCTGATAACAGGTTTGTAATGCTGTAAGTGAATATAGCTGGACACTACAGAGCCATTTATGTACCAGAAGGTGAAGACTCACATTGCACTTCATTTGTCACTAGAGTTGGGAGAAACAGTGCCTGTAAAGTGGATCTATAAAGTTACTTGTATGGTCAGATGATTTCAGGATTGGATGGGCATAACTCCCACATTCTGGCAACATGATTATGTTTTACATAGTATGTATGGTATTTGTTCCAGTGAACATTCAGAAATTCTTTACCTCAGCTTGGTTTGCTGAATGCTGGATTTTGTTAATGTTAGGAGTTATCTGAGGATAAGTAAAGACGTATGAATTCTGTCACAGAATGTAGACAATGGGATCTGATTCTTATTCTATCACCCACCTCTACCTCTTAAGTTAAGGACTGAAAACCTGAAGCCAGTGCTTTGAACCAGCGTCACTCCTTAGATTTCTTCAATATGAATTTTCTTGCGCAAAGAGTCACAATAAACAGAGATGCTAAGAGAACATTTAGTCCCTGAGTTGTTGGGTACAAAGGCAGGTTGTCAGGGAGAAAAGAAAGAGAAGAATGTTTTCATTTATTTATTCCGTAGAGGTATGTTATCATGATTCGTGTGTCATTCCTATATCAAGGTTGATTTTTAATTATTCATTTAATTTATTAATGTTTTACCTGCATGCTGACAGATTGGCAACGGAGAAAAAAGACATTACTAAAAATCACAATGCATCCATCCTCCTAGAGAAAATCTCCTTGAGCAACTGTGAATGTTTTAAATGTTCCCAAGTGTTCAGTCAAGGCTTCTTAGACATCTGCATGCCTGGTACCTGTGGAGGCCAGCAAAGAATACTGGATCCCCTAAAACTAGTGTTACATGTGATTGTGAGCTACCAGCTGGGTAAAATCAAACCCACATCCTCTAGAAAGGCAGCCACTGTTCTTGACTCCTGAACTTTTTCTCCACTCCTGTATATTATTAAGTTGCAGTAATAAAATCTTCAACAAACTGTGTTGTTAGTAAGCTCAGAACACAGACTACATTTCCTTTCTATAAACATCTGTACCATCATTCCCTATCTCAATGAGCATGTAACATATGTATTCTGATGCTGTTTAGTAAGCTGAGAATATCTATGATATCTGAAACCCATAAAGAACCTAAACCTAAGATGAGATCTTAGATATTCAAGAGTCCTTAGATTTACCTAGTACTTTCGACATAAGTTTAGAACAGGTGAGACCCTTTACTGAATATGCCCTGTTTGATAAGAAATCTGAAGATGACAGGATCTGAAAGTTTGACCATAGAGGAAAATCACTATTAAAAATCAACAGAACATTCACCTGGAAAAGATGCCACTGAGCACCACTGAGTGTTTTAAGACTACCCAAGTTTTCCATCAAGTCAATTCACTTGGTTAAATCAGGAAAATGTCATTGTAGTCCAAAATAGGCCTTCAAGTGTGTTTAGAGAGAAGGATGCTTTATGATTGAAATGGAGTATGGTGGCTGCTGAGTTATTACAATGCATCTGACAGTGTTTCAAGGATGCTTTTTAAGACCCCTTACAGTTTAATACTCAGGGCTAGTCCTCCTTTACATTCTAAGTATTTTCTTGTGCAAGTGGGTACTTGGGAGATACTTTATAACTATAGCTGAATCCAACATGTTCTATTTAATAAACTCTACTTGGGTCTCTTGGGGAATTTGCAGATGTTGTAACATTATTTTGGAGTCAGTGTGACTAGAAAAATATTTCACACAAAATAACTTGGAAGTGCCCCGGCCCAAGGGGGATTCTACAAGACCCTAGGAAAGGGGGCAAAAGACTGATAGGACAAGAGACACAAAGAAAAAGTCTGAATGTCTGATCAAGTGCTTAAATTTTATTGTTCAGGCCACCGTTATAAAGGCAAGCAGTCAGGAGGGTCATCTAACAGTCAGGGTTCAGGGTCATCCTTGCAAAGTTCTGTAAGCCCTCAAGAATTCCTAGCCGAATTTACTTATATAAATATTTTCTCACAAGCGAGAAGGCAAGTAAAATATTTCTCAGCTCATGTTGCTTATCTGATTAATATTTTCTTCCTGGCAGGAGTACAATAAAGTCTTCTTTAACTCAGGGTTTACTTAACTGACATTTGCTTTCAGGTGGGTGGGGGGGCAATAAGGTATTGTCTCCCAGCATGGAAGAACTATATATATTGCATGGCTTGTCTTGTTTCCATCAGCCTGAATTTTTTTAAGGTCAGTGGGTCAACCATATTGGTTTTCTTTTTTATTGTCTTTGCCATAATTAGAATTCTATAGTTTTCAAATGTCACAGCAGCCCAATTTTCTAAGGTTTTCTTATAAACTCAACATAACCAAACATGAACACTGAAAGCAAGAAACAATTTGTGCTTTTCATCATTCACACCATCTTCAGCTGTCCTGTCTTCCGTATTCTCATCACTGATGGCTTAGAAATATTGTGGTCAGTTATGTTTGCCTCATCTCCAACACAAATAGTAGGTAACAGACCTCTCACAGTGTGTGTTAAATATTGCCCTCAAGACTTCTTTCAATCCTTCTCCTTTAAGTTCTGGTCACAAAGCTGAGGATTACTGGAGGTTCACATTAAAGACCAAGCAGTTTATTTCACGTGAATTCTTGCACTTTATCCTTATAAAACCAGAAAGTGTTATTCTTGTACAGAGAAGATACTAAGCTCTAATGAATCAAAAAACATCTCCCACAGTCACCCCTTGTAAGTGTTTCATAATTAAGTTATATGATACTGTTTAAAGACTTCCTTTTAGGACAGTATGTTGATTAGGTACAGAAACTTACTACTGAACATGATGACTGGAGTTTAATTCTGAAGCATACAATGTAGGAGAAATGACTCCCACAAGTTTTCTTCCTATCTATGGCATGAATGCTATAGCAGGTATGAACACACACACACACACACACACACACACACACACACACACACACACAATAAACCAATGTTATGTATTGACAAGCCCACATCCTAGTATATCCTAATGTAAATCTTCTTCCAATAACTGTCTCTGACCTATCCCTCCCCACCAAAAAACAAAAAACAAACAAACAAACAAACAAAAACACCACCACCAACAACAACAACAAAAAAACCCCTCGTTTATATTTCCATCAAATCCACATTCAATTCTTATCCCAAACAGAACATTCCTTAAACATTTAGGATGGGCCTAGATGCTGTGACAAATATACTCTAGAATGTATAAATTTATACACATAGTACATACACACTATGCATTTATGATCAGAAAGGTGTATTTGTCTACACTGGAATTCAGGGACTAGACTCTGACCATATGACTGGCTTATCACTCAAATCATAGTCTCTAGGCCAACAGCATCAGCATCACATGGGAATTCAGTTAATGTGCTAAAAAAGTGGCTTCATCCCAAGTATACTGATGATAGATAATGCCAGTCCTGAAGTCTGTGTGCTCCTGACTAGCTGATTCTGATGCCCACTAAATTTAAGAATCACTTCCCTAGCCTATCTTTGTCGGGCCGTGGAAGGGTATCTTGGTTCTTGGGTGGGCATGGACCTGGAACCCTGAGACTCCAAGGAAGAAATGGCAGGTGTTCGGCCATGCCCCCAGATCCCAGGGTCCTTACACGTGGTCTAATCTCCATTTAACCTGCACCCCTTCAGTCACATAGAAAACAGGTAGAAGGCATAGATACAGGCATCAGCCTTGGGAGATTTCCATATTAATGAGTTATCTAAAGGTCAGAGGGTGTAGCTAATTAAGTTATTCCCTCCCAGATCCTCTCCCCTTCCCCCTCCCTATTTAAGCCAGGCCCATTCTGGCTTAACTGTGGCGTGCACACATCCAGACTCAGCGACTACACCATGAACAATAAACTTCTTGAAAATCCGCGGACTTTTCATATCATTAAGTCTCCGGGACTCCGCCATGCTCCTCTCCCCCACCCCCCGCAGGTCACTGCTGTGCAGGCCTGGGGACCCCGCCTTGCGTGTTATTTTTTCCCACATATCTTAGCCTGCTGTAACCAGCCTATGGAAATGTAAAAGGAATACATACAAAATAAGTATGCTTTTTAAAGACTGTCAGAAAAAAATGTCCACCACTTCCATCTGTATTTCATCGCTACCTTTAATTAAGTGGACTTAATCCTCATGTAAGAGTATGTGTCATACGGCCTCAGTGGTCCATTTAAAGTTTAAAAGACAAATTGAGTCCTTTTCCTTTACAAAAGTGTCTTCCCCTGGAGACCTGTATTCTGCAGGTTCAGAATGTAGTATGACAAGCTCATACACTCCATGTCTATACTTCTGTCACTTGGTTGCTTGGACTGAACATTTTTTATTGCTCTTTCTTGCTTGCTGTAGTTTGATTTTTCTTCATGTTACGTGGTTGTAACTTGACATAAATTACTTTCTCTACTCATTAAGGGACCAGCCATTGCAAATGTGGAGTTTCAGGTTGCTATAACATGTCAGCTTATTTTACATTAGCCTAAAGTGGTCCAGAGAATGGATTTTTTCATGCGGAATTCAAAAGCAAAAGGAGAGCCATTTTTCAAGCACAGTGGAGAGAGAACTGGTCTCCTCCACAGGTGTTCTGTGCTGATATTCATTATTGCTTAAGGTCTAAAGGTTGCCATGGAGGAGACAATTTCTTTTTAAGTCATGTTTGAGTGGAGGAAACAGGGCAGCCCTGTTTAATTTAGCAAGTGTGCACTGGTTAGTAATGCATACTCCTCTTCCAGAGGACCTGAGATTTCTTCTCAACACTGACATCCAGTGACTCACAACTGCCTGTCAGTGCAGGAACTACAATGACCTCTTCTGGCCTCTGTGGACATTACACTCTCATGCACATACACACACACACACACACACACACACACACACACACACACAGAGAGAGAGAGAGAGAAAGAGAGAGAGAGAGAGAGAGAGAGAGAGAGAGAGAGAGAGAGAGACAGAAATAAACAGATACACACAGACACTTCCTCTCACACATGCCTGTGACTAATGAACCAAAACTTTAAATTTAATTATGTCTCTGGCACCACTTTTTTAAATCATCTCATTGTTTAATAGAGCAGTTTCTTAGTTCACCTATGCCATTCAAAATACAGGATTATTTACTCACTCTACATGCAACTGTTCAGGACTGCTGACCCTGGTATGATTTTCTCATAACAAAGCAAATTTGCTGTTTTCAAGGTTTGCCTATTTCCCTTAAGTGTGTAAACAGCTTTCCCAGAATATCATGCCTCATGTTGCTTCTTGAAAGGACTTAGATGAAGTTATTGTACAATTCTCTGAGCTATAGCATCTCTAAGTCATGCAACCAACAGCAGTGCATAGATAGCTATCTGCTCTTTTCCTTTAGCTCTTTGTTTTCTTTGCAGTAGAATTTGAAATACGTCAAACTATCATGGGTTGAGGTCCTTGTGAAATACAATTTTTCCTTGATGTTCTCCTATTTCAAAACATCACATCAAAGACCCACAGTCACTTCAACAGTGGTATGTGAATTAAATCATAAGAGATTTTATTTTGTTAAAGGTCATAATATTACAAAGCAATAGAGAGCCACATGATAAAATTCAAGAGGCATGTAACATCTGTATGAGTTCAGCACAATGTCCTATCGCTGAAGATAAATAACTTCATGTATTGTATTCTTTTATAAATTCTTTCACTGGCAATATACTATACAAAATAATTCATTTCATTATGGCATTATTTATACATATGTGTAATATTTTATATTTTTAAATTTAATTTTATATCTATCAGTGTTCTGTCAGCATGTGTACAAGTGCTCCATATGCATGCTTAGTGCTGTTAGAGGTCATAAGAGGACTCCATATGCCTTGGAACTGGATATATGGATGATTGTAAGGTATCATAAGGCCTATGAAAACCAAATCCAGGTCCTCTGCGAAAGCAGCGAGAGCTCATTTCCACTCCAGCCCACATGTTTATAATGCACTTCAATCATATTCATTAACATTACCTTTTCTTGTTTCCTGCCACTTTTGTCTTTTCTTTACCCAATAAGTTTTTCTTCTTCCTTTAGGCTTTCTTTGTTGTCATGGTAGTTGACCCAATGAGCACAGTTAGTGTTGCTCAGATAAACACAAGTGGAGCATTATTCACAGAACCATAAGCAATTTACAAGTGAATATAGCACTGAAGATGTCTCTCTCCTTCCAGCATCTCGTCACAATTCCAGTATATCTTTGTGTTTCATCACAAAAATGATCAATGTCTGAAACATATAATTTCAAAATTCTTCTCTAATAAAAGAAGCCAAAATTTACTTAAAGTCCAGAGCTCATAAGATTTCTCTCTTCTTTATAGTCTTATTGCATATGCCATCATTAGAGAAAGGCGGTGTTTCTTCCTTACAGTTGTCACTGGCTATCACAGAGTAAGCTTAATGCAGTCACACAATGATCATGCTATAGCCATTTCCCCAGCCACAGGCTCTGTACTCTCAGAAATTTACTGAGTATCTTATTCTTCAAGGAAAAAAAAAGGAAGAAAGAAAGAAAGAAAGAAAGAAAGAAAGAAAGAAAGAAAGAAAGAATTCAACTTAACCCATGCATCAACACAAAACATCATATCCATGTTCTTAAGACTGTTTTTTTTTTAATTAAGTCAATTTTAGCAAATGTTCATATGACTGGGATACCCTCTGTTTTTCTATACATATTTATATTATATATTTGATCCTGCCCCCCCCCCATATTTCCTCCACCTCCACTCTCCCACCCATGTCCCTCCATTCCTCTGCCTCCCATAATTATTTTGGTTCCCTTGTTCAGCTTTCTATCAAAATTTTAAATTGGGTTATTTTGGTTTTTCAGTCTAACTTCTTGAGTTCTTTATATATTTTGGATATTGGCCCTCTATCAGATGTAGGGCTAGTGAAGATCTTTGCCCAGTCTGTAGGCTGCCATTTTGTCCAATTTTGTCCTTTGCCTTACAAAAGCTTTTCAATTTCATGAGGTCCCATTTGTCAATTTTTGAACTTAGAGCCTGAGCCATTGGTGGATCGTTCAGAATTTTTTCCCCTGTGCCAATGTGTTGGAAACTATTTCCCACTTTCAGTTCTATTAGATTCAGAGTATCTGGTTTTATGTTGAGGTCCTTGATCCACCTGGACTTAGCTTTGTACAAGGAGATAAGGAGGGATCAATTTGCATTCTTCTATATCTGACCACCAGTTAGACCAGGACTATTTGTTGAAGATGCTATCTTTTTTCCACTGTATGGTTTTGACTTCTTTGTCAAATATCAAATGTCAATAGATGTGTGGGTTTACATGGGCTGGTCCTTGAATCCTGACATATATAACAGAGGACTACTTTGTCTGGCCTTTATGACAGATGATACACCTAATCTTGTAGGTGAGTGAGGAGGGAAAGCATCCTCTCAAAGGCAAAGGGGAGGGAGGAGGGGGTGAAAAATATCTTGGAGGGGGAACCTGAAAAGGGAACAATATTTGGACTATAAATAAATAAAACAACTTAAAAGGGATATTTAAGTCAGACATTTCTTTTTTTTAATTTACTATTTTTTTTACTTATTCACATTATATCCTCTCACTGCTCTCCTCCCAGTCACCCCCTCCCACAATTCTTCCTCCATTCACTTCCCCTCTTCTCTCAGTAAGTGGGGTCCCCCAGGTTATCCCCCTACCTAACACTTCAAGTCTAGCCTCTTACTTCTCTTTTCTTCTCTCCTCTCCCAGTCTTTTTCTTCTTTTTGCCCTCTCATAGAAACCCCCGTTTAAAGTTCACAATTTGTTTCTATTCATTTTGAATGGTCATATTCATTTAATGTTTGATTCCTTTTCTAGTTGTTATACCATTTTGTTTATCTTGTGTATCTTGTGATCAACCCCAGTGTCTGTTCCTAGAACTCCCTTTGGATAATGTCAGTCATCAGATATAACTCACAAAGACTGGGTCAAAAATTCCCAGTATTTAAACAAATTATTTTTGTTTACAGACTTGTAGTACTTCGTTATCTGTCTTCTGACTTAAGGTAATATTTGATATTTTAAATAGAAAATTCAAATTTAAAAGGTATAAATTTATGCTTTTGGTATTCATCTTGAATTTTAGATTATCTGATACAAGTTTTGAGAATTTCCTACATACATATGATATGTTTTGATCAAATAAACCCTCAGTTGCTCCAGATTCATTTCCTATGTTTCTTATTATTTTTTCTTATTTTGTGTTTTTTTTTTTCAAACCCATTGAGTATAGTTAGGACTATTAGTATTTTCTTAGGTATAGAACCATCTAATAAACCATATGTAGTGGCTCAAGAGCCAAATCCTTAAACAAAACTGACTATCTCTCTCCAGCATTCTAGAGCTGTGAACTTTTACTTATCTAGATGTGGAAACTTAATACTGCCTCCCCTCTCTTGCTGAGATTTTTATTGACTTATACAGCACTTACACACCAAGATTTTACAGATGTTAAGCAAATGATTTACCCTTAAACTACCATCCCCAACTTTACATAATTTTTAAAAGCGGTCCTATGGGTTAGTGAAATGGCTCAGTTGGCAAAAAAATTTGCTGTATAATCTCAGTGAACTGACTCTGACTCAGGTCTCAGAAACCAGGTAAAGTGGACATCGATAACTGATTCCACAAAAATGGAAGCAGTGTTATTTCTTTGCATAAAAATATGACTGATTAAAGGATGAAAACCAAAGAAGGAAGCTGTGAAGATCTGTTTACACATTTTAAAACACAGCACAGCAGGTTGTCATCTTAAAGATATATTTTAGTTATGATGGCTATTCTAGTTTGTCAACTTGACTGCATCTGACATTAACTAAAACCCAAGTGGTTGGATACAGCTGTGATGGGACTTTTTTTTTTAACTAAATAATTTAAAATGGAAAGACCTACTTTCACTATGTATCTTTTGAAGTGGAAAGCTGCATGTTTAATCTGGGTCATAACTTCTACTGGCAGCCTATAGAACAGGAGAGGCAGATGCTTGAACTCTTTGCCTGCTTGCTTTCTCACTCAATAAAATGTCCATTTTCCACCAGCAGTAAAGCCCACTTCTTTGGGATTCTGTTATATACTAAAGACCAGCTGAGACATCCAGACTCCTGGATTAAACAACTGCTAGGCTCTTGGAACTTAAACTGATTGACAGCCATTGTTGAACTATCTGGACCACAGCCTGTAAGACATTTAAATATCTTTTTCTCTCTATACATGTAGATTATTTCTATAATTACAATTCCTCTAGAGAACCATGCATGCTTTCTCCCTCAGTGTCCTTCATTGTATCCAGCTTACTGAAGCCCTACGTTGGGTGCCATTTGACCAAGCCAGCTCAGTCAGTCAACAGGTTCTCCAGGGCAGGAATGAGGATTAAAAAAAGAAAAGATGCTTTTGGCCATGCCAGCCATCTTCCAGTAGCTCACCAAAATGACCAACACAAAGGGAAAGAGGAGAGGCACTCAGTATATATTCTCTAGGCATTTTAAGAAACATGGAGTTGTTCCTTTGGCCACCTACATGTGAATCTTCAAGAAGGGTGATATTTTAGACATAAAGGGAATGGGCATTGTTCCAAAAAAGGAACTCCCCATAAGTGTTACCACAGCAAAAACAGAAGAGTTTACAATGTCACTCAGCATGCTGTACGCATCATTGTAAACAAGCAAGTTAAGGGCAAGATTCTGGCCAAAAGGATCAATGTGAGGATTGAGCACATCAAGCTCTTGAAGAGCGGAGACAATTTTGTGAAGCAGGTGAAGGAGAACAATCAGAAGAAAAAGGAAGCCAAAGAGAAGGGCACCTGCCTGTTCAGCTCAAGCACCAGTCTGTGCCACCCAGAGAAGCGCACTCTGTGAGGACTAACAGAAAAGACCCTGAGCTCCTGGAGCCCATTCCATAGGAATTCATGGCCTAATGCACAAAAAAGAAACAAAGGACCTGGACTACAAAGTGGTTTGCAAAAGAAGAAGGAGGGGGAGGGGGAGGGGGAGGAGGAAGGAGGAGGAGGAGGAGGAGGAAGAGGAGGAGGAGGAGGAAGAGGAGGAGGAGGAGGAGGAAAAGAAAAAAGAAAAGGAAAAGAAAAAAAGAAAAAAGAAGAAAAGAAAAAGATAATTAGCATGACCACAGTCAGTTCTGAGGCTGACTGTGGTTTATTTTTTTTCCAGTCTGCTTTTCTATCACTTTAAGTGCATGCAAAATAATAATATCAGTTCTGGGTCAAGGAACAAGGAAAGCAATAAACAAAATCCTGTAAACACCTTTCTAGGGGCCAGTCAGGATGACCAAGACAAAAGGAGTGCCACACACACCTCTGCAGAGCCCACTCTAAGTTTTGCATTATCTCAAATGTAAATGATCTTAATCTGGGCCTATTTCCTGAGTCCAAGCCTAAAGTCGGATTCCCACCTTGAGCTTACTTCTTTTGTCCTGGCCCAGTGTCAAATTCCCACCAAGTGTCTGGAAGTGGCCGCAAAAAACTCCACAACTAAGTAACTAGATTTAAAAGTTTATTGTCAGTAAAATAAGGTGTGTCAAAAATTCAAAATGAGGTCAAATGGTCATGTTTGAAAATAATTACTCTTTGCTCACCATTTCAGCAGAATTTGAAAGTAATATTGATATTGGTAAACATTGTAGAAAACATTTATTTTTCTGTTGCAGGCCATTATTTTAAGTTTGATTTGTTCTGGACATGTCTGCCTGCCTCTCTAGTCCTGGCTTCTGTCCCCTTTCTTCTTCACATGTTCATGACATTGTCACTTAGAAAGGACTCCACAGTCCTTAGTTGTCAGCCTCATTGGGAAATTTGTTAATGCCGGTTTTTTGTTTGCTTATTTTTTTTTAACTATCTTTGTCTGTAAAATGTGTTTTTACTCAAGTCTTTGTGTTCCCATGTTACTGTATTTTATTGAGAAAGAACTCGTCACTTTAAACAGGTATGATACTGCATAGCTGTGGAGCAATATTAGATCATATTATCTTTATCGCAAGGGTCATGTATAGAACATACCGAACACTATTTAATAATAAACAAAGTCATGGTAGACTTTGGGAAAACCAAAAACTTAAAATTTCCTCTTTATCCACCCAGTGAGCTTTCTTTATAAATCTTTTAAGCGTGTATGTCATATCATCAATGCATAAATGTAACTTTTCTATGCATAAAATTAAGAGGTGTATTATTTATTCTCCTAAATATCCATTCCCTCTTCTTAAAGTACTAGAACATAATTTTTAGGAACAATGTCTCCAAGTAAACAATAGCAATACTTACACTGACCATAACTACAGTTCCTCTAGAGAACCCTGTCTAACAAACTAGTTTTTAAAAGTTGATTGTCAGGGGAATAATGTGTGTCAATGGTTTTAAACCTTAGGTATCTTCTGTAAAGCTATGTAATCATCACATGTTTTCTTATCCTTCATTATCTGTGAGAAAGCCCAATGCATTGTGATTCAGTTGTGTATGATTTATTCAGCTTAGTTTTTATTTGGATTATAGCAGAATTTATTTGTTCTTTTACTCATTGGAAGAAAATCTGTTTTCCCTCATTTTTTGCCTCTTTAACACTTAGTCTTTGAGTATATACATGAGAATACTTTAGTGTAATTCACACAAAATAAGTCATATAATCCAGTGTAACTGGCTAAGCTTAATTGATTGTCAGCATATTGGAAAGTCTAATGACTGAGGCTGCAAGAAATCAATAGGAATTATCTATTTCAGTATGTTCACCAATATTTGAGATCTTAGGTTTTTTCGTATTTTGAAATTATTCTCACGAATACAATAGTATCTGATTTTGTACTGCCTTGATCATTGGTATACCTTTCTAGGTCTTTTTCTATTCTTACATCCTCTTCTTCAGAATGGCTTTATATTTCCTTTTCTGAAAGTATTAGTTGACCATTAATAAGTAAAAAGAGTGGTTTCTATGTACAGTATAGGTGAAATCTCTTGCATTTCAAATTAATTTTAGCCTTAATAAATAATACATATATATTAAACATATATATATATATACATATATTTATATATATGTATATATATGTTTATAAAGATGTGTTAAATTATCTTCATGTTTCGTTTAATATCTATGTTTAAGTCTATTAATGCTTTAAGCATTTGGTGTTTAAAATTTATAGGATACGAATTTGTATGTATTTCTTCCTGTTATTTTTTTTCCTATTTTCAGTGCTTTTTCTAATAATGCTGTCCCATTTGTTCCGTTTGAATTAATTGAATTAATTGATTAATGTACAGATATACATGTATAACATACACGATGTAGTTATGCAGAGAATGTATATGCATTTATACTGTTTGTGCTCATGTATACATGGGTACACATGGAAACCATAAGAAGTTATTGGGTTTTGTCCTCTGTTAGTTTGTCTTGTTATTTTGAGGCAGAAATTTCCCATGAAAATGGAACTTCTCTTTGTCAAGTAAACTAGCAGCCAGAAAGCCTCTGATATCCCCATACCTATGCGTTCTTCTGTTTTGGAGTTACAGATGTGCATATCACTATCCCAGCTTTCACATGGGTACTGAGATCTCCACTCTGATTCTCATGCTTGCCACAATGGGTACTTTTAACCCCTGAGCCACCTCTCAGTGGTTCCCTAACACATTTTACTTTATTACAAATATTTTTCTAATTCTGCTTTCTCTAATATACAGGCACTATCAATGTTTTTGGTTAACATATTTCTCAATAATTTTATTAATATATATTATCTTCTATTAGCAATATCATTCTGGATTCATAAAATACTCATTTGAATATTTCTGTTCATTTACTATCATTTAATTATATTTTTCCTCTTGTGGTTATATATATATATATATATATATATAATTTTTATTTGTCTTTATATTTCTCCATATTCCTATTGAAATTTTTAAAAATTGACAATCTTTGTATAGATAATATGTTTTATTTCTACTTCTATGTTGATTAATAAGTATTTATAATATTTTATTTGACTTAAAGTTTTTTGGCTGTGATTGTTTTATTTTTTTTAAGAAATCTGTATTTTTATGAAGACATAACTCCTGCTCATGTAATTCTATATAGTTACACTTGATTTTTAAAAACCTGGGCTTAAAGGTCAGTCAGTGCTCATTTACTTGGCTTTATTGTGTTTAGTTTATGGCCAGATCCTCAGTATGATATGTGGTGATGTTTTTTGTCTAAAACTGCCCTTCTTTTGGTGAGAATCTTGTTTAACAGTGGAGTTAGGCATACGATTCTGTTTTGAAATGATGAGTTCCTGACTGTTGGAACTTTGTAAAGTACTGCTATGTGCTTTTGTGGTCTGTCTATCTCTGAAATTTCTTTGCTGACCCTTATATTCTTTTTTATTTTAATGTGTTATCCTTCTGGTTTTTGTGAGACACACCTAGTTATGTTTAATTTCTTTCTGGAAGTTGCTCTAGGATAAGGACACACGTGATTCATAACTATGCCTTACTGTGTCATTTTAAATTCACAATGTTGCCTTACATCAATTCATGAAATTCTCAGCCACTTTCTCCTTGAATGAGAATTTACATAATTGTCTCTAGTATCTTCTTCTACGATTCCTTCCCAGGTTTCACCTCTCCATGTTCAGTAGCATGATCTTTGTTTTCTTCCCTGTGCATGTATCTGTGAGAAGTTGCATACATTCTTCTTGTTCGCCTGCTCATTGACTATGTCTTTATCAGAATCTAATGTGATATTTAAGACCGATTTTGGTTTCTTCAGGACAAAAAGAAGTAACTTTTTGTTTTTTTCTCATTTCAAGTACACATTTCCTTTAAACAACTCTAAGCCCCATAATGATTTGGTATTTTAATGTTATTGTATCTATATTTTCATTTACCGCCTTAATTACTTAAGCTGAGGTGTTTTGTAACCTGAATAGTTACGTTATCTATGTTATCAGAGGCTAATTCGTCTGTTTTCGTTTTTATATTCATGTATCTGTTTTATACATTTTGTTTACAAAACTCTTTACTATGGATTTATTGTCACTGTTCTTGTTAGTGGTCTTGCTTGTTTTCTTGCTTTTGAGACACAGTTTTGCTATGTAGTCCAGGCTTGACTTACTGTATGACCTTCTGCTAGGATTACATGCAGGCTTCACAATCACACACTGCTGAGAATTCTTTCAGTCAAGTGATCAAGGGAAATGTGAACTTAACTGTTTATTTTATATAACTATCATGCTGACTAGGGTAAGGATAAATTCTCCAATGGCTAAGTGGTATAATGTATTTAACACATCTCTTACCTAGTTGTTTGTCTGAGAACTCTGCTTATTTCCACACTTCACTTTTTAAATGGGTCGAATATATATACATTCATTCTAAACACTAGTTCTCTATCAGATGAGTAGCTGCTGCAGACTTTATGCATACTATGGGCTTAAGAGTCAAGCATTTAACAGTTTCTTTTGCAATACGGAAATTTTTTAATTTTCCAAGGATCCATGTTGTAGTAGGCAATTAATATCTAGTCAAATCGACTCAGAGGCAGCAGTGCATCTTCCTTCTTGCTCCCCGCTACAATTTCTGGCTTCCTGAATGAAACACACACACACACACACACACACACACACATACACACACACACACACAGCCTTATATTTTATTATGCCTTAAGCAGCTAAATGGCTGGCCACTTCCTAACTTCCACATGGCTGATGTACTTTCTGATAATCCCAACTTATCACTTCGTAAAGCCTATATTTATCTTGGCTGCACTGGATCCAGACCTTCAGCCTTCTTGAGCCCTAATACCCGGCTCATACTTCTCAGGCATGGGAACTTCTCATTTTCCAGCATGGTGCCTATTTCTTTTCTCCTTTCTCTGTTAGTCTCTTTCCCTGGAATCATAAAAGGCCTGCCTCTGTCTCCCTGCTCAGTTCTTGGCAACTTTATTTACCAATCAAACCCAATTTGGAGGCAGGGACCCTGGGCTTCTTAGTGTGTATTCTTGTGCAATTTTGGGGACCCAATTAACATAATACAAGCATTAGACCAAACCACAACAGGACCATTTGCTCATTGTTGGTAGCATTTTCTGGTCCCGTTTCCTACTCAGAAAGTCTTTGCTTTAGCATATTTATTGCATGGTCATAGTATCAAACTGTTCTCTAAATATGTGTCTCTCTATCCATAAGTTGATATAGTGCTTAGACACGCAGTAGTCGTAGGCAGAGCAACAGAATTTGTGGAGTTCTCAGGCTCTAATGGAGCATCTACATCTTATCATCTTGCTTAAGACCAATGACAAAGAGGAGCAGAAATTTTGTAAGATCTATAGATCAAGGAAGACCAGAGTGAAACTATATTTTTTGGAGATGATATGAACAGTGCCTTGTAGTTTCATAGAAGCTGCCGTTGTCTGTATAAAATTTGCTTGTAAGCAAGCCAATCAATATCCCAGCATAAAGAGGATAAAGACTCAAAAGCTCCCAATTAACAGCTGAAGTGCTATTGACAGTTGATGGTTCTGGGGAATAGAAATCCAGTCTTCATTAAAGGTATGGACCACAAATAGACTTAATTGGTAATTAAATTTAAAAAATGAAACAAACAGAAAACAAACTTAGAAGGGTATGCTGGCTGGTTTTATGTCAATGTGACACACACTAGAGTCATCAGAGAGGAAGGGACTTCAGATGTGGGGATGCCTCCATGAGATCCAGCAGTATGGCTTTTTCTCATTTAAGGGTAAATGAGGTCAGACGTAGCCTGTAAGGGTGGTGCCTTCCTGGGATTGGTAGTTTTGAGTTCTATACGAAAGCAGGCTGATGCAAATAGTCAAGGAACAAGCAAGACAATAAACACAAATAGTCAAAGAACAAGGAAGGCAATAAACAAAGTTCCATGTTCTCTCCCCTGATCACTATTTCTAAGGGCTTGTCAGCATGTGTAAAATATCTGAGGCTACTTCCCTGACCTAGCCCAAAGTCATTTTCAGGTCTGAACCCTATTTCTTTGTTTTAGCCTAAGATTTAGCTTCCTGCCTAAAGTTACTTTTTTGTTCTAAGGAAATGGGGAAACGGGATGTCAGTTGAAACGTAAATAAATAAAATATCCAATGAAAGAAAGAAAGAAAGAAAGAAAGAAAGAAAGAAAGAAAGAAAGAAAGAAAGAAAAGAGGCTGAGTAAGCCAGGGAAACAAGCTGTTTTAGCAGCACTCCTCCATGGCTTCTGCATCAGCTCCTGCTACCACGTTCCTGTTTGAGTTCTTGTCCTGACTTTTTTTGATGATAAACTGCAGTATGGAAGTATAAGCTGAGTAAACCCTTTCCTCCTTTGCTTGTTGTTTTGGTCAAGGTGTTTCCTTGCATCAATAGAAACTCTATTAAATGGGGACTGGAAAAGTGCAGATTATATCTAAAATTGTTGGAGGTAGTTAATATAATCACAACATATTTTGTACATGTATAAAATTCTCAAAGAATTAACTAAAATATTATATTAAGACAGTAAAAATGTTCTTATAACCATCCCAAAGTTCATCAGTCATCAAGATGTTGCTTTCTATGTAGGTCCTATATCATATACTATATTATTAGTGCTATTTGAAATATAAAACTGATGGCTAGTTTTAGTTATTTTTCTTGTTTTTTTTTTTGTTGTTGGTTTTTTTTTTTTTTTTTTTAATGAGGAATGAAGTTATTCTATTTGTTGTAATGGAAGGAACTTCCATTGAGGTTATTCTCTGTTTTCACTGGACACAGAGATTTCTCTGTCTCCCTTAAGAAGATTTTAACAGCTAACTGCTATAGGTCTATGGACCTTATATGGAGAGAGTATTACCTTCACTGTTTCTGCCTTTGGCTGTATTGAAGTCTGCCATCAGCTTTCATGTTTATTTTTGAAACTCAGACTATTCCCACTGGCAGGAATTCCTGGAAGATACTGCAGACTTGGTTGCAGACTGTTACCATAAAACAAATCACTTTTTAAAAAAAATTCTCAGTTCATAGATATGTTGTGATTACATAGCAATGTCATCTATTCAATATGTACATTATGTCTGAAAAAACATCCACTCCTCAATTTCAACTGTTTTATTCCTAGAAATGGTAATGATTATCTGGGACTTCAATCATTTGAGGTCTCTTTGCTGGTGGACACAATTACCCAAATCTTGGTGACAGATAATTGATCAAGATGGGAGTTAGTGAAAGTATGAGGCTCCAACTCCTTTATTCTTATCTATACAGTGTTTAAGAGTCTTCAACCTGAGTAGATCCCATCTCAAGAAGTAATAAGAGAAACAAGTCCTCATCTGTTAATATTTTACTGTGAGATTTCAGTGATGTAGATATTTCTTTGAGCTTAATGTTTCATCCTGGTCACCATATTATTTGTACACACTCAGTCGCTTTCTTCAATGGGGTAATGAATCCGTCATGTCACCCATAATTAGTGGAGTAAGTTACTTCCTAACTGCAGATAATGTAGATTTTTAAAACCGCTTCCTGTGAAACATGTGTGTTCTATATTGCATCTATGATGCTGGTTTTCTATTGGCTCTCATCACTATTGGTACAGACACCAAGACATTTTAAGAATTGAGAATGACCTTCGGTTTTTAAATGCACCAGCTCTATGTTAACTACTGACAAGAGAATTAGTATATGTTTTTTATTATTAAATGATAAGCCAGGTATTGATTTTTCCCTGATAGCCTAAACACTCAATTGCATTAACTTTCAGGACAACATATATTGTATGTGTTCAAATTTTGTTCCTTATCTTACCTACTGTTTTAGAACAGCCCACACCTGCTTATATGTCAGTACCTATTGTTTGAATTTGAATGTCTGTGTTGCTTAATGGACTCTTAAAGTGCAAAAGCTATCCCAAGGTTTCTTCAAACTTTTTTTCTATAGCTTCTTCATCTCTCTTAGCTTAAAATAGTTAGTTAATCGTTCTGGTTTGAGCTGCCAGACAGTTTGGGGCCAAATTTTTCCTGTCCATGGCATAAGAGTTTTTTCCCACCATCTGAAAGGAAGTGTCACTATTTCAAGACATCAAATGCCCTTTAGTGCACTTTTCATGCTTCTTGGTATCATTTTTTAAATGTTGCTTTTAATTAAACATATATTATTTTCTCATATAGTATATTACAACTACAGTTTCCTTTTACTCTACTCTTCCTGGGTCCCCTGTACCTCCCTTACTCCACAGATATATTCCCATTCCTGTTCAGAAAAGATCCAGCCTTGAAGTGATGACAGCCAAACAGGACAAAAAAAAAGATACAAGGTGAAAATTGTCATATCTGGGCAAGGCAAGTCAACTTAACAGGAGAAAATGTGTCACAAGAGCAGGCAAAAGTTGGAAAAGTACCCACTCCTCACAAATCAATAAGCTTGCAACCATAACATATAGCAGAGGAGTTGGTGCAGGCCTTGTGCTTTTTGTTTCAGTCTCTGTGACCTCAGAATAGTTGATACAGTGTGCCATGTGCTCCTGGTATCCTCAATTCCCTCTCCTCTGACTCCTACAATCTTTCCTCCCCATCTACCACAAGGATTTCCTGATCTCTGAGGGAAGGAACTCAACAAAGACTTCCAATTTAGATTCTCTTAGATTCTCTCTCTCTCTCTCTCTCTCTCTCTCTCTCTCTCTCTCTCTCTTTCCTTCTGTCTCTGTCTCTCTCTCCCTCCCTCTCCCTCTCCCTCTCTCTTTCCCTTTCTTTCTTTCTCTCTGTCTCTCTCTTTCCCTCTCTCTCCCTTTCTGTCTCTCTTTTCCTCCCTTTTTCTCACCCTCTCTCTTTCCTTCTCTCTCTGTCTCTCTCTCCCTTCCTCTCCCCCTCTCTCTTTCCCTTTCTTTCTCTCTCTGTCTTTCTTTCTCTCTCTCTCCCTTTCTGTTTCTCTCTCACTCCCTTTTCTCTCCCTCTCTCTTTCCTTCTTTCTCTGTCTCTCTCTCTATCTCTCTCTCTTTCTCTCTTACACACACGCACACACACACACTCAATTTCTCTCTATCTCTACATTATGTCTTTTGGCCTATCTATGAATTTCTTGAATATGTTTAATCATTTATACATCTTAAATTAAAATGAGAAATGTCTAGCTTATCTATAGAACATTATTGGGGTCACTATGAGGATAATAATTAGCATAATCCTGATATAGTATCTCAGTGGCTAGAAAGAAATGAGGAAATCTGGAGAGACAGGAGAATGTTTGCCCTGTACATCATTCATTGATGAAATTTACTCCCTTATATGAGTGAAGTTTGTGCTACCTTAGTTACAATAGAAATGTAAAGACTGCAGAGCACAGATGATCTGTAAGATGTTAAATTAACTAAGAGTTTAAAATTCTTGAAAAAATAAGCAGATACAGCACAGGGTCATAAAAAGAGAATTTGAGAATACAAAATGGTAGTAATAGGTGATCTCAGTGTAGAATAGCCATGAACTTTCAATTCGCACAAGATAAAATATATGCAAAACATCATATATATCCAATAAGTGAGTTGTGTCTATTCCCTCAAGTTCACGTATGTATCTAAGGAACTATTTCTATCACACCTAAAGGTTCAAAGTTACTTTATTTAAATGAATCACTTGAAATTTGTCATCTCACAGTCCTTCACTTTGTTGGAATTAAAATAAGTGGTTCTAGTGAATGATTTTTTTCAACATCTTTACAATTTTTGTTAAAGAATACTGTTGCCGGGCTGTGGTGGTGCACGCCTTTAAACCCAGCACTTGGGAGGCAGAGGCAGGTGGATTTCTGAGTTCGAGGACAGCCTGGTCTACAGAGTGAGTTCCAGGACAGCCAGTGCTACACAGAGAAACCCTGTCTCAAAAAACAAAAAACAAAACAAAACAAATGTGATGGGAAAGGGACATTATGATGATACAGTCAATAGAAATTGAACAATGGATTACTCTGATGAGACAATGGACCATTTTTGATGGGACAAGTGATCACTGCATTAGAGAATAGGACAATGGACCCTTGAGATGGGATGTAGAAATATTCTGTTGCAATAATGAACAATTTGGTTGGTACAGCAGAGCATCGTGATTTAGGATAGGATAGTGGAACACTGAGATAGAACAATGGATGTTTGTAATGCAGCAGTGTCTAATTGTGACATAATAGTAAACAATTGTGATTTAACAATGGATTATTGTGATGTAACAGTGGAATACTGTGATAGGCCAGTGGATCATTGCTATGGGAAAGTAGATTATTGTGATGGGAGAGTAGACTATTTTGATGAGATAGTGAATCACTGTGATGTTACACTGGACCACTGTAATGGGATAATAAAAGATTGTTCTGTGACAGTAGACCATTCCGATGGGACAGTGTGACATTTTGAAGGAACAATGAACCATTGTGTTGGGATAGTGAATCATTGTTATTAAACAAGCTCTTAGTGAATTGATAGTAACAACTATAGGAGGAAATAGGAGAATGTACCAATGTGAAGTGACTCTGGAATCTTTTTATAGGACAGTGGACCACTGTGATAAGAATATTGTTGTGGAATAGTGGGGTTTTGTGATAGGGAATAGGACAATGGAATATTATTAAGTGGAAGTGGAACATTGAGATAAAGCAGTGAACCACTGCAATGGGACAGTGAGACACAGTTATCAAATAGATGATCATTGTGATGGAAACCAAAAACTGACCCATAGAGGTAGGAGAGTGTATCAGTGTGATGTGACAGTTGAAAGAGAATAGGAAAACGAACCACTGAGATGTATCGGTCAATCATTTTGTGATCAGATTGTAAAAAATTATAATGGGATCTTTCACCACTGTTATGGGACTGTGAAGAACTCAAGGTAACAATGTAGCATGGTGACTTGATATTCTGCTATTGCATTGAGACAATGTCCCAGTGAGGTGGTACAATGGAACATTGTGATATAATAGTGGACAATTTTGATACATCAGTGAGTGTGCCACTGTGGGAGGAAATAGAACAGTTGACTACTATGATATGACAGTGGAACATTGTGATAGAAATGTGAATCTTTGTCTTGTGTCCAGAGAACATTTTAATGGGACAGTTAGCTATTTTTATAGGGGATAAAACTTTTTATCATTGTGATAAGACTTTAAAGTGAAACATGGAATCATTTTTATGGGAAAGTTAATCATTAAAGTGGGACAGTGGATCAAGGAACAAAAAAGAAGACCCTAGTGATTGGGTATGAGACAATGAATCGTTTTACTGTTACAATAGATTACTGTTATCGTGGATAAGAAAGTAGAGCATAGTTATGGGCAAGATCATTGTAATTATACAGTGGATCATTGTGATGGAACAGAGACCATTTTGATGCATCAGTGAGACATGCCAATGGGACAGTAAACCAGGATGAAAGTACAATGGGCCGTTATATGAAGGAATAGGAGAATGAACAACTATAATGTGTCAGTGGACAATTGTGATTATATATTGGAGTATTTTAATGGGATCCTAGATTATTGTGACATGGAAAGCAAATCATTACTATTTTGTGTTAGAACAGTGAATTGTTGTGATGGAATAGTGAATCATTTTGAAGGAACAGTGCAAAATTATGATGCAACTGTGGACAATGGTGAAGGGACATGGAGCATTGTGAATGAACAGTAGACAATTCTGATGAGTAGACAATTCTATGTATCTTTGTGATTGGATTATTAAGCCATTGTAGTAGAAGAGCATTTTAGTGGATCATTTTGATGTAACAGTGGGTCATTTTGACGGTTTCATGGACAATTATGTGGAGACAGTAATTCATTGTGATGCTACAGTGAAGCATTGTGATGAGACAATGGACCACTGTAATAGGACAATAGATCATTATGACAGAACAATAAACCATTGTGATGGAACAGTGAATCATTTTGAAGGGACAGTAGAAAGCTTTGATATGGCAGTAGACAATAATGATGGGACAGTGAACTATTATAATGAGACATTGAACCATTTTGAGGGACAGTGAGACATTTTGATAGGACAGTGATTACTGTGATGGGTTCATGGACAATTATTATTGAACTGTGAAATTTTTGATGAGACAATGGGACATTGTGATTGGACAGTACATCATGTGATGGGACTGGAAGCCTGGACAATAATGGTGGGATAGTAAAGCATTGTGACAGAAAAGTATGTTATTATGATAAGACATATGACCTTCTTTATGAGAGAGTAGATTATTATAATAGATAGAACTATTGTAATTTGGAAGCAAATCATTTTAATGAGACAGTGATTTGTGTTATGAGACTGAACCTTTGTGTTGGGTAGACCATTGTTAGAGGGGATAGAAATTTGAAATGTTGCAGTGAAACAGTAAAATAATATCATGGTAAGATGAATAATATAATAGGAAATCTAATAATTATTATGAGAAAAACAACCAATATGAAAGAATAAACCATTTTGATGAAGCATTGGATCATTGTTATTGGACAATAGATCATTGTGAAAAGTACAGATTACCACTGATATGAGACAAGTGAAAATAGTGATGAAACAGGGAATTATTATTATGGGACAGTAGATTATTGTGCTAGAAACACAGACAGTTGTCTTTAGACAGTGGACCAATGTAATGGGATGATTGAACATTGTTAGAGGAAAGGAATGGGCTACTCTGACATGACAATGAAATATTATGATGGAACAATGAACCATTTTGATAAATTATTGGAACATTGTTACATGACATTGGACTACTGTGATGGAATAAAGGACAGTGGAACATTATTTTTTAAAAAGGCCCATATTGTTATGGGGCAAACACACACTCTGAGAAAGAAAAGTGTAAATCATTTAGGGAATGAGAAACACTGGGATGAAATACAGGATTATGAATCATGGTGCTGAAACAGTGCATCATTATAAAGTGGTAGTAAAGCATTATTCACGGAGAGTGAACTATAGTCATAGGGGATACAACTGGTACATAATTAGAGGAATGTGAAGAATTGAAATCGGAAAGCAGAGCCATGATGCTGTGGGTTATTGTGATATTCAGTGGACCATTTTGATAAGAGGGAGAATCATTCCAATGGGGCAGTAGATAATTTGAATGGAACAGTCCACATTGTGATGGAACAATAGGTCACAATGATGACAAAGTGGGCCATTGTGATGGGGCTATGCACTGTTTTGATGGTATCTTTGTGATGGAACAGTAGAATTTTGTGATAGAAAGGCGACCTATTGTGAGAGGGAATAGGGCAATCAAACACTGTTATCGTACAGTGAAACTTTATGGTGGGACAGTAGATAATTGTTATGGGATAGTGAAACATACTTATGGGATGGTAGACCATTTTGAAATGTTATGCACATTAAAATATTATCAGGCAAAAGTTGTGCAATGAGATGTTACTGTGAAACATTGTTAAGTGACTGTAGATGATTAAGGTGGGGTCATAGAATCTTGTTATATGTGAAAGGCAGTTAGGAGACAGTGGATCTTTGAGAGGAAACAGGACAATTGTGATGGGTAAATGAATCATTTTAAAAGGACAGTGGATGCCTATGAGAGGGATAAGATATTATACTACTGTGATGGAGCATTGCAATGATATAGAGTGTCCAGTGTGTCATTGTGATAGAACAATGAATCATTGCAATGAAAGAGTGAAATATTGAGATAGGATTATGAATTATAATGAGAGCACTGTGAATCATCACAGTTGAATAGTGAATTGTTATGATAGAAAAGCAGACAATTGTGATGTTTCCATGGACCCATTTGATAAGGAATAAGACAGTGGGCTATTGTGATACAGCACAAAACATTGTAAATCATTTAAACAAGAGATAATTGTGATAGTAAATAGGACAGTTGGGCACTGTGATAAGACAGTGAATCATTGAGATTGTACAGTATAACATTGAGAAGGAATAATATACTGTTGTCAGGAGGAATAGGAGAATGAACCACTGTGATAAAACAAGAGAAGATAGCAATTGGAGAATGAATCATTGTTATGGCTTATTGTGGTAGGACAAAGAACATTCTGATGGAGTAGTGGGCCATAGTAACAGATCAATGAACCAGTATGACTATAGAGTGGACTGCCAAATAGAGAGCAGAAAAATGAACCACTTAGATTTTACAGTGAACTATTATGGTTAGAAAGTAGACCCATTTGATGGAATGGTAAAATAGTATTATTCAAGAAGTAAACCATTGTGATAAAGGATAGAGTTTTGAAACATTATTATATTATAGTGGACAATTATGGCACTACACTGAATCATTGTTATGGGATAATGAATCATTTTGATGGAACAGTGGATTATTGTAGTAGTGGATTGTTCAGTTGTCCGTTATTATAGGAGACTCGAGTATTGTGACTGGATAATGGATGATTGTGATAGGACAATGAATCACTGTTATGAGACAGGTAGATTATTGTGATAGGACAATTGACCATTGTAACATACAACACTGTGCCAGTCTGGTGTACAGTGGATCACTGTTAGAGAATAGGAGATTGGTGATGTAATATTGGACCATTGTGTTTGCATAGTGCACTACTGTAATGGAATAGTAGTCCACTGTGATTGTAAATTCAATCACTATGAAGAAACAAAGCATCATTGTTATGGAAGAGTGGACCACTTTGACTAGAGAGTACATCATTTTGATAGAATATTTGTACATTGTTATTGGATCCAGAAACATTATGATGATAAAATAGACCATTGTGGTGGGGAAGTGGATGAATGTGATGAGACAGTGGGTCATTTTGATATTACAGTGGAACATTCTGATGAAACAGTAGACCATTTTGCAGGAGAATTAAACAGTAGACCATTGTGATGAGAAAGTGAAAACATGAGGATACTGAATTTTTGTTATGTGACCATGAACAATTGTGATAAGTCAGAGAAGCATTGTGATTTGACAGTGAATAATTTTCATGTGATAGTGGACCATTGTAATAAAGTTTAGGAGAGTATAACATTCTATTGGAACATTTTAACATTGTGATGGGATAGTTGAATAGTTTGAGGGGACAATGGACAATTTTAATAAGGAATAAGATAGACTATTAGACCACTGTCATGTCACAGTGGAGTGTTATAATTTACAGTAGGGCATTGATATGAGATAGTTAATCATTGTGATGGAACAGTGGACCATTGTGATAGGGTATACAACATTGATCCATTATTATAGCAGAATGGATCATTGAGATCCCTGTTCCATTGTGATGGAACAGTGAGTCACTGTTATAGGACAGTGAATCATTGGAATAGGAGAGTTGAGCACTGTAACAAGGATAGACCATTTTGATGGGACACTGGAACACTCTGATGGAGCAGATCATTGTAATGGAAAATATACTATTGTTATGGTCAGAAAATAATATAAAAAGTAATAGATCATTGTGATGTGAGTGTGAATTATAGTGATAGATCAATGAACCATTTGATGGAAAAGTATATCATTGTTATTAGACAGTAAATATTGTGATTGGACAATGAACCATTGTGATATCACAGTGGATGATACAGACAGAACAGTGAATCATTGTGATAGAACAGTAAGGAACAGTGGACTATTGTGATGAAACAGTGGCATATTGTGATGGGACAGTGCACAACTGTGATGAGCTAGAAACTGAAAGTAAATCTTTTGTGAATGAACAGTGGACCTTTAAGACAGGACAATAAGCTATTGTGATTTGAAAGTGGATCATTTTGATGAGAGAGCAGACCATTCTTATTGGACAGGGAATTGTGATATGATCATTTTGATTGGAGAGTAGACCAATATGATGGTACAATGAAAATCTGTGAGGGCAGTAAATAATGGTAGGTCAAGGGTGTGATAGGACAATGGATAATTGTTATGTGATAGTGAACCATTACAAAGAAATAGTAAGCCATTGTTATTTGGGATAATGAATCATTGTGATTGGATAGTGGCCTTAGTGATGGAACAGTGGATCATTCGATAGGACAGAGGTAAATTGTGATTAGAAAATGAATTATTGTAGTGGGATAGAACATGATTGTAATGGGATAGTGGACCATTCTGATGGAAAATTGCACCACTCTGAAGCTACTGTCACCCATTCTTATGTGACACCGAATCATTTTGATGGAACAATGGAACATTATATTGAGAGACTGGACCATTGTGATGTGGGAGTGTATCATAGTGTAAGACAATGGATCATTTTGATGAGGCAGTGTAACATTTTGATGAATAAGTTAGAGCAATTTGCAAGGGAATAGGACAGAGAACCATTATCATGGAACAATGGAAAATCATGATGAAAAGGAGGATCTTTATTATGTTATATTATACTATTGTGATGAGAAAATCGACAACTGTTATAGGGGATAGGACTTTGGACAGTTGTGATCAAACAGTGGATATTTGAGACAGAACAATAAACAAATTTGGTGATAAAGAAAATCATTCTGATGGGACAGTGGCCCATTGTAATAGAGAATAACAGTAAATCTGATTGGGGTAGAATATAATTTTAATTGTAAAATCTCTTATTGTGATGGGACAGAGGACCATTTTGATGGGACTATAGCAATTGTTCTTGGGGTAAGAACAATGGACCATTGAATGGGACAGTAAATCATTACAATTAGACAATGTGTAATTCTGATTGGACAGTGGACAATTGTGATCAAAGAGTGAACTGTTGTCATGGGACAATAGTCCAGTTTGATTGTATTATGGACTATTGGAATTAGAAAATGAATCATTGCGGATGAACAACAAGCCATTGCTAATGGAGTATAGACTGTTTTGATAGGATATTTGATCATCATGATTTTAGAGTGGACAGTTCGGATTAGACAACAAATCCTTGTGATAAGAAAGTAGAGCATTGTAATGGGAGAGTGATTTATTTTTTTCTGGAACAATGAATCACTGTAATATTACAGTTGAACATTGTCATGGGAGAGTTTATCATTAGGTAGGGACAGTTAATCATTTTAATCCAATGGTGGACAACTGTTATGGAAATAACAGCATCATGGTGGGACTATGGGCCATACTAAAAAGATAGTGGATCATTCTGATGGAACAGTGGGACATTTCAATGTGACAATAGATCATTGGGATAGGAGAGAGTATCAGTGTAATGGAACAATGGAGTATTATGGTGTGATAATGGATCATGTTAAGAAGAAAAGGGACAGAAGACCATTGTGATGTGATCATAGACTGTAGTTATGAGGGATAGGACTTTTAATCTTAGTGATGAGGCAGTGCATTTTTGATACTAATCACTGACAAATTGTTGTTGAAAAGTGAATCATTGTGCCTGGTATTGCAGCATTATGACATAAATGAAGATTGTTATGATACAATAGTGGACTATTCTTTTAGGACATAGAATATTAGATCATTATTATCATCAAACATTGGAACATTGTGCTAGCATACTGTGATGATTCTGTGCATTATTGTAATAAAACATTTCATAATTGTGATGAGATGAAAGACCATTGTGGTGGGACTGTTGGAAATGTGATGGGACCATGGATTATTTTAATGTGACAGTGGTCCTTTGTACAGTTAGTGAATCATAGTGTTGGGACAGCAGATTATTGTGATGAGTGACTATATCATTGTGATGTGAAGTGAGTCACTGTGATGTGACTTTGAAACATTGTAATGGTAAGGAACATTTTTATGGAATAGAATTTTATGGACATTATTATGTAACCAGTTTAGATGGGAAAGTTGACAAGTAATATGTAGCATATAATATATCCTTGAAGAAATATATTGTATCTTCAAGAAAGCACAGTGAAACATTTTGATGGGAAAGTCAATTGTTGCGATAGAATACTTGTCTATATTTATGTGGATTGGACAGTAAACAATTGTGATGGTACAGTGGTTCAATGATATGAATCATTGCACCACTTTTCCAGAACATTGAATAATTGTGATAAGACAATTACTATAGTGATGGAAATAACACCATTATCATGGGACTATGAAGAGACAATGAATTATTGTGACAGTACAGTAGGCCATTTTGATTGGAGAGTAGACCATTGTGAGAGAAGAGTGTATCACTGCAATAGAAGAGAGTAACACTGTAGTGTGACAGTGAAATATTTTGACCACTGTGAATATGACGTTAGAACACTGACAAGGAACAGTGAACCTTTGTTATATTATTGTGGACCATTGGAATGAAACAGTTCATCATAAGACTTTTGACCTTTGTGATGAGACAGTGCATCTTTGACATGTAACAGTAAGTGAGGATATGTTGTGATTGGAAAGTACTCCATTATGATGTAAAAACAGACCATTAACATGTAACAATGAACTATTTTTTTAAGGGCATAGTGAAGTAAGAGATATGTAGAAAAGCCAAGACATGATCTGACTCTGCTAGCTATCTGGGCTGCCCACCATGTTCCCACATTAGAAGTGGCCAGAGGTCAAGCATGGGGCAGCTAAAAGGGGCCAGAGGTCAAGAGCACCCCACGAGATGGCTGGTTCCACTGATCAGCTGCATGGAGACCATGCCCCAATGCATGAATCTTGGGTCAACCTTGTCACCCTCATGGTGCTCTGCTAAGCCCCAGACTATACCCACCATGCTCGTGGTGCCAAGTAGAATAAAGACTCTTAATTCTTAAAGATTATTCAATGGATTTCCATATTTGGAAATGCTCAATACAGAAGATGCCCAACCAATTAGAATTATTATCCAATATCTAATCTTTTAATATAAATTGCTACCTGGAACTGCTAGAGATCTAAGGTTCTTTCTCCATGCTGCTTCATTTCTCCTCCTCCTTTCTCCTTACCCTCTTTTTCCTCCCAACTCCTTATTCTGCCTACATCTTCTACTGCCTAATCACTGAGCTTCACCGCAAATACAATGTAGCAAGAAAATATCTTTATGCCACACATAGGGTATTGGACCACTATTACTGGATAATGGAACATTGTAATTAGACAGAAAATAATTGTGATGAATCACCAAATCATCATGATGATACAGAGAACCATCATGATGGGACAGTTAGAAACTGATGAAACTGAATTATTTTGATCAGGCCACTGCTTTTGGACAGTGAATCATTATTATGGGATAGTGATGAGAAATAAATCATTGTGAAGAGACAATGGGCTACTCGTTGTGATATTAGAGTGAGCAGCTATGAAGACAATAAACCCGTTTGATGAGAGATTTATTGCAGACCATTTAGAAGGGATAATTAAACTTGTTACACAGGATAGGGTACTGGACTATTGTGAGAACATATTAAATCTTTGAGAAGGGTTGTGAAACATTTTGATAAGTAAGTGAAAAATTATGATGGAAAAATTGACCATAGTGATAGTGACAAGACAATGGACATTTGTTCTGGGACAGTAGTTCAATGTAATGGGACAGTGGAGCATTATGATATAACAGTAGACCATAATGATGAGACTATTAATTAATGGTAAGATAATTAATTATTTTGATGGAAGAGTTGATCACTGATATGCAAAATAAATAATTTTGATGGGAGTGCGGGCCACTCTGATACAAAAATGGAACACTGTGAATATTTCATCATGTGAAAAATAGGAGAATATTTTGGAGCAACAGTGGACCACTGTGTTGGGATAGTGGATCCTTGTTTGGGACAATGGAACCTTTGCATGAAGCAGTGAACCATTGTTACTGAATAATGAGAATTGTGATGAAACTATGAGCCACAGTTTTGAAAAATGGGTTATTATTATGGAAAGGTGGACACTTATGATGAGACAGTGGACAAGTGTGATGGTAGTGTGAACCATTTTTGGGGGGTAATAAGATATAGGAGCATTGTGAAGATATATTAGAATTTTATGATACAACTATGGCCTATTGTGATGAAATAGTGCAATTTTATGTGGGGATGGTAGAATATTGAAATCGGTGATAGCACATTGAACCTTAATTAGTACACCATAAAGTACTGATGGTGCAGTGGAGTTTTGTGATTAGAGAGTTAATCATTATGAGATAAGTCAACCATTGTGATAGAAGATAGTTTATGGAACCATTATTATGGGAAAGTAGAACATTGTGACAGGACTGAATCAATCTTATGGATCAATGGATAATTGTGAATGCTAGTGAAGATTTTTATGAGACAATAGGCTATTGTGTTGAGACAGTGGGCCATTATGATGAGAAAGTGAATGATTGTGATGGGAGACTGTGGACCATTGTGATAGGAGAGTGGATTAACCTGAAGGAACATTTGACAACTGTGTTGGAACATATGGTCATTGTGATGGAAGAATAATTGTAATGAGCAAGTTTACCACTGATTGGACAAAGATTGTGAAAAGTAGAAGAATATTTTATTAATATTAATAATATTAGTGTTATGGAGAATTGAAACACTGTGACACAAAAGTGAATCTTTGTGTTGGGACCATTGCTATTATTTCACAGTGAATACTTGTGAAGAGATTGTACCATTGTTTGAGACAGTTGGGCATTGTAATGGGAGAGTAGATCTTTGTTGTGGGGCAGTGGTTACACTCTAAGTCATTGTAAAGGAAAAGTGGACAGTTGTGATGGAACAATGGACAATTGTGGGAAAGTGGACCCTTATAAGAGTGAAAAGAACAATAGAACACAGTCAAGAGAGAGGGGAAAATTGTGATGGTATAGTAAATCATTGCTAAGGGCCTGTGGACCATTGTGATTTGACAATAGATAATTATGATAAGGGATGGAATAATAGAGGTTGTGACAGGACACTATCATTGTGGTGAAACAGTGGAGCAGTATGCAAAGAGAAAGGGTGTTGTGATGGAACTTTGAACTGTGGTTAATTGGATAATGAAATGTGTTTGCCTATTGACCAATGTGATGGGATAGCTGACAATTGTGGTAGAATACTGAAGCATTGTGATAGGGAATATAACATTTATGTTTAACTACAACTATCATAATAAAACTATTTATGAGACAGTCAAGCATTGTGACAAAACAATGGATCATTATGATGGGATAGTAGATAATTACTGTGGGATAGTGTATCACTGTGAGAAGGAAAAGTACAGTCAACCACTGTGGTGAGACAGGAAAAAAAAGATAGGGTAATAAATCATGATTATGGGAGAGCTAAACATTTGAAATGGACAGTAGACCACTGTTATTGGAAAACAAACATTGTGAAGGGACTGTGAACCATTGTTTTGGGACAATGTATCTTTGTGATAGGAAGAAGGACAGTAGAATACTGTAATGATATAATAAAACATTGTTTATTAATAATAGGTGACTGGAACATTGTGAAGAGTCAACAATTTATTATGATAGAATAGTAGAGCCATTTTGACATGATAATAGAATATTATGTTGGAACAGTGAAATGTTGTATAGGATATATATATATATATATATATATATTGGAACCTTGGAGTACTGTGATAGTAGAATAGACATTTTTGATGAGATGGTGAATTGTTATGAGGAAATGGACTGTTGTAACAGGACATAGGATATCAGAACATTACTAGAGACATATAAGATTAAATATTTTGATGGAAGAGTAAACATTGTGATGGGACAGTAGATCATTATGTTGGGACAAAAAATTGTTTTAATGGGAGAGTGAATAACTGTGACAGTAGACAATAATAAAACAACAATGGACCATGAAGATTGGACAGTGGGCCAATATGATGAGATAGGGGATCATTGCAATGGAAGAATGGATCATTGTTATTAGAATGTATATAATTGTGATACAACAGTGGAGCCTTCAGAAAGAACAGTTGACCATTGCCTTGGTGTAGCAGCTCATTGTAATGGGAGAGAAGATAATTGTAATAAGAGTCAACCATTGTGGTTAGATAGAAAATCAATGTGAGAGAACAGTGGACCGTTGTGATGGAACTGTGAACCATTCTGATTAGACATTGAATTATTGTAAAGAAACAGTGGACCATTGTGATTGGACAGTGGAGCATTGTCCTGTGACAATGAATCATTGTGAAGTAACAGTGGACCATTATGATGGGATACTGGGCTATTGTTATGTGACAGAAAATTTTTGTGGTGGGACAGTAGGCTTTTGAAATGGAACAGAGTACCAGTGTGATGAAAGAGTAAGTCAATGTTATGGGATGTGCACCATTGTCATAAAACAATGTATCAGCATCATCAGCAGAAACAGTTGATCATTGCTTTGGAATGATCGGCCATTGCTATGGGAGAGAGGATCATTGTAGAATAATAATGGTCATTATTATTGTAGGAAGAATGGACTATTGTGATTAAATAGTGAATTAATATGATACAATAGTGGACCATTGTGACAGGAGAATGGATCTTTGTCTTAAGGCAAGTTATTGAATAGTTGATCACTTTGAAGGAACAGTGGACAATAGTCCATTGTATACGAGATGACCATTTTGAAAGCAAAGTGAAACATTTTAAGAGAGAATAGAAAAATTGGCCACATTTAAGTTGTGATGAGACAGCGAATCATTGTTAAGAATCTGTAGGTCATTGTGGTTAGACAGTGGACCACTGTGAGAGGGAAAAGGATAATGTCCAATTATTGTGGGATAGTGGAAAATTTTAATAGGGTGCTCAATCTTTATGATAGGAAAGTGAATCATTGTGATAGAGCAGTGAACCATGCAATAACAGTAGAACAGTAGGCCATAGGTAAAAGATAACAGACAGTTGTGATGGGAATAGGACAGTAAACAATTTTGATAAGTGTGTGGCCCATTGTGATAGGACAATGCTCCATTGAGATTAGACAGTGAATGAGTTTGATAGGACAGTGAATCATTGCGATTGAACAGTAGAGCAATGTAATAGATAGAATCATTGTGTTGGGATTGTGGATCACTCTGATTAAACAATGAATGATTCTGAAGGAACAGTGGACTACTGTGATGGGGAAATGGGTCAAAGTTATTGTACTAAGGCCTACTTTGGTGGGACAGTGAATTAATTTTAGAGAGAATAAGACAATTGACCATTTTGGAATTGCCGTGTGGAAAATTGTGAAGTGAACATGAATCTTTGTTATGTGAACATGGACTATTGAGACAGGACAGTTGACCATTATTATAGGGGATAGGACATTAGAAATGTATAATCATTTTCTAATAACAATGGATCTTTGAGATGGAACTGTGAAACATTGTGACAATTGTGACAGGCAATTTAATCATTCTGATAGGACAATGATCTATTGTGGAATAGTGAATAGGAAAGTGGTCAATTGTGATGTAACAATAGATTGTTGTAATTGGACAATGTATCTTTGTGATGAGTCATTGAATTATTATAATGAGACAGAGGAATGTAGATATGAGACAGTGAATCATTTGTTATAGGACAGTGGAACATTTGGATGGTGCACTGGGCCATTGTTATTGGAAACTGAGATGGGTTGTGAGCCATTGTTTTGGAACAGTGGATCATTGTGATCATAAGTTGGACTCCTGGATTGGATAGTAGACATGAGTGATGGTACACTGTGCTTAGATAGAAAAAATATGGATAGTGGACTATTAAGAAGGGGAACTGAATTATTGTGATGGGACAGTAGTGTATTGTGAGAGGATAGTGAAAAATTTTTGTTGGAACAATGAATCATTGTGATGGGGATAGGACATTGGGACATTATTATTGGACTTTAGTGATTGCATTATGATGGTATAGTTGATCTTGTGATGAGATAATAAATTATTTTGATGGGACAGTGGACAACTGTAATAGAGGATAAAGATATAGGATAATTATTATTAGACACTGGAGCACTGTGTTGAGTAAATCATTTTTGTGGAAGAGTGGATAATTGTGATTTCACAGTGAACTATTGTGAAACTGAAACATTTTGATGAGAATATTAACCATTTTGATGGAAGGGGTGGGCCATTGTGGTAGGACAATGAGTCTTTTGGATGGAAATGTGTATCATTGTGATAGGACAGTGAATCACTGTCATGTTACACTGGACCATTGTGATGTGACTGTGGACCATTGTGGAAAGTATATGACAATTAACCACTGTGATATTGTTATTAGACAGTCGCCCACTTTGATTGGAAATTAGACTACTGTTATTGGATAATATACTATTTTTGTAAGTGATATGACATTGGAACATCATAAATAGGCAAGTGACCATTTTATCGGGAGTGGACCATTGAGATGAGTGACTGAATAAACATAAGAGTGAATAGAAAGATGGATCACTATGCTGTAACATGAATCATGGTTATGGGACAATTGATATTTGTGGTGGGAGAGTTGACTATTTTTTGGAGCAGTGGACCATTGTGATGTAAAAAAGAAAATAACATTGTGATGACACTTTGAAGGAATCATGTCGTATTCTAAGAGTATATTCAAGCATGCCAAGAATACATATGATTCTGTGATGGTACAGAGCATCATTGTAATGTGATATTTGATTGTTATGATAGGAAAAACAATTTATCATTGTAATATTAATGTAGAAGACTACATTTAAACAGAAGGAATCATCCTGAGACAGCGGAACATTTTATTGGAATAATAAATTCTCATAATGTGAGAATAGATCACTGTTATTAGGTACAGTGGAACATTCAGTGATTAGATTGATATTGCAATGGGACTGTGACCACTTATGATGGAACAATAAAACATTTGATTGTATTTTTGGCCTTTACAGAGTATCATTGTGGTGAGACAGTGGGCCACTGTGATTAAAAAACAGGTCCTTGTTATATGAGATATAACCACTGTGATTGTGTAGTTGATCATGATGAGACAGTGTAGTATTGTCATGAAACCTGGGACACAGCCATTTTGATGGGAGATAAACATTGTGATGCTATAGGAAAACATTTTTATGGTACTGTAAAGTATTGAAATATGAGAGACAATCATTGCAATGGCACAGCATATAATTGGTATATAACAGAGGACCATTGCAATATGGAAAGGGGCTACTGTGACAGTTCAGCAGCAATGAATGCTGGGTCACTGTGATGGCCCAGTGGAGTATTGTGATGAGACAGTGAACTATTATGTTGGAACAGATAAGCAATGTATTAGAGAAGCATTACATGGTAAAAGCAGAGTGGGGCATTGCTAAATGACAGTAGAGAATTGTGATATCTTAATATATCATGGTAATGAAAATATTAATTTTTATAACATGAACGTTGAAATTCTTCCTCTCTTTAGGGTCTTTCAGTTTCTCTTGTGAGTGTGTTAGTTTTCATTATGTGTTAGTCTTTCACTTTTGGTTAGATCCAAGCTGTTTTTCAACAACTATGATGGAGATTGATTCCTGGGCTGTTTTTTTTTTTAATTGGTATATATAATTACTCCTGGCTTTTGAATTTTGATTTGGTATTCTGCCACTATGCTGAAAGCATTCATTAGTTCCAAAAGTTTCCTGGTAAAGTCTTCAGATTACTTTAGGTGGAGATTTGTACTATCTATAAATTCTAATACCTTGACATCTTCCTTCGCTATTTGAATTCTTTTATTCATTTTTTCCATCTCATTATGCTATGACTAAAAGTACTTGGTTGAACAAGTGTGGTAAATGTTGTCATCTTTTTTTGTTCCTGATTTCTGTAGAGATACTTTGAGCATTAAGATACTTAGTACAATGCTAACTACAGAAATATTACATATAGTCTTTCTTTTCAGCTATGTTCCTTTGATTCTCACTTTCTTCAGGAATCTTATCATGAAGGAGTGGTGCACTTTATCAAAACCCTGTTTCAGCATCGATGGAGATCACATGACCTCCGTCCTTACGTCCACTTATTTGATGCATTACACTTACCAATTTGTGTATGACCCCTGCATCTGTGGAAAGAAACCAAGTTGATCATGGTGAACGGTTGTCTTATATGCTTCTGTGTTTAGTTAGAGTTTTATTGAGAATTTTTGCATCTATAGTCATCAGAAAGGCTGGTCTATGGTTTCCCTTCTTCTTCACTTCCCTTCACTGGCATTTTATCTGGTTTGGGCATTAGCTAATGCTGAACTTGTAACGTGAATTTGGTAGTGTCCCTTCATTTCCTTTTGTTTAGAACAATTTAAAACACATTGATGTTAGTCCTTCAGAGTTCTTGTAAAATTTACAGCTCACATGAACACTTTCACCTACAAGGTTCTTATAAAATTGCTATTTCAAGGTTAGTGCTTAATAAGAAATACTATAAACGTTTATTTTTTTTTCTTGTTTTACTTTTGGTAGGTTTGAAATTTTTAGAAATTCCTCAATTTCTTTTCTTTTTTTAAAATATATTTTTTATTGGTTATTTTATTTACATTTCAAATGTAGTCCCCTTTCCCAATCTACCTTCCTTAAGCCCCCATCCCATCCCGCTCCCCTTTGCCTCTAAAAGTGTGCTCTCAGACTCACACCCACTCCTGCCTCACTGCTTTACATCCCCTATACTGGAACATCAAGCCTCCACAGGAACAAGGGACTCTCCTCTCATTGATGCCATTTTTCTTCCAATATACTGTTGGAATTTTGACTTGGTTTTCAATGCTCTAAGGTGTATTATTAAGCTATTTATTTGAGATTTCTTCATGCAGAAACTTAAATCTGTGATCTTCCATCTTAAGATCCTTTTAGATTTATTTTATAGGATTTAGTATATTGTGTTTAAATTATTATTCAATACCAAGAAATTTTAGATATTCTTTTAATGTCCTCAATGATTCCTTCTGTACTTAGCTCCATGGGGCTGCAAACCCCCTCAGATCTTTTAACCTCTACAAGATTGCTTAATTTTCATTATGATGTGGTAACAGTAGTTCACTTTCTCAGTGTTACAGAGAAAGGGGAGGATATGACATGCTGTCCTAACCACCACTTTGTTGTAGTGAACAAACTTCCAAAGAGAAACAAATTCAGGGAAAAAATATCTAGGTTGCTTCACGGTTTGCTGTATCACTGTGGTGCAGACATGGTAGAAAAATTCAGTGTGAGACTTCATGAGTCTGTGTTGGAGAATGTTCAAATCCCAGTGGAACCAGGAGCCAAGTACATTCTTCAAAGGCCTTTGGATATGACCTAATTCTACCAGTTAGTCCTCATCTCCTTCAGTCTGCATAATGTCCCCCAAACAAACCCACAAGTTGAGAACAAGCTTTCTTACTTGAACCTGTGGTAGACAGTTATAAGTCAAACTCTAGCAAACACTGTGTGCATACATAGATTCCCTTCTCTCTCTTTCTGGATCCATTTGCCTTTACTTCCTTTATATAAGCACACCAGCAAATATTAGAGGTGGGACTGAACTTAGGTTTGTTGTAATCAACTCGTGTACTTGACCTCTTTCTATGAAACAGTCCTATAAAAGTATATTCATAACAAGCAAAGCCAGAGCAGAGTGGGGAAGACAGACAGGACCCTTGGCATCATGGAAGGAAACTGCTTGCCAGTTAAAGTCACAAGATAAGGAAGCATGAGTCTAGGCAAAGGATAGTATTCATATTGGAATTTGTTCACTTCTTTTGTTAGCTGTCCCATCAAGAGATGTGTGTGTATGTGTGTGTGTGTGTGTGTGTGTGTGTGTGTGTGTGTGTGTGTGTGTGCGTGTGTGCCTGTGTGAGTTTGCTTAAGCTGGATGCTGATAACCCATGCTGTTTCTTTACATCACACACCATCTAATAATGCCCAACAACAAGCACTGGGAAATTGAAGTGTCCAAGTATGAGCAAACTGTTATCAATGAGACAAACTAGTCTTTAGAACTAGTATTATAGACATTGACTTGCATATAAAAAAACATTCTCCCAATTAACCTGATTACCATGAATACCCAGAATACTTTGTAGCCTTTAGTTACAGTGAGTTTGGTCATGGTGTAGTCCCTTCAGTGTTTCAATGTCAAATCACCATGCTATATATAACGGGATGATTGACTATACCAATCCTTTTAGTCAGCAGCTGATCTAACCATGCTATGAAACCAGCCACCAGTTGATATTTGTCATATTTGCCAATGACCATGAGACCTTTATCGTTTTACTTAAAGTGGCATTATACCTTGGTAATTTTGATCTTCATGGATTGTGTTAAAAGAATGGATTGTTAAACAAAAAAGAAGCAAAAAGAAGACATCAGAAATTAACGTACTTCTCATTACAGATAAACTAATCTTGAGGTTGAAGAGATAATTCAGTGGTTAAGAGCACTTAAATGGTCTTCAGGAGGAAACGGTGCTCAGTGCCCCAGCACTTTGTTTTAGCTTGAAATTGCCTGACTCAGAAAATCTAATGATTCTTAGGACCATAGTAAGCTTCTTTGTGCATGTTGTTCACAAACATACACTCTGCATACATACATGATGTAAAATGATATTTAAAATCTTATCATTGGTAATGAACAACAATTAGTGAATACTTCATCTTTGCATTTAAAATATATTTTTATTGGGAAAAAATAAAGTCTTACCTAACTAAGTACTAAGCTAACATAATTCAAATTAGCATGTGGAATGAAAGTACATTAGAATAATAGCATATCTGAGTCTCTCCGAAATTTAGAATTGTGATCCAGCCTTTGTAGAACCTTACAGGTACACAAGGCATCTACTGCTCTTTTAGGGACACTCTGCATCAAATTCACAGCAGTTCAAAGGAAAGCCATTACTATCTGCTTAATACCTTAATTATTTTCGCCAGTTTACCTTGGTAGTCACTGATACTCAGTTTTTTAAATCCTGTTTGCCTGGCTCCTCTATCGGAAGCGTAAGTGGTCATTAACTTTTCAAAGCTGTCTAACTCAGCCTAAATTTTCTGGTGATAATAATCCCAAATGATTTGAGTCTCAGCCAACTTCCTGTTATATTTTTGCATACATGAGTATGTAAAGAAATCAGATAATATGTATGTGGCCTCTGAGGCTTCATCCCCTGCATGGTGCCTATTCCAAAGTACTTCCCTGCCAGGCTTCAGGGATAATCCCAATTTCCATTAAATAACATTAATAAACAGAACACCAAGGACTCTAAAATCTCTAAAAGAAAACTCACAGTATCTTTGTTCAAGCTTGTCTCTATCCCACAAGCTTTGTCCTTGATTTAAGGTGGAAGCTAAGTACTTAAACTTTTAGAGTCTGATGTGTATCTGCAAATGGGTTTATTACAAGTAGAAAGGAATACAGAGAAATAGAATTAAAGGAAAGCTGATCCTTGTTGTTCCTGGGTCATTATTTGTGGAATAGGGAAAATGTCTTTGAGATAGAAAATACTGATGTAGTTAGGAGTGCTGGTACGCATTCCTAATTCCAACATTCAAAACATGGAGGTAGGAAGATCGACAAAATTTTGAGGCCAACCTTGAATACAAACAGAGTTCTAGGCTAGCCATAACTACATAATGAGACACTATCAAACATAATAAGTTAGTTAGTATGTAAATATAAAATATTTAATATTGTTGAACAGCCTTTGAAATAACAATCAGTGATTCACCTCTGCTGTGGAGTAAGGTTATAGACATGCGCCTATGGTTACAGGACCCTTGATGAGGAAGAAACTGCAGTTTTAAAATGTGGTTTTATATTGTTTAATATAAATTGAAGTCACCAGAAGTGACTGAAGGCTTTTATGTAGAAGTAGCACAGCGAGTAAGGAAGAACATTCGTGTTAATGTCATGTTGTCTTAGAGAAGCAGCATGGCCTGAGAAGAGTCCAGCCTCTTACATGGTTACATCTTTACCCTAAGGCCATTTACATGGTGCTTTGTCCTCTTTTTTTTTTTCTTTCTTCTTGTTGTTTGTTTCTTTTTTTCTTTCTTTTACATGAGGTGTTCTGAACCTCAGAACAGTCTGGGTGAACTTGATTTCTTTTGTATGACATTAATAACATGGGTAGACTGTTTTCTTGATGTTCAACATATTTGAGCAGTCAGAGTACACTTTCATATATTGTGTTATATAAGCATACATGTATATGTGCATACATATATACATACACATATACATATATGCATATATAATAAGGTAGAGTAGTTAGATTGAACGTAAACTTCAATACTTCAGATAGTGAATGAAAGAAATGGACATCCTCTGGCCATGCCTATTTGGAATGTTTCTTCAGTTTGTTTCCTTGTCTTCTATACTGAATATTCCCATATCTCACACACACACACACACACACACACACACACACACACACACACACACGTATATGTATATGTATGTGTATGTGTATGTGTATGAGTATGTGTATGTGTATGTGTATGTGTATGTGTATGTGTATGTGTATGTGTATGTGTATGTGTATGTATATGTGTATGTATATATATACACAAACACATACACATATATACATATATGTGTGTGTAGAGGCATATACATATATGGTATATACACATATAGAATACACATTATACATGTACACATACACATACACATATACAGGTAAAGCAGCTTCCTACCAGACCTTGTCAGTTCTACTCTTCTCTGGAATGGTGGACTTGTTATCATGACCTGAGTTCATATTCTTCAGAATACTTGTTGAAAACACTGCTGAATACCCCCAGGGAGGATGCTTACTAAAGAATCACTATGTAAGATATGAGTATAAGTAGACTAAAGTACATTTTAGGATTGTACTTTGGAGGAGGGGGTTTCTTTTGCAAAGGCAGAGATTTTACTGTTACCTTTTCCTTTGTCATGTTCATCATGTTCTTCAGATTGTACTCACCCCTCATAAATTACTATGCCTCCTGTATCCTCACATGAAGTACTATTCTATCTGTATGGTTTCAGGGAAACACTGGAATATTCTGGCATGGTTATTGTTCCCTATCAACTAGAAATCTAAGTTGTGTGGCATATATGCAGTGGTGAAGGTGGACAGTGGTGCTGACCAGATCCAATGGATTCTGTCAGAGTTCAGTATCCATCTGAGTTTTGTCTCAGAATATAAAACCTTACCTTGTCTCTTCTTTTTAAATGCCACTGAGATCAGTGTCATTATGCCTGTACACAGCTCTTGACCCAATATCTGGCATCTAGAGAGTGCTTGTGAGGTAGCAATGGTGTCTGCATAGTCATGGGGAATAAGAAAAAGGGAATGGTGGTGCACTAAAGAACAAAAGCTGATATTTGAGGAACAACCTATGGAGTGACAGAATAATTAAAACCACATTCCTTCCTTGTTGGGAATACATGAAAGTGGCCTTGGATGTAGGAATCCTGCCATGCTTGTGTCGCTAAATGGGCCTGATATCCTCTGCAAGAGTGGAAAAAGTTTTTTTGATGAAACTCAGTTCAGCTGTTCAAGCTGAAAACTAAAGATTCCAAATATAAATACTTATATAACACAAAATTATGTAAGAAGATTTAAAAACTTTAAGTTCCAGTTTTACTAATAGATTTGAGTGTGAGTCCCTTTGAAACTGTCAAAGTCATGAGTGTTGCCACTTAGATAACTAAGCAGTCAGTGCTCGTGTTTCTTTACTGTAAATGTCACTAATACCTCCATTTGTCTATGTAGGCTAGACTTGTCACTTTCAGTGACGTGTGAGTAGCCCTCAGGTTCAATTGCTCGAATCTTGTCACCTCCATCTCTCTCCTTTCTCCATCTCCATCTCAGTACACATGGTTGGAATCTCAATTTGAGTCAAAAGCACAGGATTTAAAGGCACAACCTCATGGAGACTGGGTCTAGAGGTACTCCACAGCCCAGTAGAGCACTAGACTCTTAAGACATTTAGAGAAAGTTTAGAATTTAGAAAAAGGATTATGTTTATTCCTAAAAAAATGAGAAATTGTAGAGTTAGAGTTGGCTATCATTTAGCTTCTCTGGAGATGGAAAAAACAGAAAAAGAAAATAGGCACTAATCTTTTATTGCATTTTGTGCCTGGAACCCTCTAACACTGGGGTTGGATATGTGAGCTTACACAAATTTACAAAAATGAAAAAGAAAGAAATAAAAAATTATTCCATTTGCTTAAGTCAAACTGAATTTCCATAACATAGAAGATAGTCCTAATGTACTTTAGTTGTATTGGTCCTTAAGGGTTCATAGATCCCTCTGTATCCAAATTTATCAACTGCCTAGATGAACCTTCTGCTCCTGAACTTATTGATAGAATGTGCTATACCAGTACTCATGTCATGCTATAATCAGATTTCTAACAAAAGAAACATTATATGTGAATTCTGAGTGAATTCTATAAAATACATTTGGTTAATATTTTATTAGCCAATATTAGCTAATCATTAATATAACATAGTCACTAATATTGCTAGTAATCATTCATATGGAATCCTTTGCCCTACCCAGATAGAAATTGTTGAATAACAGAGAAGATGGCCTCTCATAGCCCAGCTAGCATTCCTAGGCTTTTGAACAACCAGTGCTTAAGGGGTAGACTGGAAGGTTTGGTCTCAAACTCTGAGAGCTTGTACCAGGTTGCATCATGATTTAGATGCCTAAGAATGACATATCTCTGTGTTTAGGCTTGAGGAACACTTCTTTACTCACCATAGCCCTATATTATCATCCTGAGCTTTTAGGAGCACAGACTAGATGCAGCAGGCAATTCCTACTTGTGTTAGAGCTCTGAACAGGTCCAGTCCTGTGACCTTCTCACCATAGTGACAAGCACTGTATGTAACTCTCATACATCTATGAACAATATCCAGTTTCTCTTCTGTTGATCTTTAATGCCTCCTAATTTTCTTTGGTCCACCTCCCTTTCCTACATTACCTTTCTTTATTTCTGCACTCATTTCCTCTGTATTTTCTATAGTTCCCAGTCTCATATATATACCATCTACTTGCTGAATGAAACTTTAGCTCTTTTAGTGGTCCTCAGGCTGCTATTGCCAATGTCGCCATGGACATTACTGTTCTAACTTACTATAGAGATTAAATGTAGGCAAGAAAAGATCATTTCACTGAGCATAGTGCTGTAACACCAGGAGGCAGCAAAGAAGAAATTCTCCTAGCTAATTTGAAAAATAATTTGACAAACTTGTTTCTATAGACAAAGGGGTCCTAGCAAGTTATCTGCACTAACCATAGTGACACAGAATATGTCAGGCTTCCATGCAAACAAATGACTGTGTTTACATCATTCATTACACAGTCTTTCATGCAAATGAGGAACATGCTTTCACTAATCACAAGCACTCTAGCCTAGGTAAAAATGGGTGCAAGAACATTTTGAGTTCACCAAGGACTATCTTGCTTACATGGATGCAGTGACCGAGACAGGGGCATGTCTTTCACTGTAGTAACAGTGGTCCTCTGCACAAGACACTAGAGTGTCTTCAGAGTGAATGGTGAGTGTCTCCAACAACCAACCTGTCATTATGACAATATATGAAAGGGGTGTTTGGCTGACAGTTTCTCAATCAAAGTTACAAGGTATATTGGGCAGGTCTGTCAAATGGCCACCTGCAGGCAATTTTTAATAATTCCAAGCATCACTGCCAGGGTGTTTATGGTGAAGACTTGGTGGCAGCTCAATATAAACCTGGCAATCCTAATCACTCTTGTATAAGAATAATAAAGTTTGGTGACACTTAATAGTACTTAGTTCCTGTGATGATACACCAGGAAGCATTTGAATACCTATGATCTGTACAATATTTGCAAAAATTTAATGAAAATGTACACAGGCACAAAAGTAAAGGTAACAATCAGTTCCCCTGTAGAACAATACATACTGCCAACAATTGTCAGTGTTTTGCCACATATAACTGACATTTTTATCTTAAAACTCAAGTATTTCGATAATGGCTCATATATTACAGTCTCCCCCCCCCCCCCCCAGTGTTGCTGAGAGAGTATGTCTCTAAGAAAAAGAAGAGTCTTGTGACTGTTTGCAATGCTGTTACAATATCTCACAAAGATACTATCTGGTCCATTATCAAACTTCTCTGTTTGCCAAAAATGAAATAAAATCAAAATGAACAAAATATTTAAATGTTAGTTTTAAAGAACTATATTGAGCTGTTAATGATATTACAGGCTGGTATCTTCTGAGCATTTTAAATGTACTAGCACTGGAGTTAGAGAGATTGCTCAGCAGTTAAAACTATGCACTGGGATTGCAGAAGGCTAGAGTTTGATTCCCAGAACCCATATTTGACAGCTCACAACTGCTTGTTAATTCCAGCTCCAGTGGATCCTGCAAACTTTTCTAGGCACCTGCTCTCATGTGTACATACACATATGTGTAAGTAATTAAAATATTTTAAATTATTTTTATGGATATATGTATGTGAGTGTGCAAAAGGAAAGAATAGCTGTCAAATGCTAGAGCTGGAAGTAAAGGCAGCTGTAAGCTATAAGTGGATGCTTGCAACCCAACTCCAGTCTTTTACAAAAGCAGGAAGTATTCTTAACTGCTGCACCATCCTGCCATGCTCAAAATTCCTTGAAATTTTCTTAGTGTTTTAGGAATGCAACTTACATGGGGAATAAAATAGTCTTTATACAACACAATTCAATATTTAAGGCAACTGTCTAGGAAATTTAAAACTGATACCTTAAGCCTGAAATACTGATAAGAACACCTCTTTCCTCTTCCTAAAAATTTTTTGGTAAAACTTTTCTGTAGTTTCTTATACATCACAAAACAATATGAGTATATTTATACATATTCACATATATTTTCAGTGTGAACTTGACCAATGGTTAATACATCTCTGAATCATGCAGGTGTGTTAATTTATAATCAGTGTGGATATTTGTTTTTAAAGCAAATATATTTAGGAGGCATTTTCTAATTGTTCTTTTTGTATCTCAGACTATGAAGTTGTCCTGAATCCTTATTGGTTACTATAAATTCAAGTGGGCATTGGTTGTGTTTTCTTTAGTTGTATTGGGATCATGATATACAGAGAATAAGGTGCCCTTTCTTCCTTGCTTGCCTCCCATGTGAATCCTCACTCAGATCCTGATGCCTTTTTTCCTAAGTTTCAGGGCCTCTTAATCTTCGAACTTCCCTATCCTTTTTTTCCATTAACAAATTATGCTCCATAAAGGCCAATTGTTCCTATTAGTTTTTATTTTCCCTCTAGCTCTAACTGATAAGCAAATCCAACAGTGTCCACTTCACCAGACTGACCTCAGGGAGAAGAATGTTGGAGAGGTTTCAAAATGAGAGAGTCTGTATTCACTTTTGCAGTGATAAATGCTTTTACCATCTCAGAAGTAAAGAATTGTGCAGAGAATTCTAGAATGTTCCTCTCATGAATGCAACAAATAACTTGAATGACCTAGGTCAGATGTAGACTTTAGCAGTTTCAACATACTATTGGAATATTTTTGTTATTAAGGCTAGGAGTTTTGTGTGAAAAAGAGAGAGAAAAAGTAATTTGTACTCTGCATTTATTATTTTGTTTAGAAAGTTCTATATTCTTGAAGGGTACTTTTTAACAGGCAGACATCAACTAATGTTGACACACTGTGTTTCATACTATAGTTGAATGACTACCTCTGAGAGGTCCTGTGCATATTACATTCCTCTGGACTTTTCTATCTGGCTTCAGAAAACATACGTATTGACAGAATAAATACTACTTTATAAATCAATGAATCATTTAGTTTCAAGATATCATGTCAAGATGAATTTTATGGTTAACAGCCCAAGCCCAGAAAGCCTATCAAAGTGGAGAAATGTAATCTTGCTCTATCTGTTCAATTTTAGATATATTAACTTTGTCATGGTACCAAAGTTGAACAGATCCACAGTACTATGTTAACTACAATCTCAGAAAAATTTAACACAGAGGTTCAGAATCTCCTGCATCTTATTGTACCTGCCCAATCATATGAAATTCTGTGTGCATTATTCTTTCCAAGTGTATAAACCTAAGAGAAGTTGGTGGTTTTCAATCATAACATCCACATAGTGATGAGAAATTTCTAAGAAGAAAGATGGGGTATTAAGTCACAAGGCAAGGTGATCAAATGGAAATTATAGTAAAAGAGGAGACATATGATAGAGGAAGTCACATGTAAAAGCTATGCTCATTTGTCATTGTTCCCCTCTTAGTCTGGTCCAATGCAAAACTGAGTGCCAATTTCATTTTTCCTCACCTAGATTTCTAAGCCTCATCTATCTACTTCTCTAGGTTCATACTTTTATTTATGAGACTTCTTTTTAGTATTCATCTTTCAATCTTTTTTTAGTCTGTCATTTCTTTTTTTCCTGCTTTAGACACTCACCATGTGTTGCTATTATTTTTTAATTGAATATTGTATTTATTTACAGTACAGATGTCATCCACTTTCTCCATTTCCCATTCCTAGAACCTCCTATCCTATACCCCCTCTTCCTTTATGCTTTTATACCATTTTGATTACATGCATGTAATAAGGTTAGTTCTAGGTTGAGGGTCTAGCAATACAATAGATTCAAATAGTCAAGGAACAAGCAATACAATAAACACAAATAGTCAAAGAAAAAGCACGGCATTAAACCCAGTTATGTGAACACTCCCATGAGCACTGTTTCTAAAGGCTTATCAAGATGACCAAAGGATCTGAGCCTACTTTCCTATTCTAGCGCAAGGTCATTTTCATGTCTGAAGCCTACTTCCTTGTTCTAGCCTAAAATTTAGAATCCTGTCTGAAATTACTATTATTTTGAACAGAGGCTTACCAACCTAAGACAGAAGTGCATTGCCTTTGATAATGCATATTCCATGATGGCATTCTAGTCAGAACAACTTAGGACAGGCTCAGTCTTGTTAACGAAATAAAAAAGGTGGAGAGGTGGAAAGCCTTTGAGGCTGCTTGGCAAGAAGCTGACATGGGCCAAGGACAAGGAAAGGGGCTGCTTAACAGGAATAGGACATTGGCCAAGGACAAGGAAGTAGGCTTCAAGCATGAATCTGACATTAGACTAGAACAAAGAAGTAATTTCAGGTAGGAGTCTAAATTGTAGGCTACAACAAAGAAGTAATCTCATGCAGGAGTCATCTTTTAATCTCAAAGGTATTATTTTTCAACTTTTGTTTGGTAATTTTTGCTTATACTATTTGGACATCTGTGATCAGTTAGTATATCTGGGCATTTCTTTTCAAAATACATGTTATTTTTGTATTGTTTATTCATTATTCATTCATTCTTCTACTTATTATAATTTACTCTGTCAGATTTTACTAAGAGATGCCAAAGTTCAACATCAAGTTAAGGAATGGGACAGCATTGGTGAATGGAACTCATCAAAGCCTGTTTTAGAGTTTATGATTCATTGAGGAAGGCAACACTTAATGAAGTCATCCTAACATGTATATAAATATAGAGATAAGCTCAGCATGAGAAAGAAAACAAAATAAATTGATACTACAGTGAAGTTAATCACATCGATGGATGGAATCACATGACTTCTTTGAGCTTTCAATAATTCATCATTAAAGTAAAAGTAGTGATAGACTGTATGGTGTGACTAGGCTAGTAAAGGCACATGCCACCAAACTTGATGATCCACGTTTAATATCTATAATCTGCATATTAGGAGGGTAAAAGTGACTCCACAAGGTTCTTTAACTTCCATCTCCATGGATATTGTGGTAGGCATACAGAATCACAGTAGATTAATAAATGTAAGTTTGAAAATGGATTTATAGGAACTGTACTGTTTTCCTGCCATGAGGATTAAATGCAATACTCTAGAGAAAGAAACTTAGGTAACTGGCTTGAAAATAGTAGAATTGCAATAATTAAATACTACTGTTGTGATATGTCTTACCCATATTAAGACAATAACAGCTAAATCATATTAGAGCTAGAGAGTACATGTGAGGCCATTTGTTTCAGGACATAATGGCTTCCTGGATTGGGATAACTAAACTTTCAAGTATTTTGTGTCATATGTGCTCATTTTCTTCTAGGATTTTGATATATCAATCATGTCAAAATCTTCTGATTTCAAAATTTGTGACCTGAGAACCACTGTTAGATCCTCTATGAAGCAAAACCAAAAACATTGTTAAACACCATCCTAGGAATATCTCCATAATGATCATTTTTGCACTACACAATCCTAGGTCTTTAATGACTCTTTCTTTATGGCCTATTAACTGCTATAGTTTGGCTCTGCTTGGGAATTCCATAGTACTTTTACTCATTCTGAGAAAAGTTGGCAATTTCTGAGCCAAGTGGATGGTTTTTATGAAGTAACATTAAGTAGTCTTACAGTTTTCTTTTTCTATACGTCTGTCCTAAACAAAACACCGTGAGATTGTTTTCTTTCTAACTGGTTTGCTTCTTGATGCTCTTTTTTACTGATTTGCTTAGGAAGTTCCCACTGTCTTGAACCAGGTTGTGATACTGTGGATATTTGCCCTATTTTGTTAAGCTATTTTGGGAATTCTTCTCCAATACTCAGAATCCTATTACAAGCAAGAAAACCCACCTATGACTCATTAAGAAGAATATAAACGCCAAAAGGCAGAATTTTTTCTATTTTGCTCATCAAAATTTGAGTTCTCTCAAACAATGACTAAAACATGAGAAATGCTCAAAGGAATCTTGGTCAATCAAAACAGGAAAAAGAAAACAAAAATAAATGTAGAGAGATGAGTTAGCTCACTAGTACAGTCTGTGCCTAGTATGAATGAACACTTAGGTTATATTCTCAGGAACATATGTATGCATTCTCTCTCTCTCTCTCTCTCTCTCTCTCTCTCTCTCTCTCTCTTTCCCCCACCCCTCCCCTCTCTTTCTCAAAAATGTATGCATATGTGTACACATACTCACACATATAGAAATTAAAAACTAAAATTAAGTATGTTTGTGGAGGGCAATAGAATTGAGAAGCCTGGCTGGGCTTATCTTGTTAGTTCTCTTGAAGAAACTTTGGGGCCATGATTCTCGGAAATCAAGCTGTGTAACACAACCTCAGATTCATCAGAGGTTTCAGTGGGTGATTTCCATTTTGTTTCATGAATATTCTACCTCAATATTCTGTGTCCATATTCTCACTCTTTACAAGCTCTGACTTCAAGGAAGTAAACTCGAGTGGGTATTTTAGCCAACCCACATGCATGATGGTTTTTTAATTGATTTTTTTCTGTGCATTTATGTGTAGTCCTGGATATCAATATACTACATATCTGAATCAAAATCCTTCTCTCTTCAAATTTCAGTGTGATACTGTTTTTTATGTAAGTGTAGACCCTGAAAATATTTCTCTCTTCATGGATTTGCATGAAAAATTGATTAAAATGTTTCACCCAGGTATACTTTAAAAGCTAGATTCTGACAATTGCTAATAGGGTTATTTTCCTCCTCCTCCTCCTCCCCCTCCTCCTCCTCCCCCCCTCCTCCTCCTCTTCCTCTTGCTCCTTCTGCTCCTCCCCCTCCTCCTCCTCCCCCCTCCTCCTCCTCTTCCTCTTGCTCCTTCTGCTCCTCCCCCTCCTCCTCCTCCCCCCCTCCTCCTCCTCTTCCTCTTGCTCCTCCTCCTCCTCCTCTTCCTCTTGCTCCTCCTCCTCCTCTTCCTCTTGCTCCTTCTGCTCCTCCCCTTTCTCCTCCTCGTCCTTCTTCTCCTCCTGCTTCTCCTCTTCTTCTTCTCTCTTCTTTACCTTGAATGAGATGCATAGGAACTCAGTAGGTAATGTGGAACATGGCAGATGAATGTATACTTCATAATTCTTGAAGTTGCTCCCACTTTTAAATGCAATAAAATAAAATTTTCAGTTGGCATTTTGGTCACAAATTAAAAGATATCAAAAAATATACAAGGTTCTAGAGTTCTATTTCTTGAGGAGACCTGTCTGACCATCCTCCTGCTTTTCTAACAAACATCAAATCACAGCTCTGACAATTATTTCCCCTACAGTGGTGTCATCTCAACACTAGAACAGCTAGTAGGATATTTGATATTGAAAGGGCACTCAACGTGGTAATTAGATAAACATGGTTTACCTTTTACATGCCCTTCCTCATTCACTTTTTCAAACAAAGCAGCTGGGAGGGGTAGAATGAAGGTAGATATGAAGATAGAGATGTTTTATAGATATATGGAAAAAGAGAGTTTTGCAATCTAAATAAATTAAAGAATAGAATGAAATGTGATCTAAGTATATTATAAACTGGATGAATGTTGCAGAGGTGTAAATGCTTGCCATGTAATAGTGAGAACCGAGTTTGGAAGCCCAGCATTCTTGTAAATTTCAGGGATACCTGGAGCAAGTCTCTGCCATGACAGATTGAAAACATCTAGAACCAGGAGTCAAATTAACTCCTTAAGTTGTTCCTTCCAGACATTCCATCACACAGTACAAAGTAACTACTGCAGCATACCAATAAAATTCTTAAGCAAACTTATTTGACATCAAATTGTTGTATTGAAGCATACCTTATGCAAAATCAACTCAGTTAAAACCATTGCAGTTCCTTGAAATATACACAATATACACTTACTTTTGTATATGAAATGGCTCCAGAAAAAGACTACACACATTGAATCTTGGTTTTCACCTGGTGAGTGATACTTTGAGCAGCTTACAGGATTGCAAGAATCCTAACCTCATCAGTAGGTTAATCCTTTGGTAGATTCATAATCTGAATACAATGTAGGATCAAGATGAGGTTTAAGTCAATGGGGCATGCTGTGCAGGGGAGATCCTGTCCCCAGTTGTTGCTAATATTGTTCCTCCTCCTTTTTTTCTTCCCCAGCATCCCCTTCTCTTCCTCTTTTTCCTCCATCCTCCCCTTCTCCTAATTCTTTTTCTCTTCTGCTTACTTCCTGATTCTCACCTCCTCCTCCTTTGCCCCCTCTCTCCCTCCCTGTGTGAATCTTCTATCTACTATGAAGTGAGCTGCTCTACTCACTATAGGCTACAGCACCCAGGGTGTTGTACCTCACCCCATAACCTTAAACAGAAACATTCAAAACTAGGACCCAAAATAAACCAACTCCCATTCAGGCTGATTTGTTCCCATTTATTTAACCATAAAGAAAAATATCTACCACCAGAACATGTACAGAAACACCACAGTATTCATGCATCCGATATGAATAACTTTTCTGTTTATATATATATATATATCACTTAAAAATATGGGAGACTTTAGAGGGTGTAAAGAGGAGGTAGAAATGATTATAATCTCAAAAATAAAGGAAATAATTTTTAAAGATTAAAAATAAAAGAAACTTGTCTTATTGTCAAATAAAGAGAAAACTGAAAAAAAAAAAAAAAAAAAAACAAAAAGATAGCAAACCATACATGTGGCTTATAGGCCATAGTTTGACCTTTGCTTTCAATGTTTATAAATTGTGTCTCTCATTGAAAATATAAATGATAATAGCAATCTACTAAAAGTCAGAAAAATTTTATTAAATTAAGTGTCAAAGGAAGAAATTTAAATTGTAGGAATTAAATTATTGTTATGACAGTGGCAACTGGTAAAAATTTAAATAAGCACATTGTTAATTTATTCAATATACATATACATGCTCTGAAAGATATAAGCAGAAGGATTCACAACATCCTTGTTGTCCAAATCAAACATAGACAGCAATCCATTTATTAATGTCAGAATGGATAATGGCAATCGTATATTCCTGTTTTTTAAACAATCAATATGAAAGTTAATCATCTAGTATGGGTTATAGTCATAGAATTACTCTTCATTATAAGACATAATATTGAATTAAATGCATAACTTGCAAGGTATATTCAGCTTTATTCTGTTTGTACTAAATGAAAAATTTTTTTGTATTTGCTTAGCAGTTAATTCCATGTCCTTAAATGATAAAGACAATCATAGGACAGGTTATTATGAAAGCCTGGATAATAAGCAAGGCTGGAAAGTGAAGCAGTAGAAAGAGCTCCAAGCGATAAATCTGTTTCTTGTACTGGGTGTTAGTGGCATACATGCTTGTTTTATAATCATTCATTATCCAAATAAGTAAAGTATTTGTCACTTTCTCTGTTTTCACTTCAAATCAGAATGATTTCATGTGCATGCACATCTAATTCATTATTTTCTCCTTCATCTCATACTGTGATGTGCCTCCTCTCAGGCTCTTTAGATCCCTTTCAAATTTTGATTCATGGAGTTAGTTTTAAATGTATTAATTAGGTGTTCATTCAGCTAGACCTGGATTAAAATATTGATAATTCCTACAACAGTTAGGTCTTGGTTGAAAACTGCTAGGGATTGATCTATTTAGTAAAGACCTCTGAAGGGTTGTGGGTATAGGAGTGATGTCACTAGTAGTTACAGTAATAAGTGAGACTCTTTATTTTGGGCACTGTGTATATTCATTTTGCAATATTGGTTTGTATAATATTTAATATGACATTGCTATGTTTGGCATTGTATTATAAAGACTTTGAAGAATATTAATATCACACTCATCTTCAAAATAAACTTGGTCTTAAATATTTTAACTAATATTTCCAAGATATTAAAACTATTAAAAAATGAGAACATGTGATTAGAATGTGAATTTAGCTATATCTTATTTCAAAACTGGGGCTCTTACCTGTAATCCCATCACCTTCTTACTTTGCATTGAACCAATCTTCATGAATATTCAGTTTCAGCAGATGTAAATCTATCAAATAGCTTCTATGCAAGGGGTAGATTCATGAAACACTTCCTGGCTACTTTAAAAAGGTCTCTAGTGAACCATCTAATGAATATACTCCCAGGAAAACATGGAAAAGTTGTAGATACACTGCTGGAGCTTTTTCCCATTCACTGAAAGAAAAACTTCATGTCACTTTGCTTTTCAAAATCCACCAACTCTTTTAGTTTCTATAACCACCATTTCCATGATTCTTCTCATAGGTATACTCATAGCCCAACCTACAAAGTAATATTGTAGTTTTGAACTTTATGTAAATTTAATAAAACTAGATTTTGTGTGGTTTTTGGGTACTACTTAGTTGTGTAAATTATCAATTTAAGGGACATATTCTACATTAGTTTATTCAGTGTAATTGATGACAGATGGCAGTCTATGAATATACTGCAGTGTGTCTATCTACTCTGTAATTCATGGAGGGCAGTATTACAGTCACTGTTATGGCTCTGCCACAAGGATCTTGTAAATGACTTTGCTTGTGCCTTTCGGTAAAGTGGTGTGTACACAGAACAGTATTTCTGGAAAAAATCAACTACTTCCATATATATAATTATATAATATATAGGCATTTGCTGAAGAATATCATAAAGAATTTTTTTCTCTATTTTATCATTCATTGTGATTCTTTAAGAAAAAAAGGCATTTTTCAATCTGAGGTTTTACAGCATCATATTGATTCTTCTAATTTTAGTGATTTCTGGCTATTTTTTCATTCTAATAAACATGCTTACAGAGTGAATGGTCTGAACATGAACTTGAAAATTATTCATTCAAAATTCAAAAATCATTCAAAATTATGATCCTCATTTTTACTCTATCCTTCCTTAGCTGCAATTCAGCTCCCATTAGGATATTTTACTCTTCCTTCAATTGAAGATATATGACTTTTCAAAGAACTATAGAGTAAATATAGGTTTTTAACTGCTGCATTTATTCTGTCTCTTATCTGAATTCCATGTAGCAAATAGGATCAAAGTTTTTTCCAATATTAAATTTTCAATTTTAAAAACACTTTGAACTTATCTTCTTATTTGTCTGTGTCCAGTATTGAGGTCTGAGCCAATGAGCAAGGCCTCTCCCCATTTCTTGATATTATTCAGGATTCAAAGTCAAGATTTCATGTTTCCTTTTGAACCATGATTCTCATCCCTTGGCAAAACCTTTTGACTCAAAAGCATGTCACAGGTAGTTGCCTATGAGACCTTAGTAAACCAGAATTTTTTTTGTATAAAATCAATAATTTATCAATAATTATCCTTTGAAATTCTTATCACTACATATTTAGTTTAATATATGCTCTATTGATAAATTGATGAAACACAGTTATAATCACGCAAACAAAAGTGTCAACCAAAAGAAAGAGAAATATCCCCTTAAGATTCTTGTTAAGTTTAGTAATTATTACTTAATTATTTTTTGACATGCAGTTTTGCTATATATCTCAGGCAATCCTTGAACTCTCTAATTCTGCATCAGACTCACGAGGGTTAGCATTAAATGTGTATGGCATCTTAGAAGTCTTTTATTTCATTTGCTTTTCTAAAAGTGTTAACTAACTGTGAAAAAGGAGCTATTAAATTCTCACTAATTGCCTACTCACAAATCACCAAATTTTTATCTTTTGCATTTTGAATTAAAATGTACTGGAGACCTCTTATTTTTCTGTGTTTCATTGTTTTCATTATAATATTTTCAATAATTACATGTATAAGTATTATGTTTGCATCCATTTCTATCCTTTCCCCTTCTTCCTTCAACTCATCCTTGGTCCATACCCCATCTCAATTCATAACTTCTTATTCTTTAATTACTTTTGTTGCATAGGTGTACATATCCACATGTAAATACATAAATGCAACCTGCTGAATACACTTAGTGTTATCTGTCTTTATGTGTTTAGGACTGACCATGTGTTCATTTATAACCAATTAGGGGGCTCATGCCTGTGGAAAGCTGACTCTCCTGATCTCAATAACCATGATTTGCCTATAACTCTTTTCCTAGTTTAAGGCTTTGTGAGACATATCCCATCTGCATTGGCATGTCAACTGATGTTACCATTGTGTAAATCTTGTTTAAACAGGTTTCTCACTGAGATTTCATGTGTGTAGCTTCCCTACCTTGCCTAGAAAGATGCTATCTCACAGCATACTTCTAGGTCCTCTGGCTCTTACAGGCTTTCCCACCCCATCTTCTGCGGTGCTCCCTGAGCTTGAGGTTGAAGGTTGCACTTTAGATGAGTACACTGGGGCTGGCTTGGCACACCATTGACATTCATGTTTTAGTTCACCAGCTGCTGTGGCTTTCAGCAGTGATCTCTGTTGACTGAAAAAATAAATTTTTTGATGAGCACTACAATTATTTGTGAGATTGAAGCTAAGTATTTAGATTATCATTAGAAATTATACTGCTGTAGAAAAGTTGTATAAGAATGAGTATCTAAAGAAAAGTTTAGGACACACATGTTACTCAATCATTAATATGAGCACATATATTGTGCCTGTGTGCCGTGTGCAACTGTGTAGGATATGTGTGTACAATGAGCTAGCTAGGTAATTTCATTCATGAACAATGTACCAGCCTTGTAGGAAATATTTTCTATTACCCATAGCCCCACTCTTCTTCCTTAGGACCAAATATGCTCTGTTATAGATCCTTAATTTCTACACAAATTATAATACATTACCTCTTGCTTATTAAACCTGATTAGTTTCTTTTGTGGTCGTAAATAACTTCAATATCTTAAAGTACAAAAAAATTTCTTTAGTATAAAAGTATCCCCATTTCTCATGAGAATGGGACATGGATCCTACAGAGAAGAAGGGAAAAGAGACAGAGTGTATCAAGAGCTGGTCTGAGGCATCTTCATAGAACATGCCTGTAAGCTTATCTCCATTCCCTTCTGTATGTTCATTCTTTGTTTTCACAATGAAAATGTCATTTGTCTAGGATTACCTGAAGTATTCATTTCACTTATAAACAATGAAAAGAATATAAAGAGTTAAATAAGTAATTAAACTAATGAAAAGTATCAAGAGAAAACTCAATTCTATTCCCTAGAAAAACTGATGTTAATGAAACTTTGGTGTCTCTTGTTCCATACAATTTAATATTCATAAATGGCATAAGGAACCCTACCTCATGTCTCACAACAAAAATATTTCATATTTTTTTTTACCACTATTAACAGAAAATTGTATCATTCTCTGAGGCAAATACTATCCATCTATCTAACGCCATCCTAAAGAGTTGCTTTATTTGAAACAGTGGTTCTCACTTGACACCAATTAATTGTGCCTCTTACAAGGCAATTAGTAACATTTGTTAATTTTCTGATTGTCACATTTTGAGGTGGTACTTACTATTGGCATACCACAGGAAGATAAGATGGGATGCCACCAATGCAACCATTTAGCCACTGGATGAAAACTGCTGTGGTTGAGTGACCTTAATTTAAGGAGACTGAAACAAGTCAGACATAACCAATGGTGCATTTACCCAAGTTATGGTAAGTGTCCTCCTCACCTTATAGTTTAAGATAAATTTTAGAAAGTGAAAAGATTGAGTACATATGTGTGTAATCACTATCTTTTAAATTTTGAACAGTTACCTCTGGTACAAACTACATACTTAGAATTGTTAAATAGTTAGGTTTGACTCACAAATATAATTTTAGCTGTGTATAATCTACATTTTTTTGTTGCTATGACAGAATATCTGATAGAATCAGTTTTGTAGATAAAAGTCTTTCAGATGATCATTTCAGAAGAATTTTTGTTTGTCATAATGGGATAGATAGGAAATAGCATCTGGATTCCTGGCTATGGAAGTGCCTTTTCACATGGCAGTAGATAGGATTAAGAAAGAATAGACCAAAGTCAGAATCAATTATAATCTTCAAAGATTTTCCCTAGTGATCTACTTTTGACAAGGAGACTCCAAAGTACCTGCAACATCCTAAAAATAGCACCACCTTGTGAAGACCACACTCACCTACCTATGGAGGTCATTTCAGAGTCAAATCATAACAAATAGCTCTGGAGAAATTTATAAACCACTTAGGGTACACAGCTCAGACTCTCCAGCTCATTAGTATTTATTGAGTGACTGCTATGCACTAACCACATTTTTCGAAGTTGTGAGCGAACATCTCAGTCTACTGAAAAGGAATTTTTAAAGTGACATAAACCATGGACACCCCATTTATTATGGAAGGATATCGGTCTGTTATTGTCAAGTGCGTAACTAGGAGGGATGCCCAAAAATCACAGAGAAGCAGACTTTAGCTTATCATATCCCGTGCTTCCATATACAAGGAACTATCCCTAATATATGGTAAATATCTGTGGTGGGAATTTTGCATACTAAATGTGATTCCTGCAGTTAGGTCATTTTCTAAAGGAGTATTCTCAGCAGATGGGAAACTGAAAAGGCAGGGGTTGGGATCATCCCCAAACTGCTTCTATTGTTTAGGATCATTGTAAAAGATGAAAGGATATTTCCTTTAAAATGTAGTTTTCAAGAAAGTGTTGTGAGCATTTAAACTAAATATTAGGCTCTTTAAACCTGGGAACCCGTGTGACTACTCAAGGTCACATGCCCTTTAGGCCCTGCTAAGTCATAGCATGTTATAATCTAGTTTCTTATGTTCCATTTTTCCTATTTCAACTTCGTTTCCAATTGCTGTGACAAAAAACCACTTAGGGAAGAATGGGTATATTTTAGCTCATAATTCCAGGTTATAGTCCATCATATTGGTCAGTTCATTACAATAAAGATTTGAGAGAACTAGTCACATTGCATCCACATTCAGAAGAGGGCAACCGATTCCTGGATGCTGCACTCAGCTCTCTTTATTTCATTTGGTCAAGGCTCAGTCAATGAAATAATGCCACCCACATTCATCTCCATTGACAGAATTAAGATAATACTCCACAGTGATGACCAAAGGCCTACAAAATCTAGAACATTTCTCATCAAGACTCACTTTGAATATGAGTCTATATTGTGTCAATCTGGTAATTAAAACTATCTTTTCCATTCTTCTGGTTTTAGTTCTCTGCTTCCTACTTACAGATCTTACATTGGCAAACTCAGATATGAATGTTTACCCTAGTTCCCTCCATCAACAGCCTGTGACCCCTTTGTATATATTTCCCTTTGAAGGTTTTGTGTTTTTCCTTAGTGTCAAGCACCATAGACAGTTTTCTGAACCCTAGAACTATAGCTTCACACATAGAGCATATCCACAGCGTCAGAAGTTTTAAATGTGTTATGACAGATGAATGGCTTAACAAAGAAATAACAAGATTCAACAGGTATTAAGTTGTTATTTTATTATAGTTTTTCAATAAATATTTTCCTACTTAATATTTTACAAATCAATTATTAGTAGTGTAGACTCTACAGTAAACAGACTAGAATTAAAATATGTCTATCATTTCATTTTTAAAAAAAATTTTATTTTTAATTATGTGTGTCTGTGATATATATATATCACAGACACACATAATTAAAAATAAAATATATATATATATATATATATATATATATACATATCTGCAGATGTTCTACAGTGTCCAGAAGAGGCTGAGGCCGTGGGAACTCTTGGAGATAGAGTTTCAGGGGTTTGAGAACAGTCTGCTGTAGGTGAACTCTGCTGTTTTGAAAGCTTAATATATTCTTATAACTCTGGAGCAATCTTGCAGACTGTAATGTTTATATAATAAACATAGGGATGGTGGAAATAAGCTTCCTAATAGAATTCTAATTGATTTATCTACGAATAGGCATAGTAGTTACATAGTACTGAAAACATTGTATAAAACAATAAAAATTATTTTTGTATATCCATGACAGTCAAGAAGTTTGAAATCCCAACCCAGTTCTACAAATGTGTTCTTCTTAGTGATATGATATTCATTCTTATATGAGTTGGCACATACTCATTTCCCAAATAATAATAACATTCATAGCTAACTCATAGGTAGTTGGTAAGAATTATAATAATGCCTTTGATACTTTTAGACCAATGTAATTATTTAAAATATTTTCAGTAAAAAGTGGTCAGAATGGCCATTATTGTGGTTACTTGTATTTTTTTCTTACCTAACAACAAATACTAAAAATGTCTTTGAGACAGGAAGTATGTAGCTTCTTAATTTAATTAATTTCTGTTGCAATTAATTACTCTATCATGCTATTTTCTGATTATATCCAAGACAATCTTGGTATTTCTGTGACAAAGCCACCTGCACCAATTCAAATGGAAATGTATTTCCTCTGGATAACATCATTGACCTGGACATAGACATAGACACACCCTGTACCTGTGGTTTTGCTGGAAAATAAACCCTTGTTTGGCACTCTGCGTGCTCTACAGAAGAAAGAAATCTTGTCAATAGGACTTTAAATAATACTGTCCATATTTTGTTGCAGGAAATATTACATCCAAAGCAAGACCTTATTGTTAAATGTTACCATATGGTTTGGACACCAAAGCCGAAGCATTCACCGAAGCATTGCAAATTATCTCTATCAACAGATTCCTGTTGAATGCAAAGCTAGTATATCTTCCTCTTAACTAAGGGTCTGTACACAAAGTTTGATCACTCTCAACACAAAATTCTGAGTGGAATTTTTCCTTACTCAACACCATATCTTAAGCATTTGAAGGTCTTTGCTTTCCATCATGAATTGATCAACTGTGATAAAATTAATAATTATTTGTTTCTCCCTATGAATACATGTATCAATGCCTCTATAGAATTTAGGAACCTCTCTCCTGGCCACAAAAATTGTCTTTGTCTTGACTCTTGACAGTCTTCTTGAGAGCAAGATCTGTATCTGATCCTCTTTCATTGTTACGTGCAGCTCTGTAGATTCAAATACAAACATGCAGTGAATGTTCTAAGGCAAAATGAAGTGGTGGATTTACTCTAAAAAAAAAGGGATATCTTATAGATCCAAGAACAGGGAACACATCAGGGTCTTTGAAATTAGCTAAATTCCCAAACTGTAAGATGCTTTGCACCATCCATCTCTCTTGTTCTTTGGTATCTATTTGATCTATTCTTACCTGAAGCAAATGTCTTCTTTCAAGACCATGAGGCTGCAATTTGGTCTTAAGTTTAGAATCCAAGTGTAAAAATCAAGCAATGTTGTTCGACCTAAACTTTGTTACTGCTAAATTCAACTTACCAGGGAATGAGATTTTGTTGGGGTCAGGTGTTCACTCAATGCCAGTCATTCTACTGCATCTATTCAAAACTATAGACAACAAAAGAGAAAAATGACTATTAAATATAATTTGGATAAAAGAGGCAAAGGCATGTATTCAGGACCGTTCATATTTTACAAAACTCATAGCAATATCCACTTCTCAAAAATATGTGAGTAACTCAGGTTGGAGTAAATGAAATAATCCAAATTTTCTCCCTAAAATTAGGATCTTTGAAGTCAAGATATTTTTATTTACAAGGACATCCACTTGCCAATTGATTTTATGTTTCCAAAAAAGTGTATCTTTGTCAACAAGTCAAACATACACTGAGAAATAGTAACATTCAAACTAGAGTGTTTTAGGACCTACCACTACATCAAGATTTTAAAACTAGAGAAAGGGTCGTGAATTCTGGTCAAGGCTGAGAATATCCCTAGGTGGATATGAAGTTTGATACTGTAAGTCATGATACTTGAAGTATTATTCCTGCATGTCCAAAAATCAGTTTTTCCTTTCTTTTAAAATGTGTTTAATCTTTGAAAATTTCATACATGTATATCATCTATCTTGATGATATCTAGCCCCCATTTTAGTTGGAATATTCTCCCTTTTAACTTCATGTCCTTTAAAAAAAATAATCCAGTTAGTTAGTTAATCCCATATGAGCATGGATGTTATATCATTCACTATGTATGATTAACCTACCGGTAGTCACGCCCTCAAAGGAATTTAACTCTCCATCCTCCAACAACAATCAGCTACTGGGTGATCTTCCACCTGATAAAAGCCTGGGAATCTCTTTAGTTTCTCTGATGGAAATTTGAATTGGTTTCAACTAGTGAAATCTTTTGCAGAAAAGCTGTGTATCACTTTCTTGGTCATAAACTTTGAACACACTTACAATACCAGGTTTGAATTCTCTTCCAGGGAACAGGCCTCAAATAAAATAAAACAGTTTGTTATTCCCATAAACACTCTTGCAGGGATTGCACCAGTGAACACATCTGCCTGGTGAGTCCATATTGTATCACGCAGGATCTAGTAATGGGTAAGATTGTCAGTGTCTATTTTTTCTCCAGCATTAAGAATGTTATCTATCAGGGAGAGGGTTTCCTGGTCAGTTTAAGAAGGATTTTCTTATGTTCTCAAACAAGTGTTTGGTCTTCAACAATAAAGTCTTAAATCTATTTATAATGGGCCACCAAGAACAATGATAATAGCCTATATTGCTGTACCAAAAATTGTTACAATAAATGTTTATGCATTTTGACTAGTGTTACTATGTTTTCTTTTTACATAAAGTTCCTTATTCCTATTTATATGTTCATATGACATGTCCTTTTTTGACCAATATTATTGTTTTCCTTCCTCAACTTTTAGGAAGTGGAAGCATCTGTGATCAGAAGGAAAATGAAATATAATTTTGGATAAACCCCTTGGTTTGTTATAAATGTTGGATTATATAAGTTTAGATGTTCATCTTAGCAAAAACTTCTAACTGCTGAGACATTTTTAGAGCAGAGTACAAAATGAAGATGGTAACCAGGCAACGTGGTTCTTGTACGGTTATTAAAAATAAAATGTGTAGCTTCCACCATGTAGAAGAATTCTCTGGCTTTTGATGTGTTGTTTTTTCTTTCTCTTGGAAGAATGAGCAGATCCTATATGCTCAAATGACCAATAATTTTCCATTTAAAAAATATTATCTTGTTAGTTTATTTTTGTTAGAGAATTTTACACAGATAAATCAGTCATAATAATCTGATATGATTATTTAGAGGTGTGTTCAAAGATTTTGCATAAAAATTATTTAAGTATTCACAAATCTGTCACACACACACACAAAAAAATAATGCTTGGTCATTAAGATGACATCCGGCTTGAACAAATACATATTTTTTCCAAATACCAAAGTATTACTGATTAAATTTTTGGCCAATTTTTATACCATGAATAACATTTTTTTAAAAAAAACAACCAAAACACCAAATCAAAATGCATTTAACCATGACAAACATTCTTTATCCATGTCCACTACTTGATTTTTTTATCATGAAAATACATATATGTATATAAAGGATCATATGTTCAGATATGAAGACTTTGTCTTCTGCATTTCTGGTAGACTTTGTGTATATCTCCCAGGACTATGTATAAAAAGTGCTTCCGTGGCTTACATTGTGTAATCTTCTAAAGAACTGTGTGTCAAGTCTACCTAAGTACCCATAGCAGCTGGGAAGTGAAAGGCTGGTGCCTTGAACCACCAGTAGATGCTCCAATTTGCTGTTCTAGACAGATGTTCTCCATCCAGATCAGGGGATTAAGAAGGACCCTAGACAAACTGTGGTTCGTAGATTGTTGAAAGGCTGTCCTAAGAGAGGCATACAAAGATAATGGGTCTTAATAAACATTCCTTTAAATATCCAAAGGCTGCTGTCTTTGGAAGACAGATCTTACTTCAGAGGTACCCTGAGAGACTCCTGGTAGTTAACAGTGATAATCAATATCATCTAGGTCTTTTATTGAACAAAGTTTCAGTCTGGAAACTTACTGTGAATTTTTTTTTCTTTCTGAACATTAGAAAAATAATAGCAGCTAACATGAGATGTCCAAGTTCCAGATCTAGAAAACAGTGGTAGATGCCTGATTCTATTATTATTATTATTATCATTATCATTATTATTATTATTTTTAATTGTTATGCAAATATTGTGAGAGCTTTCTGTATAGGTTTGTACATACAAGTTCAAGAAAGAATCTTGAGGCATCCCTGGAGTTGGGGTTTTTAGACAGTTGTGTACCACCCATTGTATACGTTAAGATTTTAGCACATAAAAGTAATACGTGCTCTTAACCACTGAACTACCTCTCCAATCCCAAATTCCTGAATATTTAAGACTGTTCATTTCTTTCTATGAAAAGGATTTCACTTTAGTCCTCTTAAGTCAATCTTGTTGTTGTCAGAAATGTTGAGACATAACATCCATTTCTACAATTTGCATAATCAAGTGTAGCCTTGAGTTGCAGGTGCACCAATAGAAGTCTCCAAACTATTCTTCCAGAAATCCTCGCTTTTGCTCAGTAGTCACAGCCATAAATTATTCTAAGCTTCTCTGAGTCCTGTAGGAGATAAAATGTCTTTGTAATATAAAAAAGAATAATCCAAGCCACTAATTAATCAACAATTTTTGTGGCATACACTGTTGTTCTTAGGTTTCTGAAAGATAGCTATGACTACCAATCATATTTATGCCATGAAGAAAGTGAATAGACTATACTAGACAAAAATACCATGTGTTTTTATCTTACGATTTTTTAAGAGTTGTTGGCAGACTAAAGTTCATGAATTCAGAAAAAAAATGTGATTATACAAAATACACCCAAGAAAAGCATTTAAAATGATGCTTGGGGCATAGTAAATTACCTTAAGTGTATTATTATTAATTTAAATTTCATTTTTGACTCTACCATTTGCAAATAGTAAGTTTGTGACACTAGTTTATTGGAAACATAAATTCTTACCAAGAATGGCTCATTGATTTTTATATTAAATTTAGTTTCCTAAAGACTTAAACTGCAAAGGAGCTAGAGACCTCAATATAAACACTGATTTTCAGGATTAATTATTCATGACTGCTATGCTAATGGAAGGCAGTGGCATGAATATATTTAGTATGTTCACTTCTATACATTCATAAACTATTAATAGATTATACCTGTGAAATATTTGCACAGAAACCAAATTTACCTTGTCTTAGAGAATAACCATTCTACAAAGCTTTAATACTTAAAGAAACCTGAACATGGAATCTACCAGTAATGTTGTAAAAGATATACCCATACATAGACCTCCCTCCCTTTCTCTCCTATCCCTATGTGTGTTGGTCTCATGTAAAAGAATCAATAAGTACATAAAAAAGAGTAAAGAAATAAAAGCCTATCATTTATGACAATGAATCAGAGGCCATTGTGTTAGCTGAAGTAAGCCAAACAGTAATTTCATCATGCATGTATTATTAAAATGTTATTATTTTGCTAAATGAAATGAGAATGGCGATCACCTCACTAGAGACTAGGAGTGGAGGTATTTTCTAGAATAATGTTGAGTACCTCACTCTCTCTGCCCCATTCATAAACATTTCCCATGGGATTTTTTTTGTTTCATTGTGGAATAATTTCCATCACAATAACTCTTACTTGTTTGCTCAAAAACAATGGCAGCTTGCCACCAATCTGATTAGTAGACATAGAAAATTTCTAGGTGCATCTCTGTCTAGCTTTATTTTAGGAGGCCAGCCAAAATGATTTGTATTTGTTTAACTTAATTTACTTTAATAACATTTTGCAGAAATGCAAATGAGAAAGACAGGGATGGGCAGGGTAAAGATGATGTCTTCTAGGCCTGAAAGTCAAGACAGGAATATGCAGACATGAGTGAAAACAAGAAGGAAATCATGACAATAAAACTCCACAAAGCAGCTGAGTCATCGATGAAAGACAGCCCTATTCCCACAAGTTCTTACAATCATGTGACTATCAGTCCTCTGCTTATCAGAGCTCCCAAATCACTGACTTTCATTCATAGTTACCTACCTGAGGTTAACCAATATATTTTTTAGGTTAGTTAATATTTAATTCTTGATATAGTATGAGATGACATCAATAACTTCCAACCAGTTGATGATTGCTAGATGATTGCAAGAAGGATTCTGTTTCCCTATGGATGATGAAATACTACATTTATTCTCTAGTACCTTCTACCCCCAAGCCTATCTATGATTCTTTGGTCATGTTTTAGTGGTCTCATTTCCTCTATGCCAGATCTCCTCTTCTTTTCTCATAGGGAATTTAGAATTGCCTTATTATGTGATTTTTGATATGTTTATCTCATCTCTTGCACCCCCCCCAAAGAATCATACTCACTTTCTCTTTTTTTCTCAGAGCATTATGGCTCTTGTATATTTTTTCATATTAACTATAAGGCAACCAGACTAGCTATCAAAGTTAATGTTAACATTGTTAGTCATGTAAGGTACAAATTACCTTGGAGGGAATTGTCACGGGGAAGACCTGAACCTGATATTGACCAGATTAAATGGAAAATTTAATGAACATGGAATCTACCAGTAATGTTGTAAAAGATATACTCATACGTAGACCTCCCTCCCTTTCTGAGCATTTATATGCAATATTTTGTGTTTGTTTGCTTGTGTAGTTATTTCAACTCTGGTTATATAATCTATCTTGTAATGAGTTGTTGTCTGAGTGTATAAATATGGATGACTTTCCTGAGTTATATCCTGCTCCTTCCTAAGTTATTATGTTTTCACTGGTTTAATCAAATATGTTATTCAAGACATTGGATTTGGTCTTCTTCATTGCAGCAAAGCTTAGACAAGGCTCAGGATTCAACATAAGTGCATTGAAAAAAATAGAGATGCACCTGTAATGGTAGAGTGCTCCATATCTGTCTTCTAAGATGCCAGATTGGTGTTCTGATTTTCCAGAGGATGATTTTCCAGTTTCATTGCCAAACTCATATGGAACCTTACAATGTCTATAATCTAGTGCCCAAATTTCTGACATCCCTTTTTGGTCTCATTCATCTAGTATACAAATATACATGTAGGCAAAGCACCATAAACATAAAATAAAATAATAAACTCTTTAAAAATAATTATTATTATACAGTCATTCCCTGCCATTGAAAAATCAGCAGAAAGACTGATGCCACAATAACCGTGTTCACCCTCTCCATTATGAGTGTCTTTTTCCTTCTAATTCAATCAATACTGTATCTCTGGGGATTCTCATTCTACCACATCAGTTTCATTGCTCTCCTCCCCACTTGTATTTTTCCGTGCTGTGGGTCAGTCTCACCCTTACCACTGAGCCACACTCCCACTCCTCTTTTGTATTTCCCTTTCTTCTGTTTACTGGAGGTTCCATGCACTGTTCCCGGATCTTGTGGACTCTGAGAGAGAAGAGCACATTCTTTAACCACTAGCACTTGTTTCTTGAGCTGGAAGGAACGTGGAAAGCATCGCAGAGAGCCCCTGTCATTAAGCTGTAAAGTCAGAAGCGCTGGTGCTGCCTGCCACCGGGGCTGATAACGATATTCCTCTGATCTGCAGTGCACCCCTTAGAACTGAGTACCTAGCAATCTTGGCTGCTGCATATTTCAGATGTTTTAAATGGCAGGTAAAACCTCCTTCTGGCCTGTGACCTGCTAATGACATCCTGATAGCATTTCTCATAGCACCCTTGAGGGGAGCTTTTCCTTACCATTTCAGGATGAAGCATGCCTCTGTGGAATACACTCCATAATCTCAGGAGGTACATGAGGCCATCTCCTTATTTCAAAGAGGAGGGAACCTGGGCAGAACAGTGTGTTAATGCCTGTTGAAAACTTGCTCCTTCTCCCTCTTGCTTAGAATTAACTTCCCATGTGACGACAGTTGTGCTTCACATAGGCCAGTGGGACACTGCTTCAGACTAGTTCAGAAAGGAACTTAGGAAATTAAATTTATCAGTCCAACCAAAGGAGCAAGTTCACACTAAGAATTCTATCCTATCTGCTTCATGTAAAAGAATAATAGTTTTCCTTTAATAAAACTTTGATTCTGTTTCCTTTGAATCAAAACTGTGGGACTTGGTGCCTTGGGTTATATTTCAACACTCTGGTAATGATATTAATTGTACTAAGATATCTGTTCAGATAATGTTTCTTCTAAAATCTAATAGAGATGTAGAAAAGTCTCATTTTACACACACACAAGAGAGAAAGAGGCATGTAGGCAAAGAATGGCTATTGGTTATTCTAATATGTGATACTATCCCCACCTTTCTGCCCTACCTGGGTCACTAAACCTCTTTTATGGAGAGCCCTGTTTCTAATGGTACATAGGTAGAATCTTCAGGTTGCTGAAATTATAATGATAGACTATGGGTAGGGACTTGAATGCTTAAGCAGAAGGGAGTTCTTGCCCTTCATCAATGTCAGAAGCATGTTATCTGCCTGTAAGGAGTTACAAAGTACCCCTTACTGAAAGGGCTTCTAAGAGTACTGTCAGGAACTGTAAACATTTGACTGTAACAGGATTCTTTGAAGTCATGAAGATCTTGTGTGGTTAGTTTCCTTCTCTCTGAATGGAAGTGAGTAAAGGGAGCTAACAAGAATCCATTTATCTTCTCACATGATGCGGGTAAAATGTGGAACTAAGTTACTGGGTCTTGTAAGGAAGTCTGACTTGTACAAACAAAAGTAAGGCAACAAAAATGGCCTTCCTGGATGACACCATTTGATCTCTGCCTCTGCCTCTCTGTTTGTGTGAGAAGACATGTTTTCTGAACCTGGGTTACCCTAGCACTATCAGACCACAGAAGCATGTAGCAGGTTGCTTCAGTTCCTCATTCTATCACCAGACCACATAATGGTTTCTTGTCTCATTTTTGAACTACCAGTTTCCTCTATAGTATAAATTGTTTCATAATAGGGCATCTTCTAGGAAGAGAGAGAAATTCACATGCATTGTGAATAATAGCAAACTCCATTGGACTTTTCTAGATTTGGTGGGTATGAAAAATCTCCTGAACATAAGAAAGAAAATAAAAACCCAGCTTTCCTCTTCTGCGATTAGTCTGGTCTCCATTTTCATGGTTAGGTGACCAAATGATTATGACACCAAAATATAAGCCCACTTTACAGCATATGTAACAGTTATCGATATTTAAAACTAGGCACCCTGCTATCAAATTCTTCTGGATCTTCATTTCTGACTTTAAGTATGGTTCTGAATTGTAGCTGCTTCCTAGAGGTAATGTGACACTTAAGGAGAAAATATATGTAAGATGCTTTCTGTTTTTGTCATTGTAACCACTGACACATCTTTTAGGGCATATGGAAGAGCTGAATATTTTAAGAATGCGGTAGTAGGTCCATCTTTGCCTATGATTCTTGATCTTAAACTTTCTAAGTTTCTGGATTCTTTCCATTACCACTGATGTCACTGTGCAAAGTGACAAAAGGGGATGGTGACATCTTCATTTCTACAGATAGACAAAAGGAAGATCAGCAGTACTAAGTGTGGACTTCCCTGGGTTTCTGTGATGTAGTGACATTAATGGAACTGGCATACAAACCTCCACTGATATTCTGGTATTCTGATTCTGAGCCTGATCTATCCTGGGTTTTTTTTTCTTTGTCTGCACTTCCTCATGAGATCTCATAGCTCCTTTGCAATAATTGAAGTACACAATCCAGTAACAGCAGCCAGACAATTGTGTTGTACTCTAGCTCTAATGTCTTTGCTAATGTAGATGCTCTAAGAGTAACATCAAAGTAACATGTTTATTTACCTGTGGCCTCTTTAAAATCAATTTATTTCCATTTGACCAGTAAACCAATTCCACAATGAGAAAAAAACAAACAAAAGAAAAGGCCTTGAAATGTTATTCATTAACCAGTAGCTGAAATAACCAAGTACAAAGACTAGACCATAATGGTTGACTTTTGCCATGTTATAATTTTTTCTAAGCTTATGCTTTCTTTAATACCAAGCAAGAATGGAAACACCTGTTAATATTGGAAGATGAAAAAATTAGTATATTGATAAGTTCTCTTGATGCTACAACAACATACTTGACCAAAGCAAGCTAAAGAAGAAAAGGTTCATGGGAGCTCATAGTTGAATACAGCCCATTATGTATTCAAGGAGGTTTTAGAGAGGCATCTGGTTACAATACATCCACAGAGGCAGAGGACAATGAATGCTTGTGCTCAGCTTGCTTTATTCTTTTTATTCTGCATGGAACCCCGGTCTAAGGAATGGTCCTGCCCATACTTAAGATGAGTCCTCCTACCTCAACTAATCTAATAAGACAATTCCCTTTGGGATACTCAGATATTTACCACCTACATGAGTCAAAACCCTCAGTTTGATAGTATCAATCATCACAACTAAAGGCATTTGTCCATGGCTTTGCTTACTAGAAATGCAAAACTATTTTTTGCTTATATCATTCCTTTTATCGTCAGTGAAAATAGTACTTATAAATATCCCTTGCTTATTGATTTCGAGATCTTCCTATAGTTTAACCAAATATATGTGCATATGTGTATTCATATATACATGTAATTATATATAACATGTTTATATAAATAAATACATGTGTATATATGTGTATGCATATATGTGTGTGCATGCACTTGTGCATGTGTGTGTCTGTGTGTGTTTCTGTGTGTGCATAATTAATCGTCTACCCTACAATCTATACCAAGTTACTGTTTTGCTTTCTTCATAAGGTAGCAGTGATCTCCATGATTTCTGACCTTCTCATTTAACTCTGTTTAGGATTTGATGCTTACTTCACATCCCGGACACTTGAAAACAACAGGAGAAATGTATGGTTTGCTGAATATTGGGAAGAAAACTTCAACTGCAAGTTGACAATTAGTGGATCCAAAAAAGAAGACACGGATCGCAAATGCACAGGTAATTTCATTCCCGTTGTCCTCTTCCTGTGACTTTACGTGGACAGCATTGAGATATTTGCATGGTTGACAGAAGAAGCCTGGCTGGAGACAAATTGGAAAAGTAAATTGAATTTTACTAGATTGTTCAGAATAAAGAACAGGAGCATAACTCTTGCATATCAAGAAAAGTGGAGATAAGAGTGTACTCTTTCAGCCTGTTCTCATTGTAATTGGCATTTCTACTGATTCTTGAGATCTCATTGTCAAACACTTCTGTTGATAAATATTGGTTCATATTCTATCCAGGGGAATAAAGTCATTTTTACATAAACAAAATCCCCTAAGAAAATTTCATACCATAATAAATGGTAACTGTTAACAGAATGCTTATGTTTATAATAATGACTATTCTTAATTATTTTATATTGTTTAAGTAAGGAGTCCTTTGCTATTTATAATATGCTTAAAATATTTGCTGCTTCTCATAAAAGTCTCCTGTAAATTTCTTTCCAATGAAAAGTATATTTGTGGCAAATAAAAGGGAAACAGACGTTAGTTCATTTAGTCAGTTTCAGATATTTATTAAGTAATCTCCTCTCTGTTAAGGACTATCCTATGCATTGGTGTTCTTGGGGTGAATCAGGCTATCAGGGTCTCTGCTTCCATGAGGCTTAGAATATAGCATAGGAGTAGAAAGTCATTGACATTACTCCAGTGAATTTGTCACATAAAGTAGAAAGTGAGAGCTGAGGGTAATAGGAACATACAAAAGAGAATTTCAATTATGTTGAAAGCATGAATGTTCCCCAAAGACTTCCTTGAGATAACAATGTTTGAATCAACATCTGGAAAATGGATTAGACAACAGCCAATTTGTGAAGGAGAAAATGAGTAAAGAAGAATCACTGATAAAGATAACCATGGTAGAGATTTGTAAAAGGATTAGAGTGACTCTGAGGATGTAATAAACAGCAACAACAACAGCAACAACAACAAAATGGGAAAAAATACATTCATCTTTGTGGAAAATGGTGAATCTAGGGATAATATATGAGGTAAGATTATAAGTGCCAATAGAAGATGGAATACTACCTTATATTTGATCAAACCTTTATTTGCTATTAATCTTGTATTTGATGTTTGAGTATTGAGTAACTATGGAAGACTAAATAGCCTAATTCTGCTCTCCAGTAGACTTCACTATTTGTGACAGTGACTTTAAGGTATCCCAACACCCTAGAGGTTGTTCAGTATGATGAAGCATACTGAGGGCAAGGGCAGGGGGAAAGCTAAGGCAGTAAATTTCTTACCATACATGCATAAGGACTAGAGTTCAATTCCCAGAATTCATACTAAAAAAAAAATGAAAAGTTATTGTGACAAGCAAGGAAACTCCAACACTGGAGAGACAAAGACAGTCCGACAATCCTTGAGGTTCATTGACAAACCATTCCAGCCTAATTGATGAGTCCAGACCTGTGTGAGACTCTCTCAAAATGTAATGTGGACGGGTTCTAAGGAGGAATAAAACCCAATGTTGTCCTTTATACCCACACACAAACACACACATATACACACACATACCACATACCCATCTACACACACATACACACACAATATGTTAACACCTTAGATACTAATTTATTTTGTTTATCGTAGTTTATCTTTGTAATATATTTCTTAAATTGTAATCAGCTGAATATTGTCAATTAATAACTTCATTAATTATCTATTAATTAGATAAGATATATATGGTACATAGTACTTAAGTTATCATGAAGAATCAGAAAATACTTATGAGCCTACTTTCTCTCAAAGAGGTTTCTGTGAAAGAGAAGATGTATGATAGAGAGAAAGAAATAAAAACACTGCTGTAAAATCAATAGAACACATATACTGGAAGCATTATGGTTTAACTAGAATGTCACAGTAACCACATGCTCTGTTCAGACCTCAATACATAACAGCACAATGTTCTGAGAAATATAGTCTTTCTATTGTTGGAGAGAAAAGGAAGAAAATTGATTCAATGTTGACTAGACCTAGGTGACACAAAGCTTTCAAGTGGAAACTGAAAAAATTAGTTTGACATCTGGATAATTTGTCTGTAAGACAGGGAATACTGAAGTGTACGACAGTATGCAGATGATGGATGACAGTTTCCAGACTCTTTTTGACATCTGATGTTCCATAAGAATGGCTGGAGTTGGAATGGATTGTCAGTTGGAACTTAGACTTGTTTTTATCTAAGGCTAAGACTTTTCTTTCTGCATGTTCTAGTCCAAGATGTTCTACGGACTCCCACATCTTAGTGCTTAGCATAGAGAATTGAAGCTAATAAAAAATCATGTATGACCAAACTATCATCAAAAGAATGGAAAATGTATTTTGCTTCTTTCTATCATAGTCTTTCCATGGTCATAGTTCCTAAACTACTGGTGATTCAAAGCTATCCTCTTATTGTTTCTTCACTGTTTTATTTTATTTTGTGTGTGATGATTTCACTAGGGAAAGATCCAATTATATAACATTTAGAAAATTGTTTACTAGAATGGCTTACTCAATAGGTATTTTAACAGTGACTTTCTGCACATTGCAGAGACTCAGACCTAACAGCTGCTCAGCCATGGTTCCTCAGAATTCCCAGTATAAAAAGGTGAAAGGTCTGAAAAAGTTCTGACAGGATGCTGGTCTTCAGCTCATATAGAAATTCAAACACACTGGAATCTGAAATCCATCAGTGCTGGCAGCAGCAGCAATAGCAACAATCACCACCAGCAGCAGCAGCAGCAGCAGCAGCAGCAGCAGCAGCAGCAGCAGCA